>OX457080.1:18975740-19598240 GCA_949752815.1 Conops quadrifasciatus | reverse complement strand
TTTCATGATGTAGACGCATCGTTCGTTCTTCTGTGATCGTTATTTCTTTAAGGATTAAATGGAACAAGCCCATTTTTTCGGCCTAGCGGAGCCGAGAGTATTTAACCTATATAACAAATCATTGTCGTGGTTAAGCTCTATAGATCATCCATAGCCTACAGAGGAATCGCAGGCTTAGATGATTCGCCTCAAGAGTGCGTATAATATTCTCAATGATCGGTCTCATCCGACATTCTACGATCATATTCTCATCATTGGTCTGGGTCTACATAGACGTATTAACTACTCCACCAGAAACTGCCACAAAGGCCACAAATTGTCCATCTAGCTGAGACTAATCATGAGCCAAGTGAGGCTCATTATGTGTTTAAAACATTTCTTAACAGAATTCCGAAATCTGAATGTAGCCGCCGGCCATCTTCGTGGAAAACAGGATGTACCGAAGCGCACAAAAACCAGGCGCAGGACTGCCTCGCTGCCCCCAATGTAAATTTCTGTGCATGTCATGCATGTATGCATGCACATGCCACATACATACATACATATGTATGTATGCAAGGCTTTGTGAAGTAATGTTGTTTGGTCGAATGGTCGAACGAGCAAGATCGGCAAGATCGGCGGCCATGAGTTACGCTGATGTAAAAAAAGTTGCATAGAAAAACAGGATGACGCCAAATGCCACTTGAAATGGCTGTGACACTTCACTCTGTCTTTTCCTCCGCCCGCCCTCTTTCCCCCGCCCCCCACAACCCCTGCCTGGGTCTTGCTTTGAATGCATCTACGGCGCTGACAAGTGGTCAGCTTCTGCGTTGTGCGTTCTGTGTCTTCTGCGCTTAATTTATTGCCAGTTTTATTAACATTACTCACTCGATCGTGTTCCTGGAAAACGTTTGAGCACTTTTTCTGTCGCTGCGAATGTCTCTTTAATTTCTTGTATTTAATTTGTAAATTATTTTAATGCTTTCATAATTTATCTCAATGCTGTTGTGCCTGCCAGCAGCCTGCAGAGTATTCACGAGAAGATTGTTTCCTTTCCTTGCCAGCCAGAAGAAGAAGAAGACATGACTAGACCAGACCAGACCAGTTTTTGCTCCATCCATAACCATTTTACATTTTTAGTCTTCAACTCTTCGGCACAATCTGGATGATCTTCATAAACTAATCTAATGATGCGCTCCCAACTCGTTGGCGAGCGTGGTGGGAATGATTTCCAGCGATCAGACGTGTCGGTATTTTGCCCTCCCCCTCCCCCTTCCCACCCTTCTTCACCCCACTACTTGCTCTTTGCTGATCTACGACGTTTTCTAAACGTTTTTCTTAAATTTCAAAAATTACTTCAAGCAAAAACAGTTTGTCTCATCAGTACCGAGATTCAATCGTAACAACAACAACAACAACAACAAATACAACAACAACAAATACAACAACTACCAATAACAACCACAACAACAACAACAATTACAACCAACCATGTACAACGCATTGTGCTTAAGAAGATCTTTTAGTTTTTTTCTTTAATTTAAACGCCTTTTTTGCCTTTAAACGGTCATAATCGATCATCTTGTCGAATTAAATTTATTAGAAAATTTCTTTTCTTTGGAAAATAATTTGTGGGAAATGAAAGTACAAAAGATTCATTGACTTTTTGCGCAAAAATGTATTCATTCTTTCGTCCACTGTAGAGCAAAAAGTATTGCCGTTTAAGAAAGTTTATTCTTCTGTAAATCTTGATGGATACTCATTATGATTATTGTGACTATAATGATAAATTCCAATTCGATTTTATAACTAACATTGATCCTAATAATATCTTCTCGTACGTTTTATGGTCTTTTTTCATAAGAAAGAGTCTTCAAGAATGTTGAAATGGTTTTCAATGTTATAAAATAGGTTCTAATTGATCTGCAAAAACATAAATAGTACTGGAAAGCGAAGTACTTTAAAACCCTTTTTTATAATAAGAAACCGATTTACAGATAGATTGTCTGTAGAGTCTTTGAATATCTCCACAAAGAGCTTCGTCTTCGAGTAAAATTTATATCATATCAATCCCCGAGAGGTCATAAACGGAAGAGATTATAGGATTACAAAAACCGTTTTGAGTCGTAAAAATTTCCCAAAAAATGTTCCCCAAAAAATTACATCGAAGTATTGAAATTTCGAATTGGCAATACCATAAACTTGGTACCAAATTCACCAAATAAAGGTTGCATGAAGTGCTAAAAAATGGAAGAAGGGTTAAACATTAAAAGAGTATTAAAAGGAAAGAGGGTTAAAAATAATAGAGAGAGAGAGAGAGAGAGAGAGAGAGTATGTTTTAAAAAATCCTGAAAAGGGTGAGAAAAAAACATCAGCGACTTGGAAAAAACTTAGCAATAAAAAAAGGGTTGTATTGAGAGAGCGTTAGACAAAACATGAAGCATTAAAAGATCAACAAAATGGTTTTGCTCACGCAGCAAAATTATACTAAGCTCTCCCGGTACCCTTTTTCAGGACATCTGTCACTTTATAAACTAATTTGAATATTCGTTGTATTGCTTGAATTCTCAAAAAAACTCGGCGCATGAACAAACGTTTTTTTTCAAAACGTTGGAAAATTTCTCCATGCGCTGGAAATTTTTAAAAGCGCTGGAATCTTCGAGGAGGGCGCGAGTTCTAACTCATTTGAATACGTACGCACGTGTATGTACGTATAAAAGCCGCAAACGTCAGAGCGAAAGCATTCATTGACATACGAAATACCCGCGGTCGCGTACGGTTCGCAACGATTACAAGTAAAATTATAAGCGTATAACTTTTTCCTGATTATAAAAAATCGTTGTGGATTTGGATTATTTTTTGTGTCTTTGGTGCGTGCGGCAAAAAAGGGCATAAAGGATAATAACTGTATGGATTACGCCACGATTAATTGGATTACTATAAATATATATTACTTTTTAATTTTTTTTTTTAAAAAGAAGAGAATAAAATCGGGAAAACTAAAAAATTTTAGAAAGAGAGAATAGAATTGTTACAATTTTTATCATAACAATGTTATTATCTTGAAATGACGGTAGCGTGAAGCTACATTTTGTTTATAAGAGTAATTTAATTAAGACGAAAAACTGTGATGATTTACTGACCAAGGGCTCAACGGTCTTAACGTCTTTATTAGATTGCGGATTAACATTTATTCATTGCACCAGTGCCGAATGCCACGCGGCACGGCCTCCTAGAAAGGATCTTCTTCACCGTCAACTGATATCAAATGCACCTACAAACCACACTCGCTCGCTTCTCACACGCCACCGGCTCTGACGATTGTCTTATTTATTGTCTAATTGTTATTTGCGTGTTATGCACGTTCTGCGTCCAGTTCGAGACCGCCATGACGTCTGATGTTGTGTGCAATGATATCAACAATACAAATAAAACAACATTGAAAACTGTAACTCTTAATAAATGGTCTACGGTTTTTCTTCTATAAAATTTACCCTTTATTTCTTTCTAACGCCTGGCTGGAGCCATAACTTCGTTTCTGAAAGCATACAAACATAAAGAGCTTTTTGCTTAGCATTAGTAAAAATACTATACGTTAAATTTTTGCGAAATTTATTGAGCAACAATTAAAATAAATCTTTTTCTCATTTTATTTGTACATATTTAATTATTTATCGCGTTGTTCGAAAAACCAACGAAGCAAATTCAGCTCGAGCAGAGCAAATTGCTACCAGCTGCATTACCAGCTGCACGCTCTCGCCGCGCTTTGCCCACATTTTGCTAGTCAACCGCCGAGACGACGACGTTGACTGCTCAAGTTTGTTGCTGCAGTCTTTTGTTTGCAAATTGCAAATGTTCCATAATTTTTCTCTTCTATGATGTTGTGTGATTTATTTGGCTAAACTCAATGTTAACACGAGGTGCATACTTGCGTTAATATTATTTATTAAATGCCTTTCGCAAGTTCTTGAGTTTCAAAGAATTTCCATTTTTTCAGGGTTTTTCTTTTCTTCTTTTGCTGATATGATATTTCTTGCCTTTGTTGCAGTCATTTCTTCAATTTGTTTTTCCTCACGTAATTTTATGGCAATTTTTTTTTCGTCTTCATGCTCTTAAAAATTTCTTTAATTGGATCATTCTGCTCTTTCTCTCTATTTTTATGCCATAATTTAATTAATTACATAAAAATTTTGGAACAAAATAAAAGAAGGACCAAAAAAAAGACGGCCATAGAGAATGTAGTAATACCCAGTCTTTTAATTAGCCTTAATTAACAATGTTACAAAAACAACAGAAGCCTGGCAAAAATAAAGTTAAGAAAGTCGCTGGATTTGGAAAAAATTTTAATGAAAATGTAGGCAACGTTGAGCAAAAACAAAAGAACAGAAACAATAGAAGACAAATTTCGCAATTATTAATTCATGTTCGTGCTTTTTCTTTTTGCTTTCTGCCATCAAGAGTTTTTTCTTAACAAAAAATTACTATTTAGGATTCTACGCTTTACAGAGTTTAATTAAAAATGTTTAAAGCTTAAGCATCCAGAAAATATTGTCTATAATCTTTCATAGTGTTATTTTTCCTCTTGTTAATCTCTCTCTTTTGAAAGTCTGGGTAAATCTCAGCGTCTGCTGTAATCAACACATTAGCTCGAACTGATTTGTTTTTCAACTACGGACAGCAACGTGTTAAGTTGATTAAAAAAAATTACATATTATTAAAAATTAATAATATGCTACGCCTTTAATTTAACTTAATTTCTGAATAATACGTGACTATAACGCAACGCACGTCCACCCCTCGCCCTCCCCCTTACCCTCATCCACACCCTGTCCATTCCTCTTTCTCGTGGACTCACAACGTGATCGACCACCATTTAGTTAAACTCGTCAGACCAGACCAAGTTTTCTAATACGATACTTTATCATATCATAAATTTCCAGCATACTCGTACAGCAAGCAGTCTAATCTTTATGGTTGTTGTTGTTGTCTGTGTTATCATTAATATAATCCATTGTATTGTAAGATATAGTAAAGCTTTTCAAATTGTTTATGAATCCTCGTACTTTCATAAAATTTAATCATTTAACAAGATTTAACAATACTCAAAAAGTATTTCATTTTTCGTTGACTCTCTGATGGTTATATATACTACAGACGAACATAACTACTATTGATTGATGTTATAGTCCTGGCTTACTATATACCACAACAGCCATGATCCAATCGAAAGTGATACCTACCAAAAAAGCTCTATGAATGGATTTAGAAATGGATCTATCGAGCACAATTGGCCCGAAAAAGGCTCGATCAGGTTGAGTTCGAAGACTCAGTTAAGCCGAGTTTGAAGGTTCAATCTGGTTCAGTTTGACAGCTCAATCAATGATATGTATGTTTAAAGTCTAGTTCGGCTAAGTTTGAAGTCTCAGTCAGCCTTAATTTGAGGACTCAATCTGTTTGAGCTTAAGGGCTCAATCTGTTTGAGTTGGAAGGTTTAATGTGTTTTGTTTAACAGCTCAATCGATGATATGTTTAAAGCCTATTTGAGTTGGGAGGTTTAATCTGTAAAGTTTGACAGCTCAGTCGGTGATAAATTTAAAGGCTAGTTACGATAAGTTTGAAGTCTCAGTCAAACTTAATTTCAAGGCTCAACCTGTTTGAGTTCGGAGGTTTAATCTGTTTGAGTTTGAAGACGCAGTTGGCCCAAGAAGTATAAGGGCTTAAGTTTAAAGACTTAGTTAGGCTGAATTTAAAGGCCCAAGTTTGGGCGCTCAGTTTCTGAGTTTCTGAGTTTTTCGGTCAGGATGAGTTTTAAATCCTCAATATGTGTGATTTTAAAGGCTCAGTTAAACTCAGTCAGGCTTGTACAAAACCTCGTCAGGCAATAATTCTTAAGAAAGCTTAAGCATTCTTGGTCTATCGTTTGTTCATTGCTTCCACTTCAATCAAAACCTTCAGAGTCCTCTATCTTTTTGTGTCCTCGTTGGACTTTTTTGGGATTACTTGCAAAAATGGCGTCGTCTGACAAAATGTTATAAATTATGTTTTTGCTTGCAACGTAATCGATGCTAAATCGCTGTCGAGGCGAAGAAAAAGAAGAAGAAGGACACGAAAAAAACAGAAGCGAACAAAGAAGAAAAAGAGGTCACAATTATACAAAAGAAAATGCAGAGAACTACAAAAGTGTTGATTTTAGGTCTTACGAACGCTCGTGACACGAGAGTTTGTGTAAGTTTTTTTCTAAATTTACTAATAAAAATTTCCAAATGAATTCCGTCGAAACGGTTTTTTCTTTTTTACATTTTTTATTGTTGCTGATTTTATATGATTTTCCGGAAACGGATGCGTGCACTCGCCACATTCGAAACATTGTTGCAACGTCAATAAAAGCCAAATTAACACTTTTAATATTCAGACTTAAAGAGAGATTAAAATTTAAGGAGAGACGAAGAAGGAGAAGAAGGAGGAGGGGGGGGGGGGAAACTAAGTGCATTCTTTGGAATTTTTTATGATTAATTAAAATGGTTAACAGTGAGTGAGTCGGTCTGATCTCTTTTTTCTTCGTACTTTACGAATGCAAGAAAGTTTCAAACACAAACACGAACGCTTCAGAAAACGCAAGCGCACTAACAGTAGCAGCCACCTACACGCACACACACACACACGCACACACGCACAAACCCATACAGTAAATCCGATCCAATTCGCTTTGAGTGTGGCTGTCAATGTCGATGCATCACCATCATCAATTTGGATATAATTTGAAAAGAAATTTTTCATTTTTCTTCATAATTCTTTATTAATTCCGGTACTTCATAAAACATTAACGCTTTACGTATGCTCTCCCCGCTCTCTTCCCCTCCCCCTTTACCCTCTCCCATTTCTTTTTCTTCACTCATTTCTTCATTCTCTTCAGTCTCTTCGCTCATGCATTGCAGCTTAATAGAGAGCGTCAGTCTTCGAGAAAATCTTGTTAACGTAATGCGTATGCCGCAATGAATTTGCACAAAGTATGAACTGCATTAGCGTAATTACATTAATTAAATTTTAATTTCAAAGCATTTTAATGCTAAATATACACTTAAATTATACATACTCATAATATCCGAAGTGTTGTGAAGATACATCGCACCAAACGGATCAAAGACGGGATCGAAGACGAGTCGCCGGATGCATGCGTTGAATCATTGTGCCGTTTTTTTCTTGTAAAAATTAAGCAAAGAAAAGAAGTAATAATGAATAATTAAATTAATAATAATAAGCATAATAATAAGAAAAGACGTGAAAAATGAGAATAAACTGTTTTAAGAAACTTACTTAGTAACAAAAATAAACAACAAAGACAACAATAACTATATACGATATATGAAATTATTTAATATTTTCCTTTAGTTTTTAAAAAGACACTACACATCGATCCTACATACAATGTTTAACTGAAAGTGGAACACAGAAAATGAACTTGTCCCAATTCGCGTCTTCTTCAAAAGAAACGCTTATTTTACGCTGGTAAAATTTCTTGATTTTTATGAAATTCTAGCGTTCGACATGGCGCCGAAGATTACTAGACCTTAAAGTTGACAAAAGAAAGTATTGTCACTGCAGTCTTGTCCCATTTTGCCCCTTTTTCGCATAGAAAAGGCAATTAATCGGACCTAGAGTCTAAATGGTCCTCGAAGGGTCGTCGGAAAGGTCGTCAGAAGGGTTGAAAAAACAATTTGCGCCACTTTCGCTACAAAAGACTTCCTAAAAAAATTAATATCCGTTTAGAGTTTCCGAATTCTGCATGATTTTTCTTAAAATCAAATGGAAGAAATGGTGATGTTTTTGTGGTGACCACAAAACAAGTGAAAACCCAAATTCATTAAATTTTTGTTTCTACTGTCTCTTAACTCTTACACCCCTCTCCCCCCCCCCTCCGCCACCCCTTCAGCAACACCCCTCCTTGTTTGTACGCAAAGTTAACATACTCTCGCTCGCCAGACCAGACTGAACGCATGAATGCTTTGCATAATTCGTAATGTCTTCATTTTGTGGCATGCAACTAAATAACTACAACAACAACAACAACAATATATTTTTACTGCATATTTAACAATTTTCTCCCCTTTTGTTGCTGCTCACTCGCTGCTGCCTCTGCTTTCCTCTGATGCCTCTGCTGCTGCAGCATTTAATGTTGCTTTCGCTGCTAAGAATTTATGCTGTTATTGTCGATACTTCCGTTGCTGTTGTTTCCTCCTCTTCTTCTTCTTCTTCTGCATCTATAGTTAATTGGTTGCTTATTTTCATTAAACATCTTTGCTTGTTGTTATTCTCAGTAAATGAAACGCTGTTGCGTAGACTCAGCTAAAAATGTATATTGTTTCCTCAGTCATCAAAGAAAATAGTAAGAATTTAAAAAGTGTTGAAAACATACAACAACATATTAATAACACGATATTAATAAGAATAAAAAAGTGATGGTAAAAGCCATTTCTTAAGAACGCCCTTCGCAAATTCGTGCCTCCTGAGCATTTGTTTTAATGAATTGTGCTTGAGTACGACGAAATTGCTTAATCGTCAAAGTTACGTGTTGCTGTGACGGTTAAAAGTTGGTAATTATAACTAATTCCAACTATTTAAAATAATACTTAAAATTAATGTCAACATTTGTTTTATAAATTGTTTATGAATAAAAATTAAATAAAAAAACGAGAACGAGGACTTGAGAAGTTATAGAAGAGAATGATATTACAAAAAATATAAAATATATTAAACAAATTATGAAAGCCTTAAGAAAAAATCATCAAAGCCATCAAAAAAAAATCATAAATCATCAAAGTCATTAGGACAAATTCCATAATATATTAAAATAAAATACTCAGTAATAATAATTTAAGTTTTAAGAAAAAGGATTTAAATTTTAGGAAATAACAAAAAAATCTCGTGGAAATAAAATCACGGAAAAGTTATAAAAAATATATTTTTTCAATTTTTTTATAAAATTTATTTATTTTACTTTTATTTTAAAAATTTATTTTTATGAATTCTTTTGGAAAATTTAAAAAAAAAAATTAATTTTTTGCAATTTTTTTGAAAGTTATTTTTATAAATTATAAAAATTATTATAAGTTATAGAAAATTAAAAAAAAAAATTACAAATAGCCTAAAAAAATATCGAAAATTTATACCCGTAAATTATGAAAAAAAAAATTTTTAATTTATCAAGAAATGTAATGTAATGTGATTAATTAATCAAAACAATGTAAACTAGAATGGCAAAATTATGAAAAATAGTAAGAAAAATTTCTAAAAAATAGAACAAAAATCCGAAAATGTTAAATGTTAGAAAAATAATAAAAGTATTGAATTTATATAAAAAATGTTTAATTTTGACATAAATATATATCGAACTATTAAATTGTTTAATATATTGAGAAAGTGTAAAATAGTTATAAAAATACGCCAAAAATTTTAAAATACATATTTTAAATAATATAGAAAAAAATATTAGAAATATTAAATATTATGAAATTATTTAATATTTTAAAAATTCATATTAAATATTGTCGAAAAAATATTGATAAAATATGGATAATTTTAAAAAACTAAGAGAAAATCTAAAATAAAAATATAAAAATTAATGCAATGGGTTGTAATAAATGTAGAAGCAACTACGATATTAAAAATTAAAAAAGTTATAAATACAAAAAATTATTAAATATTGTTGGACTATGTTAAAAAATATGTATATTGCAAATTTAAAAATTATTAAAAAAACTAAAATAAATTAAGAATAATGAAAGCGTTAGAAAATCACATGAAATTATTATACATACTCTATAAATATTAAAAAGAAGTTAAGAAAAAAAATTATAAATAATGAAAGGAATTTGAAAAAAGGTAATGAAATTATAAACATCTTTTTCAGAAAGTTTTTTCTGCCATTTTTTGTGTGAAAATATATGCATTTAGCCAACTCGCAATGATGACCATTTTTTTCCATAAAACAACATTTTGCATTAATAAATTTCTTAGAATAAGAAAATGGCAGGAAAAAATTCAAAACACGTTTTTCTCCAGGCTTTTATTTATTTACATAATGTCTGATGTTAGAATGTCTGATGTTGCAAAACGGAAAAAATGTTGCAATCAAGGACAGAAGCAATCAATAAACAACGTACAACAAACAACAAAAAAGTAAATATTTTCTTATTTAATGCAAAAAGAAAAATGGATGAAAGCGGACGACGACATGAAACTGAGTTAGTCAGTCATCCCCAAACGGTCAAGCGGTCGGTAACGGTCTATCAGGCCGTGCGTTGGGAAGGGCAACCACCTCGATGGCAACGAACGTTTCCTTCGTTGCGAAAAACTCGTATAAGAAGCATCGAAAGCAAACAACGACCTTTCGAGCGACATTAAAATCAAGCAAGAACCAGAACTTTTTTACAAAAAAAGCAGAAAAAACTTTAACGTAAGTAAACGCAAAAATATAAAAAAAAATGGGAATACAAAATATCATTTTCTGGGCAATGCCGGTATCGTATATCAATAGAGCTATAAAGCGCCCGATAGAATTCATGCCTTTTGGGCGCTTTCGGTTGCTGACTATTAGCATTATTGTATTGTTGTTGTTGTCTGTGCCGCTGCAACTTGTCACTGTTCTTATCATTTCTGAAACATTCACATTTCGAGATGGACGCAACAGAAATAATCGCAAGTACCGAAGAACGCATGAACTGTATTTATTTCATTCACGCGCCTTTAGCAAATAAAACGCTTTCAGTGCACACGCACAAGCCACCAACCCACACACACCCACACTTATCTTATGCCCACCATACTACAATTTTTCTCCCCCTGTGCTACCCTCTTCGCCCGGGCACAATCTCTCACTAGCAGCACCACCCTTCTTCATCCATCAAAAATATTGAAAATCCTCTTTTATTTTGAACTGTCAATTGTATTTTAGATGTTTTTTCTATTCATCTGATTCTTATGCTTTTTCTCCTATTCCTTCCGTCTTCTGCCTTTTCTTCTTCTTGTTCATTTCCTGAGACTGAAGGTACTATTGTGGTTCTTCTTACTTACAGTCACCCGCACGCACTCATTCATCACTCCTTCGTTCCACACGTTCTTTCTGTCTTTTCCTTCCCTTTCCTTCCCTTCCCTTTTCACTCTTCCTTCCATCATTTATTCCTTCGTTTTTTATGCCCCTTTTAAGCTGCTTTTTCTTGTTGGAAAAGTCTTCCGGGCAACTGCAAGGAAGGATCAAACAGAAAAATTCACTCCCAGACCAAAAGAAACTTAAGCTGCTTCGGGCCTCAAATAAAAAAAGGATACAACAACAACAACAACAACAACAGCGGTAATTACAACGACAACACCTCGTTTGAGTGTTACGATGCTGCAAAAAGTAATGAAATAAAAAGTTGTTCGGCAAAATAGTGAAAATCCTATCATTCCATTGTTAATGCTCTTGTTGTTGTTGTTGTTGTTGTCATTGCTTTCCATTGCTAGCGTAAAGCATGCATTTATCTCAGGTGTGGACAAACTCTTTTTCTGGAGGGCCCGCATAACTAATGTCAAAATATGAAACAATTTTAAATATATTTCAGAAAAAAAACTGCTTTGTACTCGTATAAGCCTAAATAACTTTTATTTATTTCGAAATATTTAAATTATATAAATTTTTACCATTATACACGTTTGACATTAATAGAAAAAGGCATGAGAGAAAAAAAATAAGTAACCAAAATAATCCTTACTAAATGCTTATTGCGACTTAGTTCGGTGTCTCCTTTACTTGATCAACCATTTCAACCGTTTATTAATTTAAATTACGCAAAAAAATTTCAACGTTTCGGTTAAAGATTTCGTCTCCAAAAGTAAAGATTATGAACTTTAAAATTTTAAAATCGAACTGGAATTGTCTAAAAATCAACCATAAAATCAAATCGAAAACAAACATGTTTACATTCATTTTATTTTTAACCATAGCAGTTAGTAGAAATTTGTTCTTTTTGGATAAATTTGGATAAATTTGTTCTTTTTGGACCGTGATCTGGAAAAAAAGGGGTAATTTTCAGTCCAGAACTTCTTTATTGTTAAATAGATATCGTATTTAAAAGTTAGTTAAGTTTTTAACGCTTCTTGTGACGCTTAATTTTAAAGATGTAAATGTTTTTATGTCCTTTCTACAAAATATCTGTGATCACAAGCAATACTCGCCTAAGTCTAAATTTGCTACTTCAAGAAAATAAGCTTTTAAAGTGACTTAAACGTGATTACTGAAACGAGAAAGCCGAAATAACTTTTGTTTTAAAAACAGTACAAACATTTTAGTTTTATCTAAGTCATTCTTTCTTAAGTCGACTTAGGCGATTATTGCTTGTGACCACAGATATATGTAGGTGTGTACGTACATATTTGTTAAACTCCAGTCTTCTGGCTGGAAATTTGTAAAGACTACAGAAAGAGAATTACTATTAAAAAGTAATTACTTGATCGCATGCGGCCCGCCGTGCATACTCGTAAATTGCCCACGCTTGAATCAAATAGACACACACACACACACACACACTACTAAGCGATTGAGTGGGTCGATGTGCGTGTGATGGACAGTGGTACGAGCCCTTGAGTTGGTGTGTTAATGCGATTTGCAAGGAATAGATCACAAACTTTGATATTTTTCTCAAACGTTTTAGTATTTTTTTTATTTAATTCTTTCACTTAAAAGAAATTCTTTTCTGACTGTTTGTTGTTTTGTTTTTTTTTTTTTTTTCTGATTTTTTAACAAATGTTTAATTTTTGGCATTCTTGCTATAAAACCTTGTTAACCTTCTTCTTCGTGCAGTCCAGTCTTTCCTCTTCTAAGATTCTATCTATCTATTCTATCTGCTGTCTATCTATCTATTTTATTAGCTGTTTACTTTCATCTCACAAAGACACCATTTAATTAAAAATTGCGCATCCTGGCCCTATAAGACTTCAAAATCTAAGAATGACATCCAGGAATTCGAGGTTTCGGAGCAAGACAGAACCAAAAAAAAAAAAACCCATTGGTCGAAACACAATAAAAAGCATTAACTAAATTAAAATTGGCACAATTTGATAAGATCAAGACAATATAATCGTACATACTACGATACTAAAAGTATAAAAGTATTAAAATTCCAAAAGATTTCGAATGAAAGCCTTCAACGGAAGAAACAAATCAAAAGGTATCTGTGCCTTTAGGAGGCACAAAAGTATTTATAAAAGTATTTTTTGATTAAAATTGAAGACAAAGAAATAATTACAGAAAATGTTGAAGAGATTCGTTAATGGTCTCAAAGATGGCGGATTGACTGAGACTGAGTTGATCAAAAGAGTGACAGCGATAGACGCTAAGACGTAAAGAAAATTGTGGTGGTAGTCCGAGAGTTTGTGGAGGAGGTCGTAAAAGTCGTGATAGAAAAAAGTGGAGGTACAAATTGAGAAGGGGTAGAGGTAGTAATGAGGTACCGGTAGGGATAAAGGGTAGGAGTAAGGTGTTAGTGTTAGTAATGACTGTAATGCTGAAAATGTCTAGAGTTTTCAAAGGAGGCGGAATAGTGCAATACGCCCTATTGGACTACATAATGGAAGAAAAAAAAAATGTAAAAAAAAAAAAAATTTAAAAAAAATTTTTTTTTAAATTAAAAAAATTACGTTTTTTTAGGTTTTAAAATTTTTTTTTTTTAATTTTTTTAAATTAATTTTTTTTTTTAAATTAAGAATCTATATTTAAATTCGTCATAATAATATAATTCCAATAGAGCAACAGCAAGAACAATAAAATTATGATTCAGATTTCCATTAAATAAAAGAAAAGTGAGACGATTTTTTTTTAATTCCTTTTTTCAATCCTCATACAAGTTTTGAGAAAATGTCATTGCATAAATTGTATTTGCGAATTCATCTTGTTACATTTTATGTGAAATTTATACTGAATACGATATACGATATTTTATATTTTGGAAATTTCTTGAGCGTAACGTTTTGAATTTCAAATCAGTTTCAAATTTATTCCACTGGACGCTGTTCGTGTGTGGACTGTCAGGCACAGCCCCTCCAACACCATAGCATACCAACACTCACCACTTCACCCTTCACCCTTTCACCACTTTCACCACCCTTTCTTCTCGTTCGCTCCTGTAGAACCATTTCTCCTTCATCACCACCAGGACGGCCATATATTACAAAGTCGTAAAGAATTTTTTTTTATAGCAGTCATGAATATAAAATTTCTTTCTCTCTCTCTCTATCTGCGCTCAATCTATCACCGTTTGCGTTTGCTCTGAGTTTATTGGTGTTTTTCTTTTAACGGAAAAAAATTTTTGTACTAAAAAGCTTTCTCCCTTACACCATCTCCCTCTTTCTCTCTCTCTCTCTCTCTCTCGCTCGTTCGCTCGTTTTCTCTTTGACTTCTTTCCATTTTAAAATGGAAAAAATGTCCATTTTAGCGATTCATTTTTTATATAGCGCTCGTGTATAGCGCGACGTGCTTTTGCTGGCGTTTTGTTGTACCATCCTGCTCAGGCGCAAGCGTTCCTCCCCTAAATTTTCTATCTAGGTTTTTTTGGAATTTGTTCTGCGGCGCTTCGTAGAATAAACTTATGCAAAGTTTCTTCTCGCTTCGATCTCGTTTTTTTGTCTTGTAGTAAAGTTAAAGGGAAAGGGAAAGGGAAAGGGATGGTTGGCGGCACGCCCGACAGGAGTTTCTTTTTTTTGGGATTTAAAATTTTTTATGTTAGTGGTAATTGTTGTTGTTGTTGTTGTATTGGTTGGTTTCAGTTTTGACTTTTTTATTGGCTGCAAAACAGCGCCGCTGAGGGCGGTCGATGGTAGGCGCTATTTTTTTCTTTTGCAACATTTTCTGAATTTTTACGGAGAATAATAAAAAAAAAACGGAGGCATCGATGGCACGGCATGATGATGTTGCCAAAATCAACATTTCAGTTTTGAAAGAAAGCATCGTAAATAATGCCATCATCTTCTAAACTTCTCTATTCGCCATTTTTTTCCTGCAAATCTTCGCTTTTTAGTGTTTTGACCTGTTACTTGTTCATGTATTTGTCCGGCACAAGCAGACACTGCCACACAAACACACAAACACATTGAAGCGTTATGTTTAAGGCCACAAGAGACGACCATACGAACATTTAAATCGACACAATCGACAGAGCAGCTTTCATAAAGAAAAATGTCTTTTACAGACTTAACCCTAACTATTTTTCTATACTTCTTGCTTTTCCTTTTTTTATTTTTTGTTCCTACCATTCCTACCGTTCCTACACCGGTTCCTTTTTTCCTTCCTTTTTTTTAGAAAAAAAGGTATTCCTACAACTGCTTTCCTTCCGCCGTTCTCCCCAAAGAAGTCTATGGGGACAATTGAAGCGTCCCGGAATTGAACCGCAGACAGAAAAATAATAATACCAGAATAGAGAAAACATACGAGCAAATGCAAAAAAAAGCCCAAACAAAGAAAGTCAAATAAATCAGCCCGGGCGTATGGATGCAAGCAACAACGTAGACACGTACCTACGAAGAAAATCGATTTTTGTATCAGAGCGACGCATATTAACCTTCCTTTCTTCATTCTCCACCAACACACATTCATTTACATACATATGTATGTACATATTCATAAAAATTCTATGTCCATACAGGAATACACAGCGAGAGAGAGAAATTGTGCAGTTTTTATTTTATAAGAATTAATGAATTTGCCTTAAAATTTTTATAGTTTCTATTTATTCAATGAATTTTTTGCAATTTTTTTTTTCTATTGAATTTTAAAAAATCACTTTTTTTTAGTGCAAGAAGGCCCAGCTGCAGGATTAAACCCAAACAAAGTAAAAAAAAATTCTTCTAAAAGGAAATCGAGCAAAAACTTTGCATGCTTAACAACACAGCAAACGTACTAACAATAACAATAATAACAACAACAACAACACCTCAATACATATATATTGGAGCCCTGTTATCGTTGTCCATCCACTCACCCACGAGTACTTCTTCTAAGGGTTAAAGAAAGCCGACACACACGCACGCCCAACATCTTCGTTCAGCTCGAACGTGAGCCATACATATACATATACTCGTAAGTATTATATACTCAGTTAAATATATAATACACACACACCAACTCACTTGTGACGTCGTTTAGCAACTTGAGACATTCTCTGCAAAAGAAGAAAGAAAGGAAATGCAGTCACGTTTTTGTGTCTCGTTCAACTTCGCCGGCAGCGGGTTAAATCCGAAGAATGACAAAATCAGAATGATAAAAATTGTTACAACAAAAAATAATTGTTGTATGTAACTGTAAATATATACAGTAAAATCTCAAAATGATTAAATTATTAAAATATTTTCTTACGCTGCTTTTAATAAACCATACAGTGTTTATGGTGTTTATACAGTGTTTTCTCCGCTCTCGTTTTCTTGCAAAGAAACCTGAAATGCTGCAGAGGACCTTACAATTACCGTAAGCTAAAAAGTCTACCATAGGTTTAAACCTATCCAAACAATTACTGTAGAAATTTCTTTTGAAACTTTAGTACTTTAATAAATTCTCAGGTTTTTCAATGCTTTCTGCAATTAAAATTTTCTACAGTAAAATTTAAAATGGCCCCCATTCACTGTTTCCAAATTAGCTCATTTCTTAAATGTCTCCAAACCAAACTTGACAAGAGATGACGGAAATTCGTTCCCAAACCCATAGATTTCATTTCATAAACATTTCTTTTATATTTTCTTATTTATTCGAGGCCTACAGCTGCGCAGTTTTAATACTGTGATACTTAAAAGCAAAAGACCGTGATCAAGCAACTTCCTTTCCTTCCGGGATAACATATCCGGGATAATATTGAGTAATGTCATAATAATCTTGCAATCCATTTTCAAACTGAAACTTTGAAGTTTTCTTGCGTTCAATTGAGTTTATACTATCAACTAAAGTTTTTTTATATTTTTTAAATTTTACGATAAGGTTGGATGAAGATACCAAACTGGACAAACGATGACTTAAGTTCCTTCCAGAATCCATTTGGACACTAACTAAAGTTCTTCTATACTCGTAGTTAACGAAAATGTGCAAAAACTTGAACTTTGTAAACTTTGCAAGCGTTGAACTTCGGTTTTTTCGGTTGTTCAGTTTCTACGAGACTACACTGTAGCTGTTATGTATTATTATTGTAATCGAAGTTGGGCGGCTATTGCTGTTACTGTTACTGTTGTTGTTGTTGCTGTTGTTGGTGTTGTTGGTTTTGCAACTCCTGCCTCCGGTGAGGTGCAGTCTGTGAATCGTTGCGATAACGACAAATACGAATAGTTTGTATGAGGTGCAAACGTCTCGAAGATGAAGAAGAAAAGGAACAAGAGAAAGACTAGGAAGAAGAAGAAGAATCGACAATAAAAAAAACAAACTTCAAAAAGAACACGAAAAAATGCACACGAAACGCACTCGAAATTTTCTTAAACGAATCATGCCTGACATTTCACCATAGTGCATAAGTCATGTTCACTTCTCAATACCAAGTGCCGATTATAATTTTAAACAAATGGCCATAAATGACGTTAATGGTACAAAGATAGATGGATGAGAGAATTAGAAATCCTTTCAAACCTTTGAAAAATTATATTGTTCATTTTATAGTCTTGTATTGTATGTATTATAATGTAATACCAACCGAATCGGGAGAGACTTTCATTAACCATTAGTAGCCAAAAAATAAGAATAATTTAATTATATTTTTTATGAAACAAAAACACCCACAACAAAAATAAAAATCTTGGAAAAATCAACAAAAAAGCCATAATGGCTCGCACTTAAATTTGGAAAATACTCACGAATTTTATTATGATTAGGTTGTTTTGGTTGAAGGCGGGCAGTCGGTCGGTCGGTCGGTCGGTCGGTCGGTCGCTCCATCGATCAGGTTCGGTCAGAGTCATTTGCTTTGTAAAAAAACTTATCCATTACGTATAAAAATAACAATGTTTTGGTATGCTTTTCGATTTAATGAAAGAAATGGCTAATTTGTATTTTTGCTGAATAAACCAGAAAAACGATATAAATTTCACCAAAAAAAAAGAACCATACTGTAGAGAAATAGTAAAATTTGCAATAAATATTGTGCAATAAACATAACATAACAAAGGAAGGAAAACCAAGAACACAAAACACATAAAATCTAACAAAAACAACTCTTCAGTTTCAATTTCCATAATATTAGCATTTCCATTCAATTTGTGAGAGTAGAGACGAGTATAAATGGGTGTAGATGTGGGTATGTGTGTGTGTGTGTGTGTGTACGAATGTGTTTCTTTTTTTTTCTCTACATTGTATTAAAAAAAGCAAATGCATTGAAAATGAAAGTTTTTACATGAAGAATAAAAGCAACGACCATTTTCTATGTTAGTTGCCAACAACAAAACCGAAGTAAAACTAACGAGTACATAATATTATCATCATCAGAGTCATCAGAGTCAACGAGAGAGACACTAGAGTGGGTGTGTGTGAGAGTGAATGAGTTACTGAGCAACTGAGATGAACGAAACAACGAGACTTGTAATAAAAATAATGATCATCGCAATAAAAATAACGATTGAAGACTGTTGGTTCGGTGATCAGTAGATGGATGGATGGATGTTCTGAACCTCAAGGGTTGGACGAGTAGAGTATTTCTTTGAAAAATATGTATTAAAAAATTTCGATAGTGTTCATTCTTTCGGAATGAATTCACATGGCGTCATTTCACTCGCGAGTACACTGAAAAAATAAATGCTTGAGCAATACTAGTCAGTTTAAAATTAAAATAAATACAAATTTAGTTAAAAAATTATCATTGGATTAGTCTATTGTCGGTTTTAATGGACGGACCTCTTCAATTGAGACGAGAACCAAAGAACGAAGGAGCCTTTTTTTTATCAAGACGAGATCTTAAATACAAGAGATACCTTGTTAGTCAAGACGCAAACCCAAGAACGAGGGAGATCTCTTCAATCGAGACGAAAACCGGAGAACGAAGGAGCCTTTTTTTTAATCAAGACGAGATCTTAAATACTAAAGAGACCTCTTTAGTCAAGACGCAATTTCGAGTATGCAGGAGACCTCTTCAATCGAATCGGGAACCCGAAAACGAAGGAAAGTTCTTCAGTCGAGACGAGATGCCGACAATGCGGGAGATTTCTTTAGTCTAGACAAGATCCCGAGAATGAAGGAGACGTGTTCAATAGACACGAGACACCGACAACGGAGGAAGCATCTTCAGCCGAGACGACAACCGAAAAACAAAGGAGACGTTTTTCAATCAAGTCGAAATCTCAAAAACGAGAGAGACCTGTGCAGTCAAGACAAATTCCGAGTGCTGTGAGTACTTGCCATTGATTACTTGTTACCGGATCTCACTTACTCTTTACTCGTTGGTAATGTACTCGCAACTTCAATTTGTTTACTCAATTTTTTCAGTGTATTTTATATTTTATTGTACTCTCTCTCTCTCTCGACTAGGGTAAGTGTCATAAATTCATAATAATGCCAGTAACCGATGGAATCTTTTATCGAGTGTCCAAATTTTCCATCTCTTTGGCTTTGCGTCTGTTATATCGCACAAAAAAGCAATCGCATAAAAAAAGCAAATTCGCTTTTACGACTTTATGCTAAGCGTCTAAGTTTCTTTCAGGCATAAAAAACAAAAAGCAAAAAAAAAACCAAAAACAAACACATAAAAAATGACCCTGTGCAGGGACATTATCGACTGACTGACTGGTGGTGGTGAGCAATGACCAGCAGCAATACGTAGCAGCGTCAGTAGCGGCAATGGTTTTTCGACAGTTTTTTCCCTTTTTTTTGCAAACGCATCAAAGAAACAATCATTTCCTCGCTCGTAACGCGTGCCAAAATATTTATAAGATAAGCATGCATGTGCGTCTTTATGTGTGTGAGTGTGTGTGTGAGTGTGAATCGGATTATTTTATTTATAGCTACATTCTTTAGTATGGAAAAACAGCGCATTCAACGTACGATATATCCTTTGCTACGTTTTCGTATGTAAAAAGGAAACAAAAAAACGTAATTCCATTCCATTCTTCAATAAAACATTCGTATTCGCCATCAATAAAATGAATGAAATCACATAGAAAACGCTCCGAACCGAGCCGTTGAGGGTCTGCTAGTGGCAGTAGAATTTTTGATGGTATCTGAGGAAAATTCATTGCACCGAAGACGATGGATGCTGATTCTTGTATTCAAAGTGGTCGGTCGGTCAATGATGGTCATGGCTGGGGAAAACTGGAAAGGGAAAGGTATAGTTGTTGTTGTTGTAGGTAAATAACAGCCATAGGCAAAAAACAAATATTACGATTTTTGTCATCTTATTCTTGGTAATTTCATCTTATCGTTTAAGAAATTTTACGGTCATCATGAAGATCAATACGGCACAAACTTTGAATAATTTATGTTATGACCGAATCAAATTTATCGTAATGTATTGTACTGATGGCGGCAATAATAGGAAGAAGGTATAAAAATTCATCTATAGAAATGTTAAATAATATCTCGCTGAATATGACGAATTGGTATTACTTCGAAGAAATTAAAGAAATCCCAGACTGAAAGTACTGAGTGAGTGTGGACTCAGATGTTGAACCATCCCAGACTTCACAGAAGAGAATGCGTCCTCCTAAGAAAACGGTTGATATCGTCTGAGTTATTGCTTCGCCAATCACACCAGCAAACACCACAAAGAAGAAATTTTCATTTTAGCAAAAAATTGTTTTTTTAATTTTTTTTTTTTTAATTTTTTTTTTGTTTTTTATTTTTTAATTTTTTTAATAAATAAATTTTTATGGCGAGAAGTGTTCTGTCCTGAACACACATACTAAACTTAGATTAAAATAAAAATTTCATCACATTTCACAAAAATATTGCGTTTTTCTATTAATTGAAAATAACACCTCTTGCTGAAAGACCCATTATATACTTACCTGCGACGCTAAATAATTATAATTTCCATTTTTTGCAGAAACTGATGCGAGTATATTTCTCCCTTCTCTTCATCTCTTTCTCCTTTTTTTTTTTTCTTTTACTAAATTAAATTTTAAAATTTACTACCACCAAAATTCCTGCCTCCGGCGTGTCGAGCGAGCATCAACTTCTTTGACCTTCCTTCCAAGTTCATTACAAGCATGTTGAGTGAGTGTTATTATGCGTTACGGTCGACGGTCCAACGGTCAAAGTTCAGCGCTTAAAAAATTTATAAATTTCTGATTCTCAAATATGTTATAAAATTTCTTCAAAACACTTTTACCGACCAAAATTTGAAGAAGGAAGGAAAAAAACAACAACAACAACAGCCACCTTTTTGTGTAATAAAAAAGCATTCCTTTCATATCAAAAAATGCTTTTTCCTCCTCATCATTTTTCTCTCCGTTTTCGAAAGTGTTTGTGGTGCAAATCCTTCATGCTGGATTACCTCAGAAATGCAAAGACATTTAGATACATTAACGAATACGTATACATTGTGTATGTTTGTGTGTGTGTGTGTGTGTGTGTGTGCATATGCCCGGGGGTGGGCAAATCATACCTGACAGGGTGAGTCTGACAGCAATTCCCTTTTGCCAGCAACCACAACTTATTTTCATGTATAGCATAATAAAAAATAACCTCCTCCTCCTCCTCCGCTTTCTCCTTTGTCCATTTATCCCTCAAAATCACCATCCATCCGAACGGCAGCCTTTCCTGCGCCCTTCAAATAAGAAATCTCACATATTCTTGGTTTTGTACGGCAAAATAATTTTATAATTTATTTATTTTTCTTGCTATTTTGCCTTATTTCGACTCAATGCAGGATTGAGCAGCTTCCGGCCGGCATTTTCTTTTGTATAATTTTTTTGTAACGTTTTTGGGGCTTGCGGTATTTTTTATGATGTAGGTTTTTTTTTTTTTTTTGTAGAGTTTATTTATTTTTGTTTGTACATATTTCGTTTTCTCTTGTGATAAAGTAAAGCTTTCTTCTTCCTTCACAGCACGTAAATGAATTTATTTTTTATGGCTGTAAAATTATTATAGCTTAATCTTTTATGTTATGGCACCACTCAACGAGAGCTTGACTTGTACATAGTTTCGTAGAAATATATGCGTACTTATATCGTTGTTCGTTCTCACATGCCTGGAAATGATCTCGTTAATGACGAGAAATATATATGAATTATATTAAAATATATATGATATAACATTTGGTGAAAAAGAGTTAACTATTTTGTAGAATGGATTAAATTTGTTATAGAAATTAGAAAATATTCAAAACGAAAAAAGACACTGAAGATAATGGCATTTAACAACCGGTTTGTCTCCAAACCAAAAGTCAAATAGTATTAAAAGTCATACAAAAGTAAAGAATATTTTAAGTTTTGAAATTGAAGCTTTATGAAGTTTTAAATATATTGCAAAAGTCAGCAAAATTGTTACAAATTTTATACAGAGTTTTTCATTTTAAATTTCCAAAAAATATTGTAAAAATCTATTAAAAAAAATAAAAATTATAATAAAAAATAAACCACAAAAGTTCAAATTAATATTGACTAAAACCAATAAAAAGAAAACATTGTGTTATGTATTTCAATACTAAAATTATTTTCAATTTCAAAAAATGCAAAAAAAAAACAACATTAATCTGTGTCTCTTTTTTTTTGTTTTTTTTTCCATTTTTCATTGCAAGAACTTTTTTCTTTCGTTTATGTTTCAGCGGTTTATGGATTCATAAGGAATGGCCGGAAAATATTCTGGCATCGCTAAACCAACTTTCTTGCAAAAGGACCAACAGCTGCGCATTTAATTGCCCCGAACGTGAAAGAAATAAAATATTAAAATAAATGGCAAGAGTTTTCAAACAAAACAAGAAAATAAAAATAAAAAAAAATAAAACAGCTGCAACAATTTTCAATAGATTTATGAAATTCTCTTTTTTTTTTCTCTCTCTTTTTATTCGTTTTCTTATTTTTT
Source organism: Conops quadrifasciatus (assembly GCA_949752815.1). NCBI lineage: Eukaryota > Metazoa > Arthropoda > Insecta > Diptera > Conopidae > Conops > Conops quadrifasciatus. The sequence goes on along the minus strand of OX457080.1, from coordinate 19,575,256 downwards.
GCTTTTCTTTGTGTATTTATAAAAGGAAAACTAGAAAAAATATTTAAGTAAGTTTAATAGTTTCAGTTTTAAAAAAAAAAAAGTGTTAGTATTCTATTTAGGCATATTATTATTTTAACTTAAAATTATTAAGTCCTAAATGTCATTTAAGGTTATAATAACTTTAAATTCGAGGAGTTCTAACGGAATTTATTTCAACAAACAATTTATCTCTAAAAAGTATTACAAAATTCCTGGTTTTTATGTTATAAAATGACGTTTTACGTTTTTACGTTATAAAATGACATTACAATGACAGTTATATGTTGACAGTTAAAACCTAAGGCAAAATTTCAATTTATTGCTTAAGATTCTTTGTAAAAAGAAGTACGCAATTTTTTTTTTAAATGAAATTATATATCTAACTGTCATTGTTCTACACATAACTGTCATTTTATAACATTTTTTAACTGTCAACATATAACTGTCATTGTAATGTCATTTTATAAGTTTCTTGACTCTCCTAATTTTTTGTTCTGTTTTGTTCTTTCAATTGACAATTTTCTCTAAATATTTTTGAATCAATTTTTTGTACAATTGTAAAAAAAAATTTTAGAAATTTTTGTGAAAAATTGCAGAATGAAAAACAAAGTCTCTCCCTTTTCTTGACTTATTTTAGAAGGGTTTCGAAAAGCATAATCAACTTTATTTCTGCGTTTTGAGCAGCTACTAGTAATGATTAATGATATTGAATTGTCCTTTTGTTGGCAGTTATGCTCATCCTTAATCATACATATTCTTGCGTTATATTCTCGAAATCTGAAACATACATTATTTCAACACTCAACGCCAAATTCAAAGAAAGTGTAAATAAATAAAGCTTTAATAAAATTACTTTTTATGGTTATAATTTTTTATGCTCATTCTCATTCTTTTTCTTTTATTTGTTATAATGTAAATAAATAGTTGCCTTTTGTTGTCGTTGTTGGGAATAAATTTATGCTGTCAGAAGAAATTTACATGCTTTTCTTGAGCTCATACCAATAGAATGCCATTTATTTCTTCCGGTCATCCCACCAATCCATCCTTCCACCCATCTATCTATCCATCCATCCATCCATCAATCATTTTGCATTGTTCAAGTGTGCGTATAGAAAATTGTGATTGCTTTGGCAGAATCTTGTCCTTCTGTCTTGTCGCACAAGAAATGGCGCACACGAAACAAAAACACTTGAATATGATTTGTAACATTATTCTCTCGAAGGTAATGCTCCTCCAAGTGTCCCCCAAGTGCCCCAAATTGCGATCTCCCACGTAGCAGGCCGACTGGGTCCACTTGATGAATTCTTTATGCATATGGTCGCTCGAGTAGCTCGAGTAGCTCAATTCGTTTGCGAAATGCGTAAAAATTTCATTAATACCCAAACTCTAACATCATTTTGGCATGAGCAGAGTCTACTCTGCTGAGATTTGGGTTTGGGTTTCGTTGCTGGCAATGATGGTTGAAGGTTGAGCCGGCCCCAGTGTCCAGATGAGTTTTGGAATGTGTCCAATTTCATGTTCATCCACTTCAACGCTGAGATTAGCATTTCTTCGAGTATAAGAAGTATTAGACAGACACGCACACTTGAGTAGGAACGGATGAAGAAGAAGAAGAAGAAGAAGATGAAGAATAGAAAGCGTATATACATAAATATATATGAAAATTGTTTTTTTTTTGGAGTTATTGTCTTTGTTGTCTTTTTATGGAAAATAAGGCGTTACATACCTAAAGAGCACTAAAGCTGTTCTTCCTAGCCCTTCCTTCCTTCCTTCCTTCCTTCCTTCCTTCGTCTGACCAACTGTCTAGATAGATAGAACTATCTGTTCGTTTGTCTGTCTGTCCGTTCAGTGGCCAAGAACTTGCATAATAAATTCAGCACTTGTGACTCTCTGGCGAGGGTGTCATGATAAATGATGCGCTCTTACACTGACATGCTTTATTTTTCGTTTGCGGTAGTTTTTCCGGCCGGTTCAGACAGTTCGGTGGATTGAAAGTGGCCCACTATTTAAACGGTGAACCGCCCACCAGCCCACCCACACGGCGAAACTGGCATCATTTTTCATTCATTTAAATTGGCATTTAACTCTGAGAGAGAGAGAGAGTGCCAGAGTGACAGAGAGAAAAGGAGAGAACCTTTTCAAGAATTGTCCAGAGAGATACGCATTGAATGAATACGCTTTGGGCACTTTTATTTTGACCGACAAACGATATGGCTGACAGGTTTAGATTGTGAAGGAAGTTGTGGGACGGCGAATTCGCAGAGAGAGAGAGAGAGAGAAGCGCAAAGATTGAGTAGGAGGCGCTGGAGGCGCATACTTCATGCTTCGTTATGGCTGAAAACTGACAAAATTTGATTTTCTCACTTGATTACATTTTGAATTGGCCGCTCTGAACTGCTTTGGGAAAAGGGAAACGCATCATGGTTTTAGCAAAGGTTTTGGGAGCAGAACGAATTCATTCTTGAGCAGGTTTGAAGGAATTGAATGCTTCCGGGCCTGTCCGGAACCTTGTAACAACAACGATTTCTTTGGCAAACGCTTACTTGATTTCAATTTGATTGATGACTTTTATTTAAACCGCCCTCAAAAGAAAAAAGAAAGAGAAGAAATCACCATCAAGAAACGGGAAGAGCATGAAGTAAATGAAAGTATTCCCGTTTGCGATTAGAGCAAAATTCTAATGTTTTTATTTCTTTTAGTAAAGTATTAGTATTTTCTCCATTTTTCGGCTTTTTTATCTATCAAATTAACTCTAATCGAAAGAGTCTTTGCGGCACACCTACGCCATTAGGTTGCGATTTTAGTCCACCTTTGAATCTTCAATGATGATAGTCCCTCCCTCCACAACCTCCATTTTTCTCTGACGACATCACTATGATGCCTGTCTGTCTGTTTGTCTTTCTGTTTGTCTGGCTTTCGGTCTTGTTTCTTTCCTTACAATTAAATTAAATGAAATTCTTAAGGTCCCTGAGTCTTCCTGACTCTTTCTGCCTCTTTTCCAATATTACATACACGTACTTTTATTTATTGAACCGTAGCTCCTGCCAGCTCCTTTCGAGACCTAAGATTTTCGCTTTTCACAATTTTTTCGTGACTTTTTTTCGGTTTTTTTTTTTGACAATTTGTTAATTTAAAATTACTGATGGCGAACGAACGAACGAACGAACGTGTGTCATCGTGCGTGAGAGACCACGTGCTCGCGTTGCGACTTAAGGGTCCTCTCCACAGGGCGCAGACACAGGTTCCGGAAGCTTGCTTTTCTTGCGAGAAATTCTTCTGCAATGAAATAATCCCAGCTAAGGAGTCAAAACTCAGGAACGCCTTTTTGACGATTTTTTTTTTAAATACCACGAGTCTATACAACGTTTGTATTTTCTCTTCACTTTTTATTTTCTCCTACTGCACCCTCCTTCTGCGCCCCTGACTTTTAAATGGCTTTATTGAAGTCGTTTCTTTACTTTCATTTTCGTTACTTGTCAGGATTTCACTTTCGTTACATTTCCTTTTCTTCCCATTCTTCTTCTTCTCCCCCTTCCTCATCTTCTACCGCCTCTTTTTTTCAATTTATTGGTTAAAAAAAAGCATGCCTTCTTTCTTCCTCGTTTTTTTATTTCTTCGAAAACGAAATACGAAAAGAATTTTCTATTGACAAGAACAGACAGACAGACAGACAGACAGATAGACAGACTACCGGACAGTCAGCCATATAAATTGTCTTTATTGTATTTTGACAAATAATCAAGAAAATAAAGCAAAAGGCAGAAGGAAAGTCGCAAGAAAAACATTTGAAGGAACAAATCAAGTCACTGTGAAAATGAAAAGTTTTAAATTGGATTTTTTAACAACCATATCTTTTTTGCTTCATATCAGCCCCCCTTTCCCCCCTTGCCAGCCTTCACCCGAAGGGAGGAAGAGTAGATTCGTTTTGTTCTTCCGTTTGTAAAGCATTGGCCCGGTTCGCATCGTATCGTAAATAGATAAGTATACTCGTATACATATTTTCTTACTCATTGTGAGACGTCTATCTGTGCGAATCTCGTTAACGGGGCAACCGTTATATTTCTCTCTCTCTTTCTCTCTGTTGGTTTAAAGGAAACTCAATTTAGGTACGTCAATAACTTTATCTCGAAAACTGAAATACTTCTAAAAAAATACTGTTTCATTAACTTTAAGGTCTCCCAAAGAAGCTCTTTCTGTTTTTTTTTTCTTAACAACTAAAGAAAATTATAGCAAACCCAAAAATATTACAGTATATTATTCTGAAGTTAAAATTAATTTATTTAAATTAAAATTCTTTAATTTAAAAAAAATATTCTTAAGTTAAAAAAACTCTGTAAGTACTTCGGAAAAAGTACTTTCTTACTATCTTTCTATATTATTTTTTACACTCTGAAGCCTTAAAAAAACTTAAAAAAAATTATTTTTTTATTAGTTTTGAGAAATATTACCAAAAGCAGTATAATGTTTCCCTCTAGTGAGATTTTTTTCTATATCTCTAACGATATAAGCGTCTGTAATACATACTTTTATCATACTTTTAATAAAAAATATTACTAATTTTTCATATTTTCATGTTATTTGTTCTACCTAAATTCTAAATTTCTAAATTTCTTCCCTTCCTTCTCCTTAACACCCCCTCCCACCCACCCACACCCCAAAGTTTTTTCACACAGTCAACCATTCAGCAGCTGTTTTCAGAAATTACATGGTAATCGTTTTCTTACAAACCATAAACCTCAACCTTCCAAAAGTCCCTGAAGTGTAATTTTGTTCGCAAAATCATTTTTTACCGGTACCGCAGTGAAACAAGTCGCAACACAACGGAATTTATAGAAATTGGCCCAAAACTGAAAATCCGATTTACGCACCTTCAGGCATTTTCAATGAGAAAGAAAGAACACCCTCCAGTCCCTCTGGAGAGAGGAAAGGTAATAACTCATGCTGTCACAGCCCCCCCCCCCCCCCCCCCGCCGCTGGTCCGTTGGTCATCATTCTTCCGCTTTTTATCGTCCCGGTCTCGGTCACCTTCTGAACTCGTTCCACTTTTTCGATATGAAGTACCGCGATCAGTAATGCTTCATGCTTGAGCCATGACCGGTCAAAAAATTATACCCAAAGGACACGAACGGGAAGAAAAGTGGGCATGTTGTAACAAAATTTCCACAAAAATTGCATAAAAAAAAAGGTAAAAAGCAAAAAAGGGGGAAAAAAAACAAAAAAGGTTTTACACATGGTTTTAGCATACGCTAAAAAGCACTCTCAAAACAAGTAACCCTCACTCTCACTCTCACTCCACTCAGTGCTCTTTGGACCCGGAACGTATGCACTCTTGAATACGAAATCAAACGTGAAAGAGACGACACTTGTATTCATGGGCTGTATGCCAGCATCATTTTCTAATTTTCGTAAGAGATTCGTTGAGGTGAGGAGAAGAAGAAGAAAAACACAAATACACTCACTCACTCCGCCCGTCCGTCCGTCCGTCCGTCCGTCGTCATCCGTCTTTGGTGGGCTTTTTTTGGGTTAGATTTTTTGTTAAAAAAATTGCTTTCTCACCAACTGCACTCACCGCTGCCTTTTTCCCTGGCCCCTTCCATCTACCTGATCAGAAGACAATATTCTTTCGATTCTGGTAATATTTTACAAAAAAAAGCTAATACGAAATTCGATTATATTTCGGGGATTTTAAGATATTTTATGAGTTTTCTTAAGACCTTAGAGTGTAAAGAAAGAAAGAAAAAAAGAGTGGTTTTCTTCGAACTATTTACAGTAACACAAAGAATGTTAATCTGAGAAAAAGCCTGGAAAGTTGCTGAGTTTACTTTAATTTTCTTGAAATCTAAAGAATTCGTTTTTTTTCTTTAGCCTAGATCTTACTTAGATCTTTCTTTAGATTCTTTAGAAAGCGAAAGTAATTTTTATTTAAGTACGTCTATAGAGAAAATAGGATATATTTTAATTTGAATTAATTTTCATTTTATTTTATTAAGAAAATGTGAAAAGGAAATACTTATTTTGTATATAAAAGTAATAAACATTAATAATTTTTAAAGATAAAAAATTGTAAGACGTTTTACTTATAGTACATCAGCAAACATTTCTCTGGAAGAAGGATTGTGAAGCTTCCGATTTTTTTCAGAAATTATAACCATGAAAATTTAGGTAGTTTTGTTTAAGCAAATGATTCCACTAAAAAGGAATATGTTCCCAAAGTGCAACTTTTGATATTATCAAGACAAAGAAAGTGACCGCTTATTCTTTGGACTCCTTCTAGTCCATCGAACCTGTATTGTTGTTTTTTTTTTTGCTTTTGCCTACGCCACTGGAATAAATAAACTCTAACTTTATGTACTATTTAGGTCTAAATTGGTATAAATTCTATTTTAATGGTCTTTAGCGATAGATACCAAGGATAACACGAATGTCCTATTTAAAGGATTACCGCTCTTGAATTATGTTCGTTACGAAGCTAAACATTTGGCATACAATAAATTTTTATTTTGTTTTCTTGGTTTTTTTTTTTGCGAAATCGCTCGCTGTTTTTTAACTCAATTCTATTTTATGGGTTTTATGAAGGTGACCTTAAAGAGGGGGTTCACCAGTGGAGGGGGGTGGGGGGCGCTCACTGCATCGAACGCGGAATATGCGTTTTTAATGGTGATTTATAAGAATTAACCGAGGCGAGGCTTTACGCGCCTTAACAATGATCAAATTATGGTTGCTCGGTTTTTTTCTTGTTGTTCTTTTTTTCCACGGTGATGACAGAAATAGCTTTCTCTCCGTTTACTTTCATCATTTAATATTATTTTATTATTTGACTTTTTTTTTCTCTCTGATTTTTATAGAAATCGTGGCGTTGAAATGGCTTCCTTTGATTAATGTCCTTTTCAAGTTGAATTACGTCGTTAAGGATATACTCGTATATGTATGTATGTCTATAAAAAAGACTTTATATATATATATGTATGTATATAGATATATTCGTCTGCGAGTAATATGACTGCTAACATATTAATTGCTTTTTATCGTTATGGACAATCCTTCGCTAAGAATATTGCCGTAATAAGTTTCGTGAAGCACGAATCGCTGCCGAAATTGGAATTTATTCTTCATCACATTTCAATAGATTGTGCAATATTTTACACAATACCACCACCGTAATACAATAATAACTCAACTCAAGTCGATTTCAAACTTCATTTAATTTAAAAAAAATTCTCAACTCACTCACCCTCATTCCGCTCATACTGCTGCTTTTTGCCTCTTCTTCTTCTTCTTCTTCTTCCTCTTCTTCTTCTTCTACATTCTTCATTCTTCTTCCTTAAAAATTGAAGTTCTGAAGGCTGAAGTTCTTTGCTGCTTGTTTGAACTGCTTTTTATCAGTGAAAAAGAGACAACGAGACAACTTACAATAATATCGATGGCCTTGTTGTTGATATTATAACTACAATAACTACTTGAAAAAGTCCAGCACAATGACCACAACAACAAAAACGCTCTAAATAAGAGTTTAGTTTAAATAAAACTAACAACAAGTAACCTATTCTTCCTCTAAACCAGCTTTATCACCTTCTCTTTTCATCTCTTTCCATCTCTGCGATTTTTTTTTTCTTTTCTAGCCGTTAATTGTTTGCTCTTTTCTTTACTTTCTCGGTTGTTCTTAACAAACTCTTCATCACTCTTTGACTTTTCGCCCTTACGCCCAATTCATCCTCAAGAACTCTTTGTGGTTTTACTGCTCTCCTCAGCAGCCCCTTCCTCACTAGCGCGTACCCTCTGCAAGCCATCCCCCCCCCCCCTCGCACCTTTCCACACTAAAGATTGATTACTCTGTCTCGGCAGCGCTTTCATTCTTCTGTCGCTAAAAATATTAACAATTAATATTCAGTTGTTGCAGGACTTGTTAGAACTCAGTCGTTTCCTACACTCCCCCCCGCCCCCTAACACACACGCACACACACACACACACACACACACCACTCTTGGCCTTACTTATGCACGATGGGGCTTCTCACCCATCACGCCTTTCACACAGAGTGTGAAATATTTTGGAAACAAGAAAGAAAATATATAAAAACCATTTCACTGAATTATTTAATGAATGCTGAGAATGAAAGAGAAGCCTCTTTCCTCTTCCTTTCGAGTTTTTGATGTCCTGCCGCCGCATGTTAACCGTTAGCCGTAGCCGTAGCCGTAGCCGTAGCCGTAGCCGCATCCGGCCAACCGTCGTTCAGTCCTGAAACTAAGTGAAGACATCGTTCATGGTTGATGATGAATTTCCATGTTGGTACGTGCACTTCAATAACCTCAAATAAGTGGGTACATTTTGTGCATGTCTGGGTCTGGGTGATTGTGTGTGTGTGTGTGTGTGTGTGTGTGGGTGCACATGGTCCATGTGTCAAACTCATTTTTAATAAGCATTACGTCTACCCCGAAATGACCAAAATAAGAAAACTTTTCAACACGTGAACAGCATAAAAACGAACTACTAAAACTTTCAATGGATCTTCTTCCGAAATTCGCTGAAGTGTAAAGACTTTTGTTTCATTTCCAAGCATTTTTTAGGCATTTAGCATTTTTTTTTTCTACCTCAAACTTCAAAGAATTTTTTTTAATAGACAAATATCGTTGCACTTTTGTTTGCACAAAACGATATTTTAGAAATTTAATTTCACCACAAGTACTTCCCGGAATGGACTTGGGAAGTACTTATGGATTATATTATTGATTATATACTACAGAGATATAATTGTACTAGACTTTCATTACTATACTATCGCTGGAAATTCCAATAAAAAAGAATAATAAGAAAAATTGCTTGATTGCAAATTTTATTTTTATTTTATTATTTAAAGCGCCATTGTTTGTACAAGTTAAAATAATTATTTAATTAAGTCTTCCATTCCATCGATCAAATTTTCGATAAGTATCTTGCACTACTTTTTTCCATCTGATTGTTTGATTTTGTTTTGGGTCGTTACTGGGCAATGGAGGGAGAAAGAAAGGATCAAACCCCGCCTCGCATCGTGCACGAATGTCGTATAAGACACCGAAGATCAGCACCATAAGGATGACGTATTTCAGCATACCTGAAAAATTGGAACTATTAAAAATTACCATGACTTTACCTTCATTATTAACACTGATTACGTCATTAAGGTGCAAACTACAATACTACAACTAAGTCTACTTTTTGTGAAACTTCTCATCAAACGACTTAGATGATGGGTCACATCTAAAGTTAACAACGTTTTACCCAATCAACGCGAAAACACAAGATTTTTTAAGTTTAGTTTAAGCTTGAAATGGTTCCACTTCTATGTATACTTTCACTAAACTAAAACTTAGTTGAAGGACACGATCGCAAGATTATTCCTAAAATTGTCTATTCAGTTCTTACAAAATAGCTGTACTTACTTTAGCTTTGTTACACTAATTAGTTGCTCTGTAAGGAATTACTGTATTTTGTGATATTTTGTCTCGGTTTATATGGCGTTTCTTTACAGCCATCAATACTATCGTTGCGATGGTACCACTTTTGTAGTATAAGTATATGTTTTGTTAGCATAAGTATATACTTTTACACGTGTTAGTCTAAGTATTGTGTGATACCATAGGAATGCGTCATTGTGCTATAATTATATCATACTACGTGGCCTTATGATATCTCTATATTGCTCTCTTCGTTATTTCCAAGTGTTAAGACAAACATTATAATTTAAATAATACATAATAAGAGCTACATATGTGTAGCTTAGTAATAGGCTAAGTAATTACTTTTGTTTTGTGTATTGTGTATCGTCTTACGACTTGTCGTGTCTTCATTGGTTATATTGTGCTCTAATTTTGGGCAAATATTCGAATTTTTGTTAGCATACAAAACAGCTGAAAAAATAAAAGTTTCAAAAAAATTTTTAGTAGGTATTATAAGTTCTGTTCAAATGGGCTTAAAGAAACATATTTTTGAAAGTAGGTAAATTTGAATTTTGAGTTTTCAGTAAGACAAAAATTCGGGTTATTCAAATTTATTTGCTAACATTTTTAGTCAAATACAACAAATGACTTGCTTTTTTCTTTTATTTCTTTCCTATTTATTATGAATTGAATAATTCGCCCTCAAAGTAAGTCGCGTTGGAAATGGACTGCGCCGAGAAGTTGAAGATCTAGTGAAGGATGCTGAAGGTTCCTTGAAGAGTGCTTCCTTCTCAAGTGAAGCACTAGAGAATAATGCTGGAAATTATTTGAGAGCTAACGAAGACTATTTAAAAAGTTCAGGAAAACTACTTTAGGAGTTTGCAAAGGCTATTGGCAGACGTAGCGAAAAATCACTAAAGATCTTTTAAAGGCTTTGTAAAAGATATTGGGGACTACTTAAGAAGCTGAGAAAGGACATTGTAGAATACTTAAAGATCTAGTTGTGGATAGTCCATCCATTGAAGGTTGGTACGATGAAGGACTAATGAATAACTAAGTGCAAACTGAGAATTAAGGAGCTGAAAACCACAAAAAAAGGTGAGTCCAATCCAAAAAATATTGGTTTTTGTGGGATGTTGTGAGCGTTCGTTCGGCAGGAGGGATGGGTGAAGGGGTGGGTTAACGAAATGGAAAACTGAATAATTTCCAGAGGGAGAAAAAATTTGTAAAAACAGAACGAAATGAAAGGAAAAGAAAAGAAGAGAAAAGAAAACATTTCTTTTAGGCGCATTTTGAAAATGTATTTTAATGGAGCAAAAGGACAACAAACACACAGAAGACTGAATTTCCAATGAAAATATTTTTCTTTAATTTGCACTTTTTTTTTTTTGAGCAGCAACAGCTGTTTTTTGCAGTTATTGTAGATGTTTTCTTACCGTTACACCCTACAGCCCCGAGGCTGTAGCCCTAATTCTTGAATACTCATCGTACTGAATACTATATACTAAAAACGACTAAGATATTTTATTAAAGTTAGGGCACAAACAACTTCGTCAGAGTCGATTATATACTCTATATAGTTGTTTTTCTATCTGAAATTTGTGCTTTTTGCTGTATGAAAAAAGGCTGAAAAATAGCAAACCTTCTGAAAAAATTTGTAGTACGATAAGTACATATGTATGTGTATTTTTTTTCTTTTGTTTTTTTTTTCTTTACTTTTTTTAATACAAGTATGTATGTGTACATTATTATTTTTGTGAAAATGTAATGTACTTCATGAATTTTTTATATGATTTTCGTGATGTAGAAATGAATGTAAGATTTTACAGTTACTATTAGCATTCATGTAACGTGAAGTTACGGATGAGGATACGAATAAGGATACCGATAATGATGCAGTATAGTATGTAAGCAGAAATTGAGTTCTTTTCACGAACTGTGCGCCGCGTAGTTCATGGCAGGGAACGCAAACCCCTGATTTTTTCCCCCTTGAAGGATCAACCTCCCTTGATCTATTCGTTCCCGCCGGGCTTCACCACACCCCTTTCCGCGGACTTCACTCCACTCCTTCGCACGGTCTGGTATGGTTTTCCGAAATCATACAGTCCAAGATTTCGACCTTACAAACGATTTGCGAACAAGTTTATAAATATTTAGAGGGGTCAAATTTTTGTACTTGCTGTTTTGTTATTATTATTATTGCTGTATTTACCTTCTATCCTTGTTCGCAACTGTTTTTTTTTCTTGTAAAAACTGTCGAAAAGAACCTTAAAATGCACCCTCCTTTGAAAACTAAAAATTGGATTATGTACGAGGATGAATGCGTGCTGCTATGTGTTGTGTGTGTGTGTGTGGTATGTGTGTGTGTGTGTTTTTGTGTGTGGGTATATAGTAAAATTCTTTGTACTTTTTAAGGGTGCATGTTTATGTTTTAGCAAAAGTTCTGTAGTTAAAAATGTGTTTAAAATAAGCATAAACGAATCGTACATGACATTTCACAATCGTGACGGAATCGTATTAACTTCTCAATAGATCAATCTTCGATGACAATTTACAACAAATAGATAAATTGTCTCTCTGCGATGACACGAAGAGAGATCGATGAAGGAATTGTCATGTATCGAAATGGTTCTAATTAGTGAGTATGAATAGAAGAAATGAATATTGATAAATGATCAAATGAAAAACCATTGAATAGTCATTGTTACTAAAGCAGTATTAAACTTTTATTATCTAAAAACTGAATTTATGTAAAAATTCGTAAAATTTTGTAAACAAAAATAGTTTAATAACTCAACATAAAGAGAAAAAGAGTGAAAATAGTGAGAGAAAATTATAGTCTTACATTGTTCTCACATGCATGCGCTTTCATCGCCGATTCCTGGACGATTTGTCATAAATACCATAAATTTACGGTTACATTTTGAAGAACATCAGCTTCTAATGCTACTGTTGTTTTTGTTATTGCAGAGCATTCAGAATACTGAAAACCGGTTGTTGATAAAGGGCACCTGTGTTCTGCGTCCACCTTGAGGCAAAAAAAAAAGAAAAAAAAAATAATATCCTCTTTCATTTTGTTGGCTGATTTTGGGTTGTTTTGCAAAAAAAAATTTACAATATTTTTTTTTTTACTCATCATCATTCATTTATTTTAATTGAAATGTAAAATATAGCATTCTGTCATTTTCTCATAAATGGCAGAACTGTCCGACATTCGCCTTTTTTTTTTTGTGTGAAATGAGGCAGTTTTTTTCCGGATTTTTGGTGATACGACACGTGCGTATGCTTTCTTCCACCCCCTTTCTTTTCGCCCTTCGAAAAGATCAAATTAGATGACATCGAATTTAAAGAAAAAATTCGAAGATACTACATACAGAATAGACGCATTTACGGCTTGATCAAATATTGTCACATGCTCAAAATAACGAAGGAAACGCACACGCGCCGCCCTAAAACTTGGACACGCGTTGACACCCACGTATTCCCACCCACTTACTATATTATATATCGTATAAGCCATGCGTATTATTCTCGTTTGTATTCCATCGTTAGTCTTTAATCACAAAAAAGGCTCAAATTACTGTCGGGCATTCAAATTTTCATACAGAATGTCTTACTATTCTTCATTCGTCCATCTTGTCGTCCATCAATATTTGATTAAAAAAGTCATTTTAGTTTTGAAAAGACTTATTTTAATTAACTTTGATAAGCACTCAGCAGAAAATAAAGGGAACTTCATATTCAATTTATTAAAGAGAATGGGAAAAATTCTATTGGCTTAAATTATTTTTGAAATAAAAAAAAAGTAAATTATTTTAATGAAAATAAAAGTAAAACAAAATAAATATTTTCAAACTTTTAAAATTTTTAAAATTTTCATAAAAATAATTTTTTTTATATATTAAAAAATACATATATGATAAAAATAATATATATATGCATATATATAAAAATATAATAAAAACAAACACCTGTCAAAATTGTTTTTATTTTAATTTAATTTAATTTCATTTCATTTCATTTAATTTAATTAAATTAATTTAAATAATTAATAAATAATTAATTTAACTAATTAATAAATAATTAATTTAACTAATTTGTAATATTTTTAAATATTAAATATTAATATCAAATATGTAATATTAAAAACGATTTAATAATTTATTTAATTAATTAATTTAAATAATAAATTTAATTTATTAATTACAAAAATTTAATTTATTTAATTTAAATTTTAAAAGAAATCAAAAAGCAAGATCGCCATTTTTAAATATTTAAATGATTTGGATCTGAATTAACGAAGTAAATTATTCTACTGTAATATTCGTTTTTATTAGAACTATTATTATTATTCTCTTAAATATTCAGTCATTTTGAATAATTATGTAATCAATAAAATCCGAAATAGTATATTTTCAAATTCCATAAGATCTTTATAAAATTAAGTGAACAGATACGAGAACGTTTTGTTTAATATAACAGCTTTATCCAATATTCGGTTCCCAAAAAATATTCGGAATCCATACTTCTTTAATTCAACACTGTAGACTCTTTAACCGTTGTTAGTATGAATGCTTTTCTGTTCTTTTCTGTTTGTAATAGCTTTATTATTTATGATTCTGTAGGACACTCTTTAGTTTTATATCTTGTGAAATAAATGCTTTAATAAAGCCTTGGAACCTCCTTTCTTTCAAAACGTTTTGCTTAACTATTATTTTTCATTTCTTATTTCAAAATCTCATGCGAGCTAACTTTTTTTTAATATTACTCTCTCTAGGCACTTTCATAACCCATTACTTTATTATTACTCTCTCTCTCTCTCTCTCTCTAAGGCCTTTTATAACCTATTACTTTAGTGTAACGCTCGAAACAAAAAAAACACAATTTCGTTACTAATCAATGACAATGAGAAGAAATGGGAAGGAGGACGGACCCTTTTCTACTTCTTAGAATCCTTTCAACGACATCGAAACTTTCAACATTCTGTCATTTTTATGAAACTGACTTTTTGCTCCTCCAACCAATATCTCATGATATTAATATTATTAACAAACTTTCGTCTCTTACACTCATTAACCCATCAACGAGTCACCGCAACTCATTCATTGCTCTTACAATAAAATGATGGCTACTCGTTAAGAAGAAGTGAGTAAGTAAACGAAGAAGATGAAGAAGAAGCGACGTTTGACTCCCTGACAACAACAACAACAACAACAACAACAACAAGATCCTCCCAACCCAACAACAAAGCAATAACTTCATTAATATTACAACAAATTATGATCAAGAAAAATTATCGTCTAACCTGAACCGCATACTTTTAAGCAATTTGCCATCCGGGAATAGACAAGGAAGCATTTGGACGAGGGCTGTCGACGAGGCGGTAGGCGGAACGGGATGGAGTGCGGTAAGGGATGGGGGGTGAGAGCACTGTCCTGGTCACTGCAACAGCCATGACTCATCAGAGCACCCGATTATGATTGATGATTGTTTGCTGCACGAATAATTAACACTTGTTTAACTTCGTTTACCGTCGTCGTCCTCGTTGTCCCCCTCCCCCCTCAAAACCTTAATCATTCCAGTCATTCATCAATCCATCAATCCACCCTTTGATTGCGGCAAAATCAACCCTTTCGCAGCCCTTTTGTTGGCGCAGTTCCTTTCCTCTGTTCTTTTTGTAGAAAAAATGGCGTCAATTTTCATTAACACGCGCCTGCCGACTGATTTGTATATATACTATATACATACGAGTATACCGAAATTATGTGGAGGAAGACTTTGCAATCGGAATGATGAAAGTAAAGCGTTGCAGAGAGAGAGAATCGTTCAAGCTGAATACGCCAAAAACAAAAGAATGATAACTTCTAAAAGCATTTCATTGTTTTGTTTCATTGTATGAAGTATGTATGTATGGAATTATGTAAATGTGTGTGTGTGTGTGTGTGTGTGTGTGTGTGTGTGTGTGTGTGTATGTGTAGCTATATTCATTTACATGTTGGAAGAAAGGGTAGAAAACATGAGAAAGGTATGGTAAGGCCTAAAAAGGAAGGACTAACGCTGAGGGTAAGTAAATCCGTAGAAGCAAAAATGTTGAGTTGTCAGTAACTTTACTAATGGAAATTATGTTGATGATGGTATATGGTGCTGATGCTGAAACTGATGATGCTGATGCTGATGGTGGTGGTAATGATAGAGCCCAGAAAGGAACGAAGCTGCTGCTGCTGCTTCGATTTTTTGCATTTATTCGTACTTAACTATGCTAGTTGCGTTGCTAGTGGTGATTGTGATGGCCGTGGTGGTGGTCGTGGTGGTGGCCATTAGCATCGTTATTGAAGTAAACGTCCTTTCATCTTAGAGAGGAATGAAGCGCAATTATTGAATGAATTTAATGAAATTTATTATGCACGAATCCGTAAAGGGTGGCTTTCTTTTGGTTAAAATTAAGGAATTATTTGCTGATTGTTATTGGTGCTGCTGTTGTAGTTGTTGCTGTCTGTCTTCTTTTTGTTTTTGTCAAAGTTATTTGCTTTATGCTTTCTCCTTAAGATTTTAAGAAGACATTTTGAGAAAGAAAAAAACGAACATTCCGTGTATATTTTGATCAACGGCTTGTAAAGACTTGAAGTGAATTTATTTGAGTGAATAAAATTATTTTGAAACAGCTGGAATGCAATAAGTCTTACATTTCTAACACTAACAAAAAGTAGAGAGTACGTTAAAGACTCTCTCACCAAATTTCGTCGTACTAAGAGTAAATCTCTCTGTTTTTTTCTGTAAATCAAGAACTGACTGTTCGTGCTTTAGTAATATTAAATCTATTTCTGCCCTTTAAGAGATACATAGATATTCGTAATATTCTTATTTCCAGCCCGACACACACACACACGCACACAACTAGTAGGAATATATTACCAAAGAATATACAATATATAGAAGGCGCATCACTCAAAATTTTCAATTTTTCGCAACCGATGCGGTCGGTCGGTAGGCGGAGGGGTATTAGCAACATGTATTCTTTGAGTATAGGCACACACTCGACGAATATCATGACCCGAGCTCGGGACATGATGTTTCATGGCCCGAGCTCTTGCCACTCTTGCCAGCAAGTGAATTGCTTCCCCTCTCTGTTCTTTTCACTCTACAAACGCATTGCTTATTAACAATTTATATGGTGCTTCTATTGCAACATACACACAAAACACATGATAAGCAAAAAGAAGGCGATTTGAACGACTTATTTCTTCGTTCATGGCCCGAGTAGAATGCATTTCAAGTGAATTTCTTGCCCTTTCGTTTCGTCGCTTTTGACAAAAAACAGTTGTTTGCTGCTTGTGTTGGGTAAATTTATACGTCTGCGTATGCTTTGGTCGTGTGTTGGTCATAGGCAAGGTTGTCGGCGGCTGCGGCCGCAACTAGAAATTTTTTGAACTTTTAATTTTGCAAATTGAAAAGATATTTGAAGATTTTTGTATGTTACGCGATTTGAGAAATTAGGATTAAAAAAAACTGTAAAATTTTATAAGGATTAACGAGATCATATTTTACGAAAATATTTGTTACAAGCAGTAAATACTCGTATTTATTAATTTTTGGAATTTAATTTTACAAAGTAATTTTTTAATTCTTTTTAATAAATACTGCAAATATTTTAATACTTTAAAAATATTTTAATATGAAATTATATTAAAATTTTAATATTTTAAAAATATTTGTAGTATGTATGTATTTATTAAAAAGAATTAAAAAATTATTTTGTAAAATTAAATTCCAAAAATTAATAAATACAAGTATTTATTGCTCGTAATCTTTTAAATATTTTCCTAAAATATTATCTCGTTAATCCTTATTAAAAGCTTAAATATTAAAAAATTTGTAAGCTTACTTTCTTAAATTTGAACTCTTTCTATATGTATGAACATGAACTAGTTTATCGTTACCCCAATTGTTCAATAATTTTTTTAAAAAAAGTGAACAACTAGGATTAAATTCGGCTACATCTAACAAAAATTATACTTTAAAAAATTACAAAATTATACAAAAATTACACATTAATTATAAAATGTCGAGCATACCGACATTTTCCCCCAATTTTTCAATGATAAAAAACGCAGTTGCGCTACGTTCTTCTTATTGCTAAAAAGGCATTCTTCTCTGTCGTTTTTATCTATTGTCGACGTCTAGCGTCGTCAACTCAGAGCTCACAAAGCTACATGCGATGACACACAGACGCTAAAAGATACAAAAAAATTCCATTCAAAATTTTTCTACACATCGTTAGTCAAAAAAAGAACACCTGGGCATGGAGACAATAAATAACAAGAAAAATGTAAAAAAATTGCGAAATTATTCTTAAATTGAAAAAATAAATTTGAACGATTTTCTTTTCCGAACCCGGGTTCGAACTCAGGCCTTTTTGCACGCGAGTAAGCTGCTCTAGCCTCTATGCTACCAAGCCCTATAACCAGCGATTGGTTTTTCAGTAACAAGTTCCCATCCCCATCGTTTGCCGAAAAACGAGAAAATACGATAGCAATGGAAAGTTAACACGACCACAAGAAATTGAGTAAAAATTGAGCGAAAAAGACAATGTGTAGAAACAATGTTTATAAACTTGGGTCGTACCGGTACGACCCACAGAACAAAATTTTTCGTTCGAAAATTTGTATGAGATGCGTCTTCTATACAATACATATTCTTTGATATTACTATTCTGTTACACACACGTGCATGTGGGTGTTTGTATGTATGTATGTGTGCGTGCGTGCGTGTATATAATATGCTAATGATGATCTACGCATTAGCATTATTTTCGATTTAATTCACCCTTCAGGGAAGAAGAACAAGAAGAAGAAGAAGAAGAACAAGAAGAAGAAGAAGAAGGAAGCATAGGAAAAAAATCTGCATGGACGGACGGTCGTTAAAAAGCCTCAACGGGAAATAGGGCACCAACAACAACAACAACAACAACAACAACAACAATGGTAATAACAACAACCACAGTAGTATATGAGGCGGGGTAAAATCGAAGACGTCCGTCCCTCCAGATGGTGCTGACTGTGACAGAAGGATTATTAATGGTTCGCGACGGCCAACAACGAAACCAACAAAAAAAAAAAAACAACGCCGGAACAAAAGCATCCATCCGTTGTAGAAAATCAAACAAACACGCACACATACAAACGTACAAAATTAGTACACCACCACCAACACTGCCATTATCAAGGCCACACTATTGCCACCAGCAACGCTCAAGGGTCGACGCACGAGACGCACCACAACCGCCGCCCTCGCCGGCGGGCCATAAATTAACCTTCAACTGCGTCGTTTGGTTACATTTGCGTAAGAAAAAGTTTTGCATACGTTATAATAAAGAAGAAGAAGGAGAAGAAGAAGAAGAAGAAGAAGAAGAAGAAGAAGAAGAAGAGGAAAGGCTAAATACGTAGAGCGTGAAACGATTGCAGCGATTTCTTCGAACTCGAATAAAACTAATCAAGAAAAGAAACGGAAAACCTTTGAGAATCGTAGCACACACACACACACACACACACACACACATACAAATACACGTTCGATTAATTTAGAAACAAGATGAAGTAACAGTTAGAAACAAAAATGTAAATCGAAAGCAGAAGGACTGGCAATCATGCTCAATCAACATAATGAGGGTGGGCTGCAGAGAGGAGAGCGCCCCAACTTGGGCGCCCCAAAAACTATGAAACAAAATTATGTACTTTATTTGTCTTCGAAAGAATTATAAATATGTCCGTAGTCCGCACGTAGTAATAATCATAAAATATAATATAAAAATAAAATATAATATTAATAATAATACATATAAATAAATATAAATATAAATAAAAATAAAAATAAATAAAATATTTAATATAAAATATAATAATATAAAATATAATAATCATAAAATATTAAAAATTTGTAGTATGTGCCTTTAAAATGACAAAATCAGACTAATAAAAGCTAATGAGAAGGTTTGAGAAGCTAATGAGAGAGTTATTAAATCTCAATGAGTGGACTTTAGAGGTTTTATGCGCCTATAGTTTGTGTCTTAGCTAAGCGTATACCTTTGTAGCTTAGCGTATTTATTTAATCGAAAATATACGTAATTTTTTAATACAAATTAATAATATTTGAATGAATTCTTTATTTCTTAACACAACAAAATATACTATTTAAAATAGTTTTGTATGTAAGCTTTTTCTTCTTGGTTTGTGTCTCTGCTAAATGGAGTTGTTTGGCAAAAGGTGTTACAACAACACTAATAAAATTAATTTAGAAATATTTCTTTTTCTTTAAACGAACTATTTCTTAACCTTAACCCGGCATTGACATCTTTCCAAAGTCCGGTCGCGGTGAGAAGTCTTTACATACATCTTTATTCAACGCAACTCACCCTCTCCCTCCCTCTCCCTTCCGTCCACCCCATAGAGCACCATTCTCCTCTAATTACGCACATTTTCGTTAATTTCTTCCTTTTATACCATTTTTTTTTCTTATCCTTCGCCCGCCCCTTCCGTGCGCCCACCCACCCACCCCTTCCTATCCGTTCGCCCGCTCCTGCGCCCGACCATTCATCTTGTTGGTAGCGGATTTGAATAGTTAGTGATTAATTTCGCCCCGTCGGTCGGTCCAAAACGGCTCAACCAGTCGCTAGACGTTGGTCCTTCTTAATTCTAATCCTGTGCACGTTTCTTCAAACGCTCCAGCTCTTCTTAACCCCAATCGCTACAAGTACGAGTATTTCGGAGCTCACCAGGTCTCTGATATTCCTAGACACACCCACACTCACTGACACCACGTCGGCACATATCGTTTTTCTGTTTACACTTCGTGTGTTTCTGCAATTATTTCTTATTTTGAAGATGCGTACCTCGATGCACTGAACATTCATCATTAGAACGAACGGACATTCCGGTTATGGAACTGAATGAAGGCAGAATGATGTGGGTGTGGGCGGTATTGATAACCGAAGGGGGAAGGGGTGAGCAGGAGTAAGAGGAATAAATACGAGCGATAGCGAGATGATGAGAAAAACTTAGTCCAACATTTGACCGTTGGTCATTTTAATGAGCTCGCATGAGCTGCATGATGCCGCATGACGACAACGAGATGCGTTGGCTGCCTGCCCCTTTCTTCTGGGTGTAGTCAAATCCAATCTTCCACTTCTTTAGCGCTGCCAGAGAAACCAGGAAAAATCAGAAGAAAAACCAAACAAAAAAAAAAAATTTCATTCTTGCTCTTATGTCATTTTGCAAATCATACTCGTATCTAAATCTGCAAAGAAAGTAACAGAGAAAAATATATACCCATGCTGATTTTTTGTGATTTTTTGTGATTTTTTCACTAAATCAATTTTTATTCTTTTATTTTCCAAATCTTAGGCAAGCATAAAATTGTTTCATTTTTTAGCACAAGAAAAACAAAATTTGTTGGTCCGAATTTCGTTGCTCTCGTCTCGTGGTCCGTCTGTAAATTTTACAACCGTTCGGGGCGATTGTGTTTATATTTTATTTTGTAGCAGGCCCTCAGAAAACTAAAAAAAAGGCAAGCAGCAACAATAAAGGCACAGGTACTCAAAGCAAAGGTTTTCCGATTGTGTTCTCTTAACTTTACAGTGTTTTTTAAATGCCTCCACAGCATTTTAAACGAAGTTCGTGTCAAAACTGAAGAAATTAGTTTAGTTCGAAACCTTTGTGAATAAAAATTTTAGTAACACAATTTAACAAGAAGATGGCGCTGTAGATCATTTTAAGTACTGTACGGAAAACATAATCAAAAAATATCGGGAATTTTCGAAAAAATGTTTATTGTGAAGATTTCATAATAGCAATATAGTCAGGCAATAAATATGAGACCTGAAATTGTCAGGCAATTGCAGGCAAGACAGGTATTTCAGAAGACAATTTCCAGAATTGTCTCAAAATTGTCTGGATTGTCCTGAATACGTCAAAAAACGTCGTGTACTGCTGACTAGAGATACCATTTTAAAGTATTT
Organism: Conops quadrifasciatus; assembly: GCA_949752815.1. NCBI lineage: Eukaryota > Metazoa > Arthropoda > Insecta > Diptera > Conopidae > Conops > Conops quadrifasciatus. The sequence goes on along the minus strand of OX457080.1, from coordinate 19,553,811 downwards.
TACGTCTGTTTTTAAAAAAAATTTTAAAAATGTGAAAATTCTATGTGAAATTTCGAAGTTTTGCAACATGGCAACCATGATTTTTTGATCTTTTTTGCAATGAGAGAATGATATTTATTAGATTTTTTAGAAATTTGAAGTTTACAGAAGAAAAAGAGCCCAATACTCAAGCCAATTGTATGAAAACAACTGATTCATGAATCAGTCATAAATCATGAATCATAAATGAAAAAGCATTTAAAAAAGCAACAACAAACGTAGTTATTGCCTGAAATTGTATGGAAATTGTATTTGTGATTTTTTGAAATTGAATTGCCTTGAAATTGTATTTTTGAAATGCCTACCTAAACTTCAAATTTAAGAAAAAAATAAAGCAGATTGAGCGGGAATTGTGTTGTGTGGGATTCTAAAATTACTACATATGTTTTTACGGTTTTGGATTTGGTTGTGGTCGCATGTACTGTACCTACCGTACAGTACTGTCCAAATCGTAGCAAGAAAATATTAAAATTTTTCGCAAATTTTGACCGTTTTTGTCCGAACTGTTCGATTCTGCGGAAAATTATTTTAAAAACCACTGGAATCCAATCAGATATTTGAGTAGATATACAGCGCCATCTTCTTGTCAAATTGTGTAACAATATTTTTATTCACAAAAGTTTCGAACTAAACTAATCAGTTTTTAGTTCAATTTTTCCAACTTTTCAGTTTGGACACGAGCTTCGTTTAAAATGCTGTGGAAGGCTCACATCCCTCCACCGTTTGTGAGGCACTGTAAAGTTAAGAAAAAACTATCGGAAAACCTGCCTGGTTTTTTAGATTTCTGATGGCCTGATAAATTATTTTTACACAATCCGCCAATCCTAACGTTTGTTTGAGGTTTGGTTGAGGTTTGGTTGAGGTGGTGGTGTCTGATCGTGGTCGTAAAATTTGCGGACAACTGAGAGCAACGAAATAAGTATGTATGAGTGAGTATGAGTATGAACTCATTCATTCATACTCGTTCATGAAAGAAAGAAGAAAGCACCAACAAATTGAAACAATTTTAGTTTTAAGGTCGAATTTTGAATTATTTTTTTAATAATTTTTTTAATAATAAATAATAAATTATTTAATACAGAAATAATTTTTCTGTATTTTAAAAAAAATACAGAATTCAACAAAACGTTGAATAAAAAAAAGATGCCTTTTTCTTTTCTTCTTCATTTTCTTTTCTTTATTTTATTAAGATTTAATGGAAAATGAGAACAATGAATGGGCAGTAGTTATTAAATATTTTTTTTTTAATTTATTTATTCTGGAAATTTTATTAGTTACAAATACTATTCTAAACGACAAGTTAGTTGTGTTTTAAAATACAAATAAAATTAATATTAAATTTTGTTTGTATGTTTTGTAATATGTTTTAATTTTTAATTCAATATTCATTCGAAAGTTTATTTTTTCTTCTTATTTGCCATTTTAACAAGTCTGAATAAATAAATATAACGACTAAATTAGCTATAGAAAATTAATATTATGTATATTTTGAAATCACTCGTATTTGTTTGTAAGAAAAGTATGAGAGAGAATGTGCTGAATTTTAAAATATAAACTTAAGTATATATTTCCTTTTTTACGAGTATAAGGTAAATTAACGATACATACGATTTGACTATAATTGGTTTAATAAAAAATATAATATAATTTTACAGCAACTTATTATTACTATATGTACTACAATATTATCTAATATTTTGTGTGGGCTGAAACTTCAATACTTTTTCGATCTCATTTAAACTTAAGCCATTCATTCATTCATACGTAAATTTCTGTTCTAGTCAAATTCTCAAACACATACGAATCAGCTCATCTTCTTCGCTCCTGGACGTTTCTTCATTCTCACTCGCTCCACAATCGACGACGCCTGGCAGTAGCGCCCATCCTTTTTTAATATTCCTAACATGAATATTATATGCCAGAAATATATGTCTTCTTCTTAGTTTGCACTCTTGGCGCTTTTGAGAGGCACGCCTTCTTCTGTATTAACATCGGCCGCCTTTGTTCTCTCCGCTGGATTATTCCAAGGCTGCAATTCGCCCGAGCCAAAGACAGCATAGAAGAGAGCTCCCGAAATGTAAGTAGCGGCCAATACGCCGAAAACTATTTGCCATTGATGGTACGATTTCTAGAAAAGACCAGAACAATTGATTATCTTGTCGAGTTGTTTACAGCGCAGCCGAAGGGGGGAGGGGGGGCACTTACATCCTCATAGGTTAAGGCGCCCACCATCCAAGTGGAAAGAAAACCGCCGAAAGAGGACAAAGTATTGGCCAAGCCGAAAATGGTGCCGCTGAAATTGGGCGCAATGTCCAGACCATTGCCCAAATAGCCCGCCGTTACCGCTCCATGAGTAAACAAAGCCAAGGTAAAGATGGTCACCGACCAGGCGGCTTCACTACCCAAGAACACCTGAGCTATCATCAAGGTACCGGGCGAGACCAGAGCTGAAAGAAGTACGAGCATTAAAACAAATTCAAAAAATTACTAAAAATTTCATAAATCATGCCTGAAGAAGGAAGGAAGCACTTACCGAAAGTGGTGAAGACTTTGCGTGTTGCTGTCGTCGAGAGAGTACCCTTCTGACGCAAATAATCGGCAAAGTAGGACGAACTGAAAGCCATAATATATTTACCGAGGTACGGTAGCGAAGAGAAGAGTCCATTCTGTTTTGTTAAGAAAAAATGTTCGATTCAAAGCGTTCCACAATTGCCCAAAACGCGTTATGACGACTACTCACCTTCTTGATGTTGAAACCCAAGATTTGATGCATATACGTTGGCAACTGATTTATCACAGTAAAGAAACCGAACACCGACAGTCCGTGTGTTATAATGATGGCCCAGACCGGTGCCGAAGTCAGCAGTTGGCCCCAGGGCACATGGCTGGGACGTTTCTTCGAGGTCGATGTGCCAATGGCTTCCTCAATTTCGCGACGTTCTTCGGCCGAGATGCGCGGATGCGTTGCGGGCGTTTCATAGACAAAGGTAAACCAACAAATGGACCAGAGTAAGCCGACAGCACCTGAGAGCAATCATTTAAAAGAAAGGAATAACATTAAAAAAGGACGTAGGAGGAGGTTCCTAAAAGAAGAAGTTTACTCTGGAGACCGTTTTTTGTTTACTGTTCGTGGTGTTATAATAATATATTCCTGCCCTTCGTTACCGATCGTTACTTTCGGACAAAGAATATGCCCGTTTTCATCTCGATGTGGTCTCGAGGGTTCCGAAACGAAGCACTTAGAGCGAGACAAACCTGTCCAGTCGAGACGAGAGCAACCCATGTGGCGTGGAGGCGCTCAATTGACTGGAGATCCCGAAACGAAATAGACATTTTCAGTGTCCAGACGAGATCTCGGTGCCAAACAGTTTTTTTTTCTGTTGAAACGAAATTAGGAGACGAGACAGGACTTTTAAATCGCGTTTGTCTCAGACAAGACGCGATTTCAGGATGGCACCAACCTCTTTCGGACAAGAACCCGAGATGAGACAGATGTTTTCAACAGTGACGATATCTCGAATTGAGATAGAAGTGTTTATTCCAGGTTTATTCAGAATCGCAGTGCCAGTCGCCATGAGCGCCCGAAAGGGGTGGAAGGAAAATCCTTCTGGGGACACGGCAAACTGCTTCGAGACGAGATCTCTCGGGATCAGTGTTCTTCAGTCGAGTCGAGATCTTGATAACAAACAATGTTTTTTGGTTAAAACGAGATAAGTCTTCTTCGACCAAAGCAGTTACCGAGACGAGACACGTTTTTTCAATTCAAATAAAATCCCAAAATGTGACAAATCTTTTTCTATTGAAATGAGAACCAAAAATAATACACAAAATCTCGGAAAATCTCGCTCGTACGCATCACTATCCACAAGTTTTGTGGCTCTACGATTTTTTGTAGTCATTCCAATACATTCGAAATAGTTATTAATTATAAATAATTATCTCATGCATTTGCAATCGCTATTATGGACACACACACACGATCTCTTGACTGATCGTTACTTAGTAACGATTGTTGATTGCTGTTGATTGCACTCACCAGTCGCGTAGAAAACACTAGGCCAACCCGCTACAGAGATCAAGTAACCACATATGGGCATGGTAATGGCTGCGCCGAGCGATGAAGCTGCAAACGAACGAAAGAAGTCGCAAACGATTAATGATCAGTTGAGCCGTTTTCGCTTAAACGCTTACGCTTACGCTTACGGGTACATACCCATCATATTCGACATGAATTTGGAACGGTCCATGGGCGGTATCCAGACGGCCGCCACCGGATGTATGGCTGGCCACGAGGCGCCCAACATAAAACCGAGAACCACACGCACCACTATCAAGGCCACATAATTCAGATGTGCCGCCAGCGGAGTGACCAGCGTCAGCAAACTGGCCCACAGCATGGAATGTCCGAAGACGCGACGTCCGCCAATGAGTTCGGCCAAGCGGCCGCCGGGCAATTCCGTCAGTATGTAGCCCCAAAAGAAACAGCCCAGAATGAAATTCGTTTGGTATGTATCCCAAGGAAAGCGATCGTCGTCAGCATCAGCAGCGTTGTTGGAAGAATCGGGATCATCCATTGTCGTTGCTGCTGTTGTTGATGTTATCGTTGCTTGTGTCGTCCCGGTGATGTTGTTAAACAGTAAGGAAGAGATGGATGCATTTTGGGCTCCTTCGGGGATAATGTTATACTCCGGATGGGTTGCATTCGGGTCAGGTTTAACCATGGCCACGATGGCGATCGTAAGATTGACACGTAGCGCATAGTTCAGCATAAAGCCCAGTATCGTAAGAAGATTTAATACTTGACGACATGATAAAAAGTCTAAAAATTGCGAAAAAAAAACCAAAGAAATTTATTTAAAATTTTAACAATTCTTTAGTAAGGAATGGCTAAAAATGAAAAAACGACAACGAACGTATTTGCTGATGACCCTGGCTTCGGTCATTTTTCGTTTTCGTTTAATTTTCTGTAAATCTTGTTGTGACCGTTCGTTGATTGTTTTGTTAATTGACCGCAAAAATATTTCGAAACTGGAACAAAAGTCATTGAAAGATTACACTTCAATTCGATTAAATCATCGAATTATGATCGACTACACTGATTGTGATCGATCGCTTACGCACTTCACGTAAGCCTTCGTAAAGTCTCTGCAACCGCTCTCTTTTTTTGCTGTCTGTCATCGATCACTTACGATCTTATTCTTGATCTTGATCGGCTTCGTTCAGTGTCAGAAACAAATTATTTTCTCTTTTAAAGTGTTACTTTTTTTTTTTTACATTCACATTCGAGTACCCATTACTCGCAGATATAAAACATTTTAGGGCAAAAAGAGATGTTCTTTCTGTCAACGCGCTCAATTGAGAGAGAAGAGAAGTGACATTTATTAAATAATGTTAAAACCAAGAAAATGACGTGTGACATTTATTAAATAATGTTAAAACCAAGAAAATACGTGTCACTTTACAATGAAATAACGAAATAATAATGTTTTGTTGTTATTATCCATTAATTGTACATGTTTCTGCAGTTTTATTGAGTATCAATTTTCCAATGACTTAATCATGTTTTATTCAGTCATATAAAAAATTGCATTATCTTCTTTATGCACTTCGCGGACGCATCGTTGTCCGTTGGTTGGTTCATTCGTTCGTTCATTCTGTCGTTCGTTCGGTCGCCGCTTTTTAGTCTGAGGCGAAACAGATTAAAACGTACATATGTTATACCGTACGTTGTATCTCTTCCATACCATTTGTCTTACAAAATACTAATAACAGATGAACTGATGCAACAGTCAGACGGTCAGACGGTCAGAGCGGTTGACACTCGTCATCGACATTTACTCCAGTTCCTCGTTCCTCTTTCTCAATGCCATTGACCCAAAGGCGGCTACGCACGTAAACTAAATTTATTACGAAACTTTTAATAAATAAGAAAAAAAAATTAAAAAAACCCAAAAAAAAATCTTCTTCTGATAAATAGTAGATAAATTATTTTCCTTTGAAAATAAAATTTCCATTTTTTAAGCGTGAGATAATTAAAAAGTGTTGTAAAAATTTCGGTAATCGATACTCGGAAGGCGCTCGGGGTAATTAATTTTTTTAAATGTTCTGAGAAAAAAGCCAAGAAACTTTGTTGGGATTAATACAATAAATACTAAGAAGCAACGTGCGCGTTACCGTAAAAACAACAACAATGCTACAAAGATCAACCTACCGAAAAATATCGACATAAAATCCTTTCCTTCGCTTTTTGAGGCTTTTTAAATAAAAGCTTTTCTAATCTTAATACAATTAATTATATTTATATATTATAATTATAATTATGTTATAAATATAAAATATAAATATACATATTATAACTATACCGTAAATCATTGTAACAAATATGGTTTTAAACAGAAATATCTCTTGAGACGAGACTAGTAAACATTTTTCGGCCGTTGGTTGGTAACGTCGTTTCGGCTCCTCTTTTACTTTATACCCTTCTTCCAACTTCTCAACCACTTTCCCGCTCTTTTCCTTGCTCTTCTTCTTACACAGTCGTCACTTTTTGTCTGTGTTTTGTTTTTATTTAATTCACGTTTTTGTTTTGTGCTTGTATAGATAAAATATTACATAATCATGACATTGAATATTTCTGTCGTCTTTATCACGTTGAAATTTTTTCCTCATCATTCTTCCGGCATTTGTTTGTTTCTCATCAAGTCCTTAAACAATATAAAATTTCTAGTTTATACTAAAACCAGTTTCATTTCTCTTCGCCAAGTTTTTCAGGAAACAAAAACCAGAAAAATACAAAAAACAAACCAAAATGCATAATATATATATATATATATTGTACAATAAATAAATAGTCTCACTTCAAATTCGTTGTATTCTCTCATAGAATGTAAGTTTTTCCAATAAAGTTTTTCTCTTTTTCTTTTTTTTTTCTTATATTCTTACTATATATTAATAAAACTTTATCATTTATTTCTTTTAAATAAAAAAAAATCCTAAAATGTTTTTATGTTTAAATAATGTAAGTTTTTTCAATAAAGTTTTTCTCTCTTCTTTATTTTTTTCCTTATATTCTTACTATATATTAATAAAACTTTATCATTTATTTCTTTTAAATAAACAAACATCCTAAACGTGCTCCATTGAAATGATTTTGGAAGGCTATTTCGAATGCTCTCAGAGTCCAGCTTTCAGTTTGGATTTGGGTCTAGTAGTGCGTGCCGTCAATTAAGTACAAAGTCTCACCGAATTGATCTGATCTACAAAACTAAAAGCTACACTATACCTTTCCGCAGTGTTTTGCGAAGTGATGGCGTTTAGTTTTCGAGATATCTTCTTTTAAATATCGATTATTATGTTGGTTTTTTACTCAAATTGTTTGCTTGAGATGATGCGCGACAAATTCAATTAAGTTACACTTTGCTGCTTGCTTCTGGTGTCTCATTTGCTTTCAATCTTTTAATATTGAGATATATTTTTTCTACTTAGAACTTATTTTCATAGTGTGTGTATGTATGTGTGTTTGCTTTAATATCGTATATGATTAATACACGGAATATGTATCGTACATTATCATAAAATAATAAAAACAGTATTTATTGAAAATTAGTCACGTTTCCAATGAAACGACACACCTTCCTTGTGTTTCGGTGAGTAATACAAAATGTCGACAATATTTAAAATAGACTACATAGACTTGTAGACATACATATGTAAATATATCCAACATACGTATAATATTGTACATTGTATTAATTAGATTATAATTTTTTATCGTGTTAGAATATTTATTATCTTAGCTTTATTATGAAAATACTCGTATTGACCTGAAAAAATGTATAGAAGTTGGCAGTGTTCAGTGTTCATATCATTATCTAAAAGATTTTTAAAAAAAACCTTTAGTTTTATTGTAATAAAAATTACTTTTTATAAACATAAAGTATTAAAAGCAATTTTTTATTACAATGTTATTACTTTAATTCAATTCAAAGATCAACTTAACAGAGGACTGACTACCTCTTGCGAGAATGTCTTTCATGCTATAATAAAAATAAGAATAAAAATAAGAATAAAAAATAAAAAAAACTGTTTCAACGAAATTTTCAACGAAATCTAATAAATTTTCAATGAATTTAAATTAATTTTCGACGAAATCTTATCAATTTTTCTGGGAATCAAATCAATTTTTCAAAGGAATCTAAAAACAAATTTTCCTGATAAATTAAACTGCGACGAAAACACTTGAGTTAGTCAGTTATGATAAAATATTAGAGATATGTACACGTTTTTAACATACAATACTATGATATAATAAGGAAACGTATTGTACATATCGTACATATGTACATATGTATATTGTAATATCATTATAGTCATATCATAAACATACGTATATGTATATAATCGGCTCGTATTTGTACCGTTCATCATTTCAATTTGCTTGCAATTTATATTGTTACATATTTTTCTCCTTGTTAACCGATTTCCGGAAGTTTTCTAAGCTTATTTTTTTTTAAAAGACGGAACTAACTTCGATAGTATTCACGAATGTAATAAATTACATACTCGTAGCTGCGATACCTCCTTCTTTTGGTATTGTTATATGTTGGTACATATTTATTATGGTTATTTTAGGTATTGATATTTAATTGGTCTTGACTGTTTTATTAATTTATTCAGTATAGTAACCATTTACCATGAACATTTATTATACTCGTAAATCATTGATTTCAACTGATCGATGAATCGATGGGCTAGAAGGCGTGTGCACTCTAAAGTCTATACAATGAGTTCTTTTTCTTAATAAAATAAATTTATACGAAGTACGAGTATAAATACAAACAAATACTATTTATACAAACAAATAAATAAATACTAATAAATTACTCTGAATTCAATTTAATTAATTTGTGTCAAAAAAAAGTGACATGAAGGACGATTTGCTTTAAATATTGGCTGTAAAAATATATAAGATATTATTTATATTTTCTTTAAAGCAACTAAAAACCTGTTTATATATTTATTGTACTAATTAGATGGTTTCTTTTCTTAAATATTTTTTTTTTTTAAAAAACTTTTTTAAGTAATGTTTTTTTACACACAAGCGAGTGTGTCATCATTACGGCTATCTTCGTCTACAACATTATTATCATCACTTTTGTCATCAACGTCACCTCATCATCTTCCTCATCATCTTCGCCATCAACATCATCATCATCCTTATCATTATTATCACCATCATCATCGCCTTCTGATCGGTCTCAGACGTTGGCTGGCTCAATGAATGACTTTGAACTGTTGTCATGATACTGATAAGCATCAACCGCTTCCAATGTACTCTGTACTCACTCATTCTTAAAATCATTGAAATTACAACAAAAAAGTCAACCAACCATTCCACGCTCTTGATGTAAACAAATAGAATAGCGTTTATCGTCTGTACTATAAATTCATTAAATATACAATACATATTCAATATTATTCGATTAATTTCAATTTAAATTTTTTACTAATAATACATATTTGCGTTGAAGAGAGAATAATAATTAATACTAAATAATAATATTTAATATTTAATAATAAAATGGATTTAATAATAAAAAAATAATGGACGGCATAAAAACAAGACCAATAAATAACACAAATATTAGAATAAGTAAAATAAAAATCCATTGATTTTATGAAAATATCAATATTTCTTATATTATTTTATACTTATTATATTATTTCATTTTTCAGAATACGTTTTATTTTAACTATGCGTTATTTATTTTAACTTATTATTCATTATTATCAGCATCAGCATCAATATCAACAATATCAGCAATATCAGCAGAGTATGATATTCAAGTTTTTTTATATATTTTTATACTAATTCGAGGTTCGAAGTCCTTACATTTTCCTAATGGGTTGCTGTTGTCTACGGTATAAACAAAGACGAGCCCCCAAGAAAAACTTGGTAAGATTTTGTCACGTTGTTCTCTCTTTCTCCTCCTTCTTCTTCTTCTTCACCACATGCAAATATTTTTAGATAGCAACACAGTCACCATCATCACTACACTGATATTTATTTATGCATATGGATGCACATACATACATACACATGTATGAGTGTATGTTTATCGGCGACAACAGCGTTCGTGTTTACGCACAAAATTATAGGAAGGAAGCGTTGTTAAAACAGCGTACTTTCTATATTTAGTATTAAATTGTAGGGTACTCGTACACGCGCCAATATATCGCACATACATATGTATGCATGTATGTATGTATGTATGTATGTATGTACGTATAAGTTATTTTCTTAACAAATTATGGGTTAAACAAAGAGCACAGCAATCAACCAACGCCTTAATAATGAAAAACCAAAAAAAAAGAAAGAAACAACATAAAATAAACTAATGACATGTTTTGTGCGGAAAATGTTTCTATAGATAACAAACATTATACGAATAATACGAGTACAGTACATACAATGTACGAGCCGACGACAATCAGTCCAGTCCAACCGACAATTGAAGCCAATGGCTTGATAATCGTATGAATGAGCATCAATGAGCAGCTGTTGGAAATTTTCCACAGGAATCAAAATGATGCGAGTGGAACGAGATTTGGAACGAGAGCCCGCCGATTGATGATGGTGGTCGGAGACGTTTATTTAAAGAACAAAATGGCAATAGTTACTATTGTAATGGTGGAAAACGGAGGCAAATCAATTTCAAAAGAAAAACGAGGGCAACCAACCAACCAACCGACCGACTGCTGCAAAAACAAACGACCAAACGACCAAGAAACCGTTCTGCCATTAGACAGACAATGGTTACATTTTAACAACAGTGTGAAGAAGGCCAAGTTCTGTGACAAATACAAAGTTTTTCACGGCGGTGAACTCGGAAATAAAATTTTAGCCGAAAATTCCTTCGACAAGCTGAGAAATTCAGCTCTAAGCACGGATATTTGCTATGAAAAGTAGGCGTGACACTTGCTCGATTTGGCCCATTTTCAATGCTCAAATCTCTCGTTCATCTAATTGTGATTGCCACAAACTATTAAAACATTTAATAGTTTTTATTGACATTAAACAGACCGCTTATTTTATAAATTGAAAGTCCATTCTTTTTTATTTTAAATTATCGACAGATTTCAATTTTAAATGCAATGCAATTCTTATGAAAAAGAAAATTTTGTTTTATAAAAATTGTACAGATTGTAAAAAAAAAAAGAAAGAGTTAAAAGTTATGTCATTATTAACTCGATTTTTTGATGAAGTGGTCGTCGTACATTTTGAAAATTAACGGTGTAATTTTGATTGATTAATGGGCCTCCTTTTTTTACAATGAATTTATATAAAATTAATTAAAATTAAGCCAAATCGATGGGACTCAAATTCTTCAGACTTTTTAGAAGTTGAACAAATTAAGTTGATTTAAGTTGATTAAATTAATTATTTAATTTAATTATTAAATAAGAATATCATTAAAAATAGGAAGACGCAAATATAGATAACATTTTTTTAACTTTAACTTTTAATTTATTTCTTAATTTTAACAGTTAGTTAGTTCCTTTGTTTATTTTAATAAACGGCATAATATCACGTTATTCTTATCGCAGTTTATCATACTCGTACTTCTGTAATCTAACATTCATAATATATCTATGATGACTATATATGGCTATTTAATGCGCAAATGATTATTTGTGCATGCGGGTGTTTTCTTTTTCTCATTTACGCAAACAAGTTTAAATAAATAAACGCTTTTTTACAAGCAACACTCACTCTGCCGACTTAATGGTTACGTCTGATAACTATTATAGCGCGTAATAACAATCACGTGCGACATTATGACGAATATCTAACAAATTGTTGTTTGTTTATTTTTTATTTGTGTTTTTTTTGTGCAATTATCGCATTTATTATTTTTATATATTCTAAGGCGTCAAATGGGTTGAGAATCGTGCAACCAGTTATCTTAATAAAAGAGCACGTGGCTTATTGTAATCGTAGAAACTTTGTTTTTAAGGCAGATTTTTTTTTTGTACGGATATGAATGAATTAATTTTGCTTATTTAATATTATACTGTTAACGTTTGCCTGGAAGTACAATTTTGTTTTTATTTTAAAGTATATTAAAAATTTCTGTGTTATTTGAAAATTTAAATTTTAATAAACTAATTAATAATAATTAAAGACTGAAAAAACAATTTTTAAAATATTTCAATAGTAGCCGTTTAAGCAGTCAACTGTTTGTATCCGTACTACGGGTATATATCCAGCAGATTATTTGTTCTTCCCGCGCTTGTTGAAAATACACAAAAAGCATTTATGACAAAGTCGTATGATGATGAAGAAAAAATAAATACTCTTTCTTTTAATTTGTTCGTATCTTATTCACACGTTTTTCGGATTGCATTCAAAAGAATTTTCAAAAGAAAAACACACACGATTACACGATTATGAAAATATACAATAGAATACAATTCCATTGTAATTACAATTTAAAAAACTACAATTTTTAAAGCGCAATTATTCATAAAAAAAAGTATTATTAAAAAAGAGGAAATTGTGTCAATTTTATTGAAAAAATTAACTGAGTTAAGGCTTTTTATAATTACGTCTCATATTTGTGTAAATTGAATTTAGAATTTATTTCGTGTCAAGACTTTTTTAGCGAGGGCCAAAAGAGCCAGCCCTCTTCCTGCGACTTTTACGATATACGTAGGAGTACTTACGATACTGCTTAAAGTTACTCGTAAGTCAAGATCATGACCATAGAGACCTCCATAGAAATCTCTTTATTCTACGATATATTGACGATATTGACGACACTCACAGATCACTGGGACGACTTCAATATCCTTTGCCCCTTTTATGTATTTATTCTACAATACAATAATTGATATGCAACGACAATAAAAACGCGTTTGACAGTCTGTCACTTTAGTGAATTGAATTGTCGCCCATTAGCAATGATGCGAACACACGCAGGTTAAGTTCGATCGATCGCATTGAACCAATTAAGTCTGAACGCTGCTTGCTGTTCAATGAACGAGTTGTTCCAAACTCTTTTCAAGGCGCGTTCATCATTGTTGCTTCATTCGATATTTTTGCTATTGATATTTTTTTAAATTAATGTTAATTTCCATTTTTTAAATGCAAAATCTAATAAATTAAAAAAAATCAAAAGAAACATTAAAATAACAATTTATTTATGCATAAATTAAACACTGATGAACTGAACATATTTCACATGACTAAACCGACATTCCTTACGCTGAGCCATTTAAAATGGCTCTAACTGTTAGCAACAGTCTATCTATCGTTCATCACAATCCAACCAACTGTCTCGCCTTCTGTTTATCTTTTAACTCTAGTGTCTAAGAGTATTTATAAATATCTCTTTGCTCTTCGGTGCAACGCACGTTCTGAGCCAGCAACAAATTGTCACAATGCAAATGTGTTTTTAGCCGCTCGAAACCGGCTGAAGAAGGCTCGGCCGTTTTGCTGCTGCCATTGCCCCTCTCTCGAATGGCAACAACAACAACAAGGCGAAGAGTGGTCTGTTGCTAAAGCTGCTGGTTTTGACGATATCTCAACGTACATACATACATACATACGACTTGCTTTGGCGTCGTTTCAATAATTTTTCTGTTTTTCTTTCTCTATTTTTATACAACAAAACAGACGACTCTTCAGTGCTTTTGAAGTCTAATAGATTTTAATATTTACCGGTTTTTTGTCTTCAATGATTACTTATCTGTTTTATATTATGTTAATATTTAGGTTTCTTGTAGTAAATAGATATAACGTGAACTAAAAGTGATAAGTTACGTGTATAATTGAGAGCAGTTATCTCTAACGGGAATTCCGTTTTATTGTAAACGTATTTTTACTTACTTGTTATTTTATTGAGACCTTTCTTTTCGGTATTAGACATTCCTCAGCCAAATCTGAAAATAGATATACTATAAAGTTAAGAATATTAGATAATATATGACTTTTTTATATTCAAGTCTTTTATCCAAAATCCAGAAGCGTTATACTAAGGTTTGCAAAGTTTATTTTGTACAATAGTACATACATATACAGTTTTATTTAGTAACCCAAATAAGTTTAAATATTCTCTATTAATATTTAAGTCGTTTAAATACAATACTCGTAAAAGAAAATACTTTTGATATAACTAAATGCGAAGAGAAATTGCACTGAGATATTAAAAATGATAACATAAAAGAGTACAAGTTTTTATTAAAAATATATAACTGACTCAATCGCTCTCTACGATTTATATGAAGGTTAAAATTTGAAGGTGAAAACAATTTTCTCTTTAGCAAGATTCGAAAATTTCAGAATTTTTATACTTTTATAACTAGTTTTCTATTAAAAGTACAGCGAATATGATGTATGTATATGATTATATGCAAATACATATACTTTTAGTACGAGTATTAACGTATATATTTCTCTCAAATCAAATAATAAAAATTTTATAAATTAAAACTAAACAACTTTTATAACGAAACTGAAAAACTTTTTTGATTTTCTCAAAACTAAAGTGTCTTTAAATGTATCCTGATAACAAAAAATAAGACTTATAACACTTTCGAAATCTTTCTTAAATAACTTACGAGTAGTGTCACACAAACGCAAACACTGTTTGGGAAACACTGTACTCTATGAGTGTCACAACAGGCATGAGTTTTTAACTGATGATACCGTCAGGAACATTAATTAAGTCATTTAAATGGTTTTTTAATGAAAGAATTAATTTTAAAGCACGAGGTATATTAACATACATGGAAATAACATAAATATATTACAGATATATCGTATACATACAACCGTATGTTAAGGCACGATAAAATGAACACTTTTATTTTAACTTTAATTTAATAATAAAAAGTTCAGCGCACAAAAAATGCATCAAAAATTAGTATGTAATTTGATATTTTGGGATGATGACAATAATGTTCTTTTCTTTTTCTCTCACTTTGTTTGACCTGCTCCTCCTGCCGCATCCCACCGAAGTCGTCCACCATTACTGCTGCTGTTTCTGAAGTCACGGAGACCATGACATAATAAAGCGATTAATGAGGCGACACAAAAAGCTTACGAATAAATCGATGGATGGAGGCAGATTTTTCATTCGAGTTATTAGCACGTGTAATTTGGTGTTGCCGCTTTGTGGAGAGTTGCCAACTTAACAACACAAAAATACCATCCAGATTTCAAGTACGTCATCGTTTTGTAATTTATTATAATTAATGTAATTTTTTATAACACAATAATAATGTGTTCTAAATAATAATAAAGCTATAATATGTGATGATTAAACGGTTTGTTGGTCTTCATCATACGATATTTATTTGCTTATTAAATTATTTATTAATATTGGGTGGAACTGGTGGTGCCATACCTAGACATGACTAAGCAGTCAACACATCACTCATCACTTTCAACACATAACATGACAGAAGGACTTCAAAAGATCAGCCTTAAGAGAAAAACACATGGTGCCTTCGGGATAAAAGCATATTTTGTAATTACAGAGATACGTTCTATTATTTAAGAGCAATAATCTGGACAATCAAATGTAAAATCTTGATCGTACAAGACAACGAGTATACTAGAATATACCACAAGGCTTGACATAAGGCTTGAATTCCTGAAATTCAACAAACGAGAAGGAATCAGTTTCTCTTTCATTAATTATATTAGAAAGGCCTTCCGAAAGGTACTCGAAAACAGATAGTCCCTGATCATTTCCTCACTACTCTGCACTAATGGGCTGGGAGACCTGGAAAAGTGATCAAAAGTACGATTTAAGATACTTTTGATTTGAACACCACAATTATGTAGTAATAAACGGTTTGGAGGTCGCTGATTACAAATATGATTATTAATTATTTTTATTTTGGTTTAAGTCATTCGTCTCATAATACTATGTCTTAGTAGTAGCTTTAAAAAACCACATTTTCTTACAAACTAAAAAAAAATTTCACAATCATCAAAAAAAGCTAATATCTCAAGAGTAAATATTGGCTCAGACGTTTTCAGGGATGGTATGAAAATGTATATTTTTTATTTAATAAAATGCAAACCTTTAAACGCGAAAAGTGTGACTTACACCATTTTCATTATTATAGGCACATATCTAAAAATATGGGCAAGTTTGGGCAGGTAAGGATTGTGGTATATTCCACACACTTTAATTCCATATACTTTGTTGATTGGCGTATAATAAATACTTTTTTGTAAATGTAAAAATAAAATAAATGTAATGCAAAACAAAATAAAAAATGCTTACTAAAATAATTTATAAAACTGAAAACTAACTGCAAAAATGTAAGCTTTCTAATCAATAATTAATCGCTATTTTCGTATTCGGATAGATACCAACGGAGCAATAATACGTCTCGATAATGATGACATTTAATTTTTTGTCCCATTTCGTATGCGACTTTTGCCCACTTTTCCAGGTCTCCCAGCCCACGGTGCACTGATGACAACGGTTGGCAACTCTGACTTAAAGATACCCAGAGGAGGATGGAGAGAGAAGATCTATCTAATCATGTATTAGAGAGAAAAATTTTATCTATCTACTCAATCTTGTAATAGTTTACGCGTCCTTTGCCGAAATCATTTATTTTCTCAACTCAACGGAGTTGTCATCACTATTTTTTTAATTATATTATTTTCAGTTACACTGTCGTTTATGTTAATAATGAATACAATGAAATTGAAAAGACAATTTCTACATTTGTATACATATGTATGTACATGCATTTATTTCAATGGAATAAAATTAACTACGTATTATGCATGTAAGAACATCAACGATACTCACGTATTGCAATATACATACATATGTACTGATAAAATACTCGTATATAAAAATTTTAAAAATTGAAATAAATCTTGCGTTTTAAAACTGCAAAAGTGTTTAGTAAAAGTTTATTTATAAAAAATTCTTTATTTACCTTTGTGGTTTTGTGCCAAAAACGTCGAAAAAGTATAACGTAAAATCGGCGTTTATTTTGGTGAAAAAAATAACACAAGTACTGTTCAAACGTCAGACGACCTTGAGAAAAACGTGAGGAAAACACATATGTACGTTAACAATTTCCGGTTGAAACGGTCTTTTTTGGTTTTTTTTCTTTTCTACAATTTGATAGCTTCAAGAAAATTCGTCCACTTCAAATTGAAAAGCAATATTCTTTTTTATTTCAAAGAAACGTTTACAACAATTTTTACAAGTATTACAATAATTACGTGGACAGAGACACCAACAACGAGCGCCAAATCAAATAATTTTTCAAACGTGTCTTCTTCAAGAACAGCTGAATTTTTTCTTCCTTATAATTATTTTCTTGTCTTCACCTCACACGCTTTTTCGCTTTTGTATGTTTTTGGGCGTTTATACGAATTTAAAATTATAAGAACGAGACGCGTGGGTTAATTAATGTCAAAATGCTTTCTTTCTATTTTCAGAACTGTCCGAACACTTTTAAATTTTTTTCTCCAATTATTATAGAGTTTTTACTGGCAATTTTTTTTCCGTTTTCTTTCTCTTGGCTTTTTAGTTGAGTAAAAATACTTTGTTATTTTGACTTCTTTAAAATATATGTATATGTTTTTCTAATACATATTTGTAATGTATTTTTGTTTAACAATTCTACTTCACTTTCAAATTTAAAAAAAAAATTTAATTTTACTATAAAAACCCGAAAACACAACTTAACTACCAAGCCAAGAGTTCAAATTCAACTGAAAACGTTTGGGTACGTATCGGTTCTTTTTGTCTTGTGAATAGTGCGGGTCGAGTCTCTTTTCGTTTCGGCAACGTTTAGTAGTCGAGAGAGAGAGAGAGAGAGAGAGAGAGTATCGCTTTTTTTTGCAAGAGGGCGCATGCAAGTTTTTCAACAATTTTGTTAAAGTGTGGTGAGATTTAAATTGAGAGAGCATAAGAAATCTCTACTAATGCGAAAGAGCATTCGATTTGTCGGGGTTGCATACAAAAATGATGTAAATTGCTATGAATACAACACTTACAACAATTAAGATTTAAGAGAACATTTTAGTTTTAGAAGTAATAAAGTAATTAGGAAGATAAATCGGTATTTCCACTAAATATTAACGAAAAATAATAAAAAAAAATAATATAACGAATGAAAAAATAATAATAAATTTCTACAGATCATTAATTTATTATAATCTGTAAGTATTGTAAGTACTATACGTATTTAAGTTACTTTATTAAATTAAATATTTAACAAATTAAAAAATTTTTTTGGTGCCAGCATTTTTTTCCTAAGAAGAAGTATGTGCTCATAAGTAGGTATGTAGGCATGTACATATGTACGTAATTACCTGCTATTCGTTTTCTAAATCGAACTCTAATCGAACTGCTTCTAAGAAATTATCACTGAAATTGACAGCTGTGTGACATTAGCTACAAAACGGTTTGAAATAAAGATCACATTTGGTCTTAAGCAGAATTTTAATACAAGTAAACAGTTGTGTCATTATATCATATGACAGTAATGTCATATTTAAATATATATATATATGTATGTATACACAAGTGTTTGTAGTACATATGTATATATACCTATGAGTGTAGTTTTTGCGAACATTTTTACCTGCTTCTTTATTACAAATTTTAAACCGATAATACGAGTACACATGTACATGTATATATATATGAATATACATATGTATATGTGTATAGTATTTTTGAATGCTTTAAGTGTTAGTTTGTTGCATTTAATAATTTGAAAAAATCGGCATATGGTTATTAATAAGTTATCCTTCAAATTCTAAAAATCATTAGGAAAACCTTTCTTTCAAAATTGTTGAAAACTCCGAAACCAAAAATTGTAAATGTAATCTTAATAAAAATACTCAAAATAATGGCAAAGTAAAAAAAGGAATAATTTAATTGCAAAAAAGCTTGGAATATATAAATACATTTCAAACTCCACAAACCTGCCTCGCTGAAAAAATAATTTTTCTATTTATAGCATTTTGTAACGAAGTTGGTGCTATAAAAAGAACTGTCTCTATCCCAAAGGAAAAACAGAAAAAATCTCATACTAGTAGCGTCAAGCGTTCAGACATCATCAGATTTATATGCACCACCAGCCACCAGGTTCTTTATAACCAAGATAATGCGTCGGTATCAGAAACTCTCGTCTTGTCAAACCAGCATTGGCTCTAGTTTCACTTTTCTTAAACTAGATAAGAGGTCTTCAAACTTTTTCCTTGCACGACAACAAAGGTTCAAATAAAATCTTCAGAAGGAGGACAGAGTTTTCAAGACGAAAAGGGAATCAGAAGCCACACACACAACTGGCTCTCTTTACTCTCTTTACTCAAACATTCCCGCAAAATATGGGTCTATATTTACGTATATCAATTTTTAGATAAATTTGCTTACAGTTGAGATGAAATGAGAAACGAGATCGGTGATACCTCCGAAAATTTCGCTTGCAAACAATACTATGTAGTGCGGCTCGCGGATCAATGTTTGGAAGATTGCATTTACTGAATGGCTACTTGTACTTTTCTTTGCAAGGCCTCAGCGCAGACTTGACTGCTTTACAGAGACTCGCCTGCGTTGATTCTTGCAACATAAGGTCTGACCACAAAAAGAAGCTCGAGCAAAGCTGGCTGCATTCGCTACCACCAAATTAGACTTAAAATAGAATTCCAGCAACTAAAGACCAAGCAGCTAACTGAGCTGTCGAGCTTAAGCAATCGAAACAAGGTGCGAAGAAGTTACTAGCTCGAAATGAGCCAACAAATACGACGCACTCAACGACAAGCAAAACGACACCAAGCCATTCCACGCATGGCTTCGATGGCCATTCGATGCTAAACGTCGAACCATTCGATTAACTTTTCTGCTGGACACTAAACGAACGACTGACTGACTATGAGACTGAGACTTTCAATGTAGTGTCTCTACGCTGCAAGCGCATGATTTTAAATGATTTTAATTTGTAGTTAGTGACTCGCTCTACGGGGCCCAATGGGCAAGCCTCTAACATAGCCACCGATCACCGGCCACTGCAAATGCGAAGGTTTTGTGAGCATGATGTGGTTAAATACTGATGATGATACTAGTTCCAGTTTTGGTTTTTTTTTGTCTTCTCTGATTTTATTAATGGCATATTTTTTCTTTTAATTTTTTATTTATTTTACGAGCATATAAAGCATATTGTAAAAGGCTCTGTTTGCTCTCTCGCTAAAAATAGCACAAGCACCTGCTGGGAAATTTTCTTCTAGCTATACTGGTAGTTCTTCGACCTGGCAATACTGTCCACGCTCTGTCCGAATAAATTCGAAGGCGTGCAATTCAATTAATTTTGAATACTTTTTGTTGTAAGGTTTTTAATGACTAAATTTTTGGACGTTCAAAGCCATTTATTCAGTCCCATTCTGGAGGACCGTACTATGAGTATTTGTTTTTGTGAAGCCATCCCACAAACGAAATTACATGCGAAAAATTTTTTATTTTTTTGCTATTAGCTTACAATCCGAAAAAACTTTAGAACTTGTTGTAAAGTCATCACACAATTTATTAATTTCTTCATTGTGAATCGGGTCTGACAAATTGTCCTTACTCTTAGATGGACGTTGAAGAAAATCAAAAAAAAATTACGTTAAACGTTCTTTTTTTCACTTCGACATTTTTTTGCAAAGCAATCGATTTGTAGGGTTGACACAGTTACCGCTGAAAAGGTTTAAACATATACTCGTACAACGAAATAAATACACGTTGATTAAATGATATACGAAAAATGAAAATTGCTGAATAATTTATAAATAATTATTTACAAAAATGTTAAAAACTATTTACTGAGTACACAGACGACTTATTGTAGAAAATAAGAAAGAGAATGGTAAAAAAATGCAAATTGACAGCAATGATTCCAACAATATAACAAAAGAGCTAACGACGATAAAAGAAAAATTAAGTTTTTCTTCTTTTGGATTAGTCTCAAAAGTGATTGTTGTAAATATTTACTATATTAACGTCTTGATAACAGTATTAAATCAAATAAGCTGCCGCAATTGTAAAGCAATTGATATTTGATAGTGATTTAAGTGTTCGTTTTAAAGTTAAGCCAACAAAAACTTAAATATTAATTTATTAATTTTATTAAAAAATTTGTTTTAATTTATTTATTTTAATTTATTTTAAATTTCCCTAAAAAAAAACAATATCAAAAATCGATCAAAGTTCGAAATATGTATTTTTCGAATTTCCCAGAAAATGTCTTAATTTTAAAACCATGGCAACTCTATTATAACGTAGTCACCGACCTACATGCAAACATACATACGAGTACATACACACATACATAGTATTTCAAGGAGGAAGCAATAAAGTGAGCAACGTGTTCTTTTTAGAAGATTGTTTTAAAGTTGTTCACAGTAACAATAAAACAATATTAATGCTCGAAAAACTGCAAATGCGTCTAGTCATTCATACTCGTATTATTGTATACACAGGTTGATATGTACATATTTTTAAAAACGTTTAGACTAAGTCTGGATATACTATATGTATATCATCACATCCACATTGCTACATACATATCTACATATATTTAGCACAAGATCATTAAGTTTGTAGTGCTTTAATAGCTGTTTTTTTACTATCGATATTTTAAAGGTAAAAAAACATGCTAGAACGAGCCCCTTTTTTTACGTTACTAAACATTTTCTTAATTATGCCTGTCATAGCAGTATGTACGTACATATTTATGTCACAGCATTTATGAGCCTGTAAAGGTATTCCTTGTGAAATGTCAAACCCTGTGAAACCTTACTGAAAAACTAAGAAATTGTTTGACTCCT
The DNA here is from genome assembly GCA_949752815.1 of Conops quadrifasciatus. Classification (NCBI taxonomy): domain Eukaryota; kingdom Metazoa; phylum Arthropoda; class Insecta; order Diptera; family Conopidae; genus Conops; species Conops quadrifasciatus. The sequence continues at coordinate 19,531,910 of OX457080.1, read as the reverse complement.
TAGTAATATTTCCTCCTGGTAATATTTTAATATCTTAAATATAAACATTGTACATACATACATATTTCGCGTCATAGAATTGACGTAAATAATACGCAGTGCGCAGTATCTTTTATCTCGTGCTAATAAATACTTTTATGTTAAGGCAATTTGGAAGTATGTATATTTCATTAATTTTATTTTAAAAAAAAAATTTTTTTTTAATTTCATAGTAATTTTGTCACTATGCCATTCATTACCTCTTTCTAACGTCGATTATTTATTTATTTTGAAAACTTCAAAAACGGAAAATATTTATACTAATTTAATTTGTTGTAAATATTCAATTCATAAGTTTTAAAAATCAGTCTTTTATTCCGGTATGTATATTTAGCCAAATATAATAGATTGGAAAATATTTAAAATTATTGTGACTGTACTTAAAAGACCACACTCAAAATCCTAACAATTCCACAATATTCATTCTACTTATTAGACAATTGAAGATTTTTTCCAGACAGATTTAAATACAAATTAGTGTACATAAGATAGTATATATTATTTACATATAAATAATCTATTGATTTAATTTCAAAAGAAAACTTGATTGAAAACTTACAGAGTACAAAGTTCGAAAATTGATTGACAAAAGAGGAATTAGAATATATTTCAAAATGAACTCTGGAATTTCAGCGTTGAACTGCGTCACAAGAGATAAGAAAAAAAAATATTATTGTTATTTATTATTATATTTAATATTAATTTTAATAAACAAATGAGTTTTTTAGCGAAGTGCAATATAAACTAAAGAACCTGAGACCCCGAGCAGTTGCTCGAAACTTTTTTCGAACGTTGCCAAGTTTTATGAATTAGGTGTAATGGGGCGAAAAATTAAAAAAATAAGAGTTTTGGTTTTTTGCAGTGTAAATAGTACAAAAAAGGCTGTTCTATATTTTTTAAGCGAATGTATAACCCTTTGCCCTGTATATTTTTATAATTATTTGAATTTTTATTCACATTTTTTGCTTTGAAAACATTGGCACACACCTGTTGATAAATTTCTTAAAGTTTTACAAAACAAAACCAAAATATTTCAATTCATGTTGACATTTTATTTCAGAACAGAACAAAATTTAAGAACAAAAACACAACAATGTCAATAAATTATTAACCCGCTGGTTGACCAACAACCACTTTAATAGAGAAAAAATCACCAAAATGTTTTTTTTTTTAGAAAAAAGCACCTCGACAGATCGATTTGCAATCTCTTAATCTACCTAATATGTGAATATCAAAGAAATCCTTTGAGCCGTTTTTGAGCTCAGAAAAGATATAAATTATATATATCCAATTGTAGCTCGTTTTATCAGATTAGATAGATAGATAGATACTATTGTTTTAAGAACTTAACCAATATCCACAAAAAATTACTTAATTCATCTTATAGAGATCTTCCGAAAAATATTGGAAAATGCGTTATTAACGAGACTGACGTTATTGCAATGAAACAATAATACAATACAATAAGAAGTATGTACTTGTTATATCTCGTTGAATATTTTAGACAATATCTACATTTAACATAGTGGTCACCATTGAACATGTGAAGGGTGATCTGATCCCAGCATTAATCTTAATAATCTTTCTCATTGAAAAATCTTTCTTATGCCACACAACCGCGTACATTTTGCACTGAGAATCAATTGAGACAATTTAATTGAAATGAAATTTCTCAATAAGACTTATTATAAAGTCAATTTTACTATATATTTAAATGATTACGACATTTGTGTATGTGTGTGTGTGCAGCTAATCGAAATCAGCCTAAAACACCCACAATATGTAGAGTAGATCTTTTATATTAATTAAAAGACAAAATTCAAGATCAAAACAATTAAAGATTAGTAATACATGTGTCGGTATTGTGAATGTGTTGATATAAGTAAATTTACATATTGATTACTACAGATTAGACTATCATACACCATAAAAATAAACAATAAAAATGATATGATAATATAAAATTTCCAGAGAATGTCAAATGTTTATTGCAATTGCATACATTTTCTCGTTGATTTGACCCAAAACCCGGGGTTGACGATAGGCACATAATTTTCTTTTTTTTATTTAGTGGCGACAACAACCATTAGGCCAATTAGACGCAAACAGCTGCTTTCAGCCGAGTTTTGCACCAAACCTGCTTAAAACCAATCTCACAATTCCAAGAATGTCAAAAAATGACAGAAAGACTGTGAGAACGGAATAAAAATAATTTCACAATTTCGAAGTTTTTCATTGCACACACGTTGATTTTATAATAAGCAAAGAATAGTAATATTTAAGAATTTGTGTAACGTTTTCGATTAAGAAAATCGAAATATTAGCTCTATTGCTAACATTAACAAAAGACAATACTTTTTTTTAGTTTTTAAGTAATTTAAGTGACCAAAATAGCTACGTAATTTAAAACGCAGAACCATGTCTTCACCGTGGGGAAAAATAGTGACCCCTGTCGAGCCAATGAATTTTGCCGATATCATGTCCGAGGAATATGCACATCGTGTACGTGACCAAGAGATGAAGAAGTTGGGAAAAATCTGCGATGCAGCTGACCGCCAAAAAAGCTCCACAGCCATTCCCGCAGCAGATAAAACTACCACTCAAACCATATGGAATGCTGATTTGACTGTGCCTAACTCAACTTCTTACGCCGAAATAACGAAGCAGCCGGAGCAGAGTGACACTGAAGAATGGGAGGATTATAGTGAGCTGATCAAAGAGGCTGCCAAAGATGGAGCTTCTGAGGGCGAACCACTTTCCTCAAGTTTCATGCCGCAATCAGCTACAGCAACAGCTGCAACGGACGAAACTGTTGTTTGCAATTCGGATGAGTTGATTGCGCTGATGTTGCAATCGCAGTTTGATCGCGAGTACAATGAAGAGCTGGGACGCATTGAAAAACAACAGAATAAAGACTCCAAAATTTCCATATCATTCGACAAGTACCGACGTAACGGTGACTTGGAGTTCTTATCAGACCAAGACGATGACGACGATGAAGAAGACGAAGATGAAGCGATCAGTCAGAAACGAGATTGGGATCGTTTTGAAACCAATGCGAAACGTTTGGAAACCATACCGAAATGTGGTTTTAAGGTAGACAAGAGCAAGGGTGAAATGATAACCAAACATGATGAAGAGCTGTGCGGCGTACGTAATGCTTGTCGCCTAATGGCCTTCCCCACACAATTTCCCACCGGTGATGGAGCAGGCTTCGAAATGAAGCTTTCGAACCAAGTATGAGCGACAGAGAAGCGTTTTGAAATTATTTATTATAGTGCAAATGACTTTTCCAGGTATTCAATCAGTTGAAAAGCTTTTCGCGCAGCAATATTAAGAAGAACAAAATGAGTGATCGTCAGGAGAATGTGGCAACTGCCGAGCTGGGTGTGGATGCACCAACACGTTTGCTGCTCTACAAGCTGATAAACAATCGTATACTCGAGCAAATTAACGGCATCATTTCAACGGGCAAAGAAGCTGTCATTCTTCATGCAAATTCCGATCCAAACTATGCTGCTATGGTTGACAACAGCGACGCCAACCACAGAGGTGGTGCATTGTTACCGCCTCAGCTCATGCCCAAAGAGTGTGCAATTAAGATTTTCAAAACGACATTGAACGAGTTCAAGCAACGCGATCGTTACATTAAGGATGACTATCGCTTTAAGGAGCGTTTTAGCAAACAGAATAATCGCGTCATAATCAACATGTGGGCGGAGAAGGAGATGCATAACATAATGCGCATGCAGGCAGTGGGCATCAATTGTCCCGATGTAGTGGTATTAAAGCGGCATGTGTTGGTGATGTCGTTCATCGGTGATAATCACAACGCAGCACCGAAGTTGAAGGATGTTCGCCTCGATTACGAGGAGCTGAATAAAGCCTACAAAGAGATTGTGGAAAGCATGCACAAACTTTACAATGTGGCCCAGCTGATTCATGCCGATCTTAGCGAATACAATATATTGTGGTACGATGGCAAGTGCTGGTTCATAGATGTCGCCCAATCGGTAGAGCCGAATCATCCAAGTGCTTTGGAATTCTTGATGCGCGATTGTACAAATATAATTAATGTAAGTAAACCCTTGGGCAGGAAGATGGTACAACCCATTTTGCGTACAATAAACTGACATTTTTCTAGTTCTTCACGAAACGCGGACTGCCAGATATTTTTACGAAGAAACAGCTCTTTGAACACATTACTGGGCTTGCAGCTGAGTCTCATAATGCAGCCATGCTGGAACGCATACATACCCGGGGCGCTTCCATCAATGAAGCAACCGTGCCTAATCAAGAAGAATGCCCCGACGAGCTGAAGCCGCTTTCATATCCTTTCGATTTGGCTTGGGAGAAATCCCAAGCAGACAAGCAAAGAAACAAGATTGACGAGGCTGCCTGCGGGCTTCGAGTATTAAGTGTTAAGAAGGGGGAAGATGAGTCTAGGATTTGCGCAGAAGAAAGAATACAAATGAACAGCCATGAGGCGATTGGAAGTTTCGAAACTTAAAGCGCTGGCGCCAGGGCTGTAGAGAAATAAGATTTAAATACTTCGAAATTTCGAAAATGTTTACAAAACTATTCTTTTCATTCATTGAATCAAATTCAATTCCTTTGTTTAAATATTTTGAATTTCTTATTGAAAAATTATTATTTCATAAACGAATAAATTTACTTTAAAAATGTAGAAACACCAACAAATGATGATAATAAATAGTGGATGTTGTTGGTGGCAAAACTCATTAATTTACCTGCTCTCTCGGTGGCGGCGAGCATGGAATTTTGCCTTCGGTAAAATGATCAGCTTTAAATGCTTCTATCTCCGCTGGCGTTAAATCTTCCAATCGGCTGTAAACCGATCCGTAAACCGCGCTTGTCGCTGGCGAATTTATGGGCGCGTTCGGTACTTGTGTTGATTGCATAAAGAGACCACCACCTTGCATAAATCCTGTAGAAGTATTTTGTGTTTGTTGGGCTTGAGCAAATATGTTAGCCGACTGTTGCTGCTGCTGCTGTTGTTGCTGTTGCTGTTGAAAAATATTTTGTGTTTGTGCAGCAGCTGCTGCAAAAATTCCTCCGCCGGCAATGGCATTTGATTGTTGCAGCTGTTGTTGTTGTTGGGCAAAAAGATTCGCATTTGCCGGCTGTGGCTGTACCGCTTGACCGAAAGAACCCGGTTGGGGAGGCTGCTGGGCAAATGCAGAGGCTGTCTGTTGCGCTGCCTGAGCAAATAGGCCCATGCCCGATTGCTGCTGCTGAGAAGCTTGTGAGAATAAACCTGTTACTGGAGGAACTTGCGAGGGATTCGTCGCTTGGCCAAATACTCCGCCGGCGGCACCTGGTGCAGCAACATTTGGTGCTGCTGGGCTGAAGCCTGTTGATTGATTCGGAGCAGTTCCAAACATTGTCGTATTCGTTGGTGTTGGTTGCTGACCAAAAATTGAATTTTGTTGATTGGTTGCAGCTTTAGCGAAAGCGGAACCTGCGGAGCCATTAAAAAGGCTACCACCACCTGCAACATTGTTGTTGGCAAATATACTGCCTGCGTTGAGGTTGGCGCCAGCGCTGCCGAAACCTCCACCCCTACCGAATGCGGAGTTAACCGTTTGCGTTGCTGCTTTGCCAAAAATGCTGGAGTTCGCATTTGCCGCAGCAGCCGCTCCAACATTTTGACCACTATTAAAACCGAAAGGATTGTTGCTTTTTACAGCGCCATTATTAGCGCCATCCGGTGCATCATACAACGCTGTAACAACATCCACCACATCAGGTGTCAACTGCTGCAGCGCTTTGAGCTTGTTTTTCGCCTCTAGCACTTCCTTCGTGAATTGTTGGTGAAATTGTTCGAAGAAGTTTCTCTGCTTCGACTCGTAGCAGAGATAACGTATTTCCTCGAAAGATTGATCTTCTATGAAATTCGGGATAGATGGTTTATCTTTGAATGGACCATAGCAGGAGAGTGGCCACTGACTTCCATTGACCGCAGCATCCACGTCAGTTTTAATAATCTGTCTGAAATGATGATGAGCCCAAACTGTATCGTGTGTTGTGCCCTCCTGACTATATCGATTACACTTACTTAATATCAAAGTGCTCGTTTGTGCATCGAGAGCCGTAACGACAGTTACCCCGTTGAAAATATTTACAGAGGACCATTTTGTTTGGATGACGATAAAAATACCATTTAAAAATTAAAAACTATACCCAAAAACTGTATAAACAAAAACTTTCTATAATTTAAAACAGCTGATTTGCTTAGCTAGTGACATTTCCAAGTCAGCGTTGCAGAACGCAGCAAAATCAAGGCAGAAGTTTTATTAAGCTATTACAATTCTTAGGTTTGTTCGCTCATTTTATAAAAATTTTAACTGTGAAAGCGTATTAAATCCATTTAAAGGAAAAAAGTGACAACAGAAAATAAGTCTAGGTTAAATATGTACTCATTAAAAAAGTATAAGCTTATTTAAGGTATTTATATATTAACATTTGTAAAACAAAAAAACCTGTTACAGCACATCTTAATTATATTTAAAAATTTATTCGAAAAAAGGACTAATTAAAAACCAAAAAATTAAATAGAAACTGATCCGTAGCGCCAAAATTCAAAACCAAAAAATCAATAGTCCTCCATTATCCCCATCAGCTGTTTCAGGCTGCCAAAGATATTGCGATAAATGTGTTGTAAATTTAGTATCACAAAAGGCACACAATGGAGTATAGATTGCATATACTGAGAAAATAACAACTAACATTTTGTGTAAAAAAAAGTTAATTTTAATAACTCGTTTTGTAATTTTTTCAATAGTTTTTCTCAAATTTATTTCAATTTTCAATGTCCATTTATTTATTTATTGTATATTAAATATTTACAGCATTTTAAATGATTTTTTCCTCAATATGTTTGTAATCAAGGGTTTTTTATGATTATAATGCTTTTTTATACAACTCTATATTATTTATATATATGTAGAAAGAGATGTGTGTGTGTGTGTGTGTGTGTGGGTTTGTGTATTATATGATTATATCAATTGTTCAAAGTGGTTTGTTGTTTTAATAATTTTTAACAAAAAAATATACATGAAGATTGTATAATTTTTAACAAAAAAAATATACATGAAGATTGTTTCTTTGTTCTCTACGTCTTTAACTTTTATAGCGCATGTTTCTTTATTGCATTGCATTAGATGTAATGTGTAGATGTGTGTAGATGTGTGTGTGTGTGTGTTTGTGTGTATTTATATAAGATTAAGTGTATTTAGATGAATGTGTGTACGAATATTTTCTAAACACGCCTTTTTTCTCACACATTTATTAACATACACACACATATAAAGACATATATTTTTATTTAAATTCATTCATGAAAATTTGCTATTTTTTGTTGTTGTTTTCGTGTTGTTGTTTTTTTTTTTTGTTCCATACATACAATATTACACTTTCTTTTACGACTACTTTTATTACTTTATTACTATTATTATTCTTTGTATTTTATTAGTTTCGTCATTTTTTGCGGGTGATCTTTTTCTCTGCTCTTTGCTTTGCTTTCCTTTAATAAATCGCTTTCTTTTAAACATTTAACGACGGCGGCGTAACAACGGCGAACTTTGCGCCATTTTCTTTTTAACAAAACAAGAAACCAGAAAATAATTTGTTGCTGAATGTGGATGATGTGGTTTCGTGGATCGTAGGACCTGCCTGCTATTACTGCTACGAACTTTTCTCTACATAATATTATTGAAAAAGCATTGTTTTATGTTTAACCCGGGGGAAAGCGGGCGGGTGGAAAATAGAGGTTCCAGGAAAACACTAATGCTTAAGATAAGAATTATCTTTTGAAAAAGAAAAAAAATTATCTTATTTTTGCGTGTATTTTATTTCAAAAAATCTACGATTAAACTTAAAAATTAAATTTTAATTTTATTCTTAGTTTTATAGATGATTTTTAACTCGCTACCTTTATTTATTTTATTTTCATTTACACTTTTTGTTGCTGTTACTATTTTGTCGTTTTGCAATTAAGAACTGTACAAGTTTTTCTTTTTTTTTTTTTTTCATTCATTAAAATTAAAGTTTATTAAAGCTTAGAGCTAAAATTTTAGTTTCTTTTTTTTATACATGGTAGTTATTTATGCATATATATATTTATATGTAGATGTAGATGTCTATTTTTAAAGAATTGTTTTTAATTATATTTTACAAATTTTAAATACATAATACCAGCTGAAAAACGCTGAAAATTATAGAGAAAAAAAAAAATTTTCGTCCAAAAGAAAGAAAATGTTTGTGTTCGTTCAAACAAAAGGAGTTGCTGCAAATTAACAGAAAATTTAGATAATTTTTTTAAAAAGAAATTAAATTTTTTTTCCAGTTTTCAAAAAAAGCAAAATGCATGACCGCAAAAATTCAAAGCGCTAAAAATATATAGAAATATTATTATATGAAAATATTGAAATTTTAACAAAGACTTAAAAGTTATATGTTTCTGAGAAAGTACGTAAGTATAAATGAATTATTGTGAAAATGAAAGAGGATTTCACGCACAAATTTCTGGACCATTACAACTTCATTATCATCATCATTATCAATTTTCGCCTTCATCAACATTGTGATATAAAAGTTGATAACTGACAATGACAAAATCAAAAAGAGAGAAAAACAAAAAATCAAAAAGGTTAATAAAATTTTTTGCAATTCCAAAAAATATTCAGAAAACAGATTTTCTGAAATCTGAACATCAAATGGAATTTTTTATAGAAAAGAAGGGCCGTAAATTCTTAAGTTTATATATTAAAATAACATTTAAAAATACTTTCTTTTTTTCTCTTTGGTAACAAACAAACCAAAACTTTTGTTTCAAGTGGAAAATTTTTTTTTAAAAACTGGAAACAATATATGTATAATAAAATATATTTTTTTTTTTGAAAAATTAATATTTTAAGGAAAATTAATATTTTTTAATTTAAATAATAATAAAAAAAAGCATTTCATTCATAAAACAACTAACTTAAATTTTATTTTTGGACAAGAACTAAATAAATGCTGCCATTCTGGTATCAATCCTGCGCCCGACACTGTCAACATAACCTTTTATCTATCTTTGATAATGATCGTGATCGCCACCATCATCATCATCATTCCGTTTTTGTTTGTTTGTCAACGTTTTCAAAGAGGCCAACAACAAAATTACGTCATAATTAATCAATCCATCGCAATGTTTGTATTTGCAGTCATTGCATTTTGTATAAATTCTCTTTTTAATTAATTTTTTCCTCTCTTTATTGTTGTTTATGTTAATGTTGTTTAATGTTCTTTATTTAAGCCCAATTAATTTTAAGTTTTATATTTTATGCTAATTTGCAGCATGAAATTTTTAGCAAATAAAAAAATTTTAAAGAGATTTTTAGTCATTAATTTTTCTTTAATTAAAATTTTTTGTAATCGTCAGAAAATGTAGAAAACGGCTGTAATCCTTGTTGTAATAAATTTTAATTAATTGAAAATTGTTAAATTATTAAGATTGAAGCAAATTCATTTTTCTTCTTTTTTTTTGAGATCAAATAAATAAAAATATCTATAATTCTAAATGTTAACCATAGCTTGGGTAGATTTTGCTTGTGAAATACGATATATATATATATATATTTTTTTTTTTTATTTGAAATTATTACTTTCTTTTCTAGTTTGAGGTGAGAAAAAAATATATTTTAAAAAAAAAAACACAAACTAATTAATTTACTTTTCACAAAACTCAAAATTATATTTCTTAAAATTACCATTTATGTAAAAACCATTTATGTAGTTTGTCTGTGTTTTTTGTTAAAAATTTATACAATTTTCTTCCTTGAATTGTTTAGTTTTTTGTCAGAGAAAAAACCATAAATAAAGCCTTTGTTTTTTTCCTCATTTTAACGTTATTTTCTTCTTTCTTTAGGAGATTTATTTTATATTTTTTTTTTACACACATCATTCGATTTATTTTATATCATTTCTTGGTTTTCTTTTATTTGCTTTCTCTCCGTTTTCATTTTTGTTTTTTGAAAATTTTTGTTTTTTTCTTGTTAAACATACATAAATAGTATATAGTATTTATATTGTGTGATTTATTTATAGCTAATCTAACTAATTTTAATAATTAAATACATAGATTATTTAAAAGTTACGAGTTAGTTAAAGTGCTTAAAATTAAGATAACTCTTACACAATCTTTTTTTAACTTTCTACGTACATAAAACTATTTCATAAATTACAAGTTCTGTTTAAGTTCTTCTTCTTCGTCTTCGTTTCTTCCTTCTCAAGTTTCTGCTCGAGTGGTTTTTTTCTAATTTGGTTTAGAAGTTGGTGTTGTTGCAGTTGCCACTTTTTGTGGTTGATTATGTTTTATACGAAAAACAAAAAGTACGAATAATGTACCTACGAATAATTATTTAACATTTTATCATTTTCACTTTTTATCTTTAAGTAGTGCAATATTCTTCTTCTTCCTCCTCTTCTCTCTAAGTTGAGCGTATTTCTTTAATTTGTTTTGTTTCTGTTGAATAATTAATTCTTCATTTGCCGTCCATATATTTCGACAATGTTCTCGTATTTCGATTTGTTCTCGTTCGTCCGGTGCGATAATTTATTTGTTTTAGCAATGATTTGTTGATCTTTCATCAGCCGCTGGTGTCTGCTCCAAAGCTGCTGCTGCTGCTGCTGAATACCTTCATATATAGAGTCGCTGAATCATCACTTACTCACACGCTTACACTGTCGCAATGACAATCAGTAAATGAGCAATCTCAGCCACTCGATTCTTGAGATCGGGAGCAGCACGTTCCAGATTCTCGTTGGCAAAATCACACGATGGGAAAATGTGTACCACATACGCCGCCTGCTCACTGCCCGGCACTGGTATATTCACAATACCGGCCGCTATCTTCTGCTGTAGGTACGTTATGAAGCCAGTTTGTAGATTTCGCGATTGCTGCAATACATCGGCATGATCACGACCACAGGGCAGAGCCAACAGCATACAATGTTCATTCTCAAACTGTAAACAACAAAGATGTCTGTGTAAATTTTTGCTAAAAAACCTTTGCTTCAACATTATTAGCACAATACAATCCTACACAAAATTAGAAAATTCTTTAAATTTTCCTACGCTGATGTATGTATGTATATACGATACATCATATCACAACTTCTTCCGACTTATAATACACATATAATCTACTCAAATTTCTATAATTGTAAATCCATCCTATTACTTCTAATCTTCTGGTTTTTTTTTTGCTTACCTGCATCTTCTTCGTCACGCCCTCCAATTGTGTCTGCTCCAAGCGCATTCTTTGCGCTATGCGTAATGGCGGAGTGGTGCCGTCGCTATTGCATGGCAAAGATGCGCGAGCCACATGCGGATTTCCAAACACGAAATGCATTTGCACAGCCGCCTGATCGGTCTTTAGCGCCAACAGACCTTGCCACATGACCGGATAGCGTTGCAACAGCGTCAGCAATGAGTCGGCCTGTGGCGGCGGAGGCGGAGGAACTTGAGGTGGTGTGGATACTTGCAGACTACGGGGACCTGGTGGTGTGGATACGGTCGACGTAGTTATATTGTCATGAGTTGTGGATGATGCGGCAACAACAGTTGCAGAAGCTTAAGTGAAAAGTAAGAAAATCAGTAAGTATGTACATATGTTTGGTTGGATCTTATGAATCTCTCATCTGTTATTTATTTACCTGTTGTCAAGCCAATACGTTCTTTCATCAATTGTTCGCGCTGCAAATGTTGCTCATGTTCACGTTCGCGTTCACGTTCTCGCTCACGTTGCTGCTGCTGTTGCAATTGTTCACGCTCCAATATTTTCGGATGCAAATGAGCCAAGTTTGCTGCAGATGTTGGCGGTGGTGGCTGCACACTAGTGGCGCCTAGGAATGGGCTTGCCCCACCTGTTCCGGTCGGTGGAACCACGATGGGTGGCGGCGCAACAACGCTGTGTGCGGTAACCGATCGATGGGCAGGAGGTGGTTCTATGTTAGACAACTGTCGTCCTACATCGAAGAAACGTCCGGCCACTTCAGGATAATGTGGATGTGGTATTCGTGTGTTGTGAACATAAACTTGAGCCACTTGTGGTGAATCTATACCGGATAGAATAAACCCAACAAAAATTTACAAATATTTATAAGCAGACATTGTTATAAATTATCAACTCCAATACTAACCGGTAGCTCGATCTTGTGGACTCTGTAAACTATGCGGCACCGCTATAGTTCGCGGAACACTGCCCGGACGTCGTAGTTCCAAAGGCGGACTTCCGGCCAGAGATTCTTCCAGCTCACCGGCAACAACATCTTTGTAGGGCAGGCGTGGTGCAGCTGCCAATGAGTCCTGCGAACGTAAGTACTGTTGATATAAAATGATATGGTCACGTGTAACGCCACGAATTTGTCCAGGCGGAAAAGTGGTGTCGTTCTGTAAGGAATTTTGGAAAATTGAACCATGAATCAATCAGTTGTAAAAATTAATATGAATTTAAAAAATTAAGGGCACAATAACGCTTATTATTAATTCTAATTATACCGGTGTTATCGGTGAAGCTTGTTGATGGGCAGGCGGTGGACTTTGAGACGGTGCTGGACGAGTATTTATTACGGATGAATTTTTATAGTTGCCAACTTCATGCTGCGTCCGCGAATAATTTTATGAAATATGTATTTTATTGTATAAAATAAATTCAATAAAATGGCCACAAAATATGTAAATACCACAAAAGCAAAAACGAAACCGGATATTAAAAATAAAATTAACTCCAAAAAACACCACAAGGAATTTCCAAGAAGCAGCACTAGTAGGAAGCACCTACTATTTTCATTTCGCATTGAAATTAGCTGTCGCTCATGAAATAAAAATACTTGAAGTATTCTTCTTCTTTTGATGGAGCCATTAAATTTAACAAAATTTAACAACTTAATTTAATAAATAAATTGTAGTCAAACAGGAAATTTATATTAGTTTAAAACTCTTAAGTACGAAAAACGACATTGGCCATCGTGTTTTTTTCAAACTTGATCTGATCCGATCAAGTAAACTATCTGACAAGAGATGGCGCTAAGAAAAGTATTGTATGGTAACACATTTTAGCTGCATCCAGACAGAACACGTTTTTCGCTAAGCGCTGCTGAGCGATTTCGTCTTGGTGTTCACACAGAATGTGAATCAGTCGTGAATCCATACGAAAGTAACAAATCAGATAGGAAGATATATGTATGTACATACGTGTAATTATGTAATTATATCAGATAGTATAGATAGGAAGATGCCATATGTGCAGAAATTGGTAATTTTTGGGCAAATTTTTCCTTTAAACTTTCAACTTTCTAACGATAATTGATAATCTCAATTCTGACAACTACAAAAATTGTAGAACTGAACTCACATATGTACTCCCATAACACTAACAGCAGCAGGATATTTTGTAAATTTACACAATGCACTGCGACGCGAAAATCTATACGCCGCGAAAGTAAACAATGGGCTCGTTCATGCGACGAAGTAGCACCGTAGCGCTACCACATGTATCGCTACCGATTTTGTGAATGCTTGTCTACCCTTTTCAAGGAGCAAACAGCTGTTATTCGAAAATACGTTGATTTTTTCGATACATAAAGTGTATCGAACCATTCATATCGATATGAAACTTTGAATCCGAACAATTTTAACCAAGAATCGTTTCGAATTTGTTGTTTTTGCTTCACATACAAATTTATTTGATCTGATCTTAACCGATCATATGGTGAGAAAAACACAGCTAATAGCAACAACATCGCCAATGGAAACCCATTGGTTACAAATCTCAAAACCAAAAACAAAACCGGCGATGAAGAAAATTAACCAAATAACTAAAATAAACAGCCCTACTTACCACATTCGCTTCAAATTGTGGCACTGACAGTCCAGGTGTTAGTAGCAGGGGACCAGAACGTGCCTGTCCCTGCGGACTAATGGTCGGTATTGTTGTACGTAATCCTCCAGCGGTACCTGTATTATCGGTATAAAGATTATTAATATTATAGTAAAGAAGCCGGCGGCGCATTTTAAAAGCTGTAGCTAATAATGTCGCACCTGTCACGGTAGATTGCTGCTGTTGTTGCTGCATGTTAACCAAATTGTGTTGTTGCTTCAAGGTGGATGGCGGCGGTGGACTTCCAACTCCGCCACTCATGATTTGTGTATTTTGCGCTTGCAAATTGTGTACCAGAGGATTCTGTTTGACAGTAATGTGTTGCTGTTGTGATTGCTGCTGATGCTGGTGGGCATGTTGGAGTGGTGGTGATGGAGTATGTTGTTGCTGTTGTTGTTGCGCGTGCAAAAGTGTTGTCGGTTGTTTGGAAGGCAATATGCTGGCACCACCTTGCAGCGTCGTTAAACCTAACAAGCCTAAGTTTGCAGCTTGTTGAGGCTTCAAGTGCGCTTGCTGTTGCTGCTGCTGATGTTGTTGTTGTTGCTGCTGAGTCGTAGTATGGGAAGAAATTCCAATGTGAGGTTGTGAGGATTTCGTGGTGATTTGCTGATGCGCGACAATTGAAACACCGGGCGGTAACTGTTGCTGCTTAACAATGTGGTGTTGTTGTTGTTGTTGTTGCTTGAGGGGCTGCAATGTTTGAATTGAGGCATTCGGTTTCACGGTAGCACTCTTTGTTGTGGGCTGTTGTTGATGATGTTGATGTTGCTGCTGCAATAGCAATTGCGCTGGTAAATGCAACTGCTGTTGTTGATTTTGAGTAGTGGCAAATTGTTGTTGGTGTTGGGGATGCTGCTGCTGTTGTTGTTTGCTAGAATGTGTAATTATATGTTGCTGTAACGAAATATGCGGCGATGTTGTCGGATGTGGAACTATTGTTGCTTTTGAACCAACATGCAACAGTTGTGGTTGTGCAGTTGATTGGTGTGATGGCCCTTGCTTGATGACAACAGATTGTTGGTGTTGATGTTGTTGCTGTTGTTGTTGATGTTGCTGTTGCAGTAAATTTGGCGATTGCACCGATGAGGAATGCACCGTTGTTGGTATATTAACTAACAACTGCTGTTGATGAGGATTTGTAGTTGCAAGAGGCAGTTGCTGTTGTGTCTGTTGTTGTTGTTGCTGTTGCGGCTGCTGGACAGTATGGCGGTTGACAACATTCGATTGTATGACGTGACTTGAGTTGGAGACATGAACTTGGTGTTGCTGTTGTTGTTGTGCTGGTGGTACGTGTGTCGGTGTTGCTGGTGCTTGTTGCGATTGCTGCATATTCTTCTGACTATTCAAAACATGCGCCTTCAGAGTCGGCGGCCGTACATTCGACTGCTGAGCGTGTAGAACTTGCTGAGTTTGTTGCACAACAATTTGTTGCTTTGTCGCAACTGCCGGAGCTTGACTTTGTATTATTTGTGGTGTCTGCTGCTGCTGCTGCATTGTCGCGCCGGAATTTGTAGTTGTCTTTACAACAACACTCACCGCTTTGTTATTTAAACACGGCGGTTTGCTTATTGCCGGACCAACGGATTCCTGCTGCATCGATTTTGTGCTGACCACAATTTGTGGTTGTGGCGTAGCAGTAGCATTTTGTACAACTATCGATTGTTGTGGCAAGGCCAACTGTTGCGGCTTACTATTTGGTGGTTCGATTTTGTCCGGTGTTGGTATATCAGTCGATGTTAAATGGCTTGGATTGGTTGTTGTTGTTGTTGTGTTGGCCATCCCTGTCGCAGCAGACGCTGCCGCTGCCGCAGCTTGCATCATCTTTTTCGGGTCCATCGGTTTGTGGTGAATACCGCTGGCGGCGGCTGCTGGCAGGCTTCCTTCCTTACCCTGCTGCATGCTTGATATCATGCCGGTGACGGGATCGATCAGTGACTTACTGACAACATCAGCCGCTCCGCCACCGGTGGCTTTTTGTGCTGATGCTGGTGCAGCCGAGTTTAGAACGGGCAGACCAGTCGAGGGCAGAGCAGATATTGGCGAACTGCTGTTGCTTATAACGAACGACTCAATCTCAGCCGCAGCAAGTGCTTTCTTCTTCGGATGCTGCGGAATGGCAGACTGTGCAGATTGTGTTGACGGTATTGGAGGACGATGAGGCTGCAGCTCATAAGGCGCAGCAGCAGCTGTTGCCGCCGTGGTTGTTGTTGTTGTTGTGGTTTCTGTTGCCGAATGTGTGTCTTCCTGTTTCAGATGCTCGTGATCGTCTGCTTCTGAGGGTGTCATAGATCTTTCGCTGGCGACTCTTTCCAAATCTACTGAATCGTTGGGCGGTACATGTTCCGCACTCGATTTGCGATCTTTTGAGCGACGGGGTCGGCCCACTGCATTCGGCGTATGAGGCGTCGTCGCCGGTTGCTCGGCTCGCTTTACGTTTGAAACGTTACGTCCTGATCGTCTTGGCGGAGTCTGTGCGCCCCGGGGCAGATTGGCGGCCATTGCTGCACCAGTCGCCGCATTCGTTTGCGTATTACGTACTACATCCTCGATAATATCGTCTATGGTGCTGCGATCCTTCTCTTGCAAGCGTCTTGACTTGCGTGTGTTTGCTGCCGAAAAGCCTCCCACCATGACTGAGTATTCTGGAGCCGTCTGTACGTGATGATCCAACGAGACTGCAGCAGCTTCTCTCACTGATTGTTCGGAAGCCACACCACCGGCCACAGCATCTGATGCTTTCACTTTCTGCAGGCTGGTGTTGGTCTCACTCTGGCTAGCTGGGTCAGGGTTAACCACTGCATGCAGCGAATGCGAAGACGTTGTTGAGGGCGCCTGTTGTTTCTGGTCTCGGGATGGGTTGTGCGTTGCGGTTGTTGTTGTTGTTGCCTCTGCCGGTTTTTCGCTTGCCATCACTATAGGCGTTGCCTGACAAGGACTCTTAATGGTAAGTATTAGTCGCGGTCGCGCATCACTAGCACTACTAGAGCCATGCTTTACTTGAGTCTCTTCACCGCCAGAATCGTCACGGAATTCGTAGACATCCTGGTCGTTGCTGTTTGTTGCCGAAGTCGCTGTGTTGGTTGCTGTGTTGGCCGAAGGATTGCGAGCCTTCCGCTCAGACGTTGCTGCAGATGTTGACTGCTCGTGGCTTTGTTGCTTTTGCTGTTGCAGTTGCTGCTGCTGTAAGAGCTGCTGCTGAGCAGCAATGTGCCGTGTGGGAGGACGGCCTTTGCGGCCTCTAGTTGCTGTCACTGCCACAGTCGGTTTACGAAGGCGTGTGTGTACGCCGGAATATTGATCTACCGCGTTGTTGGCAGTGGAAGATGTTGTCGGCTGTGTAGTAGCGGTATTTGCAATTTGTCTCTTGCCACCACGTGGTTGGCGACCACGTTTGTTGCCGGTACCACGTGAATTTAGGGATTTAGCGCCTAGTGTAGGCGCCGTGGTTAAAGACTCTGCACTATTCGACTGTTCTCGCGCTGTCTTCGACAGATTGTTGTTGCTTGAATGCTTTGTCTCGGTTTCATCCTCAGTATCATTGTCCGTAGCGGAGGCGGCGATTGATGTGCTCAGCGGGTCAGTTTTGGCGGCGGCTTCCGGCAACGATTTATCGACAATTGGCTCTTCTTCTGCTGCGGCGATTTCTGCGGCGATGGAGCTACCACCATCGATGGTCGTCGATGATTCTGATAAAGCACCAGCATTGGAATTGGTAGACTCTTTATCTTTATTTTGTCGTTGTTTAGTTTCATCATTGCAGGAGATGGTGGCGGCGGCGTCCACCTTTTTTATAACGGAATCTATGAGGTTCAATTCTTTGACCGGACTAGAGACTTTTTCATCCTTTGAATCCGGCTCATGCTTACCCGATCCACCATCTTTTTCTAGTCTGATGAGACCACTGATCTTCGCTTCCTTTGGAAGATTTGCTGCAGCATTGCTGCCACCATCTACTGTTTCGCTGTCCGAATGCGTCAGATCATGTGTAGGGACCGTAATTGGCGTCGGTGTCCTAATGACGGACATCTTTTCGACCGGCTTGTGGGTAAGCACTTCCCGCAATTCTGACGAATCGGGGTCTCCGCCAGTTCTTACGGATTTCTCTGGAAATGTTTCATGTTGTTGCTCTTCCTTGAGAGACGACTTCTGCTCTTCGGGAGGAGACCTTTCCGTTTCCGGTTGTGTAATCGGCGATTGATACCGCTTTTGGTGGGAGATTAGTGGCTGTTGTTGTTGCTGCTGTTGATGCAACAGCCCGGATGTTGGTTGCTTAGGCTTGACGGGCGTCTGAGATTGAGTTGGCGTCTGCGAAACGCCAACAATATGTTGCTGCACGATGAGTGTTTGTTGCGAGAGAGTGGGCGTGGACTCTGAGGGGCCGGTTGATGCTGGGGCAACGGGCTCGACGGGATGTTGGTGCCGGAGTATGACCAGATTCGGTTGGATTGATGATGTTGGCGTGGTGGCTCTTGGCTGTACGTTTGCAATTTTGTTAATAGATGAAGATGGAGCCGTGTGTTGTTGTGATTGTTGTTGTTGCTGTTGTTGGTCCAATTGCTGTTGTTGCTGCTGTGAATGTGAGTATGACAATATTCGTTGTGAAACTGGTTGTTGTTGTTGTTGTTGTTGTTGTTGTTGTTGCTGTTGTTGGAACGCTTTGAACGACTGCTGGTGTTGTTGTTGCTGGTTGGACTGTTGTTGGTGTTGTTGTTGCTGATTGGACTGTTGCTGCTGCTGTTGTTGCTGATGCAGCTGCTGTAGCTGTTGGTGCTGATGCAACTGTTGTTGGTGCTGTTGCTGATGGTATTGCTGTTGCTGAGTTTGTTGTTGCTGCATATGCTGATGTTGTTGCTGCTGATTTTGTTGTTGGTGTTGTTGCTGTTGATTTTGTGGCGGTTGGTGTTGGTTTTGCTGCTGCTGATTTTGTTGTTGATGTTGAGTTTGCTGCTGCTGTTGGTTTTGCTGTTGCTGCTGCTGCTGCTGATGAGCCTTTTGCAACTGAATCATCTGTTGATGTTGGTGCAAGATTTGCTGCTGCATTTGTTGGTGATGTTGTTGGCGATTATGCTGCTGTTGCTGCTGTATTTGTTGCCGCTGTTGTTGTAAAATGTGCTGCTGCTGCATATATTGCTGTTGTTGTTGCTGTTGATGGGCAGAGATCTTCGAGATCTGCTGCAGAATGTGAGGAGAGTGCCTTTGTGTGGTGGTGGTTGTTGTTGTTGTCTGTGAATAGATCTTTTGTTGATGTTGCTGTTGCTGTTGCTGCTGCTGGTGACCAACGGAAGGTGATAACAACTGTTGCTGCTGCTGCGTAGGTACACTAACAACCTTGCTTATTATTGTTGGGTGTTGTGGAATCGGTTGCATCTTCTGTACCGTCATGGGAAGAATATGCTGCTGTCCCGAATGTTGCTCCATAATCGGTTTCATGGCGGTCGGTGAATTTTGTACATTCGATACCGGATTGCTTGACTGTTGAGATGAGAAGGCGCCGCTGCCGGCGCTATTCGTTTTGTTGCTGCTAACGGTATCTGCATGTAGTTGCGGCGAATGTTGCGACTTGTTTTCCGGCGTGATTGTTGCGGTATTCGAACGCTGGATGATCGATGTGTTAGTGGGACTCGGTAGCTGTGGACTATTAGTGATACATGGTGGCGATATAAGCGTCTGTTGCCTCATAAGCGCATGTTGTTGCTGCTGCTGCTGATGCGATGGCGATAAGCCAGCAGCAACAGATGCAGGGCTAAGTTGCCGTGTTGGCGTGTTACCGCGCGAGGACACAGACGGCGACTGTTGCGACATGTGTGGACTATGTGGCGACGGCGTGCGTATATTTATAAAGGATGAAGAGGAAGTGGCAGAGGACGTCGGTGGTGGGCCCGCTTGAGATGGTAGCGATGGCAGCGATACATTCTGCTGCTTCGGCGATAGCATTAATTGTGGCTCATTTCGCGCACAAGATCTGGGAGAGAGAACTATTTGCGGTACAATAAAGTGAGCGCCAGTTTCCGGCGGGATGCTTATGGTGGGCGGCTGCATCAGGAAAGTGTTGGTGCTGCTTGCTTGCGGCGGACGTTGAGGCGCTGGCAGCGGTTTTGTGCTGGGCGTCTGTGTTGCTGGAACTGCGGAGGATTTTAGCGGAGTTGATGTGAAATTCGGAAGCCGTATTTGCGTAAATTGTGCCTCGGAATTTGTGATGACACTTGTGGTAGTGGCGGCCTCCAGACCTTTCATCGTTGCCAACAAGGACTGTACAGGCAGCACCGCCGGCTGTTCTCGGTTACACATTTTCGGTGCGGTTTCAATTGTACGAGGCGGTAACGATGGTGATGAGACCACCTTGCTTAATGAAAGCGCCGCACTCGGCGGCGGTGCCGGTGACAGTAAATCGGTTTTGTGCTCTGTCTCGCGCTCCACCTTTTTGATAACCGTCTTCTGACAGGGTTGTTGGTCGCCTCTTGATTGAGGAGGGTTCGGCATTTCGCCTTCCCGCCGTCCCCCTTCTGGCACGGACTGGTGCTGGTGCTTAGCCGGTGGTGGTGGTCGTTCTGGAGAGGCTGACAAAGCTGTTTCATCGATTTTCAAACTTGTTCCGCCGCTGCTCTCGGCTTCATCAACAGGCTCTTCGGTATCTGTATCGATTTGTAGATTGTGCTCGGACTGCGGTGTGTCGACTTTAATGTCCAGATCAACCGTATTCAGACTCTGCACAGCTTTCAGCATTTCCTCGGTGTCCTGTTCTGGTTGCGTAATACCGGGGGGTTCCGTGCCCGCCATCATCGGGGCTTCTATAGCTTGGGCAGCTATAGCGGCCTCCTCGTCTGCTTCCGTGGCGGCCGCTAAATTCGTCGGATGGGCGTCGACGGCAGCGAGATCATCCAAGCCGTCGTCATTGAAAGTATAATCGGCGCTCGAGGAGGTACCGAAACTCTCGCCAAGCAATGCCGACACAGCGCTTTCAGTTTCTTCTTGAGAAATCGTGACGCGTGATTTAGTATCTTCCATTTTCTCCAGGTGCTTCGTCAAATCCGGCGGTGACGCGACGGGAATTTTCGGTTCGTCTGCATTCGGATCGAGAATGGGAGAATTAAATTCAGCTGATATGGACTGCACGGCAGACTCGCTTATGCGTTCATCGAACTCGCCATCAAATCCGGGAATGAATTTTTCCGATTTTTTCTTAATGGCCGCAGCAGCGTTTGTCGTTGCAGTCGCCATCGCCATCGGCGGTGGCGGCGGCGCAAGAGCTGAAGCTGTCGAGATGAGTTGGCGAGTGTCCTTGCTTTTCAGCAGCATTGTTGCCGTTGCACTCGGAGTGGCTGTGGCTGCACCAGCAGAAGGTGGCGACGTCGGTTTGGCTGGCATGTTGCTGCCAGCACCAGAAGGCAGCACATGATGTGTTACCGGTGTTGTGGGTACGGCCTTCTCACCGCTCGCGGAACTGTTCGTAATGGTTGGTGTTTTCGGAATTGGACTGATCAATTTCTTGTCGCGCGTAGGTGAAGTGAGCGAAGCAAGCAGGTCCGAGGATTTGCTTAGGTAGTTGTTGACAGCCAACGGTGACATGGTGGTCTTCTGCTTCACAGACTGTAAATCGATATCGTCGTCGCCATCGGCCAGAAGACACGGCAAGCTCGGTGATGGCTTGCAAAGGGGCATCGTTGTCGTGGTGGTCATC
The DNA here is from genome assembly GCA_949752815.1 of Conops quadrifasciatus. Lineage (NCBI taxonomy): Eukaryota > Metazoa > Arthropoda > Insecta > Diptera > Conopidae > Conops > Conops quadrifasciatus. The sequence goes on along the minus strand of OX457080.1, from coordinate 19,510,247 downwards.
GGTTCATCCTCGTCATCTTCCTCACGGTGCGTCGTCACTTTGGGTGTGTGTTTGGCAGAGGGCGGCGGGTTATCGCCTGTTAGCTTGCCGGACGCGGTCGTCGGTGTCGGTGTTGGTGACGTAAATGGGGCCACTTGTTGCTGATGTTGTGATGTCGTCGAGGAGGATGATTCACGGCGTTGATGATGATGGCGTTCTTCTTTCGAACGCTTCTTCTTTTTCTTTTTCTCTTTGTTCTTATTGTTGTGCTGATGCTGTTGATGATGATGTTGCTGGTGCAGACCGGTTGGTTTCACCTTCTGTGGCGACATTTGTTGCTTTCCACTCAAATCCTGCTCTTTGTGATGCAGTGCTGCTGCCGCTGCCGTCAATGTGGCGTTTTGAGTGACATCCAAAGAGTTTTCATCCGCATCCGAGAAGCGGAAGACGTCCGTCATGTCACTGCGATACGTTTTAGCCGTTGACGGCGTATTGTCGTCGTTTAATTTGTTATTATCGGAATCCTCCATGAGTTGGGCTTCGAGAGCGCGACCAGCTTCATCAAGATCGACGCTATTTTCGTCCTCCAACATTTGTTTGGACTGTTGCTGTTGCTGAAGCGTGGCCAACGCATGTTGCTCCCTCGACTTTTCGCGTTCTTTGCGTTTCTTCTCTCGCTTCTCTTTGCGATGTCGCTCACGTTCGAAGTGCGAAGAGCCGCCACCGCCACCGCCGCCGCCAACCTTCTGCTTGTTCTCTTCATTCTCTTCAACGGTGTGCGACTTAGGCGTGAGAGGTTCCTGCTTGTAAGGATTCAAGGCGGCCGAAACTATGGGTCCCGTTATACTCGTCGAATTCACCGTTTGACTATGGTGGTGGTGTGGCGACGTATTCAGGCCTCCTCCCGACTCTTTGTTGGACGATAAATCTTTGTCGGAATACTGTGAACCGTCTTCCTCCGCTTCCACCGCCGCCTCTTCCTCCTCGTCCTCCTCGGAGATGGGCCCAAAGATGTCCTCCATTTTGTCGTCATTGCGCTTGTGCGCATGCGTTGTGGTGTAGGCGTTCACATTGGTCGCGCCGCTCACATTGGCATTCAAGGTCGCTTGTACGCACCTGCTGCCGCTATCGAGGCTCTTCGCTTTCTTCGACTTTCGCAGTCGATGGCGTTCTTCTTTGGTCAGCGAATGTGCCGGCGACTTTTCAAAATCAACGCCGTTGCCGTTGCCGTTGCCGTTGCCACCGCCAGCGTCATTCATGTTTCGTTGTTTATCACGCTTCTTCTCCTTGCGGTCCTTGTGGCGTTTTTTATCACTCACTGCGATGGCGTCACTAACGGCTCCATTATTTGTTATCGGCGTTGTATTGAGCAGTACGTCACGCTTGAGCTTATCGAACGTGTCGAACGTTGGTGACGACGATGTAACGACACTGACATTGGACGTCTTTATCGAATCGAATTCCTGCGTAGCTGGTACTCTTGCATTGTAGAGAGCAGCTGCCGACGCGAGCGGAGTGCTTGTGGATGTGGCTTCCATCCGCGGATGTGTCGTGACGACACTGTCCGTCACGTTCGGTTTCAGCGACGTTGTCTTCTGCCGTTTCTTACTCTTCTTATGCTTTTTACGTGTTTCTGGTGAGAACAACGGTTGCTGTTGTGATGGCTTTAGGTCCGTCTGATCTTGGGTTCCGAGCTCCGAATAGTGGTGGTGGTGATGGTGGTGTTTTCCATCATCAGTGCCTTTGGCGAAGAAGTTTTTGAACTCGTTCTTGACCTCTTTCAAGGCTAATTTGGAGTCCTCTTCTGTTTTAAAAACAGAGCACACTTCGCGCTGTTCATCGGCGGATGATAACGACAAACTGCGTCGCTTTGCGTACTTTGTCTCCACCGAATCCACTGAATCCTGCTGCACAAGTTCCTTTTTAATGAGCTTCGTCGCCGACGAAGAAAACTTTGATTCGGCGGCGTTCGACGGCGATGTGGGTCGATCGGTTCGATCACTCAACTCTACCTTCTTCTTCTTCTTCTTAATATCGGAAATAGTCTGCGATTGTGATTCTGAATCGGATGCTATGCGCGGCGTGGTGTGCGAGTTGCGTTTGCTGGTGATGCGTTTGCTGGGCGATGAAACGCGTCGCACATTCGCACGAATCTCCTCGTCGGAGCTCTCGTCGCCGTCGCAGAGACGCAGCAAGTTGTTGTGTATCTTGGTGCGTTGCGCCTCCGCTTCGGCCGAATCGGAATCGCTGAACATGCGTTGCGGATGAACCGATGACTGATGTGAGCCGCGTCTGCGCCGCTCGATGACAGCATGCGGATCTTCGTCATCGGACGATGTCAAACCAACGCCTGTGATATTACGGTTACCAGCAGAGTGTCCACCAGCACTACCACCGCCACCACTAGCACGCTGGTTCGAGCGCTCGTCATAGTCGGAATCTGTGTCGCCTTCGTAACTAGTCGAGCGTTTCTTCTCCTCACGCTTTGCACGCGATTGCTTTAGCTGGGAAAACTTGGCCTTTATCTTCTTCTCTTCCTCTTGCTTTTGCATGTTCTTGCATGAGCGAGCTTTGACCTTGTCATACATTGATACATACGGTCCGTCATCAGGTATGTCGAAGATGGAATGCTTTTTAGCCGCTGCCGTTTCCTCCGAGTCGTCGGAATCTGCCGAACTAAGCGGAACTTTGCGGAATGGTGTTGCTTTGGAACTGCTGCTTCCGGAGCGACCAGCTCCGGCCAAAAAGCTGCCCTCGTCGGAGCAACGCGATGACTTTCGCTCCACACTCAGTTGTCTGGCAGCACAACTCGAATCGTTTTTATACTTCGAGCTCATTGCCTCCATAGACACAGGGACCACTCCTCCGCCTCCACCTACGGCTGAAGCTGCAGCTATAGCATGTCTGTGGTGAGAATTGTGCTCACTATGTGCGGGTGGTTCTTCATCGGTTAATTGATTGGCGACGCTTGTTGGTGGCATGGTGGACTCTATGGTGGATGTATGCCGCTTCTTCTCACGGTGTTCACGTTTTTCACGCCTGTGTCGCGAATGGTGACTGGAGGACCCATGCTCACGATGCTTTTGTGTGGGTGTTTTTGTCAGCAGTTTCTGCCGATTGTTCACCAATCCATCGTCATCGCTCGAATTGTGCTGCTTGCGGGAAGCCGGCGAGTTCTCCAGCTCGGAAATATTTTCATGATGATGATTAACGCTGCTAGTTTTATTCTCATCGGCGCAACGATCCAAGCAATTGCGCGTCACGTCAGCAGCAGCGCAGGTCGCGTAAGTGGGCACGACGACGTTTACCCGCTCACCCTCTTGTGGCACAATTACGGAAGAAGTCTGATGCTTGGTAGCATGAGATCTACTCTTGCTGCCCTTCGCATTATGCTCTCTCACTCTACCAGGCTTCTCCGTCTCCGGGTTTTCAGATGGATTGACATTGTGGACGACTTTGTGGTCTTTGTGGTGGGTACTGGTGGTCTGGTTTGAATGCTGCCGTTGGTGATGATGCTTGTTGCGCTGACTGGTGGTGGACTGGTGGTTTTCTTTGGCATGGAAACCATCTTTCGTTTCGTGACGTTCGTGCAGTTTAGCGTTCGAATTGTGTTGAATCGATGTTGTGCTCTGGGACTGGGTGGTTTCCATACGTATGCGTTTCGGATTATCGGTCACGTCGCTGACATTTTGAACGCCATTTCCGGCAGCACCGCCGCCGCCGTCGTCTTGCGAACTGAGCCGCCGTTTATGTATGCGTATTGGCGAGTTGCAAGAGGACTTTCTGGCGCGGTACTTGCTGCTGGGCACCTCGTTCGAATTGGTTTTCGTCGTGTACGTTGCTGCAGCGGCTTCATCTGCAGTATTCTCCTTTTCTCCGCCGATGTCTTCGACCGGGCCAAAGTATCCGGAGGCGGAGTGGTTAGTTCTTGTCAGAGGGACGATGGCAGCATCTATTGTCGTCGTCGCCGCCGTCGTGGTGTTCGAGTTGAATGCACCTTCCTTTTTGGCCTGTTGTTCGCGCAAAAGGAGATCCCGATCCTTTTCGCCGCGCCCTTGTAATTGCGCTTCATCTCTCGATTTACGCTCGCATTTATCGTCTCTGTTTCGGCGATTTTCATTGCATAATCGCTCAGTTTTGTCGCTGTCACTTGGAAGCTTTCGTTCTCGGCTTTTTTCGAGTCGTTCCTCTTTCTTCTCTTTCTCTTTATCCTCTCGATCTTTACGCTCACGCTCCGCCTTCTCTTTATGTTCTCGCTCTTCCAAATCCTTTCGTTCTCGTTCTTTTTCCTCTTTCTCTCTTCGTTCTCGTTCCTCTCTATCTTTTCGAATGCGTTCTTCTCGCTCGTCTCGTTCTCGATCTCGTCTCGCTCGCTCTTCTCTGCTCCGTCTATCGTTTTCCTCTTTTTGTATGCGTTCGCGCTCTCTTTCTTCGCGACATTTTCGTTCGTACTCTTCCTTTTGTTTGCGTTCAAGTTCCTCTCGCTCTCTGCGATCGCGCTCTTCTTGCTCTCGCTCCTTTCTCTCTGTCTCTTCTCGTTCTTGTTGCTTTTTCTGCTCTCTATCTCTCTCGCGCTTATCGCGTTCTTTTTCTCGATGCGGCTTTTCTTTCTCAACTTTCTCAGTGCCGCGTTCGGGACGTTCCCTCTCCGGGTGTTCTTCTTTAACCTCACTATCACTCAATCCATCATCTCTGCGTGCCGTTGAAACGACCAACACTGGCTGCGGCGCTGAAGCTGCGGCTGCGGCTGCGCTAACTGTCTTGCGTTTATCCGAAGAAGACTTTTCAACCTTCGTGGACTTCTTTTCATTTTCCGTACGATGGTGATTATGCTTGTGTGGCTTTTCACTCTTTCTCGCTGAGACCGCAGAAGATGCACACGACGACTCAGATGATTTGGACTGTTTTGGCGTTGCCTCAGCGTTCTTGGGATTCGAGGAACTACTACCACCACCACAGAGCGTTGAATGGTCTGATGAAGTTGTCGCTGTTGACACTTTAATAGTGCCAACGTTTGTACTTCCAGGAACTGAAACGGATTTGGTTAAGACTCGTGTGGGCGGGGCTTTATCACTGTCACTGTACGCAGAAGTAGCGGTATCTGGTACACTCAGACTCTTGGTGATTGCATTTGTCTTTGGTTTACAAGAATTAGCAACACTGGCCGATGTTGACGTTGGTGTTGGTGGAGGGTTGTCTGGAGGTAGTGGTGGTGCAATTGATTTCGGTTGCTGATCGGTTGGCGCTGGTCCCGTCGGCAGCGCCGGCTGCGCCGCAGTCACAGGAGCGGCCGTATTGGGCAACGGTGGATGACTGGGAAAAGGATATTGCAGTCCTTTGTTAGCAGCGGTCGGCGTTGTTGCAGCAGACGCCGTAGGCGACGAGGATGGTACGACATTGCCGGACAATAACGCATTTCCGCCGCCGCTGCCGCACGATAATGGCGGCGTAGGGAACTTGGCTAATGACGCTAAGGTAGCAGAGCTAAGGCCAACAGATGGGGACGGCGACGGACTGTTGTATGGTGAAATGGAGGCCTGTGGAGAGTTCATGGGCGACAAACTGCTCAGACGTTGCAACAGAACACCCGAATTCGTCTTATTCGTCAAAGTGCCGACGACGGGCGTCTTTGTAGCGGCCAGATTAGGAAGGCCCGGCGAAGTGCAGGCATTCAGAAGTGTCTTAGACAGCTGAGCCACATCGGCCGCCGGCTCATACTTATCGTTAATGTTCTTCAGGCGCTGAAGATCATCATCGAAGATTGATTTCTTGGCCAGAACTGATTTGACGATGTCAGACGGCTGCAGCTCTTTCACATCGATGCCGATGAATTTCGGAAGTGGACGTGAAGAGGACGATAGCGGTGTTGACAGAGGGTGTGCGGCGGCACCTCCGGTGGAATGATATGGGCCGCTGCTGGAATGGTCGCCGCCCGAACGTGCATGCCATGACGCCGCAGAATGTTGGCCGAAGTCGTGTCGTTTGACGGCATTTGTCGGCGTCGTCGCCGAATTGCTGCCTCCGCCAGACCAACGCTCGTACATTTCGTCGAGCGTGCGGATGCGTTCTTCCAGGGAGGGGCTGCCGCCGTGGTTGGGGCCGACATCCGAATCACTTGAATTCGAACTGAGCGAACGCGGTCGCAACGGACTAGCCGCCGTGATGCCCGCCGCCGCCGTTGCGGCCGATTGAGAATGAGGGTGATGATGATGATGGTGTTGGTGTTGGTTGCCATGATGCTGCGGCGGCCGCCAATGCGGAGCATAACGCGTCGACGGACTGGGTAGATGTGCCGAGGTTGACGTCGTCGACGACGACATCGACGTCAACGTCGTCGCCGACACCAATGCCGGAGAATTAAGACTAAGACTAGAATGGCATAAACTACCACCACCGCTCACGCCGCCGGCACTGCTGGCTGCTGTGTTGTTGTTGTTACTGTTTTTCGACATCGAGTTGAGACCACTCGCATACGACGACGAAGAAGAAGAAGAAGAACTTGCATGAGTTACACCGAGACTATTATTATGAACACTAAGAAATGTGGCGCCAGTTGAAGCAGCACATGCTCCCGCCGCTGCCGCTGCTGCTACACTGTTGCGATACTGTTGGAAAAACTGTATGCCAAACTTCGGCAAAGGCAGCACCATCGGTTCGTGGGGTCGCTGCTCTCGTGGACGGGCACGACGCGGCTCACTTGGCAATACCTCCGGACGTTCGTCGCACAGCGGTGTGCCCGGCCGCGAGCCATCGGCACTCTCAGCTCCGCTGGCTTCATGTGCATGATGGGAATGTAGCTGATGGCCTCGACCGCGCGACACATGATTGTACTCCTCGTTAAGAGTCATTGCTGCGCTGAGAGACGATGTCGCTGAGGTCGCCGTACCGCTGCTACTGCTGCTGCTGCCGCCGACACCAACCAAACGCCGTCGTTTACAAGCCATCGCCGAGGAAGATAGCGCCGATGCATGTTGTTGCGACGCCAGCGGCGACTGCGACAGGTGTTGATCGCAGCTGGCGCTACTGGTGCGGCCATGCCGTTGGGAACTTCCCAGTCCAGTGGCGGCGGCAGCCGTCGTCGCGGTGATATCAATGGACGGTCGTCGACTTAGCTGCTGCTGCATATGATGTTGTAAGTGCTGTTGTTGTTGCTGTTGGTGGAGCTGAAACTTCAGACTGTTGCAATCGGAGAGGCGTCGCATTTCGCCTTTGCGATGCAAGGGAGGATCGTGTAAAATCGTGACATCACAGTTGGAGGAATTTAGGTTGTTGTTGTTGTGGTGCTCGACGCTACCGCTACCGTGCGATAACGTCTCAAGCGTGTGCGACTGTAACTGCAAAAATAACAAAAAACAAAAACACCATTTTTAATTCTAGAAGACATATAAGAAATTCTTCGGCGCACTCACCGATCCACCGCTAGAGTGCAAATGATGATGATGATGGTGATGGTGGTGATCGATTTTCACACGCTTTCGAGGACTCACTATACTCTCATCACCACTGGACGGGCATTCTTCTAGTTGTTCCAACAAATGGGAACGTTCTTTTTGTAAAATTCTTATATCACCTGAAGACACAAAAGAAAACATAACATAAACACATCGTTTTCATTTCAATATTATGAATAACATACGCCGAAATTTTACATTCAGTTTTCAATAGTTACCTTTTTGCTTACCGGGACTCCGGTCGCCGCCACGACGACGTCCGCCGATTGAACTGTTGACAGTTATCTCAAGCGTTTCATTACCGCTGGCAAGTGTCGTCGAAGCGCCACCAACAATTGGACCCAGCCGAGACAGCAGCGGTGAGTCTGAACGCAGACTGCTGGTTGTGTACAAACCGCTACTGTGTGGTCCAGACCCGCTTCCGCCGCCACCGCCACCGCCGCCTTCATCGTCGTGCGAAGCCGCCGATCCTTGACTGTACTCGTCATACGATCGAAAGCGACGCGTATCCATGTAATCATAGTCCATTGTGTGCCGTGAACTACGCGATCCGTGGCTTCGCGCAGGCGTCGTGTTGCCGACGAGCATGGGTGTGGCCTGTCCGACGACCGAGGCTAGTGTGCCGCCAACTCCGGCCGCCGCCACTCCAGACGTCGTCGAAGAGCAGTTACTCGAGGTGGAATTTGCGGAAGAGCCACCAGCAACAATGGCCGAGCAGAGCGCTGGTGCTGCAGTCATGCCGGAGCCACTGGAGCTGCTACTGCCCGGTGTGCTGTTGCTGGGCGAGCAGCCGTCATTGGAATTCTGATGCCGGCTAAATGAAGAAGCACGCGATCGAGACTGCGAGTCGTAGCGACTGAAGCGATTTCCTAAGGACGAGAAATACGTCGGAGTTAGTTGGAATTGTATTTCTATTAATTTTTTTATTTGTATAATTGCAGTAAAATTGTAATTTGCCCTTCTACTAAAAAATGTGCTACCAAACAATACTTTTCACAGCGCCATCTGTTGTCAGGTAACAAACTTGATTCACTTGATTTTTTTCACACCTGACTAATCGGATCAGATCAAGAAAAGAAATACGGCTAATTAATACACTCATACCTCGCTATACGGCCGCTCTCTATACGGCTTTTCGCTATAGCGGCCTTTTCTAATTATGGTAATTTTTCGATTTAGGGTCCATAATGCTTTCTTATACGGCCAAAAAATGCTGTACTTTTACTGATTTTCTGTTTATAAATAATTAATTCGTTATACGGCTTTTTGCTTTACGGCCAACTTTTCCAGAACGTATCTAGGCCGTATAGCGATGTGTGAGTGTAACGTATAGTATTTTCTGTATTTAAATTTTCTGATTCTGTTTGGTTAACTAAAGGGACAATTTTTCACTTTATTGAAAGTACTATAAAGCAATGTGATCAGTTTAAGTCTTAGTAAACAGATAAATAAATTAACTGATGGTAAAATAAAAGACTGACCTGCTACTTGTTTTTCCAGTTTCTCATAAAATGCATCCTGACACTCGCGCGATGCAAAGTCCACTTGCAGTTTTCTACCGCGCAGCGTCGCGCCTCGCATTTCCTTTACCGCTGTTTGCGCATACTGGATCTGATCGAACAGAACCAATGCCAGTAGCCGCACCCGATCGATGATCACCTTCGTGACTGTGCCGTAGCGTGAGAACTGCGACTGCAAATGCGATTCCGATATTTTCTCGCCCACGCCATCGATCCAGACGCAGTTTGTGGGCATGGACTTGCCAAAGCCCAGCTTGATGCGGTTATTGCCCAAGTGCTCACCGTCCATTTTGCGCATCGCTTTCACCACCGACACAATGTCGGAATACTGACAAAAAGCGTACGCATTCATGCCCTGCTTCTTTATATCGATCTCGATGATCTCGCCGAAGCATTCGAAGTGAGCGCGCAACTCACTGGACGTTATGTCCTTCTCGAGATTGCCGATGAACAGTGTACGCGTCGATTTCGGGTGGTATTCGTCCAGTTCGGCTTCGTAGGGGCGAAATTCATTATCCTCCACATCGTAGCCCTGATAAGGCTCTACTTCAATTTTACAGCCAAAAAAAAGCTTATCATGAGAGACTTCTAACGCTTTCTCGACATCGTCAGGTTTCTTGAAGCACACGAGTGCATAGCGCTCGGCGTTCTGGCCAACGACTTTGACCCATGTCACCTTACCATGCTTCTTGTACTCGTGGAAGAGACCATCCTTGAGCGATGTGTCGGAGGAACGTGCAGGCAGGTTTCGCACGCGTATGGCTAGCGGGCGGTTGTCTTCGGAATGGACGACAGGGTTTGTGCCAGCTGTGCTGGAGTTGCTGCTACTGCAGCTTCCCACGCCTCCGGTAGTTCCGCCGCCGCCACTCGGATTTGCTGTGCCAACTGAAAGAGATACAATTTGGAAGATTATTTCATGAAATTACCGCCTCCGTCGACTTAAATAAAACTCACCTTGCGCGGGCGCCATTATGGCCGACTGCAAGTTCCTGGATGTTCTGGCACCACTCGCCAGAGTCTCGCCACCCGACACCGGACTGGATGCATGCGAGTTGGAGGAGGACGACGACGAGGAGCTGTGCGATGAACTATAGCTGCTCGGCGAACGCGACCGGGAACGACTCGAAGATTTTGTACTGCGACCATGCAGGTGGGTACGTGAAGCACGATGTGAGGTGGTAGTATTGACGGCATTGGTTGCAGCAGTGCTGCTCGCCGATATACTGGTGGTGGTGGAGTGTTGCTGATGATTTGTTGCTGTTGCTTTTGCTGTTGAATTGCCTCCTTCACGCTCCATATGATTGCTACTACTATTTACGGCGGCGGCGGCAGCGTTAGCAGCAGCAGCCAAAGCGGCGGCAGCGGCGGCATTTAAAATACCGCCACTGCTTGAGGCCGTCAACAAAGGCGCTGCTGCTGCTGCTGCTGCTGGGTTATTACTACTACTACTAATGCCGCTGCTGTTAAAACTATTGTTACTACTATTGATTGTACTACTACCACTATTACTATGTATTTTATTATTAGTATTACTGCTACAAGTTAAAGGGGCCGCCGCTCCTTTAACGCTCATCATTGTCGCTGAGGACCCAGTGGGCGATTCCGAACCGCCGCGTGACGACTTAATCAATTTATTCAGTTTACTGCTTCTGTTCAACTGCGACGTCGCTGTCGGTGTCGGCGTCAGCGTCGTCGCCGCTCCGTGGTTGTGTGGATGATGATGATGATGGTGGTGGTGGTTATTGGTGTTATCGTTACTGACACAGCTGGTGGCGTCATTCGATGCGGTGGTTGCAGCAGACAGCGTCGACAGCGTTGTTGTGCTTGGGTCAGGCTGAGTCTGTGCAAGCGCGCTGGCAAGATTGCCATAAATGCTGCTGCGATGAATTGCTGCAGGCGATGTTGCTGTAGAGGCAGGTGAAGCGGAGTGAGAAGTGGTGGCAGCGTGGCCAGAATTCACCATATTGTCGCCTGCTACTGAGGCGGCGACACTGCCATTGCCACCAGGACTGTTGGTAATTGTGGTTAACGCATCGTACCATGATGATGGTACGCGATTATTGGTGACGCTGGAGCTTGTTCTAAAATATTCAAGAAATGAATTATTACAACATATAAGTTGCACCCAAGAAGTTGCACACAAACCGATCGTTTATTGTGGTAGAAGTTGTTGGTGTTGTTGCCGCGGCTGCTGATGCTGGTGTTGTTGTTGCGGAATACGTACCATTTCTATAAAAACGATCACGTGCACGTCCACGATTATCTGCCACCGGCAATGCTGCAGCAGAGCTACCACCACCATTTGATGACGATATAGATTGATAACTACTACTATTATTACTATTGTTGTTGCTATTAATATTGTTGCTACTAGGGTTGTTTGCACGCCGTAGATAGGAATCGGTTTCAGCAACTAGTCGTGAACTGCGTTCATAGTAGCCACTGTTCCGTTCTGAGAAGCTCGGTGGAGAAACGTCTTCTGTAGACCTGTAAGAAAATGATTATAAATCATTAGAATTTAATAAAAAAGGAAAAACTGTTTCGTCAATAATTTAAAAACCTTTGTTATTTCTGTCGAATTAAAAAAAAAACATACAATATACCTTTGCATAATAGTTTTATAGAAATATATTAAATTTTGTTCACAATAAGAATATTTTATTGATGAGCGCGTTTGACGTTTCAGCGGCGAAGTAAACGTGAGTGAGGCCTTATTAGTTCTGTTTGTTTTGAAGATTCGGCATTTTTCTTGTTACTTCTTTTGCTTTAATTCGTAAATCATGTGTATAAAGCAAGGTTACCGGATGCAACAAATAAATAGAACAGTTAAAATTCTTTAAACCGTGCGTTTATTTTATTTGTACGATGTATAAAGAGTTTGTACCATAAAATTCTTTGCTGTCTAGTTTAAGGTTAGGAACATTCAAAAAAATTCGAAAATAAACTGATTTTTCTTTTCGTTTACAGAAAAATTTCCGACACTGGCAAAACTATAAAATAAATTCTCACGTGTTGGAAGCTCAAATTTATCTCTAACCGAATGTTAAACAGAACAGAAAATTTTTTCTCTTTATGTGCTTTCAGAGAATTTTTAGAGTTTTACTTGTAATTATCTTTTTTTCATTAAGCTTATATAAATTTACTTCATAAAATACTTTCTGTAAAAAAAATATTAATTATATTTACTTTTGTATGTATAATTTATTATAATTATTTTTCTAGTGTACTGACGCAACTTCTAAAGGAAATATAATAGAATAATATTTAATCGTCACGTTTCGTTTTCATTTTTGAGATTCCTTAAATTTCTTTGATTTTCTATTTCTATATATTCTATGATTCATTATATTTATATGGTTTAGTGTTGTATTGACGTACATATCTTCTAAGGTAAATAATATTAAGTAGAGTAGACACGTATTCATATTATACAGTATTATACATATAATATTATACAGTATTCAATCATCACGTTTCGTTTTCATTTCTGAGATTTCATAAAATTTATGTTATCTCTCTTCTCTGTCCCTCTCGCTTCAGTGTAATTTAAATACAGTAGTTTGTTTTAAATTATAAAACAAACTTATGAAAAAACAACATCGAAGTATCGTAGAATTTAAAGTTCAGAAAATTTAACAGAAAGAGAGTGTGGCATTTCGAAAAAAACCTATTTTATTCAAACAAAATTAAAAACTAAAAGGCTCTTCTACAAAGAATGCTTTTCGATATTTGTTGGATTATACGACAGGTTGAGATAATTCGTTCCCATGACTCACTCGTGACGCTCTTCATAACGCAATCATGTGGCAACATCGTATGATTGGATAAAATGGAGGAATCAATTTTTTTTCAGGTAGACTATCATGTTCACAAAGGGGTTAATATTGTATAGAGAGTAGTTTTCGCGTTTTTGCTTTGCTATTTTCTGAATTCTTACTCAATTTTGCTGGTAAACAAGAACAAATTTGGAAAATAGCAAAACAAAAACGGAAAAATTATTCTGTGCTGTTTGTATACGATACTCGTATAACCCCCAAAATCTATTGTATTTGAAACATCATTTTGAAGTTGCAATTATTTTTACCTGTCAGAGCAACTAACTTAGAACTTATGAAATCTATACAGAAATCATTGAAATACATTTTAGAAATATGTATGTAATTTAATATTGTAAAGACATGATCATTATATTTAATATGTACTTATTTTGGTTTATTGTGTTCAAAAAAATACACTACAAATAGATACGTAAATATTGCTTACGAATATGAACACATTATGCATGGAATGCACAAAACATTCGGTTTTTGTGATTATAAAAAATTAAATAAAGTACCAGTCACCAACCAGACCAGACCAGACCAGATCGTAAGCGTAAGTGGAGCGCGTGCTGCTGCCCTCGCTCATTTGATAAACTTTTGTTTTGTCTTGTTGTTGACTCGTTGTTGTTACAATTGTTATTGTCATCGTTATTGTTACTGTCTCTAGTTATTTAACAGAATGTGAATGACTCTCTGTAATGATGTCAAGTTGATTCTGTTTGATTCTCAAATTGTTACTACGATATAATTAAGACAAAACAAAAACAAAAAAAAAAACAAAATAATACAAAAACAAAATAATATCACAGTAAAAGTAACGAACAAATAACAACAGATAGCAATGATTTTTTTAATGTACATACTAATAATATTTATATTTATTATACAATACAATTTAAATTATAGTCATATATGTACATATTAATAGTATCATTATTATTCTACGAGGTAGAAAATATGGAGAAAATATAGTATAATTTCATAAAAACTTAACAAATTTTTTGTATTTTTATAATTTGTTTAAAAAAATACAAACAACTGTATTCTCTGTAGCCTCTTTGGCCATTTCTTTTCGTCTCGAAACTGGAGTAACCACCGTTTTAGAGATGATTTCAAAGATATTTACAGACAAATTCGTTTACATTTCGCCGAAATTTGCAAGAAATTTACTGACGAATTCGGTTATATTGAATACTAAAAGTCACTTATGAATTATAACAAATAAAATTAATTATTTAAAACTGATAAAATTCTTTGTCAGTGAGAAAATTATTTAAACCAAGACTAGTTTAAAAGTAAAAACGTCCATATAAACATTTTCAAGCCATAAACATTTTTACATTAACATTTTTCTCAGCCTTTTCCTTAGCCAGCCTATGCCTATGGCTTGAATTGAAGTTAATTTTCGGTTCCGGTGATTCAGTAGCAACGATATGTATTCCTTTTAGAGTGAGGTAGGTAGCGCTTTAAACATCCCTGGGTGGTTCAAACGACCGACCGGTCGACCCCCACCCCCTTCCCACACTGATTCCTCCTCCTATACTAACTTTAACCAAACAATATTGGAATTTTAGTGCTATAACCATAGTTCGATACATTCAAGTTAAGTATATAAAAAGGAGAGCGAAAGAGACAGAAACAGGGAAATCGAGAGGGAGATAGACAGACAGACAGAGAGAGAGAGAGAGAGAGAGAGAAAGATACTGTTATCTACAACTATATAAAGAAAATAGTCAGATACAATACTTTTGTATATAGAGAAAGGATAAATGCATAAATATTGATGCATTGTACTGCGCAAACTCAGTATAAATGCAGTTAAATATGTATAGTATATGTATACAAGATATGAGCAACAACAACAACAACAGCAACAACAACAATAACGACGGAAAAATCAATTCAGCTGAAGCCTGTCAAAATGAATAACTGTCTAACTACGCACCTACGTATGTACATAAACTATGTACTACGTAATAAGAATGTACATATTTATTTTCCCGTATATATGTATGAGTATATAAAGGGTATAGTATGTATATAAATATATATTTATGTATATTGTTTTTACTGGTAAGACAGTTTTTTTTTGTCATAGATAAACAATAATATTTGTTGCGCCACAAGACCCTGGGACATTGTTTATATTATATACAAACGTAGGAGTATATATATATATGATACATATATACATATACATGTATATACGGCCATTACCGAGCTATGTTATCACTTGTAATAATAATTATACAGACGACGTTTCAACAGAGAGGATGGATATAAAGACAGACAGACAGAGAAGGACACAGCTGTATATAATATACATACATATGTACATATGTATATTGTTACTAAAGCAAATGGATAAAGAAAAAGGGTGGTAGGAAGGAAGGAAGGAAGGAAGGAAGGAAGGAGGGAAGAAAAGAGGAAAGGTAGAAAGGCAAAAGGCGGGGTAAGAATAACACTAGAAGAGTAATTTTTATTAAGACTTCTGCTGTCTTTGATTTCGCAAAAGATTTTCTGTTTCTCTCTTCTCTTTCTCTCATTCCCGCAAATAGCTTTTAGCCGTGCAGATACATTTAAATAGAATTTTTGTTCAATGAACGAAGAGTCTCTTCCTTTCTTTTTTCCTTCCCTTTCATACAACTTCTCTACCAAGCCTTTAAACTTAGAGTTACAGTGATATCGTATGAAGATAATGATAATAATGATGATGATGGTTATGATGAATTATATCTACAAGTATATATGTACGCGCTACAACAAGGACAACTTAGGTCATCAACAGCAAAAATGCAGTCGCAGTAACGTGTATGTACGTAATAACGACGGCAACAACGTCGTCAAAGCCATAATGATGACCTCTAGCTCACCATCGCTTAAGCTGGTTAAAAAAAAACTATTCTTTTTCTGCATGCGAATGATTATCCTTTCACAACAAAATGCCCTCTAATTGTTACTTTATTTCTATGAATTCTTAAAATGAGAAAAAGTGGAAGGACACAGACCTTACTTTACGAGTACCTACAAGTAAAAAACACTTTAAATACGTAACTTGCCGCAGGTTACGTATGTACGTAGAGAATTCAATAGATGTCCGTTTCTTACAAAACGTCATAACTTTTTTTTAAGATAACAAAAGCCTTAAAGGCTTTTCTTAAAGGCTTTCTTAAAGAAAAGAAAAACTGCCATAAGCACCCTTTTTCGAGTTCGTAAAATTATAAAACAAAAGTTCAGCAAATAAAAGTAATAGTCCCATAAAACGTCTCCTTAAGGCCTGGCCTCCTGCCTGGTCTGGTGGTAATCCGTAGCTGTAACCAAAAATAATACAACTCGCTGCCAGAGAGTTGACGACGATACTGCCGAAAAATTCTATTCGTCATCCGGATTATTTTAAAGATTTTTTGTCCCCTTTTTCCCCAACTTCCTTCTACCAGACCAACCCAAAATCTAGTTCTAAAATTTCTCCTAAATTGTCAAGAGAATTTCTCCGTTTCAAACACTGAATGTGGTATATATGTATGTATGTACTATACTGGTACAGAAAGTATTAACAACAACAACAACAACCATCTAACTATACGTATACTATGACCAAAATTTTCTCTCTGATGGAAAACTTGAAGTGTCAAAAAACCGTTGAAAACGAAACAGAATAAAAACCATAGAAAAATGAAAATGACAAAAAGAAAACACATTTTGTTGAGCTATTTTCAAAATAGTAAACAAGGGAGGTTGCGGGGGAGGGGCGGAAATCAAGATAAACCAAAAGAAAGGAAAGAAGGAAGAATGATCGTATCAGGAGAGAAAGAGATAAAGCATGTATGTGGCTTAGATAGTGTCAGCTGGAGACATGAACAGAGAAACGTTTGCGGGAATGAGAGAGGGTCGTCGAAAAGAGCGGCAAAAGGGAGGAATGGAAAGGAATCGTCGTGTTTCAAGAAAACTAAGATCAAAAAGAGATTTAGAAGCAAATGGAAGCAAGCTTACTTAAGAGGAAAATGAAATGAAATGAAATTTCAAATAACAAAGTTTTTGCAAAGGCTGAAATTCGGATTAATGCTATTTAGAACTAAAAATGATGGTGTCCACCATCTGAGAGAAAATAGCATTTTCCAATTTTTTTCTCTTTTCTGCTAACCAGAGTTTATTAAAAAAATGTATGTATGTCTCTTAAAACAGCGCCATAAAATATAAAATAATATAAAA
The DNA here is from genome assembly GCA_949752815.1 of Conops quadrifasciatus. Lineage (NCBI taxonomy): Eukaryota > Metazoa > Arthropoda > Insecta > Diptera > Conopidae > Conops > Conops quadrifasciatus. The sequence continues at coordinate 19,493,267 of OX457080.1, read as the reverse complement.
AACATAAAGGTTTTTCACATTAAATTCACCCTTTTGCAAATCAAATTCACCCATTTGCGAATCGAATTTATCCGTTAGCAAGGCAAATTCATTCTGTTACAAATCAAATTCACCCTTTTGTAAATGAAGTATAGAGTTTTTCAATAGGGACGGATCGATATTGTTCTCAATGTCTTTATCATTTGGACATTCTGCTTAAATGTGACATTCTGCTTGCTATGGCGATTTGGCATGATCGACTGAATTACAAATAACAGATTTAACAGACGCCGCCAAAATAACATGGCCGCCACAGACTGTCAACGGCGACCCATCCCTATTGGAAAACTCTATACTGGATTTGCAAAAAGGTGAATTTAATGTTCGAAAGCGTGAATTTGATTTGCAAAAGGGTGAATTTGATTTGCAAAAGCATAAGTTTGATTTGCAAAAGCATGAATTTGATTTGCAAAAGCATGAATTTGATTTGCAAAAGGTTGAATTTAATGTGAAAACTCTGTAGAGGCCGTAAAAACCCATCTGGTACCATTATATACCTTTTGTAATGTTATTCTCCAGGATATTGTCTTTAATAACCCAAAAGTCAACAATATTATATAAATAATACTGCCGTTTTTTTTTAAGTACAATAAACTTTTTCAACTAAAATTTTGTTGCCATGCAAGTGACCGTCGTCACAATGAGTTTGGTATTAAAACAATTTTCATTATATCCGATAAACTGTCACTCAAGCTGCATTAAAAATAATGGCTACCGCTCCCGCTCCGTCCTTCCCTCTCCCCCTACTGCCTTCTTTATATCCTTGAGGACTATTTATCACTGACGACTACTGTCACTCAGGGTCGATGATATTGATGATGTACAGAGTAATCCTTTCGGAGGTAAAAGCAGCTGACAGCAAAAGCAGTAATGGCAGCGGCAAGGGATACCCAGAAGCAGGGAAAACTGCACTAATAGCATCTGAAGAAGCAACAGCAATGGTAGCAGAAGCAATAAGCGTAGCAAGAAAATACACGTATCAAGAGCTAGCAAGTGTAGCTCAAGTACCCCGCCCTCACACGTCTCAGTTCTTTTTTGTTGCTGATAGCTGTGGCAGGTATAGCTAAAGAAGCTATAGCTGCACTTCCAGCAATTTTAGATATTTTTAACTTTCGACCTCAATTAAACCGGAAAAGGGTGGGGTCAGTCAGCTCAGCACGGCTCAGTTCAGCTGGCGGGAGAGCAGTAAAAAAGAAGGCGGGCGAACTGCTACCTCGAACCACAATCTCACTGATTCACTCACTTCAGCCAATTCACCAACACCCTCGCTCGAACCTGGACAATGAACAGTGTAATCAAATCAGTGGCACCACCCTCACCCTCTCCGCGCCCAACTCCATCATTCGCCCACTTTTCACCACCGATTATTCTCCTATTTACTCACTTATTTTTCTCCTCTCTTTGCGCACCGAAGAGAATTTACTTTGGTACCATCCAAAGGCACATATGTACGTGCTACTACTGCCACCATCGTTTGCGGTACACATCAACGCACACATCGCTCTTTAAAGTCAGAGGCCAAAGTTGAATCAACCGAGAGTTGAAAATATTTTACACATACATGCACAGAATTCAGAGTAACCATCATGTACGGTACCCTGTACCGTGTGCTACCCACTACGCGGACGTTAGTTGATGATGGCAGGCATTGGCAGCATGGCATTGTACAGGTTGACGTACCCAAATGGCTTTTCTTAAAATACAATTTTAAATAAAGAATGCCAAAGTGGAAAAGAGATAGTTACATAAACAAAAAATAGCTGTTATGGATTTTAGTATACGATATTACAGAAAAACAGAAGAAAAAGAACAACAACCAGAAAACAGTAAAGATTTCTGCGCAGGATCGTTCGCTCTCTCGCAATCGCTCTCTCTCTCTCATTCAATATTTCTTGCTAATTTTCTCTCTCCCAGGAAATTTTTGGTTTACAGTTAAAAAAACTGCATTGCATGTACACACATATTTATAATTTATATGCATGCACATACATATACATATAATACAAAATGATGTTAAAACCAACAACAACAATAACAAATGTACATATTTTCAGTTCGCTGAAACAAACAGAAATGAGGTCGAAAACAAGAGAAAATGAAAGCATTTCATTAACAGAGCTCGCTTATTTTAACATTCAAAACGCTTTTAAAAAAATACTGTTCACAGCAAATGTAAAAATAACAGAAATGTTAAAAATCTATAATTTCTCTATCGATTGCTGAAGTTAAATGTTATTATTTTATTAAAAGTACTGAATAAAACTGAATTCTTTTTTAATCCTAATTATTTTTTTAGTTCTATAAAAGGTAAAAATTGACTAAATGATTGTTTGATTGACGATTAAAAAATACATTAATGATAACAACAAGTTTTCTAATTTAAACCATCATTTTTATATGGAAAACACAAAAAATTTAAGAGACCAAACATCAAAATTGGAGACCATGAAATGTTATAAAATTCTCCAATAATTTTTTTAATTTTTTAGTTACTTCTTTTTAAAGATTTTCTTACAATATATAAACGAGCATATAAAGATAAAGTTTTTATTTTTTGATATTAAGAAAATTGTGTCTTTTAATTGAAAATGTGATACTATCAAGAAAATATTAATTACAATATATAGAATATTAATTTTGATATCGACAAAAGAATGTGAGGAATAGTAAAATAATAGTCCCCTAAAATTACTTCGAATGACAAGAAATAAATTACACAAAAATGACCAAAACAGACTTAATTAATTCCACGATTTTCAGTCTCTGTTGGTAATACGATACTACTGAAGAAAACTACTATAACGAAATCTACTGAAAGAGAATAATTTGTGCGTGTATGCTTTTGCTAAGCCCTGGTCAAAAACATGTGTGGAAAAAGAGACGGGGGGAACGTGTAAAAGAAACGGCCAGGCCAGCTGGCTCTAAGCAGTACGAATTCTTTGCATATGAATGGCTTTTGTGAGCCTAAGTGTGTGTGTTTGTATAAAATCAGCAGCATATGAATTTGCTGCCTGGAAATTATTGATCGAAAAATCAATTTGTATGACGACATCAACAAAATGACAACAACAGCAACATTAAAAATAGTTTAAAGAGAAAATAACACTAACAGTCACTAACACTGACACTAACGGTAGCTCTTAACAGTAGCTCTCTAACAGTACCTGTTAACAGTAGCTCTAACAGTTGTTCGGAAATAACTTAGTGTTTAATAATACTAATTATATTAAAAAACATTTTAATAATATTTCAGTATAAAACTTGAAAATTTCAATAATCTTTTGTTATTTTTATGATTTAATTTCAAATGGCTTTAGGGTTTACTCTCAATTTTCCGTTTTCTAAAAAAATTTGTTATAAAAAATTTTATTCTATATATTGAACAACTTCGTAGAGTTAATTGAATAGCTTTTTTTTTTGTTTTAGAATAAAATTCTTTTTATTTAAGAAAGTTCTTTAATAATTTATATATTGATTTCATGTATTCTTTAATAGTACGATAGTAATTTTCATTATTATATTTTTTTTATTGCTTTTACAGATTTTAATCTGTTACGAGTAAGTACTGGTGTGCTTTGCATAACAGCAATAGCAACAGCGACAACAACAAAAACGGCTCCAATCGCTTGCGAACGAATGAAGGACATTCATTGCTCCCACGCGTGTTTTTAAGGACGAATGCAAAAGTTATGCAATCCTCAACAGCAACGATAGCAACAAAAAATTATTACAACAGAAGCAAATTGTTCTGCACACAACAACAACAACAACAACGGTAACAGCAACATCATCGATGAGAATACAACAATGCTATCAGGAGGTCGTACAATGGCGCCAGAATACATATTGTGTTATATCTATTTCTGTCTCTGTATGGGTGCGAATATGCGAATATATGCGAGTTTATCCTTCAAAATTCTTGTAACTTTTATCATTTTAATCAATATTGCATTTTTCTTTCAAGGGAATTCGCTTTAGTTCGGTATACCGTCTCTCAGAATCGCATCAAACTTTATTCTTGTTGAGTTATTCAGACTTAATAAAAAAGAAAAATATATAAGATTAAGATTCGCGTAAGCTTTTCTTTTTTAGCTCTTGAGAAATTTACCTTTTCTGTAAATCGGTACATGACGACGGTATAACGAATATAATTTTGTTCGATAAAGGACTAAGAGAATTAAATCAAGAATGAAGAATATACTCATATACTCCGGAAGAGGTAAGAAAAGAGGGATTTTCATTAAATCCGTTACATTCCAAAAATTTTTAGTCTCTTGAATTGCAATTTGATTTTTTTGCAATTCCTCTTTGCAATTTTGCAATTCCTTTTTGCAATTCCTCTTTGCAATTTTGCAATTCCTCTTTGCAATTCTGCAATTTTTCTTTGCAGTTTTGCAATTTCGCTTTGCAATTTTGATTTATTAAACAAAAATTCCAGATGATGGTTCTTTTTGTGAAAAGATTGTGCAATAACCAGTATTGCAATAACCATTTTAATTAAATTTTCATAAAAAAATAAGAAGGTTATTTCAAGTAGAAAGAGAAGAATTAAGATCAACGACAGATGGACGACTGTTGTTACTGCTCTGCTCTGTCAATGAGCGTCTGCTGATGTTACTAGACTTGACTGAACTGGACTAATCTTATAATTTTTAAATAAACAGAAAGAAATATATTTTATTATATTGTATAATCCTTAATTTATACGCCATAAAATATCAGCAATTTAAAATGCTAACATAAAATGCATTCATTCAACTCAGTTTCAGAATTAAATCAGGAAAAAAGAAGTAAGAAAGAAAGAAAGAAAGAAATAAAGAATTGCAATCTCAACCAGCATCACATAAATCAGTATAGTCAGGCGGCAGTAGAATGGCATCAAAGTAGATGGAGAAAAAGAATGGTAGTAGTAAGAAAAAGAAGAAGCAGTAGCACCAGCACCAGCACCAGCAGCATCAGCATCAGCACGAAAATGAAGCATTAGAAATACCAGCAGCAGTAACACCAGCATCATCACTAGCAGCAAAAGTCAGCAATAACACGCATTACAACAAGCTAGCATTGTTGTAATAAAATAGTTAAGCAGGAAACGGAAGTTGCAATCGACAGCTGATAATGGCAAAGAGGCTGAGAAGAAAGAGAGAGAGAGACCTCCACAAAAATCAATGTCTTCGAATCGAATATATTATGATGAAGTTGAAGAAGAACAAAGGATTCACGTAAAATCCAAAAATAAAAAATCGGAAGATAGAAGAAAAAGAACTAGAAGAAGAACTAACTAGCTGGTTAACTTCTGATTATACGATCAGAAATTCAAATGGAAGCCTTGCCTTAATACGAATGGCCGATGGCACAGCAGTCAATTTTATAAAAAAAAAAAAGAAAAAATAAAGAAACAACAAAAAACCAACAAAACTTTTCCGGCTGCATAATTTTGCAACATACAAAAAGTATTTGTACTGACTGACACGAGGTTAAAATTGACCACAGAACAGACAGATCTAAGGAATAGATTAATTCTGGGGGCAAAGGGACCAGAATGGACTGAACAGACAGACGCAAAAACTGCACTGAAATCATAAAAAGGCACACCTCGGGAAAGGACAATTTCAAGAGAACACCACCATTTTCTTTTCATGTTCCGGTTCGTTTTCTGCTTTGGACATTTTATCTCATACAAGTACTCGTAAAATATATCCTTCTCATAAAGGCTACCATTGAATGAGGTCGCTCCCAGCCATAAAAGTTGTAAGAGCATTTACTTAATTGACAATAATATTCTGGTTGTGTTTTCTAATCCTAACCCTAACCCTAACCTCAAACCCAAACCCATCTTTTCACCCCCTCCCCCTCTGATAAAAATGCACTACACATCTATTTAGGTTGATTGTTTGGTTAATAACATAGAAAAAGGTTCGTTGATTAGCTCAGTATTGGATGAATTCGTTAATGTAGGTCCGTGGTTGTTCAGCTCGTTGGCTGAAGTCATTTGCTCGTTGTTTTGTTGCTCGTTAATTTGGATGAATTCGTTCTTTCTAATTAACTGGGTTGATTCTTTGCTTGACTCGTTCATTAGTATGTTCATTTGTTCATTTGTTTGATTCATTAGTTAACTCGCTCGACAGTCGATTAGTTTACTAGTCGGTGCGTTGGTGGTTGGTAGTTAAAAGTTCTTTTGTCTTTCTGTTTCATTCTTTTTGTTGCCTAGTTCGTTGATTAAATTGGTAGTCGATTCGTTTGTTGGTGAACTCGTTCATCTTTGTTATTCGTTATGTGCTGACTAGTTCGATGGTGTGAGCTCGCTGGTTTGTGAGTTTGTTGTTTATGTTGTTAACTACGGTGGTGGTAACTTTGTTGCGTTTATTTGTTGTTGAGCGAGCTCGTTGGTTTGTAAGCTTGTTGTTGTCTTACGAGTGTAATAGTTAGCTCGTTGTTTAGGTCGTTAGTTAATTCGTTGAAACAACTCGTTATTAATTAATAATTCTTGCTTTACATGATTTATAAGCAAGATTTGAAGAAATTACTTTTTATCACTGATTAACTCTTTGCTTTGCAATTGATCACGATTACGAAGGGATTAAGATTACATTTAGATAATTTCTACAAATTAGCTATAAATTAGATTTTAACAGAGTAATGTTGATTTATTCTGTTAAATAGTTGTTGATCCATTCAGAGCTACAATATATTTAATAGTTATTTTGTTGATATTAAGGAATTACTTTGTTGTATGATTTGTTGATTTGTTGTATGATTTGTTGATTGATGGTTTTCTTACGTTAAACGATCGGTGACGTGACTGCTTGACTACTGACACCTTCAGTGGCGTTGATCATTACATTGATGTTGATGTTGATGGATTGTGTTGATTGTTGAATGAATTTTTGATTCAAATGTTGATTGATGATTATTAGCTGGATAAGTTCGTCTCGCGTTTGTTTTGTGTTTTTTTGTTTTAGTTATAGAGTCAACGAATTGATTGACTTTTTGTGAGACTCGATTTAAGTAGAATTTACTACTTTACATTTTTTTTAAAGTCCAATTTTAGGGTTTGTTAGAAAAAGAAGAACAGTCTTATAATGACTTAAGCTTAATTTATGAAATCACTAACTTAAATTCGAAACTACAATACGAATAATTTAACCTTAATTTTTTGGTGATAATTTTATGTTATGAAATTAAAATAAATGCTGAAAAAAAATACAATTAAATATTTTCAAATGTAAATTTAACGATTAAAAATGCAACTAACAGCACAACGCAGCAGCGCCTACAATAAATAGAAACATTCTTTTGCTAAACAGAAAAAAATAATAAGTTGCAAATAAGTTTTGCAACATATTGCAAAAAATTCTTAAAAAAGAGCAAAGAAAAAATTCTGCTCGCTGTCGGTGGGTTGAAGTCATTGTTTAATTTTGAATTTTTATGTAAATTTCATTTGAGAGACAAAATTCAAACAAAAATCCATTCCATACATTCCACAAAAAAAAAAACAATGCAGCCTACACTTTTTCTAAACTCTCGCGTTATGTAAAAAAAATTAAAAATTAAAACAAAAATTTAAAAAAAAATTATATTGCATAATATAAGTATTGTATGTGACTCAATAAGTGAGAAAAAAATTAGTCTTTATATGAAAAAGTCCGTTATTACTTTGTGGTATTGAAATCTATAGAATTTTGGTTGGATTTTAAAATGAATTAAGTACACTTCAATAGAAATAATTTAACTACCATACAATCCATAAAAAAACACTTGCAATTAGAGTTACCAATACTTATTAAATACTTTTTTACTTTTTTTTAATAATACTTTTTAAAAAAAATAAAAAATGAAATTTTAAAAAATTATATTGCATAATATAAGTATTGTATGTGATGCAATAAGTGAGTAAAAAAATCAGTTTTTATCTGAAAAAGTCCGTTATTACTTTGTGGACTACTTACGTTATTACGTTATTACTTTGTTGGATTTTAAAATGAATTAAGTACACTAAAATCGAGATAATTTAACTACGATACAATCAATCAAAAAAACACTTGCAAGAAAGAGTGACGCGACAACAACAGACCAACAAATTGTTATTCAATATTATCGTATACAAGACTTTATGATTTTCGAAAAACAACTTCATTAATAAACCATAAGTAATTGTTGGCTATGCAGAGAGAGACCGTTAGTATGTCGATGGAGGAGGTAAAGTACTCTCATATTGTATTCATTCCAGTCAGTCATTCCAGTCAATCATTCATTCAGTCATCCAACCGACCATTCATCCATCCATCCATCCATCAATCCATTTAAGCAAGCGCTGTTTGGCATGTGTAAAAGCAGTTAGCAACAATTCGCCGGCCGCCCATCCGCCCACAACTATCAGTCATTTTAGTGCTTAAATTAAGTAACTGCAGGTCAAAATGCTTCTCAATGGGTGTGTTTTTGTGCTGACGGTAGGCACAGGCGTCAATAATGAGGGCAAAAGAGTTAAGAGCGGGGCGGTGTGAGTCGGTGGTTGATGGTCGTTGGTCGGTGGTTGATGGTCGTTGGCTGGGAGTAAAGTTACTTAATTAGTATATTTTAGTATGCATATAATACACGTATATAAAATATAATGTGTGTCTGTATGTGTGTGTGTGTGTGTGTGTGCATATAATTACACTATGTATATTTCGTATATAATGTTGCTTGTTGGTGCTGTTGCACACTGATGGCAACGATCATGGTGGGTGGCTTTAAAAACGCCAACTCCAGAAATTGTATTAAAAATACAAGCACGTACACATGCATACGCATATGTATGTACATACTTGGTATAACAAAATGCAGAAAAATGCACCCACATATATGTATGTGTATGATACATACATAAACCAACAAAACCAACAAAAAAAAAACCAACAATAACCTAAGAAAAATATAGTCTGTCTTTACTCTTTCCGTTTTTATTTTAGTCAAGACAGCAACCGTTTATGGTGCCTGTCAACGCAATAATGTGTGCGTCAAGATTATTTTGAATTCATAATTCAAATTTATGGAGAAGAGGATTTTGAAATCATCATAAAAAAAACAATGTACGAGTATGTACTGTTTTAATCTATAATGAATTTAGTAGTCGTTTATTTTTATTGATAAATTTGTTATTATTATTGATGGACGGTGTCGATAATAGTGTCTGTCACTGACGAAAGTGAGGTTTTTCATTACTTTAAAGCGCTAACGGAAAATTTTAAAGGGTTACAATGTATCCTCGCTTTTTAAAAAAAAAATTCTACTATTGACATTATTATCGTATTTGCGTTGTAGTAAAAAGATACTCGTATATTATTATTGTTGTTGTTGTTTGGTTTTACTCATAAATAATAATTATCATAGTTTTAATTTTTTCGAAGATACTAATAAAAGTAATTATATGTATGTAATTGTTGCTGCTTTTAAGTCTGCAGAAATAATAAAAGACTTGAGGTTTTTTCCCCGCTAATATTGGTTTTTTTTTATGACAAACGAAGGACTAATTTGGTTTATGTCCTTTTCCGTTTTCATCAACTCAATAAATAATAACACATTTCTATATATACACAACCTCGATTTACACGCTTTCCGTCTAAAACGGTTCCGAAATAGTGAAAGAACTTTGCATTAAAACAAGGCCTTAAATTTCATTTCAACACAATCTGGTTATTCAAATGGAAAAAATATACATATCTTAGGCTCCGCGCATCATATATGCACCGTGTAAATTAAGAGTTTTGTCCATATATCCACAAAACCAGTAGATTTCAAAACAATACAAAAGAAAAAAACAGATGAAATAAATGAAAACCAAATAAATAAAAAAATTATTTTAGAAATGTATCCTTTTTCGCATCATAAAGCCAAAGATCAAAGACGAAACGAATTCAATAAAATGGTCAGCGTCATGGTCGTCATCATCAGCACTGCCGTCAGCAGAAATAACTGTACACGGGACAGTGGGTGGGATGAAGGAAGGGGCTGATCAGAAATAGAAAAAGAAAAAGAAGAACAAAAGGGCAGAAAAGATGCTCACTAAAATGCTGCAAAGCTACAAAGTTTTTCTCATTTACGTTTACGATTATTTACAAATATCCTTATTTACATGAGCTAATGATTAGACGAGGGTGTGTATTACCCTTAGGAAAATAGTCGCGCAACCCTAATCACCATCGTCATCATCATAATCATCATTAGTATCATGATTTTAATCCAAGCTATTTACGATGAAATTCATTTCAAAGACCAACAAAAGAGAAACAAAACAACCCTACAAAATTTCTAAATCTCTAGAAGCGGCTGCTCCTTTGTTGCCCCTCCTTCCCCCGTACACATTTTACCCCTTCAATCTACGATGATATTGAACACAAATTGAACACAATCATCAAAAGGAACTCTCAAAAACAACAATCCCATTTGTCTGATATCAAAGTAATTTATAAGAGAAAGACAGACCAAATTAGATAATTCTTTATTATACATATTCGTATGTTGTTATAGCTGCTGCTACTGCTGCTGCCACTTCTATATACTCCACTATCATTAATGATGTCATCGTAGAGAAGAGATAATTATTAGAATAGATAATTACGTTCAATTTCAATTGTATAATGAGAGAAATGCATTTTTTTTGTCCAATCGTTGATGAAATGATGTGTCTTTCCTTTTGCTATTATTATTGTTGTTGTTGCTGTAACACAAATTATAATAATTATAGATAATTATTTAGTTAATAATCTATTGCTAGCTACAAGCATCCTCCTATATTTGTAAAATGAAACTAGTGGGTACCTGATGGTACATATTATCATGATCACCATACAATGTACACTCATATATGTATACGATACTTTCAATATACTCGTATCAAGATTGTAATTTAATTGTTTTTCTATTGTTTAAAATTTAATAATTAACACGTTGTCATGGGTAATAAGTTTTTTCTCTCCATTGGTCACGTAATACAATTTTAAAATAACAATTAAAATTACAAAAAAATATAATAAAAATTACAAAAAAAACAATAAAAATTACAAAAAAATTGCAATACATATTCCAAAAAAAAATTGCAATAAAAATTACAAAAAAAAACAATAAAAATTACAAAAAAATTGCAATAAAAATTACAGAAAAATTACAATAAAATTTCCAAAAAAAAATAACAATAAAAATACCTGTAAGAAATTAAGTAAGTAATGCTTAGAAATTAATTGTCCACATTTTATTTTAAAGGTTGATGATTTTTTCAAAATGCTTGTTAACCCTCCTTTAAAAAGTGTTCAGGTTATGATCAGATTTTCAGAAATTGAATTCAATTCATACAAAAATCCGTTTTGGACACAATTAGGCGTCAGTCAAAAGCAATCGAGTCTTAGTCAAAATAAATTAATTCGCAAGTATTCGTAAGTATTTGATTAGTAAAAAACTTTCAAAAAAGTTACTATAAAGACTTATCTAAAGTATTTGAGTTGTCAAAACAATTTTAGTCGAAAGTATTTAATTTTTCATATCAGTCAAAAGTATTCGTTTAGTCAAAAGCAAAATTATATATTCTGCTTTATGTCAAAGTCTCTGAGTGAGGCCTAAATAGTCGTTAATGAGCCTCGATCGTCGTTAATCCATGATTAATTATTGTAAAACAAGTTCTGTATTCAATTTTAAACCGCTTTTGTCAAATTCAAAGAGTATGAGAATGAAGGCGTGTTGCAATCATACATATTTCATTGTTTGACATTTTGGTTGTTTTTGACACAAACACACACACACACACACTCCTTCCCCCACCGACCTTATTTTTATGCTTTTGCATAAATATTTGCCCCGCATTTATTTTATGTTAATGTAAAAACATAAAGGTTCTGATGCAGTAAGCTTCATTTTGATTAAATAAACTCAAAGTTAGCATTAAAATAATTTTGCTGCATGAGATTTAAGCAGCTGGAAGCCTTAGTATCAGCCACAGCAACAGCAACAAAAGCAGCAGCAGCCGTTTTTGAAAGATTCTCTTCTCTTTGTCTTGTTTTAAGATCCATTGTAAATTATTTATAGCATGCAATTTTTTTTATAATGCTTGCGACAGACAACCTAATATTGCTCTGATGAAAAAAATTAGTAAAGCTATGACGATAAGAAAAACAAATTATTGCTGTCGTTGCTGTCGTCGTCGTCGTCGTTGTCGTTGTCATCATCGTCGCGTCGGCGGCGGCGTTTTTATTGTGTACATCATACAATCAGCTTGGTTGCAGATTGTTCAGTGCAGCAACAGCAGCAGCTGCTGCAGCAGCTACAGTACGATAAATTAATTAATTAGATTTTTATATGTCTCTGCTGTTGTTTGATGCTGCTGCTTGTTGATTGTCGCTATCTTGTTGTAGAGCTGCCATGTTGTTTTTTACATACTCGTTTGTTGTTGTTGTTGTTCTTGCTGCTTTTTCTTGCATGATTTCAACGTAGTACTGAACGAAGAATGCCTAATTCGTCTCCATTTTATTTATCTCTAAAAATAATCATTTTTGATGTTTGCCTTTGCGAAAATAAGTCAGCGTTGCTGCTTCTGCTTCTTCTTCTTTGTGGCTACATTTCTGATTTTTTTGCCCCGATGATTGCAACAATCATTGAGTTTACATGACAATTTCGAAATTTCTTAATACATTTTTACATCAGCCATAATCATGCAAGACGTGCAAGAATCGTGCATGAATATTAATGACAATGCATCATGAATTGTTAGGATTTTATATTATAGACCGATATTTATCGTAAATGAATGAAAGGCATGACATTGAGAAAATTGTGAAGGAAGATTGAAGTCGTACCTTCAACGTTGAAAGAATTATCGATTTCGCCTAAACTTTTACTATCGAAAAAGGGATTTAAATGATTTTTGTCCTCAAGTTTTTCGACAGGATTGGGTGATGATGGGTTTTGAAATGAGTTTCTATCGTCCCTTGCCATGTTTTGTTTAAAGACAAGCCGGTTTCGTCGACCCGTTTTTTCGATTTATATGCTAATTTTTGTTTCATTAATATTTATAGGTTTTGAAACAAACAAAAAAAAAAAGTGTAAAAATCGAGCAATTAAAAGAATGATTTTAAAAACAAAGTAAAATCATCATCATAGTCTTTCGAAAACCCACTTGCATGAATTTTCGTCAATGATTCATAAACGATTTGTCATGAATGATTGCATTTTGGGACTGCTGTGAATGTACTCGTATTTGATCACAACCAAGGAGTTATGGCGCGAGTTCATTCGACCAACAATTCGTACAAAAAACAAGATAAAACCGAAATACAAAGCAGGGCGCTGTTGTTGATGCTTCGTCTGGTGATTGTGGCAAGTGCATTAAAATACATAATCTTCGAAGCATCCATCCTCTCTGTTAAGACTTTATGGTTGGTTTCTTAGCAAGAGACATGATTAACTTCTTGCACCAAAGATAATTGGTAACAGATGTTTCAGCATACAAAACTACGAGAATAATCAGTAATTAATTAAATAAAGCAGAAAAGAAAAATTTCAAATTTATAGAAAAATGCACACTATTGAATTAAAAAATTAACTAAAGTAATTTAAATTTACAAAGGCCAAATGTCTGTTTCTGTTTATTTTTTTTGCTAATCTAGCAAAAAAAATGTTCTTATCGGTTTTATTTAATTAATTACTAATATCTCTTTACCTCAGTTTGAAAATTAATTTTAATTTAAATTTATACGTGCATTAATTAATATTGATATTCTTTATTAAACAATGATAATGATATACAAAAATACGGATACTATAAAAAAAATATCCGTAAATTTAAATTGATGGATACTTTGGAAAGAATATTCTTTCTCATAATTATTGTAAGAATAATGCTTTCTATACTTTTCTTCATTGAATAACAGTCAGCCAGTCTCATTCTCACATTTTCCAATTTACAAGAAAATTGCTTTCTAATATTTTTCAAAGTAATAACAATCTGTACACAGAGAAAAATCTCTGTCACTAACTTCTTATACAGAAAAGTAAAACATTTTTCAGACAAATGCAAAGAATTTTTTTTAGAAAACATCCTTTAGACAAATGTAAAAAATCGTTTGGATATTCGTAGCTGTAAAGGATTTTTTAGACAAATGTAAAAACAAATTTAGACAGATCTAAAACAATGTTTAAACAAATTTAAAACATCTCTTAGAGAACCTTCCAGGCGAATTTAAAATATCCTTTATTTAGACATATATAAAGTCTCTTTAGACAAATGTAAAGCCTCTTTTAGAGATATATTTTAGAAGAAATTAAAACAAATGTAATTTGTAAACTTGTTAATCAAATTTTTTACCTAAATTTACAACAATTTTTAGGCAAATGTTGTGTATTTTTAGACTCAGCTAAAGTATATTTTAAACAAATAAAGTAAAACACTTTTTAAACAAACGTACATCTATACATCTTTTAGACAAAGCAAAACAATATTTTAAAACAAATGTGATTTGTCTTTAAGAAAAATCTGTAGCGTCTTTTAGACAAATGTTAAGCAGTTTTCCAGTGACTGTAAAGGTATCAAATAACGAGTATGTACGATATTTTTCCAGTGCATTATCGTAAGCGATAAATAATTTAAGGGTTCCCAGAAGATTCACATCGGTCTCACGTTGCAAGTATTAAATTGTAAAAAAAAAAGATTCAGGCAAAATCTAACAAAGTCAATTACAGAGAACTTGTGATTTATAACAAACAGCTCTCATCATTCAATATCATAATAGTATATTTAAGGAATATAATACTGAGATATACATATGTACATATCATAATTAAAACAAGAGCACAAGAACAATAGCAGAAATAAACAAACAACCAACGAATAGTAAAAAAAAACCTTACTAGAATTAATGATAGAATGTTGAAAAGAAACCATTACAAATTACATGATGTTAATAAAGGATGAGTATTTTAATAAAACCAAAACCTACCGCGATTTAGCATAAACACGATAACCGTTACTGATGTTAAGGTAAGGGTTATAAAAGTGATTTATTTACGACTATGAACACTGATTATTTTTTAAGACTAATAGACTAAATCGAAAAAAAAATCCAAACCAAATTGAATAGAATGAAATCTTTCCAATGACATTAAATATAATACAACATCATCATCATCGTCACATACACACAAAATAGTTATATAAACTTAGATAAGGAGTGGTAATAATGGGTTAAGGAACGGATGGGTTGATAAGGAGTGGTTTTAGAATAAATATAGCGGTAGCAAAAAAGGGTGTAGTTGTTTGGGTTGAAACCATAAAAGACTATAGTACTACTACGTCTTCTTCTTCTTCTTGTGTTGAGAGCGGAAGATGATCCATATACTAAAATAAGAACAAGACGTTTAGACGAAAAAGGGAGCGGTAAAACTTGGTAGCAATAATTTATTAGACATCGTTTAAAAACTAAGTCGTATAAAAATGTCTGTGGATAGTATGTACACTATATTTATTATCTCAATGTTGTTTAGGAAAATAAAGATAGTATATAGTAGAAGGAAGAAGAAGAAGCAGACGACGAACAAGAGTTGACAGAATAATATACGGGTAGATAACAACGAGTGTATACAGTCCGAATAACGTATGAGAGAATATAAGACAAAAAAAAATGTAAGTATGTATAGATAAAACTCCGAGAGATATGATGGTATAGATTTACAGAAAAAGAATAAGAATAAGATGACGGAAAATATTGTATAGATGAGCCAAAAGATAAACTAAGCCCAGAAAAAGAACATACTAGATATAGACTCTTCCTTTTGTTTTTGACAGTCGGTATGAATCGTCGTTTAGTCTCTATGAATGAGGGTGTCTTTCTATCTGACCATGTCTGTCTGTCTATCTGTCTGTCTGGCTGTCTGCCAAGACACCAACATTATGGTTGGTTTTACGTTTTACGTACGTCGTAATACTTGTAAATTTCCATTATCAGACGAGAAAACACACAGCGTTCGTTCATACGCGCCAAGTCAAGTCTTTGTACATACAAAGAAACCTAAAAAATAATAGGGCTTGCCCTTACTTCTTCTTTTTGTTCTACCTTATTTTATTTTTTTTAACATTATAGCAATGAAGTTAAGACTTTTGCGTCTTAAAATAATGCTTGCAGCTAAGAAAATGAGAAAGAAACAAAAAATTAAGCAAAAAAAAATATAAAAATAAGAAATAAAAAATAAAATAAAAAAATGAAAATAAAAATAAAAAAAAAAAAACAAAAATTAAAATAAAAAAAGTTCTGCTCTGATGGCGGCAGAAGTCTCAGGTTCAGATTTGAATGACACTCCTGAGGTATATACATATGTATATGTATATATGTATATGTATATATATATATATATATATATATATATATATATATGTATACACTCTTGGTAAGTATATAAGCATTTATTTAAGGTAAAGCTAAAAAAAAAACAACAACAACAAAAATATTGGTAACAGTGACAAAAGCCGGCAAAAAGCGATAAAACAAGGATGGTGACGATGATTGCTCACAAATAAAAAAAAACCGATGATAAAAAATATGACAATACTGTTTGTTGTTGGTAGAACAGAGAAAAAATCGAGAAGATTTTTGTGATTAAGGATTAGTGAGGGGAAAAGACAGGGAAGGAAAGAAGGAGCGACCCAGAGGATATTAAAAATACACAAAATTCTACATATACTTGATGATTCATTCATTCACTAATCGATTGATTCATTGGGGAAAGGCCCTTTGAAGCAATCAAGCCTTTCCTTTCATTCAGGAAAGGCCACAGGAATGATGAAAGCCTAAAAACTGGATTAAAAATAGCTATAGCAAATTGTTTGCTGGCGATAAAACCAACGCGACTGACGTCACCATATTGAAATTGCGATGAATTTTACAAGCATAAAAATATCTTATCGATAATAAGAATAAAAGGAAAGAAAAAAGAAACAAATGAAACTATTTTGGCAATTTTGTAAGACTAATTTTACATACAATAATTAAAAGAAAAACGAAAGCAACCGTATTGGCGTGTTACTTATTTGGCAGTTATTATTATTGAAAAGTTGTGCATCATTAAAAATTTCGTTATTTCCAAAAATACTACAATACTTTACTATAAGTAAAGTTTAAAAAAACCCCTCTTTTTTACAATTAGTCACATACTATTTTCGACTTATGGGTTATAAACTGTATAATCTGTAAATTTATCCTACAGCAAATTTCACATAGAATTTTCACCGAAGACCACTTGATAAAGAAGTAGTCCCATAACCACACAGAAGTAGTCGACTAACTACCGAAAAGTAGTAGAGTGACTACCTATAAGTAGTCCGTTAGCAACACAGAAGTAATTACCCAGACTAATTACCAAATAGAAGTTTAACTTAATTTTAAAAACCTTAAATCCTTCCTTAAATTAACAGAATTTTTAGAAAAGATTATAATCTAGAAAGATTAGAAAGAGAAAGATTTAACGCAAGAATTTTTTAATCACGCTTAAACTTTCTTCGCATTCAAAAAACTTTTTACGTTTTAATATTTATGAAATTTCAGGAAAAGAAAGAGTATAAAAAAATACATATAAAAATAAAGACCATTTCTATATGAAAAAAGATAGAGTTGGCATCTCACCTCAGTTTGAGAACGTCTGTAACGATGCAGTTGAAAAGTAACTGTAATTGTTTTTACAATGACTGCAGTGTTGCTTTTTATTTCCTCAAATTCAAATTCTTTATTTTTTATTTTCCGGTTAGAAAATAATTAATAAAAAAAAAATATTTACTAATGTACTTCTTCTTTGATGTAGAAATTATGATATATTCTTTAAAATTTATGGTTCTTCAAAAATCACGAAATCCTTTAACCAATTTAAATAAAACCAAAAACAATTAATAATTAAATAATAAACAATAAATGTTTAAATTGTGAAATATAATACTTGTATTCTTTGTAGTGAAATTATGAAACTTAAATATCTTATATTTATTTTTATATCGTATATTATGTATATTACTAAAGAGCAAAACTTACATCACAATACAATTTTTTATTTCTTTCTTTCTGCCGCAGTTTCGTACTGTTTTTTTTTTTAATATAATTTGGAAAAACGAAACGTTTTTTTCTTAGGTTTTCTCATTTGAATAAAATTTATTTGTCGTAGCTCGTTAAAGTGCTTAGCAGTTGTTGCTGTTGTTGTTGTTGCTGTTGTAGTTGTAGTATTAGTAGTTGTTGTTGTTGTTGTTGGCGTTGCTGTTGCAATAATTTTTGTGATGGCTGTTGTTGATGTTGTAGATCTTGCTGTTGCTGTTGCTGCTGTTGCTGTAATTGTTTTAATTTTTGTCGTTGACAAAAATCCATTGCTTTATTTTCTGCTGATAATTTCTTAAATTGATTATATTAATTTTTCTCAAAGCCAAAAAATCCTGCAACCTGCAAAGAAAGAAAGAAAACGAGAATAAAAGTAAACGAAAAAAAATTAAAGAAAACATTTTTGAGAACGTTTGAGAAGTGAAAATTAAAGCGGAACAAATTGAGAGCAAAATGCAACACTGACGACGACGACGATCGAACAGAAAAAGGTTAAAGTTTAAAAAGCACGAAGCCACAACTTATTATTGAAGAATTTAATGAAGATTTGTATAATATCTAATAAATTTCGTTAAATTTGCGAAACGTGTTTTTTTTTTTTCTCTTACTGGCGTAACATTTCTTTCGTCGGTAATGCTCTTCTCAAATTCTTACGGATTGTATGTATTGTATATAAAACTACCTTGAAAAAGGAAGACCAACATCAAGACCAAGGAAAGAAAAATAAACAGAACCCCTTTTGTTTAAATAAATCTGAGCTTTATCGACGGCAGCCTTATCCATTTGATTCATATGACTTTGAAAATTTCCTGTGAGTCAGTAAATTATGATACTCAGTCGCCATAATCCTCTTCGGATCATCCAGAATGTCTCTTTTCTGTTGCTATGCTTTTGCAATAAATACGTATTCAGCAAAAAATCGGATACATAAGAGTATATATTATTAGGGCAGGGCCGTCCAGAACTCAGTAGAAAAACAAACAACGATCGTTTTGCTCCACAACAATAATTTTGACTCGGATTACAAAAAGTGAAGAGACTCGCAGAAACATGTTCTTTTTTTAAAATAACATATCGTTTTACAATCCATGATTATTGATTGAGTAATAGAAATCAGTGCGTAAACCAACAAACGCCCACTGATTTGAAGCACTCAAGTAAAGAAATACGCATGTCAGACTTTACCCAGAAGTATCTTTCTGCCAGCCAAGTTCTTCGTCTCATGCACAATGCACTTAACTCACTTCACTTCACTCATCGTTTCGATTTAATTCCTTCATAAATCATTTTGAACGAACGATACAGTCGGCGGCGGTAGCTCGCTATTTGCGAAATCGCAAATTCATATTTCAAAATATTTACAAACGTTTACGTTTACGTGTCAAATGGTACTTCGTCGCCAAATTCGTCATTTCGTATGCAATTTGAAACAATTGCATTATGGTTGCGAAAATTCAAACCGAGCTTACCTAATACGTCCTCCATAAAGGTGCATTCATTACTGCAATTAGTACTCCATTTTGTTTTGTTTTTTTTTTGTTTTTTTTTTTATCATTATCATTCATTCTTTCTTGCAGTCATTCAGTTATTTTTAGTTAGTCTACCATTGAACTGGTCAAATGAACAATTGTACCGCACCATGCCATACCATTGACGTTCGAGAAATCAACTGCGATCGAATGTTAAAACGAACATTCAACTTATTGGTAGATGATCAAACGAACGAACGAACGAACAATCAATTGATCATACAATCAAATAATTAAACAATCGAACAATTAAACGATCGAACGATCAACTGATCGAACAATCAATTGGCCGAGCCATTAAATGACCAAACAATGAACTGATCAAACGATTAAATGATTGAACAAATTAACTGATCGAACAAACAACCAATCAAGCAATCCATTGATCAAGCAAGCAACTAATAAAACAATAAATTGATCGAACAACTGATCAAACGATGAAATGATCGAATCATTTAATGATCGAATGATCAACTTATTAAATGCTGAAATGATCGAACAATCAATAAATCGAACGTCCAACCAATCAAACTGACCGTATAATAAACTGACCTTACAACCAAATGATGACACAATCAATAGCTGATCTACAAACAGCACAACTGATCAAACGATTAAATTACCGAACGAATAAATGATCGAATAATCAACTGATCAAATGATGAAATGTTCGAACGAATCCACTGATCGAACAAGCAACTATTCGAACAAGCAACTAATCGAACAATCAATCGATCAAATTATTGAACAAGCAACTGATCGTGTAATAAACTACTCTTACAATCAATTGATCACACAATCAATTGAACAACCAACTGATCGAACAATTAAATGATCGAAAAATGAACTGATCGAACCATCAACAGATCGAAAAATGTACCCATCGAAAAATCAAATGATTGAACGCGAACGATCATACGATCAAACAATCAACAAATCGAACAATCAACCAATCAAACAAAGTGATCGTATAATAAACTGATCGTATAATTAACTGATCTTACAATCTATTGATGACACAATCAACTCCTCGAACAACTAAACGATAAACTGATCAATCGATGAGTTCAATCTTTGAACCTTTAAGGGATCAACCTTTCATAATAAATGAATTTTGGGAGGTTAAAGATTTATTAATTTTGATAGTGGTGTCTTTCTTTAAAAGATGTCAGGTCATAGTAGTTGTTCTAGTTGTTGTTGCTGCTGCTGCTGTTAGTATCTTAAAATTAGTTTGTTTAAAATAATTTCACCTTGAATGATTTAAAAATTTTCGTTAACATTTCGATTTTTTGCAAATCGGTTGTTGTTGTTGTTTCTTGTTAAAACTATTAGCAAACAAACTCAACAAACTTGTGTCAACTTGAAGGCTTTGCTCTCTTCTATTGAAATATGTGTGTTTAAATCATCTTAATTGATGTGACAACCGAGCGAGCGATCAACCAACCAACCAACCAACCAACGAACTGACTGATCGGTCATCTGACCGACCTACTAACGTTGATTTATGCTAATGTCAACCTCCCTGTGATTTCAACAGATTTATGGATCTTTGTGTTTTTGTGTTTGCTTGTGTTTTTTTTTTTATTTTTTATTTGTTTAAAGTAATTGTTATTGATTTTAGTTTTTAAAGTGAGGATGGAGAAATCTTTGCAAAAAATGAGATTGTTTTTTTTATGACTATGACTATGATGACGACAATGACTTTCTTTTTTAATAAGAGTAAAAATACTTTTAACTGTTTGTAGGATCAACGAGGTCATCGAGAAAGCAAAATGTGCAATACATAATGTCGAAAACTATGTTGTTATTTCAAAAGAATATTTCTAAGAAAAAACTTACTTTCTTAGAAAGCTCAAAACAATAACATTGAACGTTTAGTACGTAAGACTTTTATTTATTTTATTAAGTACCTCCCTCGGTGTTGTAAATACATACATACATATGTTACATATGTGTGCTCGTAACGTAGGTATACAAACATTACAAAATTTTAGAAATTTCTATAAAAATTTGTGTATACAAGTGCAAAACTTTTCCGATTCAGGTTACTTCGTCATTGCCTCATAGTTTTTTACCTTCAGTCATTTATACTCGTATTCATAAGACTCGTCGTAACTCGAACAGCATACAATAATACGTAATTGCTATTGTTGACGCTAATGTCAATACTATTATATAAATATTATGTGTTATTACATTTAACAACACCACCTTGTAACCAAAATCGTTATCTCTTACTAAGGTCAACATTTGTCTCAACTTCAAATTCTAAAAATTATGCGTCAATTTGCGGTTGACAACGAGTATATGCTATCGTATCTATAAACTTATTTGGTCTATTATTATGGTAAGAAAATATATAGAAGCAAACATAGCTTAGATCATAGTACTGTACTGTACTGTACTGATAAATTTCATTTATCTGAAAAGTTCTTATTTTCAAAATTATGAGCGACAACTAGAAAAGAGATTAAGGTTAAGAGAGATCTAACCTCGATAATATTAAATAACCTACTTTTAGTAGTTTTGTTTTTATGCCATTTTCCTCAATCAATTTTAATTATTATGAAAAGTTATCAAACAAAATAATTTCAAAAATACTTACATATTTTTAAAACAAGGTTGTTTAAAATCAACACGATCTTTTTGCATTACAAGATATAAATACATATGTACATACCTGAAAATAGAAGAAAAAGGCAATTTGTAGAAAATATTCTCAAATTTATATAAAATTTTTGTACTAAAATTTATTACATTTTTTACTAAAATTTAAACCAAAATTTCTATGTTTTTGTAAACCTTAGTGGATTTAATTTCAGTCTATTCAGTCTGGCATCGACTTATATACAATACAAAATAGTTTAAAATTTAAACTAAAACTTTTTACCGTCTAGAGTCTAATCTAATATTATGCGGTTTAGTTTAATCTACTCTCCTCCTTCTCTAAAGTCTTGCCGAACTTTTCTCCTTTAGAGTTTGATATAATCTAGTTTACTTTACAGAGTCTAATTATATAGTCTCCTATAAGCTCATGTGTTCTTCAGAGTCTAGTCTAATCTTCTAAGCCTTCAGTTTAATCTAGTCTCCTGTAAAGTCTACCTTCCTCAGAGTATAGTTCAATCTAATCAATTTGAGAGTACAATTTCCTTTAGAGTCTAGTAGACACCCTTTTTTTTTTGTCTAAATTATTCTAGCAGTACGTCGAAGTAAGTATTCGTATGTAAGTATATTTATGTGTATCTACATTGAAAGAATTAAAACGAAGATTTAACGTAGTTTGTCTCTCTTCTCTATCATGCTGTCATCTACACTCATTTGTCCTCCGCAACATCATCCACAGCATCAGAGTGAAAAGCTTTGGTTACATCAAAAATAAAACTAAAAAATTGTAGCTAAAAATAAATTTGTTACATTGACAACTCTGTCTGTCTGGTTTTACGACAAACACAACAAATTAAAGCATCGTTCAGCATCGTTGAGAAAGAGCAAAAGTTCAACGATATATCGTACAGACCGACCGATCAAGCAACCGACGACGACGATGATAAAAATGATAATAATGATGATGGCAACAGAATTTACCTTCAAAATAAAATTCATTTGAATTAAACTCTGCTCTGTATTGAATTTAAAAATAAAATCCTACCAGCAAAAGTATCAGAGGAAAGAATGCTGAAAAAATGTTGCACAATAAAAACTTTATGTTCTCCTAAACGAAAACAGAGAAGCTGCAAATTAGCAAACCGGCGGCGGCCGGTCAAACAAATATTTTTAAAACCGAAGTATATTTTTTTTTACAACTTAGCTGCTTTCAAGAGAAAAATATCTAAGAATTTATCATCATCATTAAAAGAAAAAATATAAAATATGAGGCATGTACACAAAATGAGAGAATTCTTAGGAGCAAAAGGCACGCTAAGCTGACACAATCAGCCGGCTGACTGATAAGAGTAAATTGGGTTTTTAAAAAAAAAAAACAGAATAAAATGGACTCATTGCATGACATTCTTTAGACACAGAGTGCAAACATAACATAATGTTTGACTAACAGGGATGGACTGCTGCAGTTTGTTTAACAGAGCCTGAATGTTTGCTTAACAGAAGCTAAATGTTTGCTTAACAGACGCTCTGAATTGCTTCAGTAACAGACGCTTTACATTTTTTAATTAACAGACACCTTACATTGTTCAATGAACATACCCTGCTAAGTATTGACGCTTTACATTGCTCGATTAACAGACGCTTTACATTGCTCGATTAACAGACGCTTTAAATTGTTTGATTAAGAGAGGTTGTACATTATTTATAGTAATAAACCGACTCTGTACATTCGACGCTTAATTAACAGACACTGAAAACATTGTTCGATTAATAGACACTTTACATAGTTTGATTAACAGACGCTAAATGTTATTTGCGTAATAGAATAACAGACGCCAAATGATGTTCGATTAACAAAAGCAGATGTTTTTCAATAACAAAGCTCCTGCTTTTGGTTGAACAGACGTTAGTGCTAACGTTTCCTAATAGAAACTAGTTTTACTAAGTAAGAACTCGAATGTGAAGATTGCACAGAACAAGAAAGAAGTCACGGGCTTGAGTGTTTCATGTCATGAGTACCCATGAGAGTCTCTGAGGAAGAAGAAACTCCATACAGGAGCCCCAAGGAGGTTGATTTAAAACACTCATGAGCCACTTGACCATGAGTGACGTTGTCACCATTGCCGGACAATGAGTTTAAGGGTAAAACTGAACTGAAGTAGCTCTTGATGGTGATTGTAGATGAATGTAGTTTCAATAATAGACATTAATAATGCTTTTTGGATTAACATACGCTGCTGCTATACTCTTATGAACTCACAGACGGTAATGCTGTATGATAAACTGTACTACAAAAAAACTGTTACTGTTACTGTTTCAATAACAGATCATGCTTTGATTTTAGTAACAGACTCGCCTCTAACGAATATCTGTTAACCAAAGATAGAAAAACAGACACGTTAATAATAGCTACGTCGTCGTCGTCTCCTTGCCTTCTTTTTCGTCTTCTATTTTTTCCTTGGCTACAATCTAGACGACGCGTCACAAAAAGAGCGCCAAGCGCCAACCGTCAACCAGCCTTGGGGCTGGATCGTTCTCGCATGAAAGAGTTGCCAAATGTTGCATGCATGTTGATTTAATTTAAAAATGTTTTTTGTGCGCGCCTTTTCTTAAAATTAGTTTTCATTTGGAGCGCATTGTACACAATTGCGGTGTACCGCAGCACCAAGCAACGGCTCGGCTCGGTCGCCTGATCGCCCGTTCGCCCACCAGTAAGAAATCTTGACAGCAATCGCAATCGTAACGCACACACACACACACACAGTGTCTGTTGCGCGTTCAAGAATGCATTGTATGCGTCTGTTTAATTTTGAAAAAAAAAAATTTTTTCATTTTTTTTGTAAGGACTGAAGAGAGAGACAGAGCTGTGATAATTTTAAACTATAAAAATAAAAATTTAAAAACGTCGTCACAATCACAAACACAATCTCATATGAACGGAAACGGGACTGTGTGCGCACCTACGTGTACTATAGAGCATTATAGACAGCAACCAACATAATCTTTGAACGGGAACATTTAAGAATAGCTGTCATCAAAAAAAAAAAAAAAAAAAAAAACAAAAACAACACATTACCGACCGCTTTGCTCGGTCTGTCTGCGCCTGGTTCTATTTCTCTTAAAGTTGCACAAACACTATTTAATGTGTTTGTTTTTTGGCGGTTTTTTTTTTGCCATTTTTTGACATTTAAGTGACATTTTAGTCGTTCATAAAAACAAAACAAAACAAAAAAATACCGTTTTGTAACAACCAACCAAACTAAACTAAAGCGACAAAATTGACCAAAAAAAAAGGTTCAAAAAAAAATTTTTCTGGTTAAATACAAAACGAAAACACGAATATATTGACTTAAATCTAATTTTCGTTGGTAACCTTTTAAGAAAATTAACAGATTTTTTGGGATTGTCGATTTTGTTTTTACACAAAATTACTTACAGCAGTTTTTTTCAATTATTCACACAAATTTTACCCTAAAGAGAGTTGAAAAAAAAATTGTTTTGAACAAAAAAAAATAGAAAAAATATAAAAAGTAACAATCTAACATATATAAATAACACAGAAATATATTTATAAAAGCTACAGAAAAGAAACATTTTTAAAATTTCAAAAAATTATCTAAAGACTGAAACAAACCAAGCTAGACAAGAGCAGACCGGCCCGACCGATAGGTTCGGCCATTATAATTAATTTTAGAGCTACTATTCATTATATTAATATATTCATGGTAGTTGTTGTTGTTGTTATTTTAACTTTTCATCTTTCTAATAAAGAATTTTATAAAGCGATAAAGATAGAGAGAACAAAGTAAATTGCTGCTGTTGTTGGTTTTGTTGTTGTTTGGTTCTTTGCCGCATTGTTGCTCCTACCATCATGTTGTTGTTCGTAATTATTGTTGTTGTTGCTTTAGTTATTTTTATTATTATTTCTGCTGCCGATGAAAGACTACTTATTTCAAATTTTATAGAAGTAGCATGATAATGATGATGATGATGATAATAACGATGATGGCATCACCAGCCGCAAAAGGAAGCATAAAAAGCTTGCCACTCATGGCAACAAAAAAAAAAGTAGAAAACAACATGGAAAATCAGTTCAGTGAACTTTTGAAAAGATTATCGTAAAAAAAAGCCAAGAAATTAGAAAAAGACTACAACGCTAAACACAAAGCAAAACGTTAAAAAATTATCTATTAAAAGGGAACTGGTAACAGATACGCTACAAGCCTATGATGATGATGATGATGATGATGAAGCTATCATCAGGGACTTTATGAAATAGTTTTAATAATTTAAAAAGTAATTTACGAAGCTCATTTTAACTTTGAACAACAAAAAACAACCACAAAAAGATGATGATAAAACCTTTTTACTCTAATTATTGTTTTTTTGTCTCTGCTTTTGCCAAAAAGATTAATGATTATAATGTTTTTTACCGGCTTTGATAAATCATTGTCAGGCGGTTGTCAAATATGGCGAAAATATAGTTCTTCTTTGATGGTCTGGAGGTAAGCTCTTATAAACGATCTCTTCATCTAATAATAATATAAAAATAATACTATATCCAATAGACTTATAGTGTAGTCTATTATAGAGTAGATAAATATAGTCTAATACTGAATAGTTTACGACAGTATAGTGCAGGCTGGGTTAAATAGTGCTGCGCCTTGGGTTGTCATGTCGAATACTTTGTCGAGTTTTCGACATGTCGAATAATATACAAAATTGAGCATTTATGGGATGACAATGAATTTTATTCATTCAGAGTGCTAAGGTCTTGATCGTCACTTATTTCGATATCATCAAACTCTACCTCTACTATTCTTTTAATATTATATTTCGTTAAAAGAAACAAGAGAAAGACGAGAGATGTATATATTCGTGCGTCTTCTCGCTTTCTCTTGTTCCTTTTATTATTTACACTTTGGCTCGCGCATTTTGGGTATAAACAAGCTGGAGAATGTGTATGTCGATAAATTCTATATTTCACGCGAGTGAAAAACGATATTTGAATCGTCATTCTTTAAGTTTTTGAATGTTTAAGAGTTTTCGACAAGTTTGAGGTTTTCGACAAGTAGAAAAGTAATCTACAGTTTTTGACGTAGACTACATACAAGGTCCAAAAATTTTTGTCGAATTCCAACCCTGGCAACCTTGGCAACCCTGGCATTTTTTAAAAAGACATTTCTTCCTACCGAAAATCGTCAGTATATGTCAAGATATTTAATTTTCTCTGTATTTGAAAAAAAAATTTTGACAATTTCGTAATATTTGTTTAATTTTCTTTTTGGTGATGATTTTCTTTTAGTTCTATTTTTATCTAATAATAATATATGAATATATGTATGTATGAATATATGTATGTATATTCACAATAATTTAATTTAAAATATTAATGTACGGGTATATTCTACAAATTCTTTGAATTCTTGAAAACGCGAACATAAATAAAAATATAAAATAAATCAAAGAAAATGTCCAGGAAGAAAATGTCTTCGAAATAAATATTGTAAATAGTTGAAAAGTATTTCTAAAGCATATTAACTGCGTATTTATTATAAATTTTCATTTAATTTCCATTAGTAATGAAATGAAAATCTGCGAAATGGTTTTTAGGGAAAAACTTTGTGCGGATTCAACTCAATTTTACACTATTAATAGATCAATACTCGTGAAGAGAAGGAGGTTAAGGAAAAGAAATAGAGAGAAAGAGAGAGTATAAGCTATAAACAGAGCATAAAATATAAAGAGAGTATGAAGTTTAAAGTTTAAATCCGAAATAAAAAACGCGTTAAGCTTTTAAGTTTCTTAGAGAACGATTTCTTTCTAGCTCTTTCTAGCTGCTACCGTTATTCAATTTTCTTATAGGTTAGCTTAAGATTTAAGGTTAGGTTAATGAGGTTAGGTCCGTAATATGCTAGTACCTACTTTTTTCAAAATATAACTTAACTCTTTAAGGAAAAGAACTGTTATTATATGGATTACAAATATGAAAAGTTCTGAAAGTTCAACAGTCGTCAAGAAATTGGTATGGTTTTTAACCCATCAAAGCCCTTAAAGACGAAACATGATCGTCTTTGCTGATGTTTTTGACTGCGAAAAACGCGAAGAAATCACCCCAAAAAAACACAAATAAAAAAAACGATGAGGTTGACAGAAGGACAGAAATGATTATTCAGCTGTTTCCGCACAAGAAGACACTTCCTTCTTCTTAGCTACAGAGTGTGACTATGCTTATAATAGAAAAGTAGTAGCATCAGCCTCAGCAACCACAACAACAAATCAGAATTAATAATAATACAATGACTTCAAGAAAAGAAGAAGAAGAAGACGAAGAAGAGAACAATCGCCACCAGCATCAAAAACTTTATAAAGAAAGAAGAAATCTTAAAGTAAGTCTTCTTCCGCTTCTTCTTCTTAGTTCAACACCAATAAAGAGCGAGAGCAGCACGATAGCACTAATAAAGTAAGTATTATATATGTACAACTTGTATCAATACCACAATAACAACAACAACAATAAATCTGTAGCAAAGAAAAAATACAAAAACAAAGTCATTGACACGAAAAGAAATCACGATACTGCCAACAACAATCAATGGAAAAATTATACGAAGGAAGACTATAATCGAGCAAACAAGTATGGTATGAAGAAAAATATGAAACGAAGAGAATGAAGAAGAAAAAAGAGTATGTATAGTATGTAAAGAATTATTCAAAGAAGAAGAGTTAAAAGAAAAATAATACAATAGATTTTTGAGAGAAACTTTACAGCGAAATTACTTTTAATGGATAAAATCTTTTTTGTCAATCAATCAATAAATTGAATTTAATAAAATAAAATATTTACTAAATTAACATAAAATTACAAAATATAAAATATTAAAAATCATATAATAAAATTAAATTAACAATTTTAAACCATTTTTTAAATTTTTAGCCAAAAAATTAGTTTTAATCACTATTTATTAAGAATTTTTAAGAATAAAAATTTTTTTAGCTTTTTATTTATTAAAAATAAAAAAATAGTAGGAAAAATAGAGAGAAAAAATAAAAAATTATAGATTTTTACAGAAACTGTACAGAGAAATTACTTTTAATGGATACATTTTTTTTTGTCCATCAATAAATTAAATTCAATTTAAAAAATAAATTAATTAATTTTCAAAAATAAATTTAAAATTAAATGTTTATAAATTAACTTAAAATTTTTAAATATAAAATATTAAAAATTATATAATAAAATGAAATTAACAATTTTAAACCATTTTGAAGACTTTTAACAAAAAAAGTAATTTTAATCACTTTTTAAAACGACTTTTTCAGGATAAAAAGTTATAGTTTTATCTTTTTATTTATTGAAAATACAACAAAAAAATAGTGGAGAAAAATAGAAAGAAAAGAAAAAAATAGTCGATTTTTTAAAGAAACTTTACAGAGAAATATTACTTTCAAGAAATAAATCTCTTTTTAACTTCAATAAATTTAATTTATTAAAACAAAAATTTTTCTAAATAAACATTTAAGATTATAAAATATTACAAATTATATACATAATAAAATTCAATTAAAAATCATTTTTATACTTTTATACTATATAAAATCATTATATACTAAAAACGTTTAACCAAAAATGTAGTTTTTGTAGTTTTTATTAAGATTTTTTCGCGATAGAAATCTTTTTAAAAATTTCCTTTATTTTTATTTACGTTTAATATATAATTTTTAATTATTTTTATTTTACTTATTTATAAAATGTAATCTATATATCGGGATTGGTATCTACATATCTATATATCGGTTTTCGTAATGAGAATAAAATTTTAATTGTTAATAACTAAATATTTTTTGTTTTTATTTGAAACTAAAAGAGAGCAAATTAACTAAATTAAGGTTATTCAGAGAACAACAACAACAAATAATAATAGGGTGTACCGTACAACAAGACTTCTTTTTGACGATGTGGTGCCCAAAACGGACGTGGTTCATCCTAGTTTAGATGCAGACTCGACTTTGTTTCCGTTGCTGTCGTGCAAAATCCACCAAAAAATAAAAAAAAAAATTATGCATTATTTTTGCATTATTTCAAAATGAATTGCAACAATCTGGCAACTCAATGCGCAAAGTAAATGAACATGTTAATGCAAATTGGCAAAGGCTTGTTTCGTGATAACCAACAAAACCTTTCAGTAAAGTCCGTCCGTCTGTTCAACCAGCCTTCGTTCGGTCCGTTCGCGCTTCAGTCAGTTAGTCAGTCAGTCTGTAAACAGCCAGTTAGTGGCGTGACGATGTGGGGCAAGCAGCAGTGAGGCCCAGATCAAGCAACTTCAGAGAATGAAGTAACCAGAGCGGGGTGGATGAGAGTGAGCGAGACGCAACGTGGGTGACTCAATGCAGTTAAGCTTAGCAGAGCATATGTTTGTGCGTGCACACACACATACACACGTAAGTGTGGGTGTGTATTGGTAAGAGTACTGCTTTTTCCGCTTTAGACGATTTTGTAAGAAACCTGCAAGAAATTGCGCCAAATTTTCTGCATTCGCTAAATGTAAAAAAAAAATACGACATCAAAAACCCAACAACAACAACAGCAACAACGCTATTAAGGCTGCCTGTTGTAGAATTTTACATTTTCTAGCTTAGGATTTTTTTATTTTGAATTTCTGTTGAATTAAGGAGACTTCACAAAAAAATATTGCATGCAATTTTTTGCTCTGCTGCTTCAAAATAGGTAATAGAGCAGTAGGTGAAAATTTGCGCGCAGCTAAAAAAAAGGCAATTTGGGCTTCGTGAGACTTACTTCTGAAAATAATTGGAAATGGGTGGGTCCAGTCGGTCGTTCGGTCGGTCGGCCGTAGGTGGGAGAGGGTCCAAATGGAAGAATAAAAGTCATATATTGCCTCCAGAAATCATTAGGACTCGGGCAGTATCGTGTTCAAAAATTATATAATATAATTTTCTTTTATTTTTTTATTTTTTATTGAACTTTGTCCTTAATAAAATTAAAAAATAAAATTAAAATTAAATTAAAATAATATATATTACAATAAAAAAAAAGAATAAAATAAAATTTTTATTAGAAATTTGTATTTGTATGTAGAAAATAAAGTGTAAAACAAATTAAAATAAAGTAAAATCAAAAAATCTATTAAACTGAAATAAAAAAATAACAGAAAATAGAATAAAATAAATAAAGTTTAAATATAAAATAAAATCAAAAGTTTTAAATAAATAATAATCATTTCTCTCAAAGAAAGAGAGTTCCCTTTTTCGATACCAACTTGTTTAAAGCAAAATAAAATAAAAAAAAAAAATTAATTAAAATACAATGTTAAATAATTGAAATAAAATAAAATAAAATAAAATAAAATAAAATAAAGTAAAATAAAATAAAATCAAACAAAATAAACACAAGAAAAATTTTTTTTTAAACCTGTATTTTAGAATAAGTGAAATAAAATAAAATAATAAAATATAAATAATAAAATAAAATAAATGAAATAATAATAAATCAAAAAAATAAATTAAAATAAAACAAAATAAAATAAAATCGATTGAAATAAAAAATTTTAATAAAATTAAAATAAAATTTAAATAAAATACAACTTTTATTTTTATTTTTAATTTTTTTAATTTATTTTTCATTTTTTTAAATTTATTTTTTGTTTTCTTTCAATTTGTTTTTTAATTTTTTAATAAATTTTTTATGTTTTTTAATTTATTTTTTAATTTATTTTTTTAATTTATGTTTAATTTTTTAATTTATTTTTTTTAATTAATTTTTTATTTTTTAAATTAATTTTTTATATTTAAAATTTTATTTTAAATAATTGGATAGAAGGATGATAGAAGTTAGAATTAAATGTTAGATAGAAGGATATAACAGATAAACCTATCGTTATATTCCCAATTCTTTTAACAGGAAACTTTATCTAAATGGAACAGAAAAAACAAACAAATCCAGAAAGAAAAGCAAAGGAAAGACGATTTGACGTAAAAGATGCTGACCTGATTAGTTAACAAAAAAAGCAAAAAAAATAAGCAGAAGCAGAAAAAGCTCAGGCAGCAGCAGCAGCCGTAACACTAGTAGTAGTCAGCAGTCGCAATACCAACAAATACACAGACAAATTCTCGATATACTGATACTGACTGATTCCGATGTTGCTGCTACTGTTCCCATTTTTGTTGTTGTTATGATTGTATCATTTGTGTTTTTTTGGGTATTTTATTTTATAAATTTGAATGAATATTATTTAATGATAGCGCTCTCAGTCCTAAAAACGAAAATAAAAACGATGATGACGTCCGCATCGCGTATAACAATACAATCCACAAAGAAAAGAGCATAATAATAAAAAATAACAAATACAGCAACAATAGAAAGCACCGCAGCCAGTCAGTCGCAGCGTTAATAACAAATTAACGTGTTGAAAAAAGCTTTTGCTCACGCCACTACAACAGAAAAGGTACAAAAGTCAGTGAGTGAGTCGTTTTCAAGGTGTTTCTGCTCTGCCTCTGCTCTGCCTCTGTTTTGCCTCTGCCTTTGTTTGTCTGTCTGTTACTGTTTTCTCTTCCTCATTTTTATTTCTTTGGACGCGTGTATTGTTTTCTTAATAATATTAGTAAATATTCAAAATAAAGTATTTTCATTTTAATTTTTAATCGTGTTTTATTTAACAGAAATTCTGGGTAAAACGGCAAAATTTTTTCCACAAAGCTTTGGAATAAGAAATGCATTATTTTTAAAGCAATTGAAAATTTTTTTTTTTTAATAGACTTGGACTCTGCATAAAAAAAAACCTCATCATTCAATGTATTAGAATTTAAAAAAAATGCAAGCATTAATTTAAAGTAATAATTTAAATTAATAATGATTTTTTAATATTTTTAATTTTTAATTTTTTAATATTAATTAAGCCATATTAAAATGATAATTTAATATGGATTTGGATTTAATTTAGATTCGAATAAGACTTGATTTTGATTTGATTTTAATCTGATTTTAAAAGGATTTAAATTTTATTCAGATTTGTTTCGTATTTTTAGAAGTGTTCGTATTTTCAAACGACTATCAGTTATTTTAAAATTTTTTTATTTAATTTGATTTGATTTGATATGGATTTGGATTTGCTTGGGATTTGATTAAGATTTTCGTCTGTCTTGATTTAGTTTTTATTTGGTTTAGGTTTGGTTTGAGATTAGGTTTGATTTGAATTTGATTTAATACAGATTTGATTTCAATTTCGATTTGATTTGAATTTGGTTTATATTTGAATTTGATTTCAATTTAGATTTGATTTAGACTCGCGATGATGGCTTCGGTGGTGATAATGATAGAGCCGTGTTGATGGTAGTAATGATAGTGTTAATGGTAATGGTGAAAGCAACAACAATTGCACATTTTTGGTTTATTTTTTTTTTTCTTAATTAATTTTTTATTGGAGTATTTTTTCTTAATTTTGTTTTATTTTTATTTACTGCCCTGATGCACAATTATCATTTTTTTTATTGTTGCAATTATTTTTGTTGCTGTTGCTGTTGCTGTTATTTTATTACGTTGCAAATTATTTCAGTTTTCATTTTGTATAATTTTTCTTTTTTGATTTCAATAAAAATTAATTTAAATTCGCGTTTCAATTCAGTTCATGCCTTGCACTGATTTGATTTTCAGCCTTGACTGACCGACCCAGTAGTTAAAATACCAAATTATTGAAATCACTTATCTCTATTTTCCCCGATCTTCTTTGCTTTGTTATTGTTTTTAACAAAAAGGAAACAATTTTTAACCTTTAACCGTTTCAGATTTAAAGGAAAAATAAATTATAAACATAAAAAAAAATTACACATAATTAAAAAATCATAGAGACCCATTAAAGAGTATTTACATTTACAGACTTTAATTTATAACTTAATCATTAATACATTCTTAATACCAAAGCTTACAAAATGACACTCTTAACTTGTTAACTTTTGAATCACGCTTTTTTTGTTTGTTTTAATTCAATTGAATCAATGAATCAATGTCGATTTCAATTCAAATTAATCAACGGTTCTATCATACTTTCAGTTTAAATGACTTTAAATGAATGAATCATTTAAAAAACATTTCGGTTTATTTTTATTTAAAATTAGTTATTGAACCGCCTTAGTTTTACTTCAAAAGAATCATCATTTGTACGTCTTAATTTCATCTTAAATGAATCAATGAATCAAAGAATATACGTACCCAAATACCTCAATGAATCCGTCTTAGTACGCCAAGACGTAGCGTCACTTCAAATGAATGAATGAATGAATCCTTATTAGTTTGAATTGTAATGAGTCATTTGAGAATACATTTCGATTTATTTTTAGTTGAAATCCAACAATGAATCCGTCTTAATTTCGCTTTAAATGAATCATTGAATACGTCTTGGTACCATATCAAATATAAATTCATCAGTACTTGCTTTTGATGTCTGTTTTAGAATCTATGAGTTCATTTTATGAGTTCAGCAAATACGAGTACTTATATTAGAGTACAATAAACTTAGAACTTAAATTTACCGCAATACACCGAAATGAATACACTTTACAATTGGATGATGAGTGTGTTCACGTCTACTCTAAGTACTTGCTTTTGTGTATCAGAATCTATGGATGCGAAAATGTCTTTACACACTCGTATATCTCAAATAATTCCGATTTGAATCAATAAAAGAATGATTCATAAAAATATTTTTGGGTTCATCGAATATGAATACACTCATACAATAAACGAAAAACTTAAATTTAAGGCAAACGCAATTGAAATGAATACACATCTGTTGGATTATGAGTATATTCACGTCAATGCAGCTGCAAAAAAAGAATGCATCAAAAATGCTTATTTTAAAAATTTCAAAACTGAGCAAATGATTTTGACGACAAGAAATATATACGAGTATATAATATTTGTAGGGCTTTTCATTTTTGTTGTTGTCGCTTTTTATGGGGACACCTTAACCGTGCCGTTAAAGCGGTTACGTATCATATAAACGTACCGTTTGACAGTTCATCGTGAAAACGTGCATGGAAGGAGGGACGTGAGGGAAGAAAAGTGTAGACGAGAATGTGGACGAGTGTGTGTGTGTGTGAATGTGTAGGTGTGAGTATCTCTCCATGAGTGTGTGCATGCATGCATGCATGCGTGCGTATATTCGTTTATTTGTCACAAGTCAATTTACGCTCTGCAGCACGCTTTCACCTTAATTAGTTTATTTTGTGCGGCCGACTGACGAACGGACTGACTGAGTGCATTTGCATGACAGCGGCACCTACCAGCGAGCGTTGCCATATTGTTTGGGCAATTTTGCCATTACGATGTTTGTTAAATATTTTTTTTAATTTTAAATTTCTTTATTTATTCGTATTAAGTACGAAGCAATTAAAAGGAAATTTCGAAATTGTATTTTTTTTTTTTGCTGGGTTTCTTTATTTTCTTCCACTCAATTATATAAAAAAAAAGTAATACGAGTATATTAAATAATATAAATATATATACGATACGAATAATTAAAGAACAATTTGTGGACATTTATATTAATTTTCTTCACTTAATATTCATTAATTGTCGTTATGATTATTCATAATATATCGTTAACAAGTAATTATATATGTATATATTATTTTCATTGCTCATTATTAATTATAAATTAGATAATTTTAATATTCATTAAATATAATTACTAATTCATTAAATATAATTACTTACAAGTAATTACTAATTTTAATGTAATAAATAATTACTAATTATTCATTATTCATTTTTCAATATTCATTGATTATAAGTTTTCTTGATTGTTCCTCTTTCATTATTCAAACTTTATCCACTATTTATCGTATTATTTGTTATCCACAAGTAATTACTGATTAATAATTGTTCGTCGTTGTTTATTATACATTACTTATTCATTATTTATAATTGCCCTTTTTATTGTATTCCTCTTTTTTCTTTATTCATTATACATACATACATTATCAATTTATACATTAGTTATTAATTTTTCCATTGCGCATAGTACACTATTCATTGTTCATTATTAATTTGATATTGTTCAGTTTTAATTGTCGATTCATTAATTTATTATTCATTGTTTTTCATCATTTTTTCATTCCACACTGTTCATTATTATATATTCTTTCATTACTATGTATTTATTATGGATTAGTCTTTATCGATTATACTGTTCGATCATTATCATTCATTCGATCATTATTAAGTGTTTATTATTAAGTGTTCATTATTAAGTGTTCATTATTAAGCGTTTATTATTGTGTGCTCATTATTAAGTGTTCATTTTTAAGTGTTTATTAGTAAGTGTTCATTATTAAGTGTTCATTATTAAGTGTTCATCATTAAGTGTTCATTATTAAGTGTTCATTATTAAGTGTTCATTATTAAGTGTTCATTATTAAGTGTTTATTATTAAGTGTTTATTATTACGTGTTCATTATTAAGTGTTCATTATTAAGTGTTTGTTATTAAGTGTTCATTATTAAGTGTTCATTATTAAGTGTTCATTATTAAGTGTTCATTATTAAGTGTTCATTACGAATAAGTCCCTTTTGTTTATTCTCATTGCTTGTTATTTATTTTTCGTGATTTGCTCTTTATTTACCAGTTCATAATTTCATTATATTCGTTACTATTTCTTCATCATGAATTGGCCTTTATTTATTGCTAATTATACGAATATATTATTCATTATTCAGCACACATATTATTTCCATTCATTATCCATTGTTCATTCTTCACTTTTCCTTGTTTATAATTCATTATTTATTACTCGTTAGTCATTATTCATTACTTACTTATTATTCATCACTCGTTAATCATTATTCATTACTAGTTACTTATGATTGATTTCTCGTTACTATTTCAATTCTTTATTCATTTTCATTCTTCTATAATGTTTATTATTTCTTCGATATCCATTGTTATTGGTAAATTGCTGCTCTTTGTCCATTATTTTTAGATACTAAATTTATTAACAATTATCTTTTTTTCATTATTTGTTGTTGGTGTTTTTTTGTTGGTTCCCACATAAATCTTCCACAAATCGATGCTGTGCAGAATAATCGTATAATTAAACCAAGGACTAACCAAGCAACATCATCTGCAGCAGTCAGAGCAACAGCAGCACGGCTTCGAAATGTATTCTAACCACCACCACAACAACAACAACAACAACCACCATTACTTCTTCAAAACATACAAACTTTACGCATGTGAAAAGAAAAAGCCGAAGGCAGTGCAGTGCGATCTCTTTGATGGACCGGATCGATACCATCGACCGCAGCGGCCCGCAATGAAGCACCACAAGCACCACCACGACCACTCATTACTCGCCACAATGCAATACAACAACAACAACATTCGCTGTTTTATCGTATTTATAAAAAAAAATGTATATTTTTTTGTTTTCTCTGGATTTTTTGCCATAAAAAAGTTTCAGACAGAAATGATTTTATGCTGATGCTTGCTGTTGCTGACGCTCGCTGTTGCTGCCGCTATGGAAATACAGATACTTTGCCATTTATAGTACGTTATTAGCTTCAGTCTATAGTATCTGCAGCATTGGTTATCGCCATCTGTATCTGCAACCGTTGTTATTGCCATTGATGTTGCATGTTGTTCACATGCTCAGAACATATTTTTTTATTGCCGCTCCTTATAGGCTTGTTTTTTTGTTGTTTTTTCCCCAGTTTTTTTTTGTCAGTTATTTGCTTTTTCTTTTTTTTCATGTGTGTACAAACAAACGAGATTTGTCGAGATTTTAGATGGAATTTTCTGAGATTTCAGCGATCTCGGTCTATCGTCTTGACTTTAAACTCAACAAGCAGACAACTTTCGAAAAAACAAGCGTTAAACAATAGAAATTTAGGCTTTTTTTCAATATTTCAATGAGATTTTAAAGTATTAAAATAAACTTTATATTAATAAAAAATTTTAAACGAAAATATTTTCCACAAAAAAATTAGAAAAAAATCATAAAAACTATATTTTAACTATTTTAATATAGTTTTTATTTTAATATAGAAAATATTTTAATCCAAAAAAAAAATTTTTGTTGAAAAACAATTTTAACAGAATTAACAGAATTTTAACAGAGATATTTTATCGACAAGTTTTTCAATAGTTCTTATACTTTTTTAACGCCGTCTTCACGATTTTTTTTACAGTCGAGACAAATTCCCGACGATATTAGATAGACTTTTTTCGGTAGAGACGAGACAAGGTACGACAACGAGATCGCCCAAATCTCTTACGGTCTCTTACGCTCGCTTGCGAGATCCTTTTGTGGAATCGTCAAAATCAAATGTCGTTATCTTATCATAATGTTAACCATCTCGATGCGTCACTGTCCATCGTTTTTGTCGCCATTATCATCACCACCACTATCATCACCACCACCATCATCATCATCATACTCATCATGATGCACACTTCATCACTGCATCAGATACCAGTCAGGTAACGACGACTGGCAGTCACCATCTTCTTGTAGTCGCCCGCGATGCCCCCGCTGTTGACGCTGCTGGTAGCTTCTGCGGTACGTATGTATATATCATCATGCAAATGAGATGCAAGATGAGCTCAGCTGGTTTTTTATACCAAATTAGTTTTTATTAAATTGTTTGTTGTTGGTTGTTTTGTTGTTGGTTTTTTATTGGTTAAAATACAGAATAATGCAGAATATGTTTTTGTTTGGCTGACTGTTTTATTATTATTGTTGCTGTTGCTGTTTTTGTTGTTGTTGTTGTTGTTGTTGTTGCTGCTGTTTTTGTTATGATTGCTGGTCTGTCTTTTTCTCTCTAAAACATTAAAGAAAACCAAACGGATTGTTATGTTAACTCGAAAAACAACCTGCTGGAAATAGAATGGAATGGTTTTGTTCATTGTTGTTGTTGTTTTCGTTCTCTTTAGTTAGTGCTATACTGTTGTTGTTGCTGTTGTTGCACCGCTTGTCAACTACTCAACAACCAACCCGTCCAGTCCAGTCTAGTCTATCCAACAATGAGCCAGTCGCAGTCTCTGAGTCTCCCTCTCTCTCAGTTTTTGTTTTTACTCTGGTTTGGTTTTTTTCTCCTTTGTCGTTGTTGTTATTGTTTTCCTCTCTTCGTTGTTATTATTGGTCATGTTGTTGTTGTTGTTGTTGTTGTTGTTGTTAGGGACGACGATACTAGCAACATTAAGAAGTATTCAAATCGAGGAAATACTCGATAAACGAGAGTTGCCTGCTGCTGGCATTGTTGTTTTTCGCTATTGTTGTTATTGTTGTTGTTGTAATTCCTATTTCTTTTTCAAAATTGTTAAGCGCATTGTTGTTGTTGTTGTTGTTGTTGTTCCTTTTTTAAAACTGCTGCTTTTTAGCATGCATTTTGTTACCAGTCTTTTTTTTCCTTAACCTGGAGCTGTTGTGTTTGTTGTTGTTGTCGTTGTTGTTTTGGTTGTTGTTGCAGTTTTTCAATGGAATGAAATTGTGTTTGTTGTTGTTGCACTTCTAGGAAACCACTTTTTTTTCAATGGAAGAACTCGTTCTTTCTTTCTTTCTTTCTTTCTTTTTTTGTACGATTTTCTTGTTTAGAGGAAGTATCGCATGATACTCATACAATACTCATGAAGTAGTACTCATCAATAACCCTGAAGTAGTAGTGAGTACATATGTACATATGTACATACATACATACTTACATACTTGTTTTTGTGTGGGTGTGAGTGTTATTGGGGCCGTTGTTTTTATAATTCTTGTTATGTACGATACTTCTCTCTTTATACTTTCTTCTTCTGATCACTACAAGTATGCTATATTTGTTCTCGACAGATTTCAAAAGAACCATCTAACAATGATCACCAACAACGCCACCATGACGCTGTATTCATCGACTTGAAGTACGATACAATAACTTTAAGCAATGATTACTCACGAAGTTAGTTAAAGGCATGGCGGACTACTTTAAGAAAGCAGGGAGAAATAGAGAGAGAGAGAGAGAGAGAGAGAGAGAGGTAGAAATTTGATAACCGGGTAAAGTGGATTGATTTTATACCACTAAATTTTCTAGGACAAAGACACAAAGTTTCCTATATTTGGGCATTATCGAAAATCTACAAACTCGCAAACTCAAAGGTGGTTGCTCTTAGACAATATCGAAGTCTCACTTTTGGGCCATATCAAAGTCTTACTCTTGGGCCATATCGAAGTGTTACCCTTGTTCAATACCGGAATTCTTATCGTGGGCCACCACGTTATGGCGTCCTTAAATCTTGCATAACAATGAAAACCTTTATGCATGCAAACAACGAAATTGTTGACCCTTTGGACAATTTTCCAAATCCTACACTCATGGATTTAAATCATTAAAAAATAAAAGGGAAAATCCTTTTTCCCTTCCTCCTTTTCTTCTTCTTCTTCATTTTCTTTGTGTTACCTTCGAAACTTGCGCAACCAACAAACTTTTGTAGAATAAATAGCATCGTATACTGACTGACCTCAACAAAACCGTCTCGCCTCTTACATTTTAAACCATCAAAATGACAACAATAGTAGGAAAAATTAAGAAGAAGAAAACGCAAACAACTACAACAACAACAACAATAACAAAAACACCAACAAAAACAACAAAAACTGCAGCAGCAGCGGAAATTGCAAATACAAATTCTGTAAAAAAGTATTTTTGAAAACACGGAACTCAATCTTTTACTGGTTGTTGTTGTTGTTGCTGTATAGAAGAAATTGCTGCGGAAAAAATTACAAAAAACAACAACAACAATAACAACAACAAATTCAGCCAAAAAAGCCCAAAAGAAAACTGAAAATTCTGTGAGCATAAAAAAAAACGCCAAAAAAATCATGCGAGAAATAAAGACATTTTTAAAGAAGTAAGAATTATTCGTAAAAAATAAAAGGCAAATGAAGAAGAAGAAGAACAAGAATGGGAATGAGACCGACCGAAAAGTGCCCCGGTTGTTGCCCCAGATTTGCATTTTCAGCACCAGAGAGAGACAGGAAAAAAACGAGGAACGAAAAAGAAGAACACAAAAAGCGAGGGGCCACAAAACAATTGCATGCAGTGCTTTTCTGAAAATTGAACTACTCAATCCTTCCAAATTAACTGAAGAACCAGGGAAGGGGGAGGGGGGAGCGGATAAAATCGGAACTGAACTGATGTAAGTGAAAGAATTTACATTTTGCAAATTTATTCTCAACAACATGCAAGAAATTTGCTTCAAGAAAACGGAAAAAGGCATACATTTTACAGCGATATTGTTGTTGATATTTAACAACAACATTGAAGCGCATTAAAAAGAACAAAAAAGAAAACTTCACAGAAATTACGTTCTGAAAACTTTGTTCTCACGTTCAAAATTTAATATACTTTTTTTAAAAAAAAAAAGTACACTATTTTGTAAATTTTCACAGAAGATAAAATATTTTAAAAATCTTTGCATAAATTGCAAAAAAAGATAATTTAAGAAAAACACTGAAAATTTTATACATTGCGTTGTAAACGCTATAGTAAGCAAGAAATCCTTCTCCCTTCTCTCATGAGAGATATAAGAACAACACAACAACAACAACGAAGCCCGCATAATAACGTCTTTTTTACTCTTTTTAAGTACAAACAAAGTATTCCGACTGCTAAATAAATTATGCTGGTTTTAATTTTTTACGATCGACGACCAATGACCGACGACCAGCGATGATCTCTTCATCGGCGTTTACAAAAAAAAAAGAAAGAAAAAAAAAATATGATTGAAACAAAGGAAAGACCTATCAAAACACTTTAATGGGGGGGGGAAAACGGTACAACAACAACCCGAACCGCAGCCACATCGTGCAGTATTGCAACAACAGCAACAAATTCCATCATTAAAATAACACAAATAAAGGCTTAAATATATTCTTGGAAATATCGTACAACAAAATAAAAATCGCATTAATTAAATGCTGCGAGTTCATACGATAAATGTTCGTATGATGGTTGCATATTCGTTAATATAAAAAGAAGACTTTCAAGGTTAAAAAAATAACAACAACATATGCTGATGTTGTTGTATCACCAACCGCAGTACTAGGTTCAACATTTCAAAAACTGTTTTGCCACAAGAAATTCGAAGAGAAAAAAGCGTTATCGTGAAATAAAGTACGAGTGACCAACCAACCCACCCATTAGGGGTGGACAAGCTGGATTGTCATGTCGAATACTTTGATGAGTTTTCGACATTTTCGACATGTCGAACACCTACGGTAGACTACCAAACCAAATTGGCGTAGATTACACAAATTTAAGAGTTTTCGACAAGGTTGAGGTTTTCGACATGTAGAAAAGTAAACTACAGTTTTCGAAGTAGACTACATACAAGGTCCAAAAATTCTTGTCGAATGCCAACCCTGGAGACCAGACTAAAAAATTACCAAACCCAACCATTCATTATGTTCTCTCTAATGAGATAAAGAACAAGAGAGTCGACTGGCCCGCCCATTATACCTGGTGAGTTAACCCACAAACAAACCAATTTATCGCTTAATACAACAAACTTATCAACCGATCTATTAAGGACCACTTTCACAAAGCCAAGTTAACTTTTAATCCCAATTTAACTCAAGCATTTATTTTCACAGTTGAATTTTTATCTAAAGTTTAACACGCCGAATTTCTGTGCTTAACTTATGATCGTCAGCAAACAGCTTTTTTGTCCAGCTGTCAGTTGTTGTCAAGTTAAATTAGGCCTAACTCAAAGTAATTGATGGTTGGTTAACCAAATGGTTAGCTCGGCACTGTGAAATCGGCCCTAAGAAACCTATTAATCAAGTTATTACATAAGAAACAGACTAACTAACTGATAAATAAACAAACCTAAAGATCAATCCATTAACTCATCGATCACCAGAAAAATCCATCCATTAACTCACCGATCAACACAAAAATCCATCCATCTAGGTACGTATGTACCTTCGCTACACCAAAAAATCAATCTATCGAACGAATTTTCGAACTAACAAAACGATTCATCAGTCAAAGAAAACAACAAACCTCTACCGACGCATGAAATCAAACAACAAAACCAAAAACTGAAAAGTAACTAATAGAAAAATTTAAATTTAAATGTCATTTCTATTGTGTTTCTATAAATTTGTGTGATTCTTATGAATATTATTCCATTCCTCAGAGATATTTTATAAATTTGAAAATACAGCGCGCATAGTGATAAATTTTGGTAACTGGAAATAAGCCAAGTTGCTGTTTGTTTTTTTTTTTTTTTTGACATAAAGACAAAAAATTTTTGCCGCTAAAAAATTCCATAAAATATCATCACTTGATGGCTTTTTGGACGAAAAAT
The DNA here is from genome assembly GCA_949752815.1 of Conops quadrifasciatus. NCBI lineage: Eukaryota > Metazoa > Arthropoda > Insecta > Diptera > Conopidae > Conops > Conops quadrifasciatus. Next base: position 19,449,642 of record OX457080.1, on the reverse strand, counting down.
ATGCTGCTCTCAAAACATCAAGACAAAAAGAGAGGTTTGAGTGCGTTTGTTTTTACGCTGACGATACAGCTATGCTTCCTTAATGTTAACTTCTTCTGCTGCTTCTTCTTTTTTCTTTGCTGCTGCTGCTGCTCCTATGAACCAGTTCTACCAGTTTTATTATATATTTATTTTTATTTTTTATTCTCATTAAATTTTTATTTCTTTCTTGTTTTTTTTTTTAGTTTTAAAAATACATACATATTAAGAAAAAAATTTATGATGACTGAATATTAAGACAAAAAATTTAGCTGTGGGGGAGAGAGAGAGAGAGAGAGAGAGAAAGGACGAGTTGTGTTTTTATGAATAAAAAAATATTAAGTTCTTATAAAAAAAGGGACAATTTTCGTTTAACTCTTAACTATCAGGGGCTGAGAGGCACCAAAAACAACCAAAAAAACAACAACAGAATTCATTTCAGCATTCATAGATGCCTCTTTTTTTAAACTGACTTTAAAAAAGGGTTACCAAAACTAACCTCTTTACAAAGGAGCCTTCTTCGTCTTCCGCTTCATACTTAACTTCTTTTAGAAAGACTTCAGACTACGGTCTGTTTTTTCTATCTATATAATATTGACTCGTCTCTTTTTTCTTTCTTCAATAAGCATATACTTATTATGTACCTGTTTTTTTTTTTTTTTGTTGATCTCATTAGCTGCAGGTTTTTTTTAAGTCTGCGATGGCGATGGCTCGTGAACGCATAAAAAAAGAAACAGATGCAAATACACATACAGAAAAATTCAAAAAAAAAAAAATACGGGCGCATGTGTTTATAGCAATGGTTTCCACAAACAAAGAGCGCGCGTCTACCCTGCGATATAATACTCTTCTCTGCACTGCACAATTCTGATCGCAGGAAATCAGGCGACAAGTGTATAAACCGGTTGTCAACGAATGAATCCAACCCCACCAGTCGCGTCGACCAGTCGACAACCGGCCAAGCAACGACAAACCACCACCACCACCAACACAAAAAAAAACTATACACAATAATAACAGGTACCTTCAACAGGTAAAAAAACATCATCTCATCTCGCTGTTTGTTTGCCTGAGACTTCCTATCTATCCATATATGTACATATATATTCTTATTTATGTTTGTCCAAGCCTTTCGTCGTCTGGCTAAATGCTGCATGGCACCATATACATATTTATGTATATATGTATGTATATATGGTGTTTGGTGTATACTTTGACTCTCTTATAAGTATTGCTGGCTATTTGTAGCTTCATACTTCATACTTAATGACATTATTGTTTTTGCCTTTTCTTATACTTCCAGCTTTTTTATTAAGTGCTATATAGGTAGATATGTATTTTATCTACTCGTATACACACACACACATACACCTACATATAATAATAATATAATATATTATGTTTTTTATTTCTTTTATATGCTTTTTCCATCTTGTTTATGGTTTCTCTCTTTGCACATGAATTAAGCTTCGTCAAGTTTTTATTTCTTTTTAGTTTTCTTTTAATTGTTTCCTTTTTTTAATTTTCTTTTTTAATTTTTCTTTTTTTAATTTTTTTTTTTTCAAATTTTTTTTATTTAATTTTTTTTTTAATTTTTTTTTTAAATTTTTTTTAATTTTAGTTTCTTAAATTTTAAATTTTTTTTTAATTTTTCTTTCTTATTTCTTTTATACCATATTTTTGCATATGTATACGAAAAGTATACATACATATGCATATGTATATATAATTTGTGTGCTTATAAAATATACCACAATTTTGTATGCTAATAATCATCACCATCATCAACCTGCTGCTTCTTATTTTCTCCTTTTTTAGCCTCTTCCAAAGATTCTGTCTCTTTTTAATGCGGTTTCTTTATTATATATAAAAATATATATGTACATATATGGAAGAATATCTGCAATATTTTGTGCTTTTTTTTATATTGCATTTTATTTAAGAAACGTGCTAAATAATATTTGTTTCTTTCTTTCTTGTTTTGTTTGTTCGTTTCATTTAAAACAAAGAACGTAGAAAAAGTTGTACAGAAAAACAAAGAGGAAATGGTTTTAAGATTTCTACAAATTATAAAAAAAATATAAAAGAATGTTAAAATCTCTTTAAATTATATACTTGCAGATATGTACATATATACATCTATTAAGATATATGCTTGAAAGAAGGCGAGAAGGCGAGTAAAGAAGTTGACCTGAGCAGTCTTTTTATTTGCAAAATATAGCGCAGAGTTTTGATGAAAGGTAGGAAGAAACCGTTAACATGCTAACGTATCTTTTGTTACCAAATTATGCCTTTGAGATGATTAAGATTTGAAAGCTATACACAATATTATAATTATCATATTTGACTTTAAAGTAAAATCCAATGAAAAGACAACTCTTTCATAACAAAAGGATACCAAAGTTATCAACTTCTGGTGCAAAAATATACCATATACAATTTTGAATGAAATTAACTCTTGAAAAATCAATTTTGTGCGACTATAGTCTCTGATATCAAAGCTATACGAAAATGAGGGTACTAGAAGTACTAAAATTTGGAATATAAAAACTTAAAACGAAAGACCAAGAAACTAAATTTATCCTAACATTTAGCGTCTTTTGATGTATTTAAAGGGTCAATTAAAGTTACCTTCGCAATACAACTAACTGTTCTGCAAGTTGTGTTCTTTCATTATTTCATATAAATTTAGGCCATAGGCGTGGGCTTCCCCCGAACTCAAACAAATCTGGTTGATTATTTAGCGTTCGCTCTACTTGAGCTTCCTGGTTCATAATCTCTCAAATAAAAAAAACTTGCTAGAAAGCTTTTAATATTTTTGAAACGACAGCAAAAAAGACTAAGAATGCCCGAATGTTGTTGAAAAAATATCAAAATTATTTTCAATCATTTCAAACAAAGCTAAATCTTTTAATCCTTTGAAAATTAATTTTTTTTTTTAATTTAATTTTTTCATTTTATTTCTGGTTCATGGAATGAATAGTCGTACGTAAATCCCAAAAAAATTATATTATTTATTTTTAATACTTTACCTCATTTAATGAACGTTCTGTCCGTATATGCATGTGTGCGCGTGTGTGTGTGTGTGTGTATGTGTCGGTGTGTGTGTCAGTGCTTTTGCTTACGTCTTTCTATACACTGAAAACATAATCCATTAAACCAATTTTGGCAAAGTTTCAAAATTACGTTGCCAAAAAAAAATCGGAATCAAGGAACTTCAATGAGAATTTATATAATAATACAACAAAAAATACGAACAACAAAATAGGTTGCAAATATATTTCACATTCGGACAAAAAAAAATGAAAACAAAAAAATTTCCTAATTTAAATTGGTTTATAGACACAATAGATACGAAATAGATTCTAAAAGAAAATCTTAATTAAATGTATTTATTTTTGAAAATGAAAAACTGTTCTATTCAAACTAAATCCGAATGAGCAAAAAATTGTTTGGAATTGAAAGAAAGTAAATGCGAAATTTTAGAACAATGTAAAATGTAAAAACTATCGTAATGTACTAAAATATAAAAGCAGCGCAAAAATCTTTTCTCAAATACAAACATTCTGCTAAAGGCAAATATACACCGAAATCTAAAAATTCTATTAACATTTAGAACACAAAAACTTAAAACGAAATTTGGTACATGTGTTCTAAAAGGCAAAAATTTCAGTACAGGATGAAAACTAAATTTAGTACATCAGTTCTAAAAGGCAAGAAATTCAGCAAAAAGATGAAAACAATTATACAACTTATTCCAAATCAAAAGTTTAACAGAGAAAAAAAAATTACCAAAATTAAACCTCTCTAGAAAAAAAAACATTTACCACAAAGAGTGAAGAGGTTTGAACAAAAATCTAAATACTTCTAAAAGGTTGGAAAGAATAATAAACAGAAGCTGTAGGTACAGCCGTCACAACTACCGAATTACGAGCGTGGACCCAGAATTCTATCGACATGATTTAATTGAAGGCAGCAAAACTGATGGATGACAAAGCAACCACCGATAGATTGACAGACAGACAGACAGACAGACACACACACAGAGACAACGAGCGGAGCTACTCGTTGCTCACTGTCGTCCAACGACAATGAATAATAAAAACAACACTAATAGAACTAAATGGATCCAACGTCCATCTTAATTAAAATAATCAAGAGAGAAAATGCAGGCAGTTGAGAGGAAAGAAAATAATCGAAAGAAATCAGTGAAGCACTGTAGAAAAAGTGCACGAAAATGTATTCGTGAGCCGAGTAAAACGAGAGAAGAAAAACAGGCAGTACTCAAAGAGTTAATAAGAATAAATTGAAACGAAAGGAATAATAAATAATTGAGAAAAATATATGTTACAATTTTCAAAAGATAATTTTGAAATCTTAAGAAATTTAGCAACAAAAAAAAAAATAATGAGAAATTATTAGAATTTTATCCAAAGAACAAAATGCTTTTGTCAGTTTAATTCGAATAATAAAATTTTGGAAGAACTCCCGGCTTTTTCAAACAATTATGATTTAAACCGTAGTAGCTTTTTGCCAACTTTTTTCATATTGAACTTGAAAAAAGACCGAGCGGGTCCAGTATAAAAACTGAAGGAGGTAGAGCCCCTTTTTTACTGTTAGCTTTTGATCTTTGTTTTGTTGGTTTTGTCGAATGAAAGTCGAAGAAAACTAGAGGATAAAGATAGACCCTTTTCAGTAATAACTCTTGATCTTTCTATTTAGTTTTAACAGAGACCTAAAAAACCTCTTCATCAAAAAAAGTTGCCAAAAAAAGAGGCTCGCAAAAGGTTTAAAATATACCTTTAAATACGAGTATAATATAATATTATAGAATATAAGATTATTAGATTATTCTTAGATTACTATTAGAATAGTTTAAGATTATAGAATATAAAAGACAAATATTCTTATCCTAAACGCGAAGATTTATACCCAGAAAACTGTAAAACTTGAAAGAGAAGAAAACAATATGCCAATGAATTTTTAAAAGTAGCTAAATCTTGAGCCTTTAAGAAATAGTTTTCGACCAGTGTAAATAGCTTTAAAGCTATCTCTCTACCCCTCTACCTCCCTTCTACCCACCCGACCTTTAAGAAGTAATCGTAAGTAATGCCACAGACTGCATTGGATTCACCAAAAAGTCACAGCACCATGAATTTTGTGGAATTTTTTTGTTTTTTTTTCTGCAAAATTATACTCATAAAACGCCGGAAATCATAAAAATCCCAGCGGGAGAGATTTCAATTCAGGGAAAATACGAGCAAAAGGAAGTGCGTTGTTGAGGCAGCCATTATTTATTTGTCAGAAAATGTCCAAAAATATTAACGGAAGCCATCATATTGTGCATTGAAATGTAATGATGGGTGGAAGGAAGATCGGATTGGTTGGTTGGTGGGTTGGTTACGAGAAATGCGGGTGGGGAGGAAGGGCGCGGTGCTTATGTGGAAAACACATAAAGGGCTGCTGCTAGATAATCCCAAAATCGGTATAATCAAATTAAAAACAAAAAGAGTTAAGAATAAATTCTATAGAATACTATAGAATTCAATTAAATTCTATAATAATGTACTCGTAGTATACTCACGTGCCGTATTTCAAATTTATTACTAATTAACCGATACTAATTGACGAGAAATAAAAAAAAATTACTAGAAAATTAAAATTAATAACAACTTTAATATTAATTATCCTGCTATAATTACATTTAATTGCAGAGAAACATGGCTTTTTCGAAAATGTTTAATTACAAAGAATTAAGAAAGCAATGAAAGCATAAAATTATAAACTAGTTAGAAATTCTTTTGTTTTTTTTGCTATAAAATTTTCCCAACAGAACAAAAAACACACACAAAATATAATTAAAGCAATACAAATATAATTTAGCGTCTTTTATTTAACTACGTAAAAATTCTATAAGAATTATAAAAGTTTTCTGTAGAGAAAAAGGGCTTTTTCGAAATAACACAAATTATGACGATCTTTAAAGCATTAAAACTAAAAAAAATTACAAATTTAAAAATAAATTGTAAATTATATATTGTAAATTACTATGTAATTAATTTTACTATTTATTGTAAGTTATATTGTAAATTGACTATTATAAATTAAGTTACAATCTGGGTTGTCATGTCGAATACTTTTTCGAGTTTTCGACATTTTCGACTTGTCGAATACCTACGGTAGACTACCAAGCCAAATTGAAGTAGATTACACAAAATTGTCGAAAATTCTGAAAAATTTACCTTCATCAATAACAATAAGAATGAATTTCAATTTTATTTTTGAGTCCAGTCATTTCTTTGTGAAAAAATGGAACATTTATGGGATGACAATGAATTCTATTTATTCAAAGTGCTGAGTTTTGATCGTCACTTATTTCGATATTATCAGACTCTTCCTTTATTATTCTTTTATTATTATATTTCGTTAGAAGAAACAAAAGAAAGCGATAAGATGCACGAATATATACATCTTCTCTCTTTTTCTTGTTTCTTCTATTATTTACACTTTGGCTCGCGCATTTTGGATATAAAAACGTTGGAGAACGTGTATGTCGATAGATTCTATACTTCACGCGAGTAAAAAACGATATTTGAATAAATCATTCTTTAAGTTCTTAAATGTTTAAGAGTTTTCGACAAGGAGAGGATTTTCGACATGTAGAAAAGTACATACTCTACAGTTTTCGACGTAGACTACATACAATGTCCAAAAATTCTTGTTGAATGCCAACACTGGTTACAATCGTTTAAAAGCATCGGAGCTAAAAAATTACAAGTTTAAAAAAAAATTGTAAATTATGCTTATAGTGTAAATTACAACATTGTTAATTTTACTATTTATTGTAAATTAATTATTGTAAATTGTATATATTTTATAATTGTTATTTTCTAAAAATTGTCATAGAATAGAATGGCGTTTTTCTCACAGAACGTCCATCGTTTCGATCGTTTTAGGAAAAATTGCTTTTGAGATTTTGAATATAGCAAGTGTTTTTTAATTTGCGCGCTTTGAACCAAACTCAATGGAATTGAAATTCATTTTAACTCGTGGTGGCTCCAAGTAAGCGATTGCTCAAAATTTCAAACTGAATTTTCTAGAAAAGAAGCATTAAAACACTTACGGCAAAGTTAATCTAATCTAGTGTACTTAAAAAGACTTTTAAATATAAATCTAAAGTATGTTAAACATACTCGTGTTGTGCTTCTTAACGATAGCGATGATTTTACCGTGCAAAATGAGCACGCTGAGTAAGAACTGAAGGGGCGAAGGCAAGAAAGGTTAAGGGAAAGCAAAGACGTGGTGGAAGAGGGAAGGAAGAAGAAGGAGGGAAGGTGCCAGAGTGGTGGTAGGGCGCTGGAACGAGAAAACTTTGCCTCCTAACGATGCAGATCATTTTAATCTTTGGACTCTTTGGATTATTTTTTAGCACGCTCTTCTATACCGCCGACGCTCTTGACTCTTTTGGAAATAGAACTATACTGCACCTTAAAATCATCGTGCGTTGACTGACGCGTTCTTTGATGTTAACAGTATAGACGATATTTTAAAATAGAAAAAACTTCAAAGAAACAAACAACAAAACAAAACCAAAAAACCAGAGAAAAACGAAGAAAAACAACAATAAAATACGCATACAAATAAACAAACAAACAGACAGTTTGACAGACAGAATATAGAAAAAGGAGATATTCTGAGGGAGCAAATGGATGGAAATAGATGAACTGCAAGAGGCAAAAAATATGAGAAAAAAACGCTAGAAGGCCTCTTTTTTGTTTTTTAAAGAAACACGACAGCTGCTAAACAGATACTAATAAAATAGTCATAAAAAATTAGAAGATGTTTGTGTATGTTTCATAAAATTTTATTTTAAAAACTGTCTGTTTATTGTCTTTAAAAACAAAAATCTTTCAGTCTTCAGTCTTTTAATTATGCTGACTATTTCTTTATAAGAAATTTCTTACAGAAGTCGAAGAAAGTTATAAATATATGAACGTACATTGTACATACATATATGTACGTACATATAGTATATCGCAGAGTAATATTGTAATATTTCTTTTCAGTAAAAAATTAATGGAGAAAAGTCTTCAGTTTCTTTCGATTTTGCTCCAGTATTTTCCAGGTTTTAACTTTTTTTACCTCCATTTTTACACTTTTTTTTGAAAAAGGATAATTATTCCATCAATTAATTAATTGATTATTTTTTTTACAATTATTTTTTTTTTTTTAAATTTTTGATTATTTTAATGGTCTTTTCACAGAAGTTTTTGTGTATGTAAAAATCTGCAAGAAATTCAAAAAGTAGAACAAATCAAAAGGAAAAATTGCAGCTATTTAACAAAAAAATTGTCGTATTTAAAATAACGATAACGAAAACCACAACAATAACAATATATTTATGAAAAATGCGCAATATTTGCGGTCTATCGCGAGAGACGCCCTCTTTTTGATGAAAGCAATGGAAAAACAAATTGTAAAAAGATGTCTGATAATTTCATCATCATCATCATCCGAAGTAAAAATAAATAAGCATATAAAAAAATATTGTAAATACCGTCCTTAGCAGAGAAGTGTAATACTAGAGAAGGGTAAGTACTCTTATCATTGAGTAAATAACATTAAGGAGTTATAAACAAATTTGTAGGAGTATAAAAAATTGTACGTACGTACGAATACGTCGCTTACAAAGCGACGGCCATTTCTGATTCTTATATTATAGATATAAGTTCTTATATAATAGATCATTTACTATTAATACAAAAACGACAGCAAAGACAAATCAAAATAAATATAATAGAATATTTTAAAAGTACGCGTGAATAATTCTTCATTTATCAAAAATCTTATGGCGTAATTTCTTTGACTGTGATTTTCTGTCTTGATCTTATCAAACACGGCGCAAAATAGTTATCAAACAAACTGGCAAACAAGTTATCACCATGGCACAATTAGTTTTTGTTGCATACTTTTGTAGGAAATAATGATAAGGACGAACAGAAATTGACGTTGACAACGACCAAGTTGCAAACTGATTGATGATGATGATTATGATAAAGAACAACCGAAAAACAGATAAATAAAGAAAAACTTTAAAAAATTTAGTTAGAAAAACAATTTGCAGGCATTTTATCAACCAAGGAAAAAAAAATTAAAAAAAAATCTTGAAACATTATATAATTTGAATTGAAAGCAAAAGTAATCTTCGGGAATTAAGTAGTTTTTCAAGGCCTACTACTACTACACCTAATCTTTTGCGAATAAAAAATCCTACAAAACCGAAAAATTCTCACAGCCTAAGTACTCTTCAAAGACCAAGTACTCTTCAAAAACCAAGTACTCTTCAAAGACCAAGTATTTGTGATTTGGATCATGTAATCTTACACAATAAGGTAATTCTCAAGAGTACACACTCTGCCAAAGCTAAGTAATCTTCTAAGACCAAGTAATCTGTTTCTACCAAGTAATTCTCCAACACTAAGTTAAGTACTCTTGACTCTGTCAAAGATTTAGTACACAATTCTTCGAAACCAAGTATTGTTTTCAGATTAGATACTCTTCCAAGACCAAATAATCCCTTATTACCAAGTAATTCTCCAAGTCTAAGTACTCTTAACTCTGCCAAAGGCAACAAGTAACTTTGGCAGTAACTTTTAAGATTTAGTGTATAATTCTTCAAAACCAAGTATTCTTTCCAAATTAAGTACTCTTCCAAGACCAAGTAATGCTTACATACCAAGTAAATTCTCCAAAACTAAGTACTCTTGACTCTGCCAAAGCCAAGAAGTAACTTTTCAAGATTTAGTGTATAATTCTTCAAAACCAAGTATTCTTTTCAAACTAAGTACTCTTCCAAGACCAAGTAATCTGTTTTTACCAAGTAATTAACCAAAACTAAGTACTCTTGACTATGCCAAGTACACTTGACTATGCCAAGTACTCTTGACTATACATAATTCTTGAAAACCAAGTACTCTTTTTAAACTAAGTACACTTCCTACACTAAGTAATACCTTAACATCAAGTAATTCTCCGAAACTAAGTACTCTTGACTCTGCCAAGGCCAAGTAACCTTACAAGGCATGTATCTATTTGTCTTTTTGAATAAAAAAAAAACCAAGAAGAATAATAAAATACCCTCAAGTAGAAATACATGCATACTTCATATCGGTATATTTTTAAACGAAAAAAATCAAATTCAAATCATTTCAAGAACCTGCACAAGTTGAAAATATTCTCATCATTAAAAATATGTACGCACATGCACGAACACACCATATTTCCATATATTTCAACCATATTTCGAAATATGCATGAAACAATAACCCATAGTAGCTTGATATAATGCATATCACAAACGTCTACATCATATCATTTTCATGCATTTTTCAAAAAATGTTCACACTTCTTTAACCCAGGAAATAAGAATTCTATTACTATCTATAGCGTAGTAGGTATGTATGTACCTATATATACATACATAATGTATGTACTGCTTTCCAACTCTTTAAATAGCATTTAAAATGTCTTAATGGTAGGTGCTTGTACTTATACGTGGCGTGAGTACAAAATGAATACTTTGACGTCATTCATACTCAACAGACTGGATTCGTAGATGTATAGAGAAATTACGTATTTTCAATAATAATTTTTCGACAATAATTTTTGATAATAATTTTTTCGTCATTTTTAATTTAACGTTAATGTTAAGGTGCCTTTTCATTTTGAAAGAAATATACGTATATACATATGTATATTCGTATGTACGCAATAAAAGTATTTTGCAGCTGTTCATTTTCATCACTATCAAGAAAGTCCGACGGGACCACGAGGCCACCAGAGAGTATAGGAGTATGGCTACGATAAAAATTCGAACATTTGCGTTTGTTCTTTTATCAATTATATAGTTGTGTTCTTTTTTAATTGTACGAGTATATTTGAGTCTATTGATGGATAAGAAATAAATTGTGTATCGTATTAATTAAAATAAATTCTGATTGTAAAATCATTATCAATTGGTTCAAATTATTATTGACTGTCATTCAAAATGAAACGACTCCAACCAACACCAGACAAGACCTATTAAAATTATTTTCTAAGTGGGAGACCGTCAATGTAAGCAATACGTTAATATAGAAAACGATAGACACGATCGTTTTAAAAATAAATCTGTATATACTCAGAAGAAAAAAAGGAATCCTGCAGAGTTTCAAAGAGTCGTATTGATTTTCAAGTGTCTTTGTTATCCAAACAATCCAAAAATGCTCACATCAAATAAACAAGGATGATGATGAAGTTGTCAGGAACTGCATAATTGTCATGATCATTCTTTTCAAACTAAGTAAATTTAAAAATAAACCAAAAAGTTTTTGTAATAATAATATTAAGAATATTTGTTCTCTTAAAAGACTAGCATAAAAATTCTAACTTAATTAATTATTGAAGAAATGCATATGTTTTTAAATACTATTTACGGAGATATATTTGATAAGTTATCGAGAAAAGGAAGTTAAAATTAAAATTTTAAAATTTTTATTTACCACATTTTTTGTTGTTCCATTTAGTATTCCGTTTAATCCACTGGAAAGAATTCGTAAATACCTGAAAAAAAAGAAAGAAACATAAGAATTTTCAATTGAATCAAAAGATTTTTCTCTCTGTTGTAATTTCGAAAAAAAAAAATAAATAATTACAATTAGAAATTTCAAGGTTTGAAAAGCTCTTTAATTCGTTTTTGCTTGCTTTTTTCGCTTTGAATAAAAAGAAGAGTGAACTTCGGCTTCAAATGCTATAAAATTCTCTCATTCTCTATACCGAACGAAGCCTTTTAAAATAAAGGGTCAGGTCTATAGAAGCAAAAATCCATCCAAGGCCTAAAACGAAGGTAATTAAGTTAAGGCATAAAAGAAAGTTCAAACAAGAAAACAATTCTGCACTTGAATCCTTGTTGATTACGAGCAAACAACTTTCATTCTTTGAAATCCTTTAGTTTTTGTGTTCTTCTAAATCTGTACAAAAGATTCTTTTTCTTTTCTTTATTTAACTTTTGCGCTTTTGTGGTCTCTTAATTAATTAAAATTAAAAGGAGTAAGAATAAAGGCGAAGCGGGACTCATCCATCCCGCTTGTGGTCGGTCAATCAATTACAAAAAATACTCTTCGAAATTATAGTTCATTATATTACTATTACAAAGAGTACCAGATTTAAATTCGGCAAGTACAAATATATATATGTAGATATACAAATAAAGGAATAAAAAACCAAATGGTTTAAAAAAATTATAAGGACCATGTAAAATTTAACAATAAAAGAACTTACAAGCTCTTATCAAGGATACACCACTTGATAAACCCTTTGATATAGTGAAAATTCACCGCAGAAGTATAACCGATTTCACAAAAAAAGCTACTCTCTTATAACAATATCACCATTACCATCATTCGTCCCTTGATACTTTCCTGTTCAAAAATATAACCTTAATATTTTAAAAGGTATAGAACACAATCTTGGTATCAAGAGCAAGCTTGAAATCAAATTAGGCTCATCAGAGTGCTGAATTAAAACACAAAGTATGGAATAAAGATATTTTAAAGGAAATTTAAAGGTATTTAAAGGGAATTTTAAAGAAAAAAAATTTTAATGGAAAGGAAAATATTAATGGAAATTATATAATTTACTGGATACGAAATAGATAACTACTAATGACAAAAGAAAAACCAGAAACTAGCAGTTAACTACTAAATATTTAGTTACTTGCTATCAATAAAAAAAATTATTTGCTATCAATAAAATATCCATCAAGATGAACTCTTACACATTCATGGTAAATTTTATTTATATCATAAAAACTTTTTACATATTTCTCTTTCGTTATGATAAGAAACCATAAGAAAGCAAAGAAAGCTTTAAATTTTTTTCTGTATATCAAGTATGTATAGAAAGAATATCACAAGATGGCTTGATGACGAGAATGGAAACGATATAAGCATGAGAAAACAACAACAAAGAAAAACAAACACAAAAAACCAGTCAAGACAGGCCACGACGATACAATCGCAGACCAAAATGCGGCCATCAAAGCGTATCCAAATCAAACCCGGTGAAGACAGACTAACGCAAATCCCAAGTCCGAGCACAGGCCCAAGCCATAATGAGTGTGATATACGATGTTGTGTATTAATGCATAACAGAATTAGTGTTCAGATTTCTTCTCTTAGTTTTATGTTGAGACGTCTCAAAAGAATTATTTGATTATATTTATTATATTCATAATTTTTTTTTTTTTGTATTATTTTATTTTATTCATAATTTTTAAATTTCAACTAAAACATAAATACAATAGTAGTTACTTAGTGCTAATAGTTGCTGTTGTTGTTTTTCAATAGTTATGTGTGCAATTTCTGTGATTTTTTTAATATTAAGCCGGTAGCTCTTTAATAGTCGATAGTTATTCAAGCATTTATAGTTATTTAGCAATTTATAACTCTTCTACTCGTATAAGCGTTAGTTATTTAATATTTTATAGACAGTCACCAAATTATCAGTTCTCTATAACTATAATCTTATAGCTTTTCAGTAGTCGTTAGCTTTTCAATAGTCGGTAGTTATTCAATCATTTATAGTTATTCAGCAAATTATAACTCTTCTATAAGCGTTAGTTATTTAATATATTATAGACAGTCACCAAATTATCAGTTCTCTATAACTATAATCTTATAGCTTTTCAGCAAATTATAACTCTTCTATAAGCGTTAGTTAGTTAATATTTTATAAATATTCATATTCACTAATTTATCAGTTTTGGATAACTATAATCTTATAGCTTTGGGTCGGTAGTATTCTTATAGTCGGTAGTTATTAAATCATTTAGAGTTATTCAGCAAATTATAACTCTTCAATAAGCGTTAGTTATTTAATATTTTATAGACATTCACCAAATTATCAGTTATCTATAACTATAATCTTATAGCTTTTCAATAGTAGGTAGCTTTTCAATAGCCGGTAGCTTTTCAATAGTCGGCAGTTATTCAATCATTTATAGTTATTCAGCACATTAGAACTCTTCAATAAGCGTTAGTTATTTACTGTTTTATAAATATTCACTAATTTATTATTTTTGGATAACTATAATCTTATAGCTTCAGTAGTCGGTATCTTTTAAACAGTCAGCAGTTATTAAATCATTTAGAGTTATTCAGAGTTAGAGTTATTATACTAATTTATAATTTCTGGATAACTATAATCTTATAGCTATTCAGTAGTCGGTATCTTTTTTTAACAGTCGGTAGTTATTAAATCATTTAGAGTTATTCAGCAAATTATAACTCTACTATAAGCCTTAATTATTTAATATTTTATGGATATTCACTAATTTATCAGTTCTCTATAACTATTATCTTATAGCTTTTCAATAGTCGGTAGTTATTTCGGAGTCATAACCGATGCCACAGTCGATAGTTATTCCATTCTGCAGTCTATAACTATGTACTGAAAAACCGCTACAAACTTTGTAAGGTAGTTAGTAGTTAACTGTTTAAATTGTACCAATTTTACAAATATTTTTTGCGCGGCATTTCGGCACGGTCGGTCAGTCGTTTGTTTTCCTGACTCTATTTTTTCTCATTCTTTTCAAACAAAATTTAAATTATATTTATAGTATGTTATATCGTACAAAAGAATTATTACTTCTATACACAGTATTATCCATAAACATTCTTTTTTTTTCTGAAACCTTCCAAAATTCGTATTCTATAATATACTGGTTGGGTTGTTGGTAGGTCGTCAGTTGTATGAGTTGATGCCTGACGAAAAATATTACGCAATTACATTTCTGTAGAAAATGAAAAGAAAATTCTCTACACTTGATTTTTTGTGTTTTTTAAAAAACCTCACAGACGACAGGAAATGGTAAGTGGAGAAACTTTTTTATTAAATATTGCATACATAAGTGTGTACATACGTATACCGAATCGTGTTGCAAATGTTCCCAGATTTCTTTCAAAAAAGGACCCACTGTCCTTGCTTTCGTTGGCTTGGATTGTGCGGGTGGTTGTGCACGAAGGCCTGCCTTGATTGATGCCGGAGTATGAAGGAGTAAAGAATTTTCTACGTCGTACTACAGTAAATTCAATTTTCTTTTATTACATTACAAATTACCGAAGTAAGAGAAATATTCACAAGGAAAGGAATTTCAAGGAGGAAAAAGCAACACGAAACAGGCGACGAAGGGAAGGACTGGAATGGTACAAAATATGCAATTGACTCATTGCATTACAACGAAAACAATTTGAAACGCTAAATAAAGCTAAATAAATACCTTTGATGGTTTCTGAGAATGGAGGAAAATTACAAGTCAGCAAAAAGCGAGCAGACAGACTGGAGAATACACGCTAATAACAGAAGAAGAAGAAGAAGAAAGAAGTATTTATTTGAAAACGGTATAGAAAACGGTGTTGGCGGTTGTTGGCGGAAGTGTTGAGAAAGAGAAGGAGGTGGTCACGACGGTGATATAGTATCGTATAAGAATTAGTATCTATATAAAGAACGCTGGATTCTCGACCATGAAAAACAAATAAAACTGAAATAAATTTTATTCGCGGATAATTTTTGTTTTATAAAACCTAAACGCATTTACCGTAGTACAAAATATAAAAAAACAAATTATGTATTACATTATATAGTAAAATGCATTGAAGTTCGAAGTTCGAAGACTACTTTATATTTACTACTAGGTACCATCATAAAACAACAACAACAACAACAACAACGAATAGAAAACGTTCATAATGTATGGATATATTTTTGTTTTTCCTCGTAATTTATTCACCCTTCCGAAAAACGTAAAACATAGTAGTCAGTCACTACGTTCGGCGCTCGACCTAAAAAAGGTGTGGAAGGGAAGAAGAAGAAGAAGAGTATTGAAGAAGAAAAATTAACATTTGGTGAAATATGATAATAAATCATTGTCTTTAACTTGTCAGCGAGGCAAAACCTTATTTCAATAAACTATACTACAAAGCGATAGCATAGAATTAATATTGTATAAAAAATATACTACACCAAAAAAATGCGATAAATGTAGTCACAACATTCAAATGGAATCATAATCATGTTGCCAATATCATGGAATCAATATCATGGATCGATCATTCGTGTCGTCTGCAGTCTCAAATCTCGAATCTCGCACAAAAAAAACCACTTACGCGTCGTCAAAATCGGCAAAATCGGCGCTCCGTTAAACTCCTTTGAAGCTTTTAAATTTTCAAAAAAAAACATTAACTTTAAATTTGAAATTCTACAACAATTCTAGGAAGAAACGTTTGATAGAGAGAGAGAGAGAGAGAGACGCTTCACAACCACCAAACGTAACGAATGAATTTCGATCATTTCCCAAGAAAACGGATGAAGGACGAAAGAGGCTCGTTCCCTCTTCTTCCCCCTTCCCCTTCCGCCCTTTCCAACACTCTTTAATAAATCTTTAACGTACGAAATAATTTACGTTACGTTACGTTGCGTTACCTGCTGCGGAACTGTCAGTTTTTATTACAATACTGTGTACTCTTCTCAGTTAAGTTTTTTTAAAAGACAGAGAGAGAGAGAGAGAGAAGAGAGTTCAATTCAGTTCAGTTCAGACGACTACAGTCAGTCGTTCTACAGCACATATACATTAAAACAATAACAATAACAGAACAGCAAAAACAACATCAAACGTCAGACTTCAGACTTCAGCCGGCATCTAAATCCACGTGCAGGCCTGACCGAGCCGAGCCGGGCCGGGCCCGTCCAGGTAACAGCGAACCACGAATATATAATAAGAGTACTGAAAGCGTAGAGAACGAACCGGCAACCAGTTCGAAATGACGCATTTGTTTTTCCTTACGTTTGCTGTTACTACGATTTGCTGCTGCTGCTGCTGCTTAAGAGATGTTGTTGTTGTTGTCGTCGTCGTCATCAATGACTGCTGACTTGACTGGCAGGCAGTGTGTGGTAGAAGACAAGCTAAGAGAGAGGAAGAGAGAGAGAGCGATGGTGTTTTTGCATCACCATCGAAACGTTTCAGGCTTTTATGGGTTTTCTTGTTATTCCTGCTGCTGCTGTTTGGTTGTTGTTGTTGTTGTTGTTATTCCTGCTGCTGCTGCTCTTGTTATTGTTGTTGTTGTTGCTGTTGCTGTTTTTATTTTTTGAATAATTTAACATTTTCCTTTCATTCAATAAACGAGTGCAGCGCAGCGTAATAAATCATCAACTTGGAACAATTGTAAATGAGGAAAAGGCACAAACAACAACAACAACAACAAAAGAAACGTAACGAAAAAATAAATCTGGAAAGGGTTGTTAAACCCTGCTGCCTGCCACTAATGGCTGGCTTCAGCCAGTTTGGCAACATATTTTTCCGGTATCTCGTGAAGTTTACAAGAGCGGCTGCAACAACCAAACAAACAAACAACCAAACACATAGCAATCATTTCATTTCATTTTACAATACTTCAGCTTCAGTCAGGGTCGATCGGGACGGTTCGGGACGGGTCGGGTTGGGTCGATTGGGTCGTTCCGTGTCTGGCGGCGGGTTTCATGCCTCTTCTAAAGCTAAAAATTTTATAGGAAACATTAAAAATTTCCTAAACACAGAACGAATGGACAGAACGGGATGGGACAAGTTGGAATGAGATGAGATAGTTGTATATAGTAAAAAATATATTATCGGGGGGGAAAAAACTAGCCTAAAAAAAACAGCCGGCTAAACGTAATTATCATGCCTGTTTTTTATTATTCCTAAAGTAGTAAAAGATACTGCGTAAATACGTACAAAAGCGAATAAATATATATGTCTGGAGACAATGACGACGACGACGATGATGATGATGATCATGATGACTTTGATGCATCGTCGTATATATAGTGCCGACTCCTTGAAAACCTTGAAAATAATCACAGAGAAAAAGAAAGACATACGCTTATAATAAATATCACATCGTATGCGACTGAGTCTCTATATATTTTTACAACTTTTAGGTTTTTCGTTGTACGTTTTTCGTTGTACGTTTTTCGTTGTACGTTTTTCGTTGTACGTTTTTCGTTGTTCGTTTTTCGTTGTTTGTTTTTCGTTCAGTTTGTTTTTGGAGTAAGTCGTTGGTTCGTTGGTTTCTGGAAAATGGCATTCATTACAACGAAGTAAATCAGGTTTTGCCTTACATTTATTTATATATTTTATTTTTTTTTTTTTTTTTTGCCAATACAGACAACAGCCAGACAACTGTGTTGTTTTGTGTCGGTGCCGTGAAGGACAACTTATATATTTTATGACTTCTGGTGCTTCTTCTTCTTCTTGTTCGCCGTCTTACAATACACAAGAAACACAGACTAGTTTCAATTTTTGTTTAACCTTGAACAATGGAATATTTTTCTCCTCTAAAAAGTAATAGTTCTTTACTCCATTTCTTGATACTGAAAATGAGAATGAGACATTTTATCTATCCTCCTCATCTTTTACCATGTCGACTATATTGCTTTGTGAATTTGTTTTTCGGAAGTTCTGACAGAGTCAGCCATTTTTATTTCAATTCCATAAAAGCCATAGTTTAAATACACTAAACAGATTCATTTTAGTGTTCAGTTGAAGACTTCTTTATTTCCAAATGATTTCTTTTACTTTCATTTCTTTCATATTTTTCGTTATATTTGTTTTTTAGTTTACTCTTTTAACTTTTCCGTTTTCATAAATTACATTATAATGATTTCAATCTAATCCATTCCTCTATTTTTAGAGATTTCTCCTTTATTTTCTTTACGACATTACGAGATATCTTCAATAATAGAGATAATAGTTAGATATAGTCAGTAAAAGCTCTTTAGTCACTCTCCACACATCCATCCATTCTTCTGGACTACTTCTCCGTTTTCATAAATTACATTATAATGATTTCAATCTAGTCCATTCCTCTATTTTTAGAGATTTCTCCTTTCGACTTTTACGAGATATTGCCAATTATAGAGATTATAGTTAGATATAGTCAGTAAAAGCTCTTTAGTCACTCTCCATACATCCATCCATTCTTCTGGCCTATTTTTCTGTTTTCATAAATTACATTATAATGATTTCAATCTAGTCCATTCCTCTATTTTTAGAGATTTCTCCTTTCCTTTCTTCTCAACATATACGAGATAATTTCACTAATAGAGATTATAGTTAGATATAATCAGTAACAGCTCTTTAGTAACTCTTTATCCATCCATTTCTCTGTACTTCTTCAGTTTGGTGTCTTTACTTTAACCTAAACCACGTGATAAAATCGATTTGCAATAAGTGACGTGGCGTGATCATGCATTAGTATAATATTATTTATATTTACCCTGCAAATTGTATAATTTTCAATATATGTATCTTCTGTTTGTGTATGACGTTTTTTTACCTTATATTATTTCCTTATTCTTATTAAAATATGCGCAAAATATGCGCATATTCACTTTATGCCATACAAATTATTCATAAGACTATATACATATATGTACCTACATACAATTTTTTTATATATCGTATATGTACATTGTTAATATCTTTAATATTCAAGGTTTGTTTTTCTTATCATGATTTGTCGCATTTATCTGTGATTTGTCGCATAGAGATAATAAGCTCGTAGTTAGTTATCTTTATTACTATAAGTCATAAATTGTTTAAAAAAAATATAGCGACGAAATATTTAGAAGAATAAATGACTCATCAGTGAACAGATCATTCAGTTTTATGGATTTATCGATAGCATATTTCGATTATACATTTCAGATGTTATAGCATTAATTGTGGATGGGTTGAGTTTGTTTTGTTTCATCACAGTCTGTCAATGATCGATGGTGTGTTCAATTTCTTGATTTGAAGAAGAGATTTTAATCAATCTGTCAATTTGATCGTTGTTCAATTTGTGGTATAGAACAATGTCGTATAAAACTCACGATCCTTTCCCTTTCCTTCTCACTGAAAATAAATTATTCCGGGTGTTGGCTCGAGCAACGAAACGATGGTGGCTATGAATTAGTCACCATCATCAAAATAAGTCAAGTATTTTCTTTTCCTTCATTTTCTTTGGCCATTTAATTGAATTAAGCGTGACTTTTTTTGCTTGCGCTAATTTTAGCGAAATTCTTGTATTTATTTCTGCGAGTGTTTAATTAAATTTCTACACGAATGACACTCGAATTGAACTTTGAGTTTGTCTTAATTAAAACTTGTTCATGATTCCAAGAAAAATGGAAAGAAAGACGACAACGACAACGACAACGACGACAACGACGACGACGACGAAGACGACAACTACAACAACCACGATGACGATGACGAAAGGTAAAGAACTAAATCAAACCATAACAACGAGAATAAAACTGAGACGACACTGTATTAACGCGCTATCTTTTTCCAGAACAGTTTAAGTGCAGTTACCCTTTTTTCTTCCTGTAGATGTTTTTTTAGATTTTTTGCATTTTATTAACTTCGGAAATTTATGGTGAAGGGAAGGACTGAATACAGCGCCCCTCTTCTTCAGAGTCAGTATATTCCTCGCCGTTGAATCTTGTGAAGAAGATGAAGAAGTTTCCTTGTTGTTTCCTTTGTTTTTTATGATTGACAATCAGACATTGCCAGTCAATCATTTAGTGTAGTCAGTTTTCCGGACAGGATGGAAAGTGACTGACTGTTGTCGGATGAAGTTAATTTTCTTTGTTTTTGTTCATTTTTTAAAATCTTAACTTTGAAGTGATTTAATAAAATTCTGCTGCTGTTGATGCTGCTGCTTTGTATGTATTCAATTTGGACTTAAGTTTCGATTTAAGTTACGTCCAATTTATTACGATTTTATAGATTCTTTTTTGGAAAGCCATTTTTTTATGACCGATTGCTAGAACGTTTTTAGTAGTTTTTAAAGAAGAGTTCTCCCAAATTTTATTTTTTTATTTTAATTTTTTTTTTTTTTTTTTAATTTTTTTTTTTATTGTATTTTTTTTTTCTTTATTTTTTTATTTTTTTTTTTTAATTTTTTAATTTTAATTTTTTTTATTTTTTTTTTACATTTTTTTATTTTTTTTTTTTTTTTGTTTGTTAACTAATATTGATTAGTTAAAAATGTTGCTTTTATCGTCGTTCTTGAAGACAGAACATCCATTTATCCTGCGCAGTTTTTATTCCACAAAAAAAGCGACTTATCACATCTAGTGAACATAGTCTACCGAAGAAGAAAAAGAAAAAGAGAGGGAGAGAATATGAAATTTTAAAAAAAAACTCAGCAGTAAACAAACCTAACCCTTGATGAACTTATTCATTGACTGTTCCATATAATTGACAAAATTTAATTGTGCAATAAATAAAAGACAATAAAAACAAGCGAAAGAGAAAGAAAGAAAAACTCCACAAAAAATCCACAATTATTCATGCTCAGTTTAAAGTTGAACAAGTGACTTTTCTACTTCTTTTGTTATTGTTTGTTGTTGTTGTTGTAATAGTTGACATTAATCAGCTCAAAAAACACCTTCGAAAAAGCGTTATGGCAGAAAAAGTCGTGACTTCAGAGGTAACGACGAAATTTAAATTCAAAAATGTTTAAAAACGAAAAAGATTTCATTTTAAAAACCAGAAACCTTCAGAAGATCTTCATCGTATATGAATGGCTTTATATGGTCGTGATTTTTTATTGATATTTATTCAATCCATAAACAAATTGAATAACCCTCAAGCAACCAAAACCTTCATTAGCAGCAGCAGCATCACCATCACCACCACCACCACGATAAGGCATTACTAACAAACACAACAACAACAACAACAACACTACCAACAACTTTTGATATTATAGCTTTTTAGTCTTTAGCAACCGCAAAGGCCATCATCATGCGTTTAGTAAGAGTCAGGCGATCAAACAATGATCGTTTAAAGATCGCACGATCGATCGATCGATCGATGGATGGATGGATGAAATGGATGGATGGATGGATGGATTGACAAACAATTGATTGATCAATGAAATGATTATGGAATTTGTGTATAATTTAGTTAACTAACGATAATACAATATGTTTTAAAATCTTTCAGATGTTGCAAAAGATTTTAATTTAAATAAAAACTTTAAATTCGATGAAGGTGATTCGTCGTTGTTGTTGTTGTTGGCGCAGACGTCGTTGTCGAAAGTCAGTGGCGTTGTCGACATTTTAACGTTGCTCGATCGTTGTTAGCGTTTATCGTCATCATTATTAAATAACATGATTTCGCTAATAAAACTTTTAAACAAAGAGCAGCAGCAGCAGCAGCAACAACCACAACCACCACCACAACAACAAAAACAAGAATAATAATAATAATAACAACTCTTGTTAAATGAATTTTCTTCATTTATATTATTAAATTAAATAACGCTACAAGCACGTGGTCTGAATAAAAAATTAGGTGAAATTTCTTTAATGAATGCTGAAAATATCATTTCATGTCCTGAAATGATAAGCGTTTTTTTTTATATTTATTAATATTAATATTACATTTTTTTTCAAGTGTTTAAATTATGGCTACATTTATTTTTTGTGTATAATGGATAAATGTTGTAGTTTTAAATTTTGAAGCAAAATCAGGGCTACTCACTCAAAACTAAACATGAGACATGTTGGGCATGAGTACCAATAAATGTAACCCCCACAAAAAAATTAAAAATCGAATATAGTACGTAACGCGCGACAATTCAGCATTCGTGATAGGTTTCGAACAGACCTCGTGTATTATATGTATAATAAATTTTTCAATAGAAAAGTTCATTAACTTGTAAAAAAAAACGAGCTTGTAAAACCAAAATAAAAACCCATTTTACATTCCAATTTGAAGAATTATATAATGCATAAAAAATCATTGCAATCATAGCGGAAAGAGAAGGTACATTAGCCCTCGCGTCGGGCCACTCACTTTTTTTTATGCTTTGCATACTCGCGTAGTACTCTTATGTATGAATAGTAATGACCATTATACTAATAATTAGTAATCTTAAATTGTTAATTACAAGACTCTAAAGCGTATACGAATAAGCTTAGTTTTTAATGGCTTGGCCGCTGCCGCCAAACACTTGAAAGAAAACCGATTTACCGAAAGAAAAATTTAATAGTATGATATTTTTCCTTTAATTTTAAATCGTACACAAATTACATTAGTTGTTTTTCTTTTTACTATAACTTATAAGATTATATATCTAAAGGTAATATATATTTTAAGAGAATGTATTTTATAAAAGTATTTTTATCAATAACACTCGTAAACAAGGTTATTGATAAAAGTGTTTATTTAACTTCAAGCACTTGCACACTGATTTTCCAAATCGCATAGTTCAAGGATCTTTTTAGACAATGGGTATACTTTTCTAATATAATTACAAAAAAAGGAAGGAAAATGAAATTTTTTTTCTGTGAAAGAATTTTTGAATTTTTATTTCTTTTTATAGGAATGAAAGCGGCCGGCAGGCACCTTCTCTCCGACTCCTGAATACGCCACTGACAAGTCTGACGTACCTACTATATGCAGCTCATGACCGGGGCGTTCGTTCGTTTTTCTGTATTATGAAATTTCAATTCAGTTTTCAATTAATCGATCGACGGATCGAATTAAAAATTAATTTGTACGAACAAGAGACAAAAAACAAAAACCAATTTAATGCAATTTTTAAAGTAAAAGATAGAAAAAAAAAATGTAAAGAAAACATTAAAAAAAAAAGGAGAAATTCAGAGAGAAAGAGAAATAAATAAAAAGGCAAAATGGCGCTATTAGGAGAGAAAAAGAGCAATAAAGTAAGGAAAAAATAGGCATTTTTTATCAATATATTGAATATATGTCCATATTTCTTCATATTTTTTAAATCAAATATTTTAAATCAATATATTTTCCGTTAAAAAAAATAAAATAAAAAAACAACAACTACAACAATAAAAGCAATACTAACAACCGCAAGAATTACAATTATTTTATAAACAACAACAACAACAAATTCAACAAACAATATTGAAGAAAAATTTAAAAAGAGACTTTTTTCTATATGTAGATATTTTCGTTGTTGTTGTTGTTGTTGTTGTTGTTAATATAATTATTTTTATTAAAACATTAAATATTTTTAAAGTTTGAAGTTTTATATTTTTAAATATTTTTTATTAAAATTTTTATATTTTTTAATAAAATCATTATTTTTATTAATGATTTTATTCTTGCATCAGCTTCAAAAGGTTTTAAAATTCTAGCTGTTGTCGTTGCTATTGTTGATGATGATGATGAAGGTGAAGATGATAATGTTGTTGTTGTTGTTGTTTTTGTATGGTATAAATGATAAACAAATACCGTTTCAGGAAAACAAATAATAAAAAAAAAATAACGTATGCAGCAAAAGCCACGCGTAACAGTACAAAAAACTACAACAACAACAACCCAAAACAACAACTAAGGAACTTATGAACGTACATATGTATGTATGAGCAAACGAATGAATCAGTCAAAGTAAATAAATATTTAAAGTGCAACAACGTTAAAAAGTTAATTCAAAACAGAAAATTAGTTTGTTTTTTTTTTTTAAAAAAAAATTAAATTAAATTTATAATACATATATGTATGTATAAATATCCATAGACAACGTTTAAAAAAAAAACCCAAATTAAACAGCAGAAAAACAGCTGAAGAGCGTGAGTAATAATAAAGTGAATAATTTATAGCAACAGCGGAAAAAACAACAATTCTTAATATTTTTAATAAATAAGTACTTATTAACAAAAAAAACAAGCAACAATAATTACTAATTATGGAAAATACCAAAAAGCAAAATTAGAAAAAAAAAACACGAAATGCAATACAGTTTTTGCCATTAGCAACGAAAGCAAAAAAACAACTGCAGAAAAAAAAAATAAGGTAATATTTATAAAAAAAACATTTTGAAAAGACATACTAGATTTGTAAATTTTAATTTAGAAAGAAAGAAAGAAAGGCAGGAGATAAAGAAAAAATAGTTTTAGCAAAAAAATTGGCCTTTTTGTTTATAGTTGAAAAATTTTAGTTTTTAATTTAACGAAAATTAAGAAAAAAGCAAGCAAATTTAGACTGTGAAAAATCTTGTTAATTTTTATTTTTTTTTTTTTGACATTTTATTATTTATTTATTATTTTGAAACTTTTTAGTAACGAAAAGATCCGGGTACAAAGGGCTAAGATGATACTAAGATTAGCCGAAACAAGTACTAAAATTACATAGTCTTAATACAGCCGTCTCATACCAAAAGCAAAATCTCAAGAAAGATTAAGACGAATACTAAAACTAAGCCTAAGGAAGAAGGCTCTTAGAATTAAAAAAAAATTGGGCCTTAGATTAAAAAAAGTCCTAAGACCTTTCAATACTAATCGGACCTTAGTACTAAGTACTAAAAAATTACAAAGACTGTCACTAAGATTTCACATGAATTTACAGCCTCAATGAAGAAGACTGAGCAAAAATAGAAAAATAAAAGAAAATTAAAACTAAGTCTCATACGAAAAACAATATCTCAAGTAGGATTAAGAAGAATACTAAAACTAAGAGAGACCTAAGAGCTTAAGGGACGGCTTTTAGAATATACAAAGTCTGGGTTAAGACTGAGACAAGTACTAAGACCCATCAATACTAATCAAAGCTGTGAGGGACATCCTTAATCTAATATACGTACTAAAATTTAGTGTAGCCAAAGCCAAAGAGTGCAGAAAGCAAAAAACCAAAAGCAACCTTTTCTTGTTGTTTGTATAAAAAATCTATTAATTATTCAAATATATTAATTACACTTAGTGAAAACGAAACTAATTTTAGGTTGTTATTATTGTTTTACTAGTTCCATTAATTAGTTTGACACACACTGAGAATTGCAGACGCCACAAACTCACCGTCAGCAACACTACAAACGACACAACACAGCAGACAAACTGTTAACAACCAGACAGACCAAAAAAAAAGAGGAGTACCTTTTCTTAATATTTTTTTGCTGCTCCTCTTTTGAATAAAATTATACCGACAATATGGTCGCATAGAAAAAAAAAACACAAAAAACGCCAGCGATAACAGCATGCATGTCATTTCATGTCTGGCAAAAAAAAAAACAACAAAAAAAGGAAAAAACACTCGACTGGAAGAATTGCGTAGATTGAACCATATTCACACTAATGACAGGAAATGAACACTTGAGCGGAGGAGGAGGGTTCTTCATCCACTTCAGATTTCGAGTTAAGTTTTAGAGGAGTTGCTGTTGTTGTTGTTGTTGTTGTTGTAATGGGAATTGAAAATGCAACGGGGAGCGGTACCAGAAATTGAAAAACAACCCACCTGTCAATTAAAAAATACATTTTTCCAATATTAATTACGATTGGCCAATTATTAATTTTTTTTTTTTCCATTATTAATTTTAATGATCAAATTATTATTATTAAAACAATGGAAAAAAATTATAAGAGAAATTGAGTTTCATCAATTTTTTATAAAATTTTTTTTACAAAAAAAAATTGTAATAGAATTTTTCTTGATGTGACAAACAATAGCTCAATCAAGCCGTGAAAATAATAACAACAAGAGCTTTTTTATTATTAAATTATTCTATTATAATTAATAAACAGTATGGACCACATCATTAAAAGGTTTTAGTTCTTGATGGGTTGAATTTTTTGTTATATTAAATCAATCTACGCACTTTAATTTTGGGTATGTATGATTTTAGGTACGCATCTACGTACATACATATGTATATACAGCACTCCGTCGGTTATGGCAACTGACGATAAACTCAACACTTCGCTTTAAGTAACCATTATAACCTCTTAGTCTAGACTCTTATTAGACATTTAAATAAACATTAATAAAGTGAAAAAACATTGCTGCTGATTTTTTCTTTCTCAAAAATGTTAAAAATTACTACGAAGGTGTTTTTTTTATGTTGAATTTTTTAGGTTATGACCTCGCTTAACGTAACACATTCTCGGTTAGTACAAAAATCTATTCTATTGTATATCTATTAGTTAGTTGCGATAACTGAAGGGGCATTCACTGTATTATTAATAGCTAACATTTTGTATTAGTATTTTTGCCGTAGCCATCATCATCATCGATAGTGATGTCATGTTGTTGTTCTCGTTGTTGTTATTTTCGTTGTTGTTGTTGAAATTGCTTTCATTCGTTGTTGGAATTGAGCACAAAATGGAACCGAACGAACTATCCATCCATAGCTTCATCGTTGCGAAATTTGGCAACATCGCATTTCTCAGAGAAAACCCAAACTGAATCGCAATAGCAGCAGCAGCAGCAGAAATAAGCAGCGTCGCAGCCACAGCAGCAGCAAGAGAGCCACCCAGCGCTGCAGCCATATTTATTTCATAGGTATAAACATGCGCTCATTTGGCATGTATGGATGTATATACTTTGTGGATAATGCTATTAAGCATTTATTATTGTTTTTATTGTTTCACAGCTTGGTCGGCTTCGTCTGTTGTTGTTGTTGTTTCTTTTATAGGCATTCTCATTCTCGTTGGACATACATATAAACTCGCATACATAATCCAGAAACTCTTCAAAAAATATTTTCAATAATTTTGTTGTTGCTATTGAATAAAGTCAGAAATGTTGGGTGAATGTGTGTGTGTGTGTGTGTGTGTGTATAGCTTTAGCATTGCATTTTATACCGTGGTAAAAATCCGCGCATACACACATTCTGTGCGGAGTCTGTTTTTCCACTTGCTGCAATTGTTGTTGTTATATGTTACTATGTACATAACGAGTACATGCATATTTCTCTCTCTCTTATGGTTTCCCAACCGCATTGATGCGTTGCTTTGTTGAGCGATATTTTGTTACATTTGTTGTTGTTGTTGTCACTGCAGTTATTGCTGCGACGGCAGCTTTCAGTTCTCACTACGGCTTATACTAATACGACATGCTGAGCAGATATTCTGGTAAATTGAAAGAATAAATACCTTGAAACAACAAAAAAAGTGCTTGCGAAAAAATTCTTCTCGACTGCATGAAATACGACAGACAATGCACGCATATGTACGTATATATTTATGTAGATATACATATCGTATATATAAGTATAAATAAGTATAGTGCATAAGTCGTGTGAATATTTGTTTCTAGAGAACGTACGTGCTGTAGAAATGTATGTACATATGTTTGCAGATCTTCTGTGTAGGAATGAAGATTTGTGTGCAAAAAAAAGGCTGACAGACGACGACGCTTTGAAAAACGCAGTAAGGGACGACCGACATGGTTAAAAAAGAAAATCAAAATAACCAGCACAATCCTCTCTGCTTTCTCCTACTTTGGTTTTGTTTTCTTTTATGAAAAGCTTCTTTTGTAGAAATGCTTCTACAATCCTCAACGCACTTCGGCAGCTTCTGCGCAGACGTACTTTTCTTTGCCTGTGTGTGCGTATGGCTACAATGCATATTCAGCACATTTCAGCTACATTAAATTGTATCTTTGCAATTTCTACAAGTAGCAAAAATGTACGTGTAGTTTTGTCGCTGTTGCTAATTTTGTTGCCTGCTCACTCGCTCTCATGCACAGAGCAATAGTAGCCGCAGCAGCCAAAGAAACTATGTATATGCTCTGGAACTAGTTTGAGCAGAAACCATAGCAACAACAGCGCAGCAGCGCACCGGCAGCAAAAGCATCAAGCAAAAGCAACAACATGGTCTGCGGCAATAATACGTATGCCTGTTGTTGTTGTTGTTGTTGTTTTTAATGAAAGATACATATTGCTGTAGCATTCCATGGAGTTTTATTAAATTTTAATGTAGAAGGTACTTCAATCTACCTCTCTCTCACTCACTCACTCTCTCTCATAATAAGCACCTTCAGACGCAGCTGGCAGTATGAAAACAACTGTAACATCAATAACGAGAGAGGCGATGGCATTAAACATATAAAACGCAAACTGAGAGTAAAGAAAAACTTTAAAAATTCTGCACGGCAAAACATTGAAGAGTATAATTGAGAATGAGTCATACTACGTCGAGGGAAAATACACAACCCGACACACACACACACGCACACACACACACACACACACACAAACACACACGACCGCGCTCGCCATTATGGAGAATTGGTACGTTGGTACCAATTTTAAGCTGCTGCCGCCGTTGCTGCTGCTACTTCTGTTTCCGCTAATATCGTTGCTGTTAATATTTTATTTCTTTCTTGTTGTTCTTCTTCTTCGAGGTTGCTTGAAATGGCAGCTCTGTTCTCTTTGTCTAACACCCCTGAAAAAGGGTTCGAATTTCGGAAAAAAAACGGAACACAAGATAATCTTTTTAGTTCCTAGAAATCAGTTGGCTTCGTCGTCGTCGTCGTCGTCGTTGTCGTTATGAAAGAAAGCATTCTTATGAAAAGTGATCATTTTCGTGTTGATAAATGTCTATTCCAACAATAGATATGAAGAAGACATATAAAAGAGATGTATTACTTTATACAGGGTGTTCCGCATAAGAGGCTTCAGAAGGTTAGAGCGTGTAGGTTGGTTCGAGACAAGAAAAAGATCGTATGGAAGACGGGCGGTTATCTTCTTATCTCGTCTCGTTTAGGAGCTAGTGGGAATTTTCTCAAATAATTACATCAAATCGAAAAGAAATTCTCAAAAAAAAAACCGGTAACATTTTGAGCATTTCTACTACCTGATTTTGTAAAGTCAAATAACCACTCTTTAATATGTTATTGGAATTAGGTTCATCAAGGCTCAAACAGTTTGCTAGAAAATTATTTACAAAGTTAAAATTTTCAAAAAAAAATTCGAAAAAAAAACATTTTGGGCCAAATTTTTTTTTTCTGTAAATAAATGAATAATTACAAAAATTTTTCAGAATTATAAATACGTCAGAATTATAGCTTGGACTCTCTCTCTCTCTCTTAATAAAAAAGGCTAATTTGGATAGAAATTAGATATTTTCTAATTAGATATTTTTTTATTTTAAATTAGAAATTAAATATTATATATTATTTTATAACACATAGATTAAAATATTAAATTTTGATGACTTTTTTGTGCATACATATATAGCTACTGGTACATATACCAAGCTACTGGTAATTTTCTCATTATTATAATTATCGTATTATACCGGTTGCTATTATTGCTTTCTTTTCATATTTTATCGACACGAACTTCAGCCGCTTAGTAACTTAGCTTAAAATAAGTGCAGCTTAAAAAGAAAAAAAAATTCACAATTCAAAAGAAAATATTATAGAAATCAATAATAATCAACACTTTGCTACGTGGTTGCAAACTGATGATGGAAATGGTGACAGACCGAGCGAGAAAAGGACAAAAATAAATTGATGGCGTACGATGATGATGATATCGCAGTTAGTTGTTTATTTGAAGAAGTAGAAAAGCCGGTTTGGCAGCTTAAACAAATTAAACCTGAACACGGCGACAACGGCGGCGACCAAGATCGACGAAGAAACGTTAACAAATAACAAGTGAAACAACAACAACAACAACCAGCCAGCCAGCCAGTCATCCAACCAACGAGTTTTAAGCAGCCAAACTGTGGCCGGCATGCATATTAGACGCGCATATATGTACCGACATACAGAGAGACAGAGACAGAGAGAGAAATGTATCATTTTGACTAAGATGCTGAGGCTGATTGTGTTGTTGTCATCGTTTTATACCGCTTCAACTCCAAAACAACAACAACGACAACAACAACAACAACAACATTTCAAACATAAAGCATCGCTGCATGGTTAGTAACTCTGGTGGTAAAACGAGTTTTTCTGTTGTTGTTGCTGTTTTTGCCTTTTAAAACATCACGAAGAAGGCGTTAGGAATTGAATTGAAAATCAGGTATTGATCAGGTGTTGCTGCAATGACAACGACGACGACGACGACGACAACGACAATAAAAACAACAACAACAGCAGCAGCAAGCTAGAGCTACATCTACCGCTCGAGAGCAAATGATTACTTTGAGCTGCTTTAAAGAAGCTGTTATGGATTTTCAGAAAGAAAAAAAGAAAAAACGCAGAATTTGAAATTGCTTGAGGCGATATAAACAGTAAGATATAATAACATTTTATAGGAAATTTTTTTTTCATAAAACAAACTTTGGAAAGTTTCATCAACGACCGACGACGGACGAACGCTCCAATCATTTATTCATCCGTCACAAAAATTAAAAGAGAGAAATTCATAGGTATTTATTTTTTTGTACCGCTGATAATGATCATGATCATGATAATCATACAACAATAATCGCAAAAATTCTATGAAATATAGGAGCATGCGATGCGATGCGTGCCTGCCAACGAACTGGCAGGAAACTATCATCGTCATCGTCGTCGTTATTATCTTCGTTATCTCATCACTGTCATCGGATTTAATGATATGAAATTATTTGCGTGTCAATTTATTTATTTTCACTCTTTTTCTCTGGCGTTTTAAAGACTATACTGCGTCTGCCACATCCACAGAAATACTCGTATAATCATACTAAATCATTAGATAAGGCTGAACTGAACTGAACTGAACGAACAAGACCAATAGTAAAACATACAAATTAATAAAATCGTCGTAGAATTTTGTTCTACATTTTGTTTTTGAAATGGCGAAAATGGGAACATTTTTTTAATAGCACAGAATGTACAGAATGCAGCACATATCGTAATATAACATCCAAAAAGAACCGATATTAGTATACATATGCACAGAGCCAAAACTATGCTTTTAATCCAAAAAGGAAGCCTTATTAAGACCTTCGAAGAAAATCGAATTAAAATTTAAAAAGACATAAATCATAATAAAATACAAATTCGATAAGAAAATATTATTGTTTTTCATAGAAACGATCTTATTAAAATACATATTCTATAAGAAAATTTTATTGTTTTCATAGAAACGATTTTATTAAAATAAGATTCAATAAAAAAATCTTATTGTTTACTATAAAGTCTTATAAAAATAAAAATAATTATTCATGTTTTTTATTTAATTTTATACATCCAAGATTTCAAGAATATTAATCATAATTCTCACAAAATTTCATGGTTAAGCCTGAAAACGAATTTATACGATTAACTTTTTGTTTCAAGACAATAAGATTTTCTTTATAAAATTAATAAGATTTCTATATGCATATTATTTATAAGCATATTATTTATATATTTTAATAAGATTTCATAGTAAAATCGCTCAATTTGGAGATCTTATTATTTTTATGTGGTACTATTTATCGTAATAATATTCAATATATTTAAATTTTTTTTTATTTTTATTTTAATTTTTTCTTTTTTTTTTAATTTTTTTTTTTTACTACCTACTTTCGATTAATATTATAAATCGTATTGTATTTTGTCTTTAAAACATTGACAAAAAAATTAATAAAAAAATAAAACACAAAAAAATATGTAAATGAAATTTAATAAAACATCAAAATTTTTATAAAAATAGTTGGTTTTTTTTTAAAGCATAAAATTGTCACAAAAAGATTTCATTAAATAAAAGAAACGGAAAACTATTATAATTTATATACCTCTCGGTATTGTAATTTTATTTATGTCGCGACGAGAGATAAGTGAAGATCTGTACCAACAACCTTCAAAATCCTATTATTTCAGCTTGATTGAGTTGAAAAAACTTTTGATTTTCAATCTAATTTTTCAATGTTAAACGCGCATCAAGCACTCAATTCGGCCGGTCGTCTCTCCGTCTGACCATCAAACCGCAACTCAACTAACTAATCATTAGTTGATATATACAAATGCATATGTGTATATATATATAATACTACATACATATATAAAAAAAAATATAGAAAGATTCGAGACGGGACCGATTTGAATTGCTGCCTTCGTTATTGTTTATTTTTTGTGTTATAGTTTTTGTGTTGTTGTTGTTGTTGTTGTTATTGCTGTTGCTCAACGATAGTGTAGTGTGGTGTAGTTGCTTGCGTTCGGGGTCATCAGTTTGAGATTTTGCAAAATATCGTACACATATATTTATATACGCCCAAACACAAATAGAGAATGCATTTTGTTACTTACTAATGAATAAATATCATTTCGTATGGTCGGTCGGTGGGTCGGTCGATTGGTCGTTCGGTCGTCCTACAACGGACGGACAATTATATATTCTCTGTTTTTTGTTCTTCTTGTTGTTGCTGCTGTCGCCGCAATTAAGTAAAAATTCTGTCTGAAAGCAAACTTAAACAAGAATAAAATAATAATAATGCACGCATTGGCATTTTTTCGTTTATAAACGTAAAAACTATGAAGTATTTTTTTTTTTTAAGTGTCTCCATTTTCAAACACGAGAAGGTTTCGAACTGCAACAAAACTCCAAACA
This sequence comes from Conops quadrifasciatus, assembly GCA_949752815.1. NCBI lineage: Eukaryota > Metazoa > Arthropoda > Insecta > Diptera > Conopidae > Conops > Conops quadrifasciatus. The sequence goes on along the minus strand of OX457080.1, from coordinate 19,416,277 downwards.
GCCGTCCAAATTTTCGATATTTTTTAACAGTATTCTTAGAAATATTTCTGTTTGAAAATTTGTAAATGTTTGAGGAGTAAAGTCCTTCGTGATCAATGTCAATTCGTGAATAACGATTAATACGTTCGTTTATCGATTGAGGTTCGACAAAAATTAAAAAAAAAAATTAACAAAAAAAACAAACAAACAAAAGCATTGACAAGTTCATAGGTTGGTTCGTTGAATCTCAAGGAACAATTTATTGAATATAATTGTGCGTGTAGGTTCACAAGTTTTACGCAATCGCGAACATACCTACGCACAGCTTTTGTGACTTTCTTGATTTCATGATTAATAGCAAAAGCATATCATACATACTCTCACGATCATTATAATTTTTAATATTTGAAAAATAAAAAAAATTAAAAATTTAAAAAAAAATAAAAAGATAATTTAAAAAGTTACAAATTTTAAAAAAAAAATAAAAAAAGTTTTTTTTAAAATATGTATATAAAAAAATATTAAAACATTGTATTTAATGTAATTTTAATATTAATAATTTATTAGTAAAATGTTTGTAGTGAAAATATTGCAAATGTTTGTAGTAAAAATAAATTTTAGTAAAAAAATACCACAAAAATCGAAAATCCAAACGTTAATAATAAATCTAATAAAATGCTGTTTTTATTTACACGATTTGATTTATACTTTCTTTTTTTTTGTCAAGAAAAACAACTTCTCGTTATTTATTTTATTGTTGATTTTTTTTTCAAAATAAAATACATATTTTTTTATATAAATTTTTTTTTTACCTGTTATTTTTTCTTAGAACTCTTAAAGCAAGGTTCCTTCCTCCATATGTTTTCAAGAGTATATTTTTTTTTATTATTTACCATACAGTACAATACAATGCGATACCTTGTATTCATAAGAATTATTGTATTTATTAAACGAATACGTTTTTGATAAAGTTATGATGATTCATACTGAAAGTTCTCATGTAATAAAGGTATTTAATTACTGTTGTATCAGTCGAGTGGGACTGTTTTTTTTGCGTAGAGAAATATAGAATATTATTGAGAAAAATTGAAAAATGACGATGATAGAAAATACTCAAGTTTTATTAGATTATATAAATTTAAATGACTTTTGTTGGCCGACAATGTCGGTCGTTGTGATAATTTAGGAAAAAATATTGTCTGTCAATGACGAGATAGTTAAAAATAGTCTGCGAATTTTCTCCGTTTTTCACGTACTTTTAATATATTATATGTATTTTTACCTTTTAAAAGTCACGCAGGAAATTTTAAATATCTGAAAGGTTTCTTGCTTCACATTCAAACGCAAGCGAATGAAAAAAAAACGTATTATTCTCCAAAACTGCTAAGATTGCTTTATTTTATTTACACAAAAATTATGTGAACATCAAGATATCACCGTCAATTTTGTAAATATCTAAAATTATATATATTTGGAGCTTTTAAAAATCCAATATTAAGCAGAACAAGAACAACAGAATATTTCGAAAACTTTCTTTAAAATTAATTTGTACAAATTTGTACGATTTGAGACTTGATTAATAAACTAACTAATTGTTATAAGGCTTATATCAATATGTTCAGTCTTTTTTTTAAACAACAAAAAAATAATCACAATACTCGTAAAATTAAGAATTTTTCAAAATCAAAATTCATTCAAAATATGAAAACTTCACACATAAATCGTTATTTCTGAAAATCTGGCATGGCAGAAGGACAGACAAAAAACCGTTTACACAAATATATATTTTACTAAATAAATAAATAAAATAGTCGTCATTGGGTCGACGATGGAAATTAATTAATACAAAAATAAAAGCAGAAAAAATAAAACATTTAGTATATGTATGTATATAAGACTCAGTCAGACAAGACATCTTGATAAGAACGAACAATAGCTATAGCTATAAGAAGAACAACCACCACCATAGTAAAAAAAGCAATACAAAAACAAAAAACAACAACAACAACAAAAACGTATTCAAACTCAAACTCACCCATAATAATGATAATAATAATTCAGGAAAGGAAAAACGAAAACAAAGAATTACGTAATATTTTTGGTATTTTTAAATATAATAAAAAAAAAGCTCAAAAGGCATGAAAATCAAAAAATCAATAAACAGTGGTTGCTCAGATTGTGTGTGTTTTTTTATGATTTTAGTTTTTGCGCCGGTAAGGTGGTAAGCATTCATCAAAGTCAGTTAAGTTAGTTCATGGTACGAATACGCTACGATACAACTCTCAAGGTATAGTTAATACCGAACAATAAAAAATGAATATTTGATAAATTGCTAAAAAAAGATAAGATAATTGTCATTCTCGTGAGAAATTTTCGAGAGACCCCAACAACAAAAACCTCAATTTCAATGGCTTTTACTCACTCTGACTTTTGAATTTACTAAAGTTTAAAAGAGGCACGAAAATATTGTCTTAATTAAACTGCAGAGAGACAGTAAATATTACAATAAATTTTGAAATTAATTGAATTAATTTCAACGATGACGATATGATGACGATATGATGACGATAAATCACAAAGAAGAAATTTAGAAACTTTTTGTTCTCGTTTTTCGAATGAACAAAACAGAATTTTTGACAGCTAACAGCTGATTTATGTTCAATTCGTTTGGACAAATGTCAAATGTTTTCATCAACGCATAGACAACGTTGGCAAATTGCACAATTTTATGGTTTGAAGAGAATTCAGGAAAAAGTTGAGCACCACTTTATTCATTTCGCGGTCTATTTAAGTGAGATCAAGTGATAGTCACGTCTCTATAATAAGGAAAAAGTGTCGCCGCCTATGGAAGAGCAGAGTGACTTCAATCCAGTACAGATCGAAAAACTATGGATGGATGCAGCCCGAAGAATCGACTGTTTGAAGCGGTCTGTGGACCGGAAATATCGTTGGGCTCATAAATAAATCACGCACGAAATATAATCCGTTACAAACAGCACCTACCAACACAATTTTTCGTAATAAGGTTTAAAATCTCCAACGCTGAAGTGAAAAAAGACGAAAAAATCAAAAATGATAATAATGAAATTTAATGGAATAAATAAAAATTACTCCTAATATATAACAATATACAATAATAAAAGAACATGACATTATTATTATTATTGAAAAATTTCACTCAAATCTCTTTAAATTTAAGAAGACAAGATTTGAAAAAAAATAGCATAAGAATAAGGCAAAAATTCTTTTTTTATTAAAGTAAATTCTAAAAGTGAAATTTTTTTTTCCATTTTAAATTTCTCAATTACAATATAAAAATAAATTTAAAGCAATTTATTTGCCAATTGCTTCAAAAGTAAGAAAAAAAAATCGTACGTACGTACATAGCTTACACAATACGATACTTAAAATGCATACAATATACATACATATTTTCTTTCTTTTTTTTCCATTCTTTATTTCATTCTTTCTTTCTTCTTTTGACCATTTTTAATAAAATTTCATTTAACCGGCAAATAAAAGCAATTTAAATTAATTTAACATTATTGCAAAAAATATGAAATGGACAAAGAAGAAGAAGAAGAAAGAACTAACTTCTAGTTAGTTTAATGCAACCACAATATACTTAATCTATCTATAGACTAATATACGATAATAGACATAACGTAAGCACAATGGGTAGAGAAGAAACGAAGAGAAGATAATGGTAGAAAAAAAAAAGGTTGTCGAATATTTACATTTCAAAAAACATAATTCAATTAACAGAATAACATTTTACAGCAGTAGCAGTGCTAACAGCGTTAACAGCCGTAACAAACAGTAACAGTGCGTTAACAGTTACGAGTCATGTTAAGGAACTAATCTGTCTTTTCAGTCTTTATAAACACAATTTAGCATTTTATATAACGAATATCATATATATACATGAAACTTATATACATATATATTAACTATGTAAATACGTCAAAATTTACAATAGTGCAATGCTATATAATTCAACTTGGACATAAACTGCACAGTTTATTCGGTACAAACTGCACAAATCATTTGCAGTTAACATTATAACTTGAGATTCTCATTCTGTAACGCTCGTCGTATATCATATATAAACATGGTATGTATGTACATACATACATTTTTATCAGGTTTATTCTTTATTTTATATTTTTTTTTTTGTTCTTTCTTCCTTATTTTTTGTAAATACTCTATGGTTTGATTTTCCTTTACGGATAAATTGACGACTGCTGTTAGCAATTTATTATTCTTTAATGCTTTAAATTGTTTCCCATCCATATATACACACACATTCATAACCATATGTGTTGAGTTGTATATATGTATATACATTCTACATGGGCGCATGGTTATCGCGAATGCATACGCATGGATGCATGTAACAAAACAGACCATCGACATGCTGCTGCTGCTGCTGCTACTGCTCTGCTCTTGCTTCTGCTCTTACTATATACTATACACACATGCATATGCGACTGAACATCCGTAGCTGGTATTAAGAAGAGTTGATTTTGTGAAACGTGGAATGGCTTTAATAATGGTTTTAGTCGTTTGCCGCTTTCGAAGAAGTGTGGTGGGAAAGGGGAACTACTGGCGGTATGGATAAAACAGGCTATTATTATTACTGCCAGTTCTTTAAAAAGGCATCCGCACACAACCAAGGAAGAGATATCTCTTCCAACACACAGCTCCACAAACGGACAGCAGGAAACCTTACCCGTACATATTCATAAATCCATATACAAAATTCAATTCAGAGCGGATTGGCGGACTGACGGCTTGGCTTGGCTGGTTTCGTTAGTGGCCTGATGAAGAAGGAAGGCAACTCTATACCAGTAAAGGTCTTTTTAAAAGAGGCTATTGTTTGTTGTTGTTGTTATTGCTGTTGTTGCCGATGTCGCTTTTGTAACTGAGGATTTGCTTTCATAAAGTCTGAACATACTCTGAGCATACTTAAAAAGCGAGCAAGCACAGTCTGTCGTCATAGTCATCATGTATTGTTAAAGTCGTTGTCGTGTTTTTGTTGCAGCTGGTAGTGATATAAAATGGCAATTCAGGCAACAAAATACCAAAGGCAAATTTCAAAAGAATTTCCTACCATCTAAAACAACTCATCCCATCCCATCCCATGCCAACCATCCCATTTGTGTTGTCCATCCAGGTATTTGAGCCAAGCACGTAAAATAAAAAAGCAGAGAGAAAAAAAAATTAAAGCATTGCTACGGTGCCCACAAAACTCTGTTCAAATACATTTTCTACATGAAATTTGGCAACACAGCATGGCTTGCGAAGTGAACTCATAAAACTGGCAACGTCGCCTATGACCGTAAATGAACTAACAAGTTGAAGTGAGACAGCAATAATGCTATATTGAGGTATCCAACACTCGCCAGGCAAAAGTCTCCCATCATTTACAAACAAGGCGACGCGACGGTGTTGTATAAGAGAGAGAGAGAGTGAGCGAGAGAGAGAGTGTAGTGAATGTTCAAAAGATAGCCAGCCAGCTAGTAGTTGCTACACTGCTGCAGTGGCTCAGGCTCATGGTGCGGCGGACGGTTTTAATAAAATTGTAGCGTATTATTTTTTTTGTAGTCGCTGCTTTTATTGGAATAAATTTTTTTTTTCTGTTTATTTCATTATTTCTGCTTTCCCTTTATAGGTATATTCTTTGATTTCTACTGATATATAGTTACCTAAAGCAGCAACTTTTTCTGAGACCATTTCTGGACATAACTAAAATATGTATATGGACATACATATCGTATATATCACAATATCGCCACTGAGGAACCAGAATAACAATTAATTTATTTGTGTTATTATTATTATACGAGGCTGGTCAGTACGAGGCGAGGTCAGTCTGGTCCATACACCTTTGAGATATTACGATAGCAGTGACGAAACGGAGTTTTTGACGGCTGAACGCGAAATCATATGCAGTAATAGAAGGGACTATTTTGAAGTGTACAAATGAATAGCTTCCACAGAAATTCAAGGACATTTTGTCACTTACATTTGGATCCTGGACAGCAATACAGGCCAATTCTGGACGATCAGAGCCCCCCCCTGATATACATAATCATAAGAATAATGCATTCTTAGTTATTTTAGAGAATACTAATTTATTTTTCAATTGATTAAGGGCAATAAAAACCTGCCGATAATCCACTATGCTTCGCTATTCGTTTCAAAAAAAAACCTACGAAGAAGGATAAGTTATATTTTCTAGGTCTACCGACTTATGTACATATACGATATAATAATCTAAGCTCTTCAAAACATTTTAAGTGTGCTGTAATGTGCCAAGTGAGCTAAATTTCAGGCTTATTCTTTGAACAAAGCAGTGTTAGCTAAACAAAAGATGCTTAGAGAAAACAATGATGACTTGAGCAGACCCCTTTTAAAGCAATACTTTACTTCTAAAAGGAAATGACAAAGTATATGTATTTCTTGTTTTCTATTCCATCGGCTTTAAGTTATTTACAAATTTGTATATATATCTACATGTGCATGAAGTACATTTGAACATACATACATACTTAAACACAACGGTGGCAACTACAAGCACATATACATATATAATATTAAGCTTGTGTGCGTCGGTGTCGGTTTGAAAGACGTTTTTTCAATGAGTCTTTACAATGACTCAAATTGTGAGGTCGGAGGAATTAATACTGCCATGCCATGCCATGCTAGAGACTGCAAAGTACAATTTATAGATTCAAACGCCTTGGTTATATAAAAAAAGCAAACACACAGGCGCACGCGGCGCACCGTCCCAAAAGGCGCACAGCTTCAGCTACACAACTACAGTATGTAAACTGCAGTCAGCAAAAAAACAAGAATAGAAGCACCTCAACAACAAAAACAAATGGTTGGAAGGGGAAAGAGTGACTGTACGACAGACCCAACCAACAAAGCATAGAGGAGACATCACACCATTGCACAGAAAACCAAGTAGCAAAAGCCAAGTGATTTCGTTGTAGCTTAAAAGCGCAGCCGCAGATCTGTTTCGTGATAGCAGAGAAGTTTACACTAGCCATACACAACGCTCCCAAACACAACCACAAACGCTAGCAATTGCACTAAATTCCGTTTGCATCATTCTAGCTCTTTTATTCTTTCACAACCAGTCAGTCTCTCTCTTTCTCCTTCTCTCTCTCTCTCTCTCTCTTGTGTTTTGACAGGGCCTGCTTGTGTGAAAACCATAAACGAAATATAAACGTGTGTTTGTTTGTAGAATTGAGTACAGTGGAGCGAGTTACGTGTGGCTGTACTTATTTACCAAGCCTGTTTCCAACACCACACAACCCAACACACAATGTCGCTTTGTAGCCGACGTCATCGTCATGGCCTCACAAAAAAAAACACACTTATTGTGTTGTGTTTTTTTTTTTTTAACTGATGTGTAGCTCCTTCATTCGTTGGATACTTCGTTGCTTCATCGGATCATTTTGAAAAATCAGTCGCATTGGGTGGCTTGTGGGATGCGGTTGTTGTTGCTTTTGCTATTTTTCTTGGCTGGTTATTGCGAAAGAAAAACAAATTAGGTGGAGAGCTTGCACGGTACGGTGCTGCCAGTTGTTTAAATTCACTGCTATTTGTTGGCGTTGCTATTTTCTATTCGGAATTTTTTTGTTTTTTCTTTGTTTTAATATAGTGCTGCCTGCCGCTGTTAGGTTAAGTAGAAGGGGGAGTAATAGAGGTAATTTATAGTGTATGTAATCAAATACCAACACCATTTGCCGCTGCTGCTACTGCTGCCGCCTGTCTATCTATCCATTCACTCGACTATCTCGGCTTCTGTATTCAATTCTTGGAACTTTTATTATGTTAGCGAAACTATTACTGCGTCTCTTTAGTTGAGATTGTTGACCGTTTTAGATTCCTTTTTGTTAGTGTTTTTTATGGTAATCACATACAGTGTAAGTGCTGTGCGGTACGATTAAATGCAGTAGAAATGTTTTTAAAAAATCCATTTCGGAGCAATCGTGCTATCGGTTTATTGTTTTCTTGAAAACATTAACTACGCATCGAATTAAAAATGTGTCCGTTGGTTGGAGCATTTGTATAACGAAAATTACAAAAAAAATTTATTACAAACATAATGTAATGTTAAATTAGCAGTTAACAATCAGTGTTGTTTTAAGTTTTATTGTGAATAATTCTTATTTACCTAAACTTACGAGTATTTCTGTGGGAAAAAACTTAAAATTATTACAAAAAGCTATTAGCATTTGGTAATTTCTACGATATTGCCCCGCGGAAATCTCTGTTCCAGGCAGAGAGAAATCCAATTTTTTTTAAATTACGAAATTATTATAACTTTCATTTAAATAACTTAGTTTTATAATGCCCAGTATAAGCATAATAATTGAAAAATAATTAGTTTTACCCAGATCTGAACACTTTAATAATTTGTACTTTTAACAATATGTAGTTAAAAAATTTATATTTTTAATAAACTTTGTTGAAAGAAGTTTATTCCCGTTTAGTCCCGAAAATAAGAAATTTTAAAAATATAAAATTTTATATAATTAATACATATAAATAGAAAATTCAAAATATTAAAAAAATTAAACTAAATTAAAAATTATTATATTTTATAAACTTTAATTTATCTTAACTTTAGAGTAGAGATTTAAGATTATTTCAATTTTAATATGATTAACTATTAAACCTATTAAGCACTCTGCGATTTGCGTGTTTAAAAAGAGATATGAAGTTTTATTATATGTATTTTGAAAGATTTCATGTCATTTTGGTTATAATACAATAAAACCCAATAAAAACTTAGCCTTCCTTTAGGATAAATTAGATTAGGTTAAATTTTTTACCTTTCCGAGGTTTCTTTTTTTCGTTTTAACAGACTTCCAATTGTTTTATTGATCCAATTTATTATTTTATTAAACTTTGTTTTTTTTAAGTAAGTTTATGAAGAGAAATCATTCAAAATATAAACCTTCTTTTTGAAAATCATAATAATTTTTATAAGTTCACATACAACATTCATAGAGACGTTGACAGTTTTCTTTTAAAGTGAATATAATTTTAGAAACCGGTATTAAGAAAAAAATTCCAAGGAAGGTAAGAAATCCCAAACAGGTAGCAGGATATATGTACATATATGCATAGAATGTTCCATAATTTTCGTTGTTGTTAAAAAATAAGAAATTTTAAATAACAAATACGACAGTGTGGGGGCAGGCAGTAGTAGCAGGGTGGCAACACCATTAAAGCTTTTTGAGGGCGTCATATTGTTGTTGTTTTAGATTTCTGCTGTTCTCCTCTAGCAATAGTTGGAATTCATTAAAATTTATATAAAAATACACACGCACACACACAGACACACACACACGTAGCAAACACAATGCACATGTTTTTATATATGTATATATATAACAAACATGAAATACTGCTGCTGCCAGGTCAACTAAAATAACAAATCGACAATAAGAGCGAGTGAGGTGGCTTGAGATCATGCCGAATATGTCAGAGAGAGTAGACCGACACTGACGAAACCGGTTGAGGTACAAAGCAGCAAACGTAGGCAAGCAAACAAGCAGGCTGGCAGGCACTTCCAAGCGTACAAAATAGATGCATACATACATACATATGAGTACATATATATTTACTTATATGCATATAATATGTATGGTTCCATTAAAGTTGCCTTGTTTTTCTCTTTCGACTTGGCAAAAACGGGCAATACGGGATGTAGCTAACGTCGACGTCAACGTCGTCGCTGTCGTCATCATCGCCGCTGCCGTCGTCGTACTTGATGTTCTGGCGAATGCTTCTACGTTACGTGACCGGTGTGTTCGGTACGGTCTGCCGTACGCGTTGCTGCTAGAATAATGGACAAGTAGTGTTTATTTTTTTATTCTTTTGAAATTATGGACTTCTTTTTGTTGCTTTTCAATGAATCGTTTTCCAAAGGGCCGACAGCAAGTCCGTCGGGAGAGCAAATTAAAATTAAAGCTACCGACTGGGTGAGGGTGGCGGTGGGTGTGTGAGTGTATATGTGTGTTCTGATTTGGGTGCATGTCTCCCTGTAGCTGTAGCTTTAGCTTTATTTACCACTACATCCATACATACTTTTTTATTTGTGGCAAAGGCTGACTGTGTAAGATGCTGCTGTCAATGCTTTCTTTCACTCGCTCTCGTACTTTGAAAAGCATAGAACTCGAAACAATAAAAGAGCGAACGAGAGAGCAGAAGACCGATAGCGACAGTAAGCACAAAAAATGGTAGCTAAAACTGCTGCAGTGCCTTTGATAACCGGAACACATTGTAGTTCACAGTGTGTAGTTGTTGTTGTTGTTGTGTTTCGCTGGCACTGCCACATTGTTTTTGTGTGAAAATTTTCCCTGCTACAACGCGATAAAAACCACTGCACTCATTTCATTTTCTCTCAAACGTAAACTTGTCGCTGCTCTCTTCATCTCTTTTACTCATTCAGTACCTCGAATGCAGGCAGCAGCTTTTCTCTCTTTCGATTTCATGCATACGGGAAATATTGCAGACGTATGTATGTGTGTGTGTATTTAAAGCTTGACCACAATACAGGGTACACACTCTTCTTATCTTATCGTATTCTCACAACGCTACGTACCCACACGCTACGTAGAGCGTACAGTGAGGGAGATGTCAATCAATGGCTTCTTGTATTCCCATTGTTTTGTTGTAACTGCTGCGCTGTTGTTGTTGTTGTTTTTGTTGCCATTGTTAATAAGGAATTGAAATGTCTAAAGTTAAATTGCAATTTTTTTTCCCATTTGCTTCGTATTTTGCTTATGTGTCCGGGAAGTGTATGTACATATGTGCTCATTCGTATATCCATCCATGTTTATAAATACATACTCGCGCATACACACTCATCCATACAGCCAGCGTATGTACATAGCTATTTATATAGATTCATCTAAATATACGAAATACAAGTTCTGATGAAATTCTTTGGCTGCTTTCTGCTGCTGGTGGTGGCTACGGTTTGCGGTCGCTGTAGCCGCCGCCGTCGTCGTTGGCAATTTTGCTGGGGCCCTTGTTTCGGTTGTGGAGCCATTTTTGCAATTTATTCTGTTGGCGAGGCTCGTCTACAGCGGTTGATCGTGTTGTAGTTTGAGACTACTTTTTCTCCATTCAATTAATAATTTGTTTTCGAACAATTAAAAATGATTATAAGTTATAAATTTCATTTTTTTCACTATAATTATTCTGATTCACAATAATTATTCTGATTTGCTATAATAATACTTCTGAAAAAATTCTTTTCAAAATTCAAATTGCTTCGGTTTTCACTTAACAGTTGTACATACACTTAACAGTTAACATTTTTCAAAATATTTCTATATTTTCACTTTGGTTTTTAACTTCTTCACGATTGCTTGTATCAAAATTGAATTTTTAAATCTTATTTTTTGTTGATATTTCTATTGTTATATTTGGTTTTGAATTTAAATTTCCTTGAAACTGTTTGCCACTTTTTTCACATAGCTTCCAATGATTCGCAAAGAGAAATCTTTTTAGGTCTTTTTTGTTATTTGTTTGTTAATTTTTTGTTTTATTTTTTTTTTTTCAGCCATACAATTACAAAATATTTATTTTATTGTATTTATTTTAAGATTTTTAATTATTTACTTTATTCGGCAGGTTTTTTAAAGCTTTGAATATATAAAAATACGATTGTACTATTCAAACATTTTAATAAAATAAATTTTATTATCTTAAATAGAATTTTTAATAATTAAATGTAGTATAATATAGTTTTAAAAAATATTATATATACAAATAAATAAAATATATTTTATTATTTTTAAGCTTAAATAATAGAACATCATTTTACATAATATTATACATTTAATGTAATATAACAACACAAAATAAAAAATGTCTTAGAAAATTGAAGTAAGTTTTTATTTTATAGAAATAAAATATATACTGTTAAATATTTTATTGCTTCTAAAATTTCATTACTCTAAGCCTTAATCTTATGCTGAGTAAATTATTTACTTTCTTAATAATTACTTAACGTGGAAAAAAAAACAATAGCAACAATTCTATTAACTTATAACTTAAAAAAACTACAATAACCCAGATATTAAATGTTAAAAAAAGTTTCCTTGAAAAATGAGATCATATTTATTTTCGTTAATTATTTATACATATTGAAATTGATATGAAAAAATTTAAACAATACGATATATTTTGTACAATATTTATTTATTAATTTAAAATGGAAAAAAAATTCGATACTTTCCCAAAGAACCTGTTGAGAATTTCATAACTTGTGGTAATATGAGATGTTTAGAAACTATATTATTGCTAACTCAACAAACCAATCCACCAATAAAAGCTCACCCGGTATCAAATTATTTTAATGCTCGAAGAGGCTGAAGAGACCGTCCGAGCACTTAAAAAAAATTTTTCGAGATTGTCCAATTTACAATATGTATATATTTTATAAAGTAAAAGAGCATTATATTCATTATATTTTCTGAAGAAAACTTTCAATATTTAAATATTTTGAGAAAAACGATTATGAAATAAAAGTTTTAAAAATATTTTTTATATTTTAGATTAAAAAAAATTGTTATTGAAACTTTGAATAATTTTTTTATTGAAATATATGAAATATTTAAATAAAATATATTTTAATTCAGAATATATTATATATTCAGAATGAATTATATATAAATTAATTCAGCGTCAGTCAACCCTGTTTTTAAAAATGATAGACATTTCCAAGTCAAATATAAAATAAAATCTGAAATATTAACTTCACCTTGTAAGTTTACAATCAGAGAAGGCGCTAAATTAAAAATTATTTAAACAAAGTATCAATTCAGTCTCTTCAAAAGGCCTTTGAAGTTTAAATATCTTTCAAGTCCTTTTTTGTGAGGCTTGAAAACAAAAAACTTTGTGTGGTATCACCAAAAACCGTCCCTGTAGCACTCTTCTAGCGCACTCTGTAGCGCATATCTAGAATTTTTAAAGAGGTCTGGGAATATCCGATGAAATTCTCCTAGAATAACTGATACGTAATAAAATCCTTCTGTTTTCTTTTTTTTCAAAAGAATTCTCTTCTGAAAAGAGAATTTCCAAAAAAATTTGAACTTTTTCCTATATAATAAAGTAATGTTTTTTATAATAAAATTGAATTATTATTAAAAAAAATTTTATTCTTACATCGTCGAATCAAGGGCCTTTGGGATTTGCCGTTGCGATGATGATGATGTTGATAATGATGAATCCTTAAAATATTTGTTATTACTGCTTACGATGTATGTATGTACGTAACGCGAAAAATTGTTTTTTATTCCTCTGATATGCCCTGTGGGTCTATGGACTGTTTGTAAATATTTTGCAAACCTCCATGAGGGCGGGACAAAGCGAGGAAGAGAGTGGGAGAGCGCGTGTAAATTTATTACTTGTTATAACTCTCTTAAATTTTTTAATTTGTTACTGTCGTTGGTCGCTAATTAAAATGAAAGCCGCGCAATATATAATTGGCCTTTTTTAGATATACATATATTTAAAATTTTATTTCACTTTTTTTTTCAATACATATTTCATTTTATTTCTTTTGCAATAAATTACTTTTTATCATCACTTTACACTTTTCCTTAACATTTTCCTTTTTTTTAATTTTTTTGGCTGTTACACAGTTTTTTTATTTTTTGTTTTCTCCTTTACGTTAAGGATTCGCTATTATTAATTTTTTTTCTTAATAATTCAAATTTTCTATTTACACACAAATTTTATAATCAATTTATTTTCTATGCACTAAATAAAAGAGAAATTTTGTTTTTATAAATAATTTTTTTTTTCCAAATGGAAGAAGAAAAGAAGACGTATTATGGAAAAAATAAATATCGGCTGTCGCTGCTACTCCAACAATTATTTCCAACAATTTGCTCTGCTACACCTCGTTAATTTGGTGCGAAAAAAATTGAACCAACTTTTTTTTTAGTGTGAATTATATTCACCACAAAAAATATATACATGCATACAAACAATATTTATTCTGAAGGAACTGAAACAGAAAAAAATTTAATCTTTTTTTCTTCTGATTTACTTTTTTCTCTCTAAATTTGCACACTTACACACACACATCTGCGCTCATACACAATTTCACTAATTTCATTTTATTTTAATATATCTTGATTTTTTTAAATTTGAATTGAATTTCTGTTTATAAATTATTTTTTTACTTTTCATTAGCCGTTGTCGAGGTTTTTTCTTAAATTCCAACTAATTACACTACACTACTTTTATCTATATACTTATGTATATATTATATATATATATGAATATTAGCCGTTTTTGTTGCTGCACAATATATATGCGTATATATGTATGTATATATTTTCGGATATATACATATAATATAAGGAAGGATATATCCAAATTTTCTGGAATTTCCTTTTCTACCTTTTGTTTTTTGCTTATTGTTCCTTTTTTCCTGTTTCTTTCCTGCTGCTTCTGCTGATGTGCCGTTGTTGCTATTGCTATGTTGTTCTTGTTGTTGTTTGTATACACAACATTAATCGAACAGAAAACGCGCAACGATCCTACGATGTTCACTCAACGCGATTTACTCAGTGACTGAGACCAATGCTAAAAGATGCACGTCAATACGGCAGAGAGCAGAGTTGCTCAATTCAAAAAAACCAGCAACAGCCCGTTTCAGAAGTCTATTAAAACTAAAAATTAAAACATAAGTAAGAAAAAACGCCATAATATATGATAATTTAAACAAAGATTTATTAAGATAAAACTAATTTACAAAATTTTGTATTAATCTCGTCTCAAGTAAGATTGAATAATAACATTGTATTATTATTTATTTGTGTCATAAGCACCCAGTATTTCATTGTTTCTCCCATTACTCTCTTTCAAAATTGTTCTCTCTAATCTAAAGTGTTTCTGTATTTACTCTCAACATTTAGAAACTTAAATTCAAAACTTCTCTCTTAAAAATTAATATTATAACAAAATGGGTATGGTAAACATAATCATAGGTATTCTGAGAGTCACTAACTATTAAAATCGTCTCGAAAATCGTCTTTTTGATTTGCAAACAACTACAAAGAGACGATTTTTGTTGTTGTTTGCAATACAAGTAGAGACGATTTTATTAGTTATTGACTCTCAGAATACTTCTTAAAATCTAGAAATAATATATAAATAGAGTTGTATATTAGTTATATACAAATACTGTTTTATAATATACAAATTTTTGTTGAGAAACAAAAATTTTTAATAGATTTTAATTAATTTAAGTTATAAAAACAAAAATCATGCAAATTAACTAGAATTGAGAAGAGCTAATAAGATTTCTTTTTGTAGAATATTTTTAAAGGCGGTATTTTTAAAAGAGAGTACACTCTAATACAAATTTCTCTTATAATCAAAGTTTACTCTTAAATTACGTACTATTATATTTTAACTCTGAAGTCGCTAACTATCTCATGTGCACATCAGAAGTTTTCATACTTTTTAATGCCCTTTTCTTCTTTCTTTTTGTTCGTTAATTTCAAATAATCAAGCTATTAAGAGATTTTAAAATCAATTACACAGCAACGCGATCTTTCTACTGAATTCTAATACATTTAAATTAAAGTGACGGTGTTCACTTTAAATGCGTGATTGCAATTGGTGTGTGAACAGCAATTGAGGGAAAATATAATTTTCGGTTATTTATTATTTATTTATTATTATTTATTTTCTGCTAAAACGCTAGTTTGTTAAAAACGCTAGTGCAAATTACGTTATATATGTTAAATAAACCAGGGATGCGCAGTTCAGTTTAAAAATGAAATTACTATATTGGCTTCTAAATACAAAAGTTTGTTAACAGAAAAAGTGCTGCGGGCAGCTGAGTTGAGTGAGCATCCCAGGAGTAAACCGTTGTGTCAAATGTGGATTTAACCATAGAGTAAGAAATAACTCTATTTCTTACTATTTCTTATAACTTATTTCTTACTCTATGATTTAACATTCGAAATTTTTTTTAAATATTTTAGAAAACTCTTGCTTTAATTTGGCCGTTTTAGATGTACGAATTTTATAATATACAAATATTTGAGTAATCATTATTCCGGAATAGTGCTATTACGAAAATAACAAAATATAATATTATTATATATTACCATAATACCAGAGTAGTACTATTAAAAATATATATATATATAAAATTCTACCGTGTAAGAGCTTTTAATAAAGGCAAATCGACACTGTGAATAGCGCCATCATAAGAAAGCAAACAGGTCTATATGAATGACAATATATATGATATGACAGAAAATATACAGTGTTGCAAGGCATACTTCTTTAAAAAAATACCCCAAGAGAAGACGTTTCCATTTTCCTACTGCCAATTTTTCACATCTACTCTTCAATAGAGAAATTGTAAACAATTTCGTGGCAAATATTAGAGAACAAAGTATTTGTGTGAATCTGAATAAATTTACACGTTAAACTATAGAAATATGGCTAGTCTGAAGCAAGATTTGGACGAATACCTTCTACTGCAGAATGATCAGAAGAAGAGTTTCAACATAAAGATGCCACAAATTAAAGTTCCCGAATTGAGTAAAATGTTTTCACGTAACAGCGACATGCCCGAAGCCAACAGTTGGCTAAAAGATACACAGGATACCTGTTGTCCCAAGCTGGTGAGTTTTAGTTTGCAGTCGTTGGATGAATAGTAACGCATTTCTTTTAACATTTCACCATCTTTTAGACGCGACTGCAACGCATTGTTGGCTTTGTTGCCTGCTTGGGAATGGGTGCATTTTGCCTCACCATCTCCACTTTCTATATACCAGTGCTGATACTGAAGGCGCGCAAGTTTGCTCTGCTCTACACACTGAGCAGTTTGTTCTTCATACTGAGTTTCTGTTTTCTTTCCGGATTCACAGCGTTCCTAAAATCGATGTTTTCTCGGCCACGTTTGCTAGCATCTGGCGCGTACACATGCTGCCTGTTCGCTACGCTTTATTGTGCCCTCTTCGCACAAAGCACCCCGTTGACAGTACTCTTTGCTGTAGCACAGATCATTGCTCTGCTCTTTATGATTCTCGGAACGGTACCGGGCGGTGCTACCGGCATCAGATTTTTTGGCCAATTATTTAAAAGTACTGTGTCGTCATCAAGTACTTTGCCGGTGTAACTGCTTGTGGGGATGTACGAATGGGACTGATTTTCTATTTGCGTTTAACCGGTTTTTCATTTTAATAAAATTGTATAACAATATAGACATTCTTTATCTCCAAGAACCAGCATAACCCTAATTTTCATCGAATTTTTGTGAGTTTTTATTAAGTTACTTAAATATAAACGTATTTACTAAAAAAACTCGTAGAATGTTAATTTTCAATCTCTCCCAAGTACAAAGTTTTATCGCTGGATCCCGAGAGTATAAGCGGCTCTTTAGCGCTAAAGTCCACATCATTTACGCTGCCATTATGACCAGGCAATTTGTACAAAATCCGACGCGTTGTAGTGTCCCAAATGTAAACATGGCGATCAGCTGAACCAGAAGAAATCTAAAGAACCAACAAAACGTTTTATGGTCTTAATTAGATTAACTTCTTATAACGACTGCATACCTTACTGCCATCCGGTGACCAGGCGCATCGTAGCAAATTCTTTTCAAAGTTGTGCTGATGTCCAGTAAAAATTTTCACACATCGCTCTCCCGGCGCATAAGGACGAACATCCCAAATGCGCAAAGTATTGTCCATAGAGTTGCTGAGTATATACGAACCATCAGGCGACAGAGATATGCCCGTTACGGTGTCTGTATGGCCGCGCAATTTGTGGAGAATTTCATTTTTGCGTACATCCCAAACTTTGATGTCGTTATCAATGCCGCCTGAAATCACTTGATCACCGGTATCGTTGAAACAAATTGCCGTCACCTGGTACGTCGAGTCCAAAGTATGAGCACAGAACTTTCTGCGCGCATCCCATATACGTATCGAACGATCGTCGGAACCAGAACAAAGCATTTGCACTCCGCGTCGTGTGCCATGTAAAGAATTAACGAATGTGGTGTGCCCCTTCAGTCGGCGGATCCGTTGACCCGTAACAATATCCCAAATGGCGAGTGTTTTATCGGTGGAACAAGTGTAAACATTGGAACCATCTGTCGAAAAGTGTGCCTCTAAAACTGCACCAGTGTGCCCTGACATTGCCATAATATTCTCGCATTCACCATAAACTTGCCATATATCTTTTAATAAAAGATTTATTAATTTTAAACTATAATCTAACCACAGCGCAGATGACTTACATATTTGGCGATCGTAACCTGAGGAGAGTAACATTTCGCCATCCGGATGAAATTCAACAGTGAATACCTCGCCCTCGTGTCCCTCAAGCAACATTATGGGCGCCAAAAGATTGGAGGTTCGTCTAACGCCCTACAAGTACACAGTTTTGTATTAAGAATTTATTTTGCCGGAGCACTTCTTCATTGCTTTATTTGAGCCATTTGAACTCACCGACTCTAGCAGCGCCTTGTCGCGATTGGTGTACGCTATCAAGTCATTTTTACTCCGTTTCGTTTCTTGCGACAGTACTAGACTACTTCCTGGCCGTTTTGCGCCCATTTGATTATATTTTCAATGGATTTTATAACAAAAATTCACAAATTAAAATTTAAGTTGAAGCAATAATGGACTATCCCTCAAATATATCTAAATAACCTTTGCCGAAGTCTCAAAGAAAAGAAACGTCAAAGTGACAATTTGCTAATTGATGA
Source organism: Conops quadrifasciatus (assembly GCA_949752815.1). NCBI lineage: Eukaryota > Metazoa > Arthropoda > Insecta > Diptera > Conopidae > Conops > Conops quadrifasciatus. Next base: position 19,397,511 of record OX457080.1, on the reverse strand, counting down.
TATTTTTTTTGTTGTAGGTTTGTAGAAAATGAAATTTTACACCGATTACTCAGCCGGTTACCCATTCCAAATACCAAGAAAAAAATATATAGAAATAAAATGCAAATTTTCTATCCACTCCAAAGTTTTTTCAAAAATTTCTCAAGCAAAAAGCTTTTATCATTGATACTTTTGTTGAAAGAGAACGAAAAAGACACTGAAGATGACACAAAACAAACTTAACAAGGGATGACGGAAATTTGTATATTTGAAAAAAATATAAGTTAAAAATAATTTTGAAGATTGTCGTAAAATGTAACCTTTCGAAAATACTTTCTTTGTTTTATAATTTCATCCCCTAAACTTAGCATCTTATATTTTACAATTAAATTACAACACGTTGTTTGCAGTATCTTTCAACCGGTAAATCTTCCCGATTCTGGTTGTTGATTCTCTTTGTTGTTGTTTGCAATACAAAAAGACCATTTTCGAGACGATTTTAATAGTTAGTGACTCTCAGAATACCTCTGTAAATATATATATTAGAAAATGAATTTTTTCAGTGTACCCAATAGTGAAGGCAAAACGAACGTAGCTACAAGAATATGGATACGAAAACAAATAAAATCTCAAATACGATGACAGTTCAAAAGAGAAAATTTTTATAGTTCATTGAGAAAAATCTGAGGATAATTTTCGTGAATTTTGTAAAAATCCTAGCTTTTTCTCGGGAAGATTAAGAGCTTATTGAAAAAGTTCGAGATTCTTTTACAGATCTATGATTGCTGCAAATTTGGAACTTGCATTGAAGTAAGTCAAGAAGATGATGTGTAGGCAATCCTAGAATATTATAACTACCAATAAAGAGTCCAAAATAAAACAGCGCACTGAAGGAAGTGGAGGCGTGTACCACAAGATCTAATGACGCAGGCAATATAGTCGTATAAGCAAGCCACTCTCGCCCAGCAGCATTCTAGGCGTTTGCATGCACCTGACTCTTCTAGACTTCTGGGCTAAACTTGCAGGTTGGAGAAGCTGTTGCGTACTTGGCCTTAGAATACCACCGATGGTGCAAAAAGAGATTGGTAAATGAGATCTGCCGTCAGCTACATGTTGTCGCACGCACCGGGGGAGCCCAGCATGTCGCGACCAGACTACGAGCAGTGCGCCTTTCATCATGGCTGCTTATTGGTGCTACTTCGTGGCGTTGGCCCCTCGAAGCCACGTTCATTGCAGAAAGTCTTCGAAAAGGTTCGCAGGGTAAACAATGTCAAAATTACAGGTAAAATTAATGAACATCTCTTGAGAGAATGTTAACGACGATATGGCTTCACCCTTTTTTGCGACAGATTCTTTCGGAAAAACTCGCGATATTTGGGTACGTTACATACACGATCACCCGGTGGAGAACAACGATTGGGGTGACTTCCAAACGCATCGGCGCCTCTTGGGCTTGGTAACCATAGGCAAGTTTGAGAATCAGCCGGAACTGAATGAAATCTGCCGCCAGCACGAATCGCTAAAGGTGCGCTATGGTGGCACTTTGTACGACTCGCGGGCGGTGTTTTTCGGTCCGGCAGCTGCGTCGGAACCAGTGAATAATGTCCATGTCGTCAACCATCATGAGGGATCGGAGGAATTTGAGAGCGCCCGCGAATCTGATCACAAACTTTTACAGGCTGGTCAAGAAACGCATAATGACGACGCTGACGCTGACACTGCGGCCGGGTTATTGCCACGTTTGGAAGATATCTTCACGACTCCATCGAATTTCAAGGCACGTGCCTTCTTCTATCGAGAGCATGATCCATGCGAGCAGCTGGAAGCGCACATAACGGAATTCGTAAGCTCTCTCTTCTGGGTATTGGAGTCGAAACGTTTGGAACGCTCGCGCGAGAAAGTGGAAAAGGTGAGCCTGCTGTTGGCACCGTTCGAGAAGAAAGATTTCGTAGGTCTGGACATGGATTCGCGTAATAATCGCAAGCGCTGCGTAGGTCGTGTCACCAAACATTTGGCAGATCTGTGTCTGCAGGCTGGTTTGGTGGAGGAGTCGCTGAGTCTTTACCACAGTGCCTACGAAACCTTGCGTGCCATTGGAGACGCGCTGTGGATTGGTGCGGCCGAGGAGGGCCTCTGTGCCGCTTCTGCTTTGCTGCACTATCCACATTTGCGCGAGGTTGAGACGCTGCATAGAAATGCTTCATTGCAAGAAGGTGAGTTGGCTCACGAAGGCTCTCGCTTCCGGTCAGTTTCAATTGTTATTTCCATTTAAAGGTTCCTCGCTTCTGCGAGGTGCACCGGCTCACTGGCGTGCTAGTGATTTAACGAAAAAAGTCACCACCAACACCTCCACCGCCGCCGTGAAGGAATCGCACAGTGAGCCACAACAAATCGACGCAGCAGCAGCAGCAACAAGCAGCAATGTCGCCTCGGCGGCCCCCTCGATGCCCATTGGAGCGTCGAATTCGTCATCGTCTTCTTCAGTCTCTTCCATTCTTACCACTGCATCAACAGCGTCGTCGACAACATCCACCTCCTCTTCCACATCCACCATCTCCGCCGTTGCACGTGGCACACACACTCGCAATCACGATCTTCCCGGAAATATTCTCAAACCCGACGAAATCCCCACCGTTTTCCGCAGGGCCATCATCAATTACAGCAAATACCGCAACGCCGCCATCATCGAGACGGAATCCGTGCTGAAGGCGGCACGCATCTGCATTGAGCAGGGTAAACCTCTCGATGTGGCCATGTTTCTGCAGAATATTCTCTCCATTAGTCTGAGCATGACCGAGCAGGAGCGTGTTAAACGTTTTGAGGTCATCACAGACTTGTACCAGCAGGTCGGTTACCAGCGCAAGGCGGCCTTTTTTCAGCGGATGGCCGCGCTGAAGCACGTGCAGCCGGGCAACCAGAATCCCGATTGGTCTCAGAGCTACCGACTGATGCTAGCGAGTTTTCCGGGCTTCACTCTGTCATTGGATCCACTGGAGGTGATCGAGGACGCTGCAGGCTGGCCGGCATTGCAGATCGACTTATTGCAGGCTCTCATTACGGCGGCAAGACGTTTGGGCCATTCGGCGTTAGCCACGCGCCACATGACGTTTCTTTTGCAAACGCAATGGGCCAACATGACGTCGGCGCAGCAAAGCGAGATGGCGCTACAGCTGCAGGTATGTACAGCTCGGTGATCGGTGATTGTTACTGCTCTTTCGGTTCTTCTCTTATTTTCTTTTATCTTCTTTTAGAATTTAAGCGCTCAGTGTGAAGGTTCTCCTGTGCCTTTGGTGCTGGAGCAGGGCACCGTCATACCACCAGCGAATCTCACCGATTTGCCGTACTGCATAGACCTGCTGGTCAAAGATATGCCGGCCCATTTGCGACCGCAACGCATCAAAATCGTAAAGGCCGACAGTGGACCGTTTCTCTTCACACCGATTCATTTCAGCTCGATTGACCGGCGCGAGAAGAAGAAGGATAAAAATAAAATTGGTAAATTGCTTTTTGTGGCCATCCAGCTTTTTTAATTTTTTGGGATTTTTTAATTACCATTTCTTCCCTCACCCTCCGTCCCTCCTCAACAGCATTTTTTTGGGTTCAGCACGATTTGAGTGAAGTGACGCTTCGGTTGCGCAATCCTTTGCCGTTCGAGTTAATTGTTAGTGACATGCGTTTGCTGACCAACGGCATTGTTTTCGAATCACTGCCTCAGACCGTCACGCTGCAGCCGCAGCTGCCAACAGCGGTCACTCTGCACGGCACGCCCCTCGAAACGGGCCAACTGGAAATACAGGGCTACAGTACGCACACGCTGGGCGTTAAGTCGAATTGCCGCCTAAAGCACATGCGCGGTCGCAGCTTTCCGCCCAATTTCTTGGTGGATGTCATACCGGCTCTGCCGCGCATTTCGGCGAAGACCTCGCTGCCGCAGACGGCCACATTCAGCGGTTTGGCAAGCGCGGAGCTGGTGATCACCTCAGCCAGTCTCACGCTATACAATGGCGAGTCCGCGACATGCGTGGTCACCGTGATAAATGAGAGCGCATTGCCCGTGGAACATCTGGAGGTGGTCATTCATTCCAATGTGGAACCGGAAGTGCAACGAAAAATGTTTACAATTGATGAGACCGATCTGCAGGCATGTTCTCCGCGAACAACCATCCATTATTCGCTTTATTTAATCCATAAATAATGAATTTCGTTTACAGTCTAAGTTACCAATAGCTGCGAAATCCTTCATCGATTTTACCGTGCACATTTTCGGTGAAGCGGACTTCATTTGTCCCGCCGTCAGTCAACCGTTGGCTGCTTCGCTACACTCCAGCAGCGGTGCAAGCAACACATTGCACCATCACGACTTGGCCGGTCCGCAGTCGCTACAATATTCCACGTTCTCCTCTTCCGGTCATGCCAGTCTGCCATCACGGGTCAGCTCACCAAACCCCTACCATTCGGCGGCCACGGGGGCCGGTATGCGCGGACGCAATGAAGTGTTCAGCTCTAGCTTCCGTTCGGCAACAGCGGCCGGCGCAACCGCCTCCCTGGCCGCTCTGAGTATACCGCCGGCAGCCGCCGGCTCGCCGGAGAGCCATCAATTTGCTCAACACATTGAGGCGCAATTTCGTATTAAGTATTCCGGTGGCGCAGCCATGGAAGCGGGCTATTGCCGTCAATGTGCCATCTCTTTTAATGTAGAGCTACTACCCAGTGCACAAGTAACCAGTTGGGATGTTCTTCCGGCTGAAATGTAACGTATTCGTCTTCTGAGCGATGCACCGAATCGTCTGAATGGCCGGAAGTAATGATGGTTTTTCTTTTTCTTCTCCAACAGACCTGCCCAATTTTATTTAGTTCTAGACGTTTCAAATTTAACCGCTCAAGAGATGTCTCTTAATTACACCGAAAACAAGAGTATTCTCATAGAAGCGAAGGAGAGCTGTCGTATACCCATTCCGGTGGATCGTTGCTCCTTGGAACAAGTGTATAAAGCGCGTGAAGCTGAGCAGGCGGAGAACTTGGAAAAAGGTTCATTATAAGCGCAGAAGAAAAAAAGAAATCTATATTATTAAGTTCAATTGAATCTAATCGAAATCTATTTGTAGATCTTTGTTTTCGTAGTCAATTGCTTTCTTTTAGCGACTCGATTAGCAAACTTTGTTCCGAGCATGTTGGTGAACGTGTCAAGATGAGTTGGCAGCTGACAGGCACCGATGTCCAGGGCATTGCCACGTTACGTGGTATCGTATTAACGCCAGCCATGATTGATTTAACGACAGTATCGCCCTTGCAGTGGAGTAAGTAAATACATAAGGCAGAGACTTTAACGAGACTATTGTAATCGCGAAAAATTTCGAATTCCAGATTTTAAAGAAAATGTAAATTTTGACCATTCCAGAATAGATTTTGACTAGTCTCGTCGTAGTCTTTACGTATCTCGCATAACTCAAAAACGACTAGCCATAGAAAGTTGAAATTTTGTATTTAGGATTGTTTTAACATCCTCCCTTGTGCACCGCCCTTTTTGGGCACAATCGGTTGTGTCGAAGGGGCAGTTTTCTTCTAAGGTTTTGTAGAAATTTGTATATAACTCAAAAACGGCTAGCCGCAGGAAGATAGCCTGATATTTTGTATTTCGGACTGTTATAACCTCTAAGAGTGGACCTCCGATTTTAGTTATAATCAGTTGTGCCGAAAGGGCACTTTTCTTAAAGGATTTTCTAGAATTTTAAATATAACTTAATTAATGTCATGTCTTGCACGCATCAGATTTTTTAAACTAAATCTTATCATTTACAATCTTTCTGCCATGCAGCGGTCCTCTTTCAAAACACGCCCGTTCAACCGCAATCGGAAATTGTCTGCATTGCCGGCCAGAGCGCTACGCTTAGTGTTAATGTGTGCAATCAGTCGCTGCAACCGCTTAAAAATCTAATATTAACCATTAAATTTTATCAAGATTATTTGAACGGCATGGAAAATTATAATCTCGAAACACGTGTCGCTCTCTCCGGACCAAAAAAGTAAGCCCATACGAAAGAGACCGAGACGGTACGCTGATCGGTTTTATCGATCATCCTTTAATACTTCGAATGCTGTTTATCTCTTTTTAGAGTATTTATACCGTTATTACAAAAACATGCTTCCGCTCAACATGAATGCTCGGTGATTTTCTTTACACCGGGCCGTTTCAAAACTAACATACAATGTTGCTCCAAACCTCAAATGATTACAACGAATCCATTGCTTTCCACCCATTCCTGTCCAACACCGGAGAGTGTTGTCAGTCAATTAGAAGCGGCGTCCGCAACAGCAGCAACAGTACTGTTAAACGATTCTGTGGCAGCGAGCAGTTATCGGGAACAGCAGGAGCATATATGGAGATTTATACCGCCCATCGAGGTGACTGTTATTGAGCAATAGTTATTTATTACTAAAAAGTTTATAGATACATATATGAAAACAGAAACAGAAAATTTGTATTGTTTATTTAAAGAAAAAAATTCTTTTATTTAAAGAAAAAAAAACTATTGTAAGAATAATTAAGTAAGACGGAGAGGAAGAAAGAATTAAAAGATGGTTCTAAAGGTTCGTTATTAATTAAAATTTATTAAAAAAAAATAAACTAAAGAAAGATTAATTGGTTGAAAAATTTTCTATAGAAGTTAATGATAAACGGCATATGCATAATGGCGTATATACATATATACTCCTCTAAGTATTCCTTAATATTGCATAGTACTATATGAACCTTTATATAGACATAAAAGTTGAGAAATGTTTTTTATTTTTAGCTTACAAGAGTTGTCTATAACTAAAATAAACATATTACTTTTAATATGCGATTATATTAAAATAATAAAAAAAAATTAAAACTGAAAAATCTTTTTATGAGGTTACCATCATTATTTTATCTATAAAGAGGATTTTTTATATAATTTAATACTAAGAATAATTTTGTATTTTGTTAAAAAAAATTAAAAACAAACCATATTTTCCAAATATTAGTTAGTTTTATATACTACGTATGTATATACTATATCGTACATATACATGTTACATTAAATGCTCGTATTATTAAAAAAATGAAAATATTTAGGTAACACTCGATTTACACGGCTACTTCGAAAATGCGCATTTTGTGGGAAAAATGAGATTTTTCTTTTTTTATTGCTAAACACACTGATTAAATCGAAAAAAGAACAAAAAGAGAACTAAAAAAAATTAATTTAAATTAAATTAATGAAGCGTGTGTGTAAATCTAAAATTATCTGTGTATACAAAGGACAAAAAAAATTAAAATAAAAAAATTAAAAAAAAAATTTAAGTAGAAAAGAAAAATGTGTTGTGACAACTGCATATATAAAAGCATATAAAACAAGGAAGTAAAAAGTAAAGTGAATTAATTTCAAATAAAAATATATACATATAATATATAATAATGCATACTGCTTTTACTCTTGAGTTATTATTAATGACTTCTATAAAAACCAAACATCACAGTTATTTTTAAAATTTTATGCTAAGTATCAAACTACGCAATGCAATGTAAAATAATTTAATAAAGGCCTTTAAAAAATTTAAATTAATAAACAAAAGTATAAATCGTACGAAAAATGCTAAGTGCAATGCTTTAGAACTTTTGAAAATTCTTTCATTTCACTGTTTTAAATACAAAATTATATTATTAAATATAGCAAAAGAATTTCCAAAGGTTCAATATAACAATTTTCCATATTGCTTACTTAGTGTCTGTGAAATATGAAAATACTGTTATATGAAATTTCGTAAAAATAGTTAGAAATTAATTTTAAAATAGGTAAAAAATAACTACAATACTATTTGGTCGCTCTAACTAATAATTAAATTTAACATATGTAATGAAATTGTAGTTTTGATAGCAAGTTTTTGTAGAGCGGTATTTTTTTTGCAAAAAAATAATGACAATTTTTTTAAATGAAAAGAAAAAAAAAATATCATAACTAAATCGAACTCATTTGTTTTGTTTAAAGCAAGTAAAATAATAAACATTTCATCAAATTAAAAAAAAAATTAATTTAACTAATATCTTTTTAAATTAAGAAAAATAAACAAACAAAAATCCCGATATTTCTGCAAGAAAAGTGAGCTTAAGCAATAATAGTTATAAAGAAATTATTTAAAATTGCTCTAAATATATGTACACATTTATATATCTACCTATATATACGAGTACCTAGATGTATAGTATGTATGTATGTATATAGTCTTATCTAAAAACCTTATTTTTTCCTGCTGCCACTAATTTGTGTGTATAATAATTAATATATTTGTTTACTCGAAGAAAATGTGTGTGCAATTATTTTATAATAATTATTATTTGAGTTTTAGCTAAAACGTATTTGCCAAGATTATATGTATAACAAAAGGTAATAATAATAATATACGACTATATGTATATAAAGGGAATTTATTCATAGATCCATATAAAGTGACAAATAATAAAAATGCTTTATTATTATTAAAAAGTTGGTAATTATTTTAGTTGATACAACAAATTTTTGTTCCTTATAATTATAAGAATTTCTATTTTAAGAAATTCTCTGAATTTATTTTTCTTTTGGTCACGATTTCACAACATTTTTAAACGGTCCGAATTATTTAGAACATGTCAAAAATGGCAGTTTATGTATCTGCATCAAAAACGAAGAACGATGGAGATTTGTCCCAAAAAACGAGAATATGTACTCAAGTATCTTCAGCTCAGCATCTAATTTTGAATATTTTTTTTTCACCAATATTTGAAAAACGTTTCCATTCCGGGCTTTCTACATAGAATCCAGTCTTTGTCAAACAGACTTTGGATCTTCTTTTATAGTGTAAACGGTTTTGAATGGATTCATAATGACTTAATGTTTTGAAATCCACTCATACTAAAAGTGGTTTAGAAAGCATTTATAGTGAAAATGGGCTTAAATTCATTCATAGTGTAAAACACACATACCGAAAATGATACTGAAAAAGACTTTTATAGTGATGAATGCCATCATTAATTTATAGCGAAACTGTCTATACGTTCTTCGTAGCGAAAAATTTATTAAATCCATCAATACTGAATAAGCTTTGGAATTTCTTCATCCTAAAAATGGCAAGCGTGGGGTGTTTAGGGGTGGAGGAGGGAAAGGGTGATAAATACGCCACTGAAGAAATGAAATAGTTTTAAAAAACAATATTTTAAATTTGTTCAACAACAACAAAAATACAGAGAAAACGCAATAAAAGAATTTAGAAAAAATTTCAAAAGTACAATAAAATTATTACAAATAAATTTTTATGTAAACATTTGTTATGTTTATTTATAAAAAATTCAAAATAAAAAACCAAAATCTTCAGAAATATCAAATTATGTTAATTTATTGTTGAATTTTTCATTAAGTTTTTGCAAAAGATTTTTTACTAAAAACATTGAAATGCAAGCAAGTTTTTATATACAAAATAGATAATAATTTCTAATTTAAAAAATATTCAAATGATTACGAAAATGATCGAAGTCCCAAAGTGTTGTTTTATCATTCCAATGCATGCAGCACAATCGATCGATCGGACGCCTCCAAATCAAAAGGTACTCCTCACTAACTCTCTCCGAGGGTAGATCTCTTACAATCATACCAACAACAAGCAAGCACGTAAGCAAGCATCAGTGACGTGTCAGTGAATAATGACATATACCACCACCATCAATATTATCACCATCATCATCATCATCTCTTTGCTTCGGTCTCTGCAATAACTCTTTTTGCCTTTTTTTTTCTAAGTCGTGAATATTTTCCACATCATTAACTAAAGGATGATGTACATTGATTGCTGAGCACTTCCTTGGTCCATTCCAATTTGTCGTTCATCCAAAATTCGGTTCGTTTGTAATTTGAAGTGAATTTGGGTCTGGTTGGATTCGTTGTTGGGGGTTGGCTGGAACTTGAAAAAATAAATGAAAAACAAATTACAAAAACACATTAATGAATAGTAATTTTTCTGTTTTCTCTGTTGTTATTGTTGTTGTTGTTGGTTGTTTTTATGCCAAATGAACATACATATTTTCTTTATGAATAAATGTGTTTCGTTGGTAGGTCATACGAAATAGTTAAAAGCAGTAAGAAGTAGTCTTAAAATTTGTTTATTCTTCATTTTTGTAATTTTTTCAGTTTATTTTCATATATTTATTTTTATAAACAAATTACTAATGCACTATAATTATTTAGGAATTTTAACAATGGATAATAGATGCAGAAATGTATTTTGTGTTAATATTATTTACTTGTTTTTGCCTAACATGCTTACAATTCATAATAACTTTTTCAAAACATAACCAGATTTTATTATTAGAAATGGGTTTTGGTGAGTGTGTATTTATTTGTTTATTTTTATTATTATTTTATTACTTATTGAATTTTTTATTATTATTATTGTTTCTTATTTATACATATTTTTATATTATATTATTTTATTTATGACATAAAAATTAAAATCTGTGTTATTTCCGAATTATATATTTACGGCTTTTTTATGCATACATATATACTTGTACATTATGTTTTTATATATTTTATAGTACGAGCATATGTATATCGTTTCATTTATTGTTAACGATAAATGTTATTGTTATTTTTATTTTATCATTTTCAGAATTCAGTAATTTTCTGAATAATTTTTTTATTCCTTTAATCCTTAATAAATAAGTACAAATGTTCGATTATAGAATTAATGATATATATGTATTTTATTTTGTACAAAAAATATAAGGCAATCATATTTTGAATACACACATACGTATGTACATACATACCTGCGTAGATAAAGCATTTAAGTTATACGTTTTTAATATATTAAATATAATGGATAAAGACGTCAAAGAAGAAATAACATTTTAAATTAAGCAAAAAATTTAATAGTATTTTAATATATGTATTTTGGGGTTAAAAAAATATTTTAATTCGAAATACAAACGTTATGATGAATAATTCAATATATGTATGTCTAATGTGGTCTCCACCAAACGTATTTGGGCTAAAGCGCCTCTAGAGTTTAGGCTCAACCTAAATAGACGTTTAGAGACAAAACGAATTTGTATAATTTCGCGCAATCTGTCAAAATAGACGAGATTAGTGCAAATCGTTCGTTTATGTGAAAAATTAATGCAAAAAATGTGTTTAAAGAATAAGCGGAAAAGGGGCCGAGAAGACCGTGTATTCTTCCATTCAATAATTGCAAAAATTCAAAAATCATTTTGATTCATATTCATTCATTCATTCAAATTTTATCAACGGAAATGGAGATATCAAAAAAGAAGACTTTTGAAGAAGCTTTTTAGCAACACTTTATAACTTTTCCGACCACGATATCATTCTTTTTAGTTTCGAAAAATAAAAATCTTATACTCATTCAATTTAATTTGAGCACTAGAAAGTTTTTCAGCCCGATCTCATCATCCCATCATTTTAATAATTTTGTATTTTACAAAATAAGATGTATTTTAGCTACCATGAAAAATTGTTTAATCGAAAATAAACTAATTTATATGAATAAATTAAAATACGGTGTTAGTCTTAAATGTACTACGTATAATGTAGTTTTACAATAGAATTTTTTTTTTATAAATTTTATAATGCACATTTTATGTATATTTGTTTGTTTTTTTTGCTTTTCTTTTCAGTTTAAATTAAAAATTCTACTGATTTTTGCATTTATAAAAATAATCACATTAGAATAAATTTATTTACTACATTCACATTTACAAAAAATTAGGTACGGTTTCTGTTTTTTTGTTGTTACTTCTGTTATTATCATTAGTTTGATTTTTATTGTTTTAAGTTTTGTTTAAGGTTTTACATAAGGTTTTATGTAAGTTTAAAGAAAATTGTATTTATCTTTTTTTTAAATATAATATAATGAACGGCAGTCGTTCTGTTGTTAAGAATTTCTTCAGAAATGAAATATGTTTTGATTTTGGAGTGCTCTTTTAAAAAATTGAAATTATTTCGTAATATTGATTAATTAAGAGTTAATTATAAAATCACAAAAAATTTAATTTTAAAAAGAATAATATTAAATCATATTAAGGCATGTATTTCTTTTTACGAAATAAACATTTTTATTTTGTAAAATAGAAATTTACAAAATATTTCTATTTCTATTTTGTAAAATAGAAATTTTATTTGAAATAAAAGGGCAAGAATTCAAAAAATTTTTTCTTTGCACTTGCTTTTTTTAGAAATATGTAGTATAAAGACACCTTTAAGATTATATTTTGATTACAATTTTATAATTACTTTTATACTAAATGACAAAACATTCATTCTAAATGCTTTCAAATACTTAGTATTTAATTTTCTATTAAAATATATACACGAAACACTTATTATTTCAATTTTTTCAGTTTCAGTTTTTCGTTCTAAATTCTTTCTCTTCTAAAAGCGTAATTTATTCGAAATAAAAAGAATTTGACTTGAATTGAATTGAACAATTAAATTTGAAAAAAAACCATTTTAAATTTGAAAATCTAACTGACTGCCATCAGTTTTTATTCTCGAAAGTATTGAAAGCAATATTGAAAAGTTCCAATTGGAATTCTTTCACGAAAGTTTTATTATACTGAAATTCGTTTTGGGAAGGCCAAATGTTTGGGAACGACCTCTGAAACCTTTTAAAAACAACAACCACAACATTTGAGGTCACTTGAAGCTCGTACGATGAAAAACATACGTTTGAAAGAAATGTATTCAAAGACAACGCAAATATCGTTGACATTTCAAAATCTCTGAAACTTATACGTTTTTGAAAACAACCGCTAAACAAGTTCGAAATGGAAGATTTGAATTTTTGAAAAGGATGTCTGGAACATTAGACGAGCAAACATACATATCTGGATATCTCCAAAAACGTTTTCTGAAAATGTTTGAAAACTATTTCCAAAACATTTGGGTTTGTCGAATTTAAAGCATAATCAATGAATGATTTGAAAATAGGTATCATTAAGACACTTTTATAGAAAACACAAAATTCCAAATTTTGTATGGAAAACAGTATATGTGTATCGTATGCTTCATAGAGATGTTTATAGACTTACAATTATTTTCTTTAGTATCACCAAAAAAAAGCGTAAATCTGCAAACGGTTTGAGATTTTCTGGACAGACAGCAACTAGTGGTCACTAACAGTACAAGTTATAGTGATTAGTGCTTTGATGGATAACGCTGTACATAACTTCCTTCGAGTATTCGAGAGGAGGGAACGAGTTATATGAAAAAAATCAAAAAATTACAAGAAAAATATTATCATTGAGTGTTGTATGTTGACCAATTGCTCTTATGAGAAATTCTTTTTGTTTTATGAGATATAACAGATTTTAAATTTATTGCATCTATTTTAGATAATATATCGCAAGAAGAATTTAAATAAAATTTTTAAAATCTTCTCTTGTTTCTTGTCGTTGTTGTTGTTGTTGTTGTTGTACGCGTTCAAAATTACTAGTAGTAGTTAATCGTACTAAAAATATGTAGTATTTATGTACGATATATTATGTATATTAAAATAAAAATGCACGATATTCTTTTAACTTTTAAACTATTGTTGAAAAACAAATTTAGTGTAAATAAAAATTAAAAAAAAAATGTATATTTAATTAAAATAGTAACTATCTCTAACAGTGCACCTAATATGGGTCTCTTAAAATATATCGTACTTCCATAATTTATTTAGTAATAATACTTATGTGTACAACTGATCAAATAAACTATAAATTATTCTCGATTTGCCAGAATTCGCTTCAATTGTTAGAAGAACTTTTATTTACACTGTTTTCTTAAAAAACGTATTAAAGTAAAATAACACGATCCACTCATAGAAATGCAAAAATTTCTTCAAGCTTTTCTATGCCGAATTGGCGACTCGAATTGCATTAATTCAATTCAAGACCGCTTTTTAGCGACCGTGTAAATCGGGCATTAGTTTTTCGTATATTCATAAATAAGAGATTTAATAACACAACAACAAATAAACGAATAAAATATGGTAAAAGAATACATGTGAAAAATTTAATTATAATATATTGGGTTGGGGAAAAAGTATTCGGCGTTTTTCTCATCGCTTCACTGTAAAGTGTCATAACTTTGAAACTGTTAGTTGCATCTCTCAACTTTTTTTTTTGGTGCGTCGTGTTCAAAAAGTTATTCTGAAGCAAAGATAAGTGAAATTTCTGAAAAAAATACGCTATATTTTACAATTTTACAATGACGATAGGAAGAATGCTGCACAGACATGTCAAAAGATTTGTGGTGTTTATGGCGAAGATACTGTATCCCAATCAACTGGTTCGATCGCTTTCGTTGAAGCGTTGAGTTTTGAAGTGAAAGATGCTCCTCGCTCTGGTCGACCTATCACCGAAAAAGTCGCTGAAGTTATAGCTAAGGCCGTCAGTCGAGCAGTCACGACATCGCGAAAGAACAGAAGATCGACCACAAAACAGTTTTAAACCATTTGCATAAAGTTGGTTTCACAAAGAAGCTCATTGCTTCATGTGCCTCATGAACTGAGTACAAAAATTAGTCTAAAGAAAGGCCACATACAGCCATGTTGACCCGGCAAAAACTGAGAGGCTTCGGTTGGGAATTTTTTCATGCATCCACCGTAAGTCCTGACCTTGCACCGTCAGATTATCATTTGCTCCGAGCTCTTCAGCACACTCTTGCTGTGAAAAAATTGGCCTCAAAAGAGGACTGCGAAAAGCGCCTGTGTCAGTTTTGCCCCAGATAAGACCCCGAAATTCTACTTCTTCTAAAAGAATAATAGTTATACCCGAAAAAGGGCAGAAGGTAGTTGAAAATAATGGGCAATGTTTGGAAAAATAAAAGGTTTGTTACATACAAAAAAAATTTTGTCTTTCTTTTTGCTAAAAAAACGCCGAATAATTTTTTCCCAATCAATACTTAATTTTTTTTTACTATACAATAAAAATGTTTTATACGAGAATAAAGTGCTTTTTTACATTGGAAAAAAAGAACCCTCAATAACTAAATGTTATATACAAATTAGATATATAATACATATATAAATTGTAATATATATCCAAAAAAAATATTGCAAACACCACTTTTTCCGTGCATGGAGCGACGACGAGATACACTAAAGAAACCTACTAAAGGTTTTTGTCGAACAAACATTTTTATAGATTTTTAAAAAATTTTCTTTTTCAAACTTAATAACTAATTTTTTTACGCAACTTGAGCGATAATTGTTGCTCTCGCTGCTGCTGTTGTGGTAGATGTTGATCATGCCTGGCTGCCAGCGCCGCAGTAGTAGCAACAGCAGCATCGGCAACAGCAGCACCGGCACCAGCATACTTCCCGCCACCTGGCAAGTAAAGACTGTCTGTTGTTGGTGCTGTTGTGGGCGCCGTTGTTGATAGTGTTGTTCGTGTCGTGGCCACTTCCATCCTTGTTGATGATAGAGCATTAGCTGCTACTGCTATTGCTGCAATATTGCTCTCGTTATTTGTTGATATCGTTGAAATTGTATTTCTAGTTAGCGTTGCTGCTGTTGTTGTTGTTGCTGTTGTGGTGGTGGTGGTGGTGGCATCAAGCTCTGTTGACATTGAACGACAGACGAGAGCAGCAGATGCTCTCTTATTGTTGCTGCTGGTTGTTGCAGAGGCAGGAGGAACTGCATTGTTGCTGTTGTTGTTGGAGCTAATGTTGTTATTGTTGTTGTTGTTGTTTCCACCGATTGTTGCTGCCGTTTTACGCAGCAATTTCGTATTGTATTCATCGCATTTATCTTTTTCGATGCGAGTGCTGCTGAGTGAGCGCTTGTTACGCTTTGTTGTTGTTGTTGTTGTTGTAGTTGTAACAGTATTGTTAATGTTGTTGTTGTTATTGTTGCCGCTAGTTATTGGTATGCAGGAGATCGTCGAACGCAAGGGCTGATGTTGTTGATGCGTTCCTTTGTTGTCATTGTTAATAATGATGATGTCCGCCATTAAATCATGATCGACCAAGTCTCTTTCTTCGTTATTGTTGTTGTTTCCGTTGCTGCTGCTACACTTATTGATGTTGTTGTTGTTGTTGGTACTACGTTTATTGCTGCAATTGGAGTGATTCAAAGCGTGTGAGAGACGCTGGACCATCGCCTGCGATGGTTGTTGTTGTTGTTGTTGTTGTTGCTGCTGCTTTCTTGCTCTAGTTTTTGTAGAGGATAAGGATTTCAATAGAATCGAGCAGGATGTTGACGAACGGGAGGAATCGGAAGAGAGGATTAAATTATCCAAAGGATTTGAATTTAAGTCAAGTAGTGTTGTTGTTGCTGTTGTTGGTAATGTGTCAGAACTAGCAGCAACGTCGTCAATTTCACCAGCATCAGCAGCAGCACTAGGAGCACCACCTACACCACCGCTACTAACGCTTCCAACGCCGCCGCCGCCGCCGCCACCACCATCTGGTGGAGAAGAGTCTCCCGCCGACTTTGTCGGTATCGCCGAAACGTCACGATAATAACGTGCCGTCACGGTGCTGCACGGCTGCTCCACGCTGGGCGCACTACGATGATAACGTAAGCGCGAACGACTACGTAACGTCATGTGATGATGCGGCGGCGGCGGCGGCGCCATCATCAGACGAGTGGACGCACCATTGCGCGGGCCGGGTATCGTTGCTGCTGCGCAGCCACTCCCCCTGCTGCCGCCACCACTAACAGCGGACGAATAATCGGGCAGCGGCGAGAGCGCTGCAGCCGCTACTGTTGCGTTGCCGCTGCGTACAATCGGAATTTTACTCTCTCTGGTAGAAGAACTGAGCAAAGTGTTGTTGTATGTTTTTGTTTGTTTAGTGCTGAGAGTGCTGGGAGCGCTGAGAGCGGGCGCGGGGGTCTCATTTTGTGGAATATTGTGTGCTTGAGTGTTGTGACTAACGGCAATGCCATCGTCATTTGTTGTTGTTGTTGTCAATGTTGCTGTTGCAGTCAACGTGGCTGTTGAAGCGTTGGTGACAGAGGTGGTGGTGCCGCTGCTGTTAATGTTGTTGGTGATTGCTTCCATTGGCTGAATAATATTGACAGCTGTGTTGTTGTTGTTGTTAATTGTATTAGTTTCTTGTTGTTGTTGCTGTTGTTCTGCTTTACGCAAATGCATTAGACCCATTCTACATAATCGTTAGTCAATATTTAAACATTGTTGTTGTTCAGGTCATGTTTGTGTTACGAAGTTGTTGTTGTTGTGATTTTGGTGGGTTTTTTGGGAGATTTTTTGGGGTTGGTTACACAAAATTTAAAAAAAAAACATGGAAAAAGTGGCAAAAAGTCACCAAAAGTAGAGCAACATGAAATCAAGAGAGATTGCATGGTAGCAGAAATATAGAGGAAGAGAAAGAGAGAGAGAGAGAGAGAAAGAGAGATAAAACAGGTTAGAAAGAGAAAAAATAGAGAAACGAATTATTTTACTTATTAGTATTTTTTATAAGTATTCAATTTAATATAAACTTTTATGCAGGCTACATACGGCCTCCGGATAGCTTTAGGGCGCGACAACAGTCATTTATTCAATCGATTTTCTTCAATCATCTTTTTCATCTTTTAATATTCATCATAACCAAACATTATTCAAAGAAAAATAGTAATGCATCGAACACCAGCAGCGCAACAGACTCATATAGTCCAGTCACAAGCGAGTCTTTTGCAAGAGATTTTTCTTTTCAAATCCTTTTTGAAACCTTAAAAATCTAATCGAATCATTTGAGATTACTTCGTTATGGAACATAAGAAGCCTGAGACATAAGAAGAACATCGCACATTAAGAATAATTTGCACCCTTTCCAAGTACCAAAAGCTCACCTGACACCTTCCTAGAATATATAAGAAAATGTAGGGCTCTTGTAAGGCCTTACTCCCTGCTCTTGCCATCTCAGATCCCTAAATAATAATATTTAAATTACTTAAATTGTAATAAAAACCTAAAACCATTAACCATTTTGTGTGTGGATGCTTTTAAAGTATGTATTCGTCGAAATATGCACTGTTTTATTGTAAAATACGCAGTTCAAGGACGACAAAAACAAGGCTTGTAAAGAGTTACGGGATAAAGGAAAGGACCACAAAAGCATTGCTCACGAAGCATTATTGCAGGTTTAAAGAGACAGCGACGCCAGGTCTACAAATATATAAAAGCCCTTAAAAACCAAAGTGGTCTAATTCGTGAAGGTGTATTCTAAAAAATTAAAGAATACTCTTTCTGTTCTTAATAAATCAAACCGAAGGGATCAAGCTGTACAGCTAAAAACTGTACTCTAAAAATGTAGTGTCTTTTTGAGATAGTGCACTCTGGCTTTCAAAGGCTCTTATAATATGTACGCAGTTGCCGGAATCAAGCACTAAAGACGATAAAAAGGCACAAATATGTTAATGCTTAAGTGTGTGCTTGCGATTACAAAAGAGAAACAAATGCAAAAATTTGAAAGATTTTTAAATTTTGAATCCTTCTTTCAATACAAAACGAAAATGCAGAATAAGAACAAGCAAATAAATGTAAGAGAAAAATAAGGCCAAAATATGGTTGTGTAGAAAATTTTGTATATTTATTAACATGCAAGGGAAAAAATTATAAAATTTGTTTTTTGTACAATTCATTTGTTATAATAAACTAATTAATATGCAAACATATAATTAAAATATATTTATAGTATATTATATAAATAAAAAGGTATAGTTAAATAAGGTTTGTATAAACACCCAGTATGTACGATATGTATAAGTATTTATATGTGTAGACATTTTGAGGTTAAGTAGTATTAATTTTGTGTTGTTTTGTTTTTTTTTGTTAAAAAAAGAAATTAGTGCAGGTGTTTGTTTGTTTGTTTTTAAAGGCTGTCTGAAATTTTCTTAAGTGTTATAAATTTTGTAAAAAAAATGTATAAACTGAAAGGAAGAAAGAAAGTGGCCAAAGAAAAACTTACCTAAAAATTTAAAATAAATTATTAAAAGTAATTTTACAGGAAATCGTTTTTATAAACAAATTTGCAAATTATATTAAAAAAATGGCTTTGGTTTAACCAATCTTGTATATGCATTAGATTAATAATACTTTTAAAAACAATTTTATATATACAATAATTTTTGTAAATTTGTTTTTAAAAGTTATTAATGATTAAATGCATAAATTACGAAAATTATACCAAAGTAAATGAATTTGAATTTAAAATAAATTATTTATTTTAAGCGATATAGAATTTTTATTTATATGATGAATTATTAAATTTTTATTGTGCTTCCAAACAGGAACATGCAAGGATTTTCATATTTCATCAGGATTTTCTATACAAATTTCGAAATTTTATGTTAAAAAGTTTTTCATCTTTGTTATCAAAATTACAATATTTCTGATTTTAAATAATTTAAATAATATTTTCTACTTTTCCTAGATTTTTAAGACAAATTTGAATTTAACAATTACTTAATAAACATTTTCAAAAAAATTTCAAAAATGTTAATTAAAATATTCACCAGAAATCTTACAGCCCGAATTCATTTATTAAAATCAACAAAATTTCAAACAGCCTTTAATTGAAATTGAATTAAGTTATATGTAAATTAAAACTATTTTTTCTGTTTATACCAAGTCTTGTTTAATACCAAATAATATCATACAATTTTATTAGAATGAAAAGTACTGTTTTTTTCATTTACTTTCTTGAGTTAATTTTTTTTTTTTTTGTTTTTTGTAATTTTGAAAATTTTCGAATTTCCAATTCGAGTCCTTGGGCTTTTTTCACATTACGCTCCGTTTGTGTGTAAAGAAACGCTTAATCGCCCTCAACATTCTTGAAAATTATAAACATAAACAAAAATTAAAAGAGTAGGAATAATTTGGAAAAGAACATTTAAAAATTATGATTATATAATATTTAAGCCTAGAATAATTTTTATTCTATTGGTTTTATTGTCGTATCTATAGTAGTTAGTATCTATGGTTAAAATAAGTAGGTAGAGTACGTTCTTGAGTACATATTTACAATAAAAACGAAAGAATTGATTTCATTAATCTAACAATTACAATTGACTCACTTTAACTAAGTAATTAAGTAGAAAAAGTACGAGTACTTTCTCAAGTATAAATTCGTGTGATAAGAGGAAGGTACAAAGCTACAAATAATACATAGCAACGTAAAGGAATATGCATAGATTTTATACAAAAAAAGGGGGAAAATCAAACACATTAGAACAAGAAAAAGGAGAAATAAAAGTGTGATAAAATTAGCTGATAATGAATGTCCAAGCTGGATTGACCGCGAAGCATTCCAAGGAAAATAATTACCACCGACATAATCAAGTGTATCTTTATTGATAGAAGAGTATTATTTAAGGAATACAGCAGCACAACACCATTCATGTCATTCACTTTTCTCTTATGGCGTGATTTCGTACAGAAAACTCATCTTACGGTCGTTACAATTCGTTCGTCGTGAATCAGCCTCATTCTTGCTGGTTGCATTCCAAAACGTTTACGACTTACTGTCTTTTGCAAGAAATTATATTCAATTGTCACGAAAGAATGCTTGAAATACTCAAAAGCTAGATTGCGATGAAGGCATTGCTGATTGTTGAGGCGAATATGTATGAAAGAAAGCCCGAATTTATCCATTCGAAGTCATTGGTAGCGATAAGTCAACAAAAATTGCATCCTTCGAAGATTTGATTGCTTTTTTAACGAATTTCGAACAATGAGATGAGATTCGTCTGTACGGAATCAGGCTCTTACTGAATTTTTGGATTTATTGCGATAATTTCTTGTGCTTTTTTCTTCTTAAAATCAAACATAAAATAATTTAGCAAAATGTTTTCCATTCATTTCCATTAAAACAAAGTATTTGTAGAAGAAATCGAAAATAGAATTTTAAAAACCAACACTTTTCTATTGTAGTAAAAAATAAACAATGTCTAACAAATATATATGTAGATACATACATATGTACATATATGTATATATCAAAGAGTAGTGTGTTACCTACTAAAAGGTATTTTGAGGGGATGGAGGCTGGAAGCGTTGGGGCAGGGGAGGGGCGTAAGGGCCTGGGTTGGTTAAAACTTACCTTTTGCTATACATCCCAAGACTTTTTGTACGCGTCGTAACAGCATTATTTATATTGTTGTTGTTATTGTTGGTGTTGTTCATGCTACTGTTGTTGTTATTATTGGTATAAATATTATTGTTGTTGTTGTTGTGGTTAAGATTGGAATTTATAAAATTGCCGCCATATTCATAATTTCCCGCCATTCTGGTGACCAAGCACGACATCGAATTCGGTGAAGTTTTGAGCGCAGACATTGCTGAAGTTGTTGCAGGCGATGGCATATTAACGATATTGTTGTTGTTTCGGAATGGTTGCGAACGAGCGCGTGTCTGACGACATAGATTATTCGGTTCACTGAAAAAGGAACGAAGAAAAGATGGAGAAGGATTAGCGATATTTTGCTGGCAACGTTTGTGAATTATTTTCTCCTGAATTTAAAGCATTATACAGGGTGCGCCATCTTATGTCGGTATGTGAATATTGACTATCTTTTTAAAAAAAACTAACAGGCGCACTCTGTATATTTATTGTATTACTCACTGTATTGTATTATCATTGTTGTTGGCCTGCGCGATATTAGACGCCCGTGACATATGCTGCCTACGCATTGCTTTGATTTGATTCAGCTTGTCGCCTTGCGTTTGTGAGGCACACTTTTTATCGATGGCCGCTTGATGCATCTTCACAGTAGATGCAATGGTATGCTTCTGCGCCGACTCCAATATACCATTATTATTGCTATTATTATTATTATTAACCAATATAGTAGGTTTCCTTAATCTTTTGTCCGTGTAGACCGGCGGTGAAGTTTGAACCGCGATCGGCGGTCGTGATTCGAAGGAAGAAGGCGTTAAAGTGCGTTCTGCTGTCAGCGGCGCGGACATTCTGGCGGTAGTAGCCGCTGCACTTGAGGTTGTTGCCGCAGCGGTTAGTGGCGGTGGTGTGGATGCTCGACGTGGACTGGCGGAGCTCGGTGATTTACGACGTCGCGCCAAAGTATTACGCACGGCTGCACCACGCTGCTGGTTCGAATAAGCATCCTCATCTTCGGTTTCAGTATTACTGGCGCTGTTCACAGTACCGCCATCGAGCTTATCCCGTTTGGACATTATGGCCGCCGCTGCTGCCGCCGCCGCCGCACGAGTACAGTGAGCAATACCATTACCATTCTTTTCGTAACCACCAACGCCGCCACCACCATCGTAAAGATGCATGGTGTCAACTTTTTGGGAGATGCCTGTGACACGCGACAGTAACATTTCAGAGTTTTCGTTGGTCTCCACATTCTTGCTCTTGAGCTGTAAGCTATAGATGCCGAATTTGTGCTTCGGTATTGCGTTGTGGTAGCGTTTTCGAGCGCGTTCGCCTTCCGACCACAGCCAAGACTGTTTGCTACACACCATAAAAAAAAAGTTAAATTAACAAATTTCGAAGCTTTGGGTTTGGGTTTGCAGATACTTACTCTTCCATCCATTGTTGCTGGTGCCCGATTACAGAGCCAGGACGACACAGACGTAGCCAGGCGATCGCTTCCAGCGCCGAGAAGTTATAGTGTTTCATGATGTAAGCACCAATGAGGCTCCCAGTGCGTCCAAGACCAGCTGCAAAAGAGTGTAAAAAGCGTGTGATTCATGAGGGCAAAGCGACCACCTGCGCTGCCGTTCTTTACCTTTGCAATGCACTGCAATCGCCCCCTTTGTGGTCTCACAAAGCGACAGAAACTTTTTCAATATCAAATCGCTTGGCGTGCTGCCGTCAATGAAGAACAGGTCTTTGTGTTGGAAGCCGGCATTTTCGAAGCTCGACGCATGATATACTTTCGCATTCAGGCGTATTACCAGCGTCACATTATTTTCGCGGAAGTAGCTAAAGTACGTTTCCGGCGAATGGCAGGGATAGCCATTGGCCAGCACTTTCGACTTCTGATGCGGCCCACAGAAGGCCATGAACTTTTGCGGTACAATCCAGTTGAGGTCGCCGTTCTCGACACGCTCATAGAACTCATACTCTTCGGCATCGAAGTCATTGAAGTTAACGAAGCCGGCCTTCAGTGCTTTATGAATCGCATTGATGCAATCGATCAGAGAGATCTTGTAGCCACTCGCACCGTAGGAGGCATCGCAGAAGCGTGTATAAGCGGGTGTGTCGCCAGCGACTAAAGGTCGATACGCTTCTTCAGGTGTTTTATTCAAGTAGATAACCTGTTTGACGACGAAAGTATTAAAATTGTTGTAAAGAAATGAGAACCAACCGAACTCAACGCCACCATTCTTAACTTGAAAAACGTGTTTGGTTTTAGCTTACCGCATACGAACCAATGAGGCAGGCAGCATTCAATCTCTTGGCCGGCAGCATAGACGTATAGTGCACGATCTTCTTGTTCGCGTGCAATTTGTTATGCAGATAAGCGTTAAGTTTCTGGCAATAGCGGTACAGCATGCAGATATTCAACGGTCCGAAATCATTGTAGAAGTTCTCGTAGACGAAGTCGTCGTCGATACAGAAGTAGACCGTGTTGGGAGTGTTTTTTGGCTTGTAGCACTTCTTGAAAGCAACGAAATACAAACGATCTGAAACGAGATGAAATTTTTATAATAAGAATCATCATAATCGATAGATTGTAGTAATTAATTTTGTTAAGAAACCACTCCGTTCAATTTAATAAGCTATTCTGTAAATATGCAGGGAGCGCCATCTTTTGTGTCGTTATGTAACTCTTTGGCCGTATTCCAAGCGACGTGGTCGGTCTGTGGGCAATATTCTTTGAGTCGATTGCAATTTATACGGAAACAAATGCAGATCATCCTTCAAAGTGTGCTGCAAGGTGGTTCCACTGACACCAAAATGCTGAGCGCGGTTACTATTTCGCCGTGTTGTTTTGATGTGAAGCAATTCATGGTTAAAATTGGACTGAATTGACGTTTCAAAAACATTTTTACTCAAGTCAATCGGTTGATAAATGTTATTCAAAGTTTACATACCGACATTAAAGACGGCGCAACCGTTACATGTACAGATTCTAGAGATGTTTTATAGCGAAAGTAATAAAAAGACATCTCTATCTCATGAGACAAGATTAAAAGTTAGTGCTATTGAATACTTAAGGTCAAAAATATGCTGCGTAAAACGATATCACAGAATACAAAGAATAGAAAAAGTTACAATACAATACAATACTTCAATGTACAATCAATCATTACAGTGAGCTTGAGATGCCTGAACTAACACAAAGCAATGAGTTTTTTTAAAGAAAATCTAAATCTGAGCTGACACAATATTGTGTTGTTTGCTACCGAACGCTTAGAATATATACATACATACATACATACATACATAAAGGATTGTACTATGTAGTAATTGGTCGATACTATTCAATTCTTTCCACACAGTAACCTTTTAAGCCTCAAACAATATTAAATTTTTCTTTAAGAGAAAAACAATCAGGAAGTAAGAAAAGCGAGAAGAAGAACAAGAAGCAACAATGGTATTTTAAAGATTTCGGTGCATACACACTCACCCACAGTTTAGGGCCTCACAATAAGAAAGTATAGAGTCCTAAGAGAAATACATTTTTGAAGGTTCAACTTTTTGGTAGGTTCTGCTGTACCTTTTAATGGTATAGAGTCAATTGTAGCGCACTTTTATTTTATAAAATTTATAAAATCTAATGATTCCGAGAAAAGTAATCATAATAAAATATTTTGCAGTAGTTTCGAATATGTTATTTAGTAATTGTAAAGCAAGAAGACACAGAAACCTTATTAGTTTATTGATTTTTCTTATATGGTTAGTACATTCTTTAAAGCTTTTTCTTCTTAAAGGGTTATGTTAATCGGCAGGTGACATGCGTAAAAAAGACATAAGACATAAGAAGAAATATACAGAAATTAATGACTAAGACTTTTGAAGAGGACGTAGGTATGTATGTACCTTTTGACCCTTTTACTCGTACGTGTTAAATTTACGAACACGTTTTAGTTACTGCAGTGCCAATGGCATACATACATACATACATACACACATAATTTGTGGAATGAAATACTAACTAAAAGCCATACTGTGTGGAACTCGAGAGAGGCTGGAGGGAGGCTATCTATACTGTAGAACCTAAGAGTGTTTGGCTATAATTTGGAAAATATTAGGGAATACGTTTTTATGGCGAAATGTCAAGGTTTAGTTTTTAACAATCTAGATTTATCCGATTTAGTCCTTATCAGGCCTGTCAGACTTCGACTTCAACGTTAACGTTGTTACTGTTCACGTTAATTTACTGTACTGAAATGTAAATGAACTGCTGTCAAAGGGGCTGACGAAGTCGAAAAGTTAAAAGTTCAGCAACTTTCGACTTCGACTTTGACGGATGCTTTGCTTATGGGCCGATGCTGGCCCAAGAATGCATACATTGTTCTCGATTTGACAGTTTAGAATTTTAAAGTCGAAGTCTGACGGACTTTATGGGCGCGAAGCCATGAGTCCTTCCTGTTTTCTTAATTCTGAGATGATCGTTATTAATACAATAGTTTTTCGACCCTGCTCTTTAAGTTTTTGCGCCCAATATCTTAATTCTGTTCCGCTTTTAAGCCGTCAAAAGCTTACGCAACAAAAAAGAGAATTAATTATAAATTCTATAATATAAATTGTTTACTTTAAAAGTGTACTTAGCCCGCTCATATAAAAATCAAGAGATTTGCATTTTGAATGCAATGCAATTCTTATGAATTAGAAAGTTTTATTTTATGAAAATTATATAGTTTTTAAAAAGATTGGCCTATAAATTGAATAAAAATAAATAGATCATATCGTAATTAAAATATCGTCTGTGTTTTTAATGGATTATTAAATCAAATGATATTGAGAATGGATTTTGTTGTCTTTACAAGTTGGTGTGTCTCACTTAAAGCTATTAAGTTATCGATTCTTTTAGTTCCAGGTTTTCCTGGAACTAAAAAAATGCTCCTACTTTTTAACGTTAAAACGATTGTACGTCTACAGATGAACCGAACAACTTCCGTAGTTCTAAGTTATTTATTCAATTCAATTAATGCATATTTAGTAAATTCCCTCAAAATTTTAAAATATGAAAAAGGGCTTAAAAATAAAGGGTTGAAAATAAAAAAGTACTAAGTAAATACTTTATGGGAGTACATACATTGTGTCCAACATCAAAGGCCGAAAGATAAAAGTAGGCTGTACAACAAACAAAACAAACAAACAATAACAAGCAAAAAAAGAAAAAGAAAAGAAAAACGAATGCGACAATGTGAAAAGTTATTTCAACAACAGCAAAAACAGAAAAGTATTTCGTAGTAATAAATAGCGAATATGGTTGCGGTTTTTTGTTGTTTTGACCAACTCAACTTCTGCGAGGAAAACCAATAACAACGATAATGACCAGTAACAGTTTTACAGCTGTTTTCAATTACACACACTAAACGAAAAATACGTTGCCGACAAATTCGCGTAAAAAAAAATCGCATAAAAAAAGAAACGGTACCCATACAAAAGTAGGGGCTATAAAAATGTGTTTACTAAAACTTATTTTAAATTAGCATTTCTTAGACTGCGTTAACGCAAATTAAATAGCGTAAAAAGGGAATGAAATATTTTGAAAAATTTATTTTACTTAAAATTAAAATCATTATTAAACAATACGCATAAGTTCACAAAATTTATTGTCGGGTCACAATAAGAACAAAAGAACAAAAATTTGTTCTTTTAATTTCTAGACTAAATTTTTTAATTGACCGATGGTTTTTCCTTTGTTCTTTAGTTTCAATTTATCATTCAATCAATTGTCCCAAAAAGGTAGTTCTTGCTTCTGAGCCACTAATATCTCTTGGGACATTAACAAAGTTGTCCAACAACAACAATAATAATAAAAAAATACAATTTTGTTATTCGTTATACAACGAACGACACTTTGATTGTGGCCCAGAAACAGTTAATTTCGCCCCTTTATAAGTTTTAAATTATTACAGTGATAAAGACAACAACTAATGTAACAACTACAACAACTATCATAGCATGTAATTGAAGAGCTGAAAAAGCTATCTCGGACACGACAAAGTAAGAGAAAAGGGAAGAAACGTTCACGTTTTTGAAGTGCTGCGTGTTAAAGCGTTGCTGTTCCTGCTGCTTACTTCATTTGTTCCGCACTGTTGCTTTTGTTTTTCTTTGCATTGTTGTTTTTTTGTTGTTTTTTTTTTGCTAACCTTTTGTTTGTGTATCAATTTGTTAGTTTTGTTTGGAAATTGGCCAAACTATCTTCTAATAAGGTTAGTAAGTTACTAAAAGAAATGTTGTTGTTGTTGCTTGTAATCATTATTTATTAAATCCAGGCGAGTCAATGTGGTTTATACGAGAAAATGTCAGATGTTTTTTGAAAATGTCAGATGTTGTTGTTGTTGTTTCTCAATATATGATTATATTTGCCGATGAAGTTTCAAGGTAATGAACTAACTGTTCTGTCATGTGTTTAGTTTGATAAAAGAATGAATGGATTACTGATAAATCCATAGAGAAATGAATGAATGGATGAATGAATGAATAAAAGGATGGCGATCGAATGAGAAGGAATTAATAAGGAATAACAGCATGAATGGATGGAGGGGACGGATCGATCGATGTATAAATGAATCAATGAATTAAAGAATGGTTGTTTGAATAAAAGTTGTTTGTTGATGATGAAATCTCATGCATGATTCCTTTATTATTTTTCTAAAAACTAGAAAGAACTAACATGCTTATTCACAAGCTCACTTTTACCCGTCGTCGTCGTCTAAAAACAGCTGTCGTCGTCATTTTCTATTCACAATTACGATGCCGTCTTTTTAGCACGAGACGACACCTAAATTGCTGTCGTCTTAAAATTGACGTTTTGACATCTGCTGTCGTTTTTGTGAATAGCTTTTAGTCACCTCAAAGTCACCTAGTCGTGCCACTGCCATTTGTGTATGCTAGCAGTGAAAATTTTATCTAGTACACAAACCTCCTGAGCACATTGAAAGTGATATGAGCGTAAAAAACACAAGTCACTTTTGGAACAAGTCAACTTGTGAATAAAAATTTTGTTAAAAAGTGACTTTTCAGAGACGACGACGGTGAGAGCGACTCGGTGAGCTTGTGAATAAGCGTGTAAATATGTCCACGAAATGCTCACTAGAGGGTACTTTAAATTATCACCACACACTTTAGTTGTTATTGTAAATTACATATTATTGTATGCAGCTTACCGCGTTGTATTTCCGAAGCTGAAGCTAATAGATCACTGTTGTCATTCTCCATTCTGGTAACTGATGTATTTTGCTGCGATGCGGCGGTAACAGCGACACCAACAGCAGCAGCACCAGCAGCAACAATAGCACAGACGACGACGGCAGCAGCAGCCAAATAAGTAGCAGCGTTAGAAATAGGGAGCGTGACAACAATGTTATACCACCAACAATGCCGAAATTATAATTATGATAGAGCTGAGGTCACAGGCAGAGAAGAAGACACTCTCACTCATATACAAACTTATAACAACAACCACCACAAAAAATTACACTTAAACACAAGCGCAAGTGTGCATACACGTGTACACACACACACAGGTACACTGCTCCCGGTGTTAACACGTTGCTGACTGATGCTGTTGCAGTTATTGCACTTTGTTTTATTTGTTCGGTTGCTTGTTTGCGTGACGATGATGTCGATATTGTCGTTGTTATCGCTAATGTTTTTAGTGTCTTTGTTAGGTTGTCACCTCCTCCTGCCCGGCTGCAGTTAAGTTGACGCGTGGGCGACAGCAATTCGCAGTCAACTTTGCATTTGAATCGTGCTGAAATCAAGTGCTATTGTCGTTAGTAGAATTCTGACTGTATACTAACTTCTGCAGTAAATTACTGCTGATGTTGTTGTTTTTTCTTTTTTTTTCCCGCCGCACTTTTCACCTTCTCCAGAAAGAACGAAGCTAAGGAAAAGCACGAATGCTGCTACGCGGCTGGTGTTGATGCTTCTGTCGAAGCGGATGAGCGTTTTCGTTAGTGGCACACGAATTGTTGCGGTTATACTGTTGCTCTCCTTGTTCTCTCTCTCTCTCTCTTTTAGAGGATGGCAATTTAAACAAACTGGAGCATAAACGTTCAATTAATTGATTGACTGTTTGAATGCTTTGATGATTATTGTTGCAGGTCTTTTCTTCTTCTTCTTCTGTTTACGCAGCGGCGGCAACAGAAATAGCACCAAACACTGTTGCTTTTTTTTCTACCGTTTTTTATTGTAATGCAAATTGTTTTGTATTGTTTTCGATTTGCTTGGATTACTTAATTGGTTTTTTGTAGATCTGTTTTAGGAAAACTTCGTGATTTCGAAAATTTTAAAAAAGTTTTTTAAATTTAAGATTAAATTTTTAAGAATTTAAAATTTCCTAAAATACGTTTAATTTTCACTGCTTTTTTCCCTTTCTTTTCTCGTCAATGTTTTTAGCTGAAAAGAATAAAAAAGAATTTTGATTAAAAATTATTCATTTAAAAAGTTGTATTCATTGCAGCATATAATGATGGTGATGATGTGTTCTATTAAGATTTTTAAATGAAATCATTTATTTCATATTCTTACTATATTAATCACACAATCGATATTAAAAAATTCCTAACTAATCGTGAATAATTTTCAAGTGCAAACTTCTACTGATTCTGACTAAATGATTGACCGATTCTGAAAAAAGCACTACTCAACGCTGGTTGCTTTCAATTTACCACCTACACCACTAACCAGGTTGGAGAGCAAAAAAAGCAAAAAAAAAACAACAAAAAATCAACGAGTGAGAAACAAAAACTTACGAGTCTAATTGCTAACACGCAAATAGAAAGCGATAGAAGTTGATTTAGTGCGATGTGTATGAGACGAAAACAGTTGCTAAATTCGTCTCGGATTTAGAGACGAAATCGGAGAATTATTTCTTTGTCTTCATAGAGACGAAATCCGGAGGCTGTTGCCAAACGAAAATGATGAAAAGCTCTTTGAAAAGTTAACCGACTTTTCAAGATTAAAATAGATGGATTTGTACAGTTACAATCATTGCGGCCTTTACTGGAGATATTTAATGTTTTTTTTAAAAGGAAAAAAGCTATTTCTTAGTTCTAAAGAGTTTTTAATTTTATACATTTTGCGATAAAATGATTATCGTTTTCGTTCGGTAATAAAGAATTTACATCAGGATCGTTCAAAGCATCGTCAGTGTGTCAGTGACATATATCGCTATCCCTCTCCCACTTATATACATTTTTAAGCTCTTGTATTGAGAGAGATATTTTAATCACAACGATTGATTGATTTATATTTTTCATATAGAATTTTTTTGACTTTATAAAAGACACAAAGAATCTGTATCATCATGATTCATGATTCTTTATAAACAATATTCTGTCATTGTTTGCTATTATTTTTAAAGCTTCTCTTCATCGTTATCATGTTTTTTTTTTGCTTTATTGTTTGACATCATCATTTTTTTTTCCATTGTTACCGCCTCAGATCTATGGAGAAAATCAATTATTTTATAAGCAGTGAGATGCCTCCTGTCATTCTCATCCGCCAAACCGCCGAAGGGAGGGATGAAAACAGAATAGAAACTGAAAAAGGAACACTAGGAGAGTAATAAAAACTTTCTGAGCAATGAAAGCAATTTTGAGCAAAGAAAAAGGGAGAAGAAAGAAAAAACTCTACCAGCAAAAACAAAAACTTATCGAATTAAAAGAGTAAACAAAGACTACGCTTAAAACACTTCAAACTTTACAGCTCTAGTTGGAGTCTATAAGGAAAAACATTAGTAACAACAACAACCACCTCTTGTTGCCTTCTAACCGCTTTTAAACAGTTTTTGCTGCTTTTAACCATTTCAAAGATGACGTAGTAGTGGCATCGACTTGCTTTTGTTATGAGAGTCTTCGATTGTTATTGTAAGAAATCACTTAACGTACTTTTTTTTCAAATTAAACTAAAAAAGAAATACCCAAAACAAAAATATCCTTTAAACTTATTTTTTAGGTTAGGCAGAAAGAGATAGAAACAAATTATGTATACCATATTTATCTAACAAAAATAGAAAACAGTTAGAAAAGAGTAGAGGCAGTAAAACGAAAAAAGTCGGCATAAATATTAATAATGCAGTATGTTTGCGAACTTGCTCGCTCACTTGCTTGTTGGGCAAATGCTCGCTAATCTCGAGCATGCTTCACGCAAAAAGAAATTCATCCAAATGTTGTTGTTTTTACCGCAGGCAAAAAAAAGAAATTTCTAAATATTGTGATTTTTTAATTATGTATTTTGATTATTTTTTTTGCTGTTGTTGTTGCTTTAGTATTATTTTAAATAAATGAAATTTTGAATTTAACAACTGACCTTGGCTAAGAAGATCTCACACACGGCCGCCACACACCCACGCAATAAATGTTTATATTTGTGAGAGAGAGATTGCTAGAAGGGCGTGTTTGTTTATCAAGGAAACACTTTCTGTTCACACTCACAAAATGCTCTGGGTATTGCTCGGGGTTATATCGTTTGTTTGTACTCGTTAAAAAATTAATGAGTATGTTTTGGAAAATTTAATCCTACCTAGTAGGAAAAATTCCATTGAAACTTTTAATTAGTTTTTCTCCAAAACTATTGTTTTTGTAATTATTAGTACAAGTATAAAATAGAAGTAAAGAGTAATACTACAATATTTATTAAAATACTCTTTCATTTTCTTTCCAGAGATTATACTCTTGAAGTCGTCTACTGACTAGTTGTGTCCTTTCACAAGGAAATGGACGTACCACACGCACCATGGTAAGTTTTTCCTTCTGGGTTTATAATTTAAAAATTCTCCAATGGGTAACATTTTCGTTCTACAACTTGTTTCGGTTCCTCTCTTATTCTCTCTCGTAGAACCTTTCACTGCTTTAACATTCGCCCACTCTTACTTTTCATTATTAATTTATAAAAATAGAATTGTTTTTCTTGAGAGGTTTTTTTTTTCATATTGTTTTACTGATTGTTTTTTACTCGTATCACATCATCTTTTTTCGCATCATCGAACTCTTTTTATAACTACCAAGAGTCTTTTCGATAATGATGTTGATAATGGTTATGAGGATGATGATGACGGTGATGAAAATGAAGGATGACGGTGATAGTTAATGATGAATGATGATCATGATAGAAGATTATGGCGATGCCGTTTAATGATTGTGGTGATAATGATGATGATGCATTATGGTAATGATAATAATAAATAATGCATAATAATGAATGTTGGTGATGATTAAGGTTATATAATTATTTTATTTATTATATTAATAAATAAAAATACCTTACGTAAGCTTCTACCATCGAATCTCGTACTCACTTCCCCTCTCTCTCTCTGTCTCTCTGCCTCTCGTAGTCAGAATGAACACCAACCAACAAACATTTCACACTCTGAGCGAGTATAAAGAAGCTGCTCGCTCGCTCACCGGCAGCTCTTTCAAATGTGTGTTGAGTAGAGTTAAACAATTAACTAGAGCTTCATTAAAATTTACACAAGTGTTTAAATACAGCGACAGCGAGTGGGTGGGTTGGCTTGAGTGAGTTGGTGTGAGTGTGTATAAGATGAAAGAGCCCGAACGTTGATGGATTATGATAGTAGTTAAGAGCGAAGCGAAGCGTACGAAATGATATACGTTAGTTATTTAATGAGTTATAAACGGGAAGCGACAAGAGAATTCATCATCGTTAGATAAGACTTGAACACTTGTAAAGGTTGCTATTTTTTTGAAAAAAAAAACACCATGAAAAATGGTAAATATCAAGGTTCAGTTTAATTATGAGCATAATATGTTTATTATAGACAACAGTTTTGCACACTAGATAAAAAGTTTCATATAACAGAGAAATCTCTTTATTTAGCACTTTTCTAAAACTACAGTTTGACGATATAGTTTATAGAAAATTATAACAAAATAAGCTCCAAAAGATATTTAGTGAAAAAATACTTTTAAAAAAATACAGAAACCTTTTCCTTCACCTTCGTTTGTGATAATTAAATAATAAATACATTTAACTTTTTATTAAATTAACTTCTTGAAAATTCTTGACACTTGACTTCCTCCAATAAAATTGATTAAAAAAACTAAAAAAAAGGCCATAAAAAGATACAAAGTCATAATAAAAAGCCCAAATGCTCGTATAAATATTGACAATTTATTGAAACTATATCGTATAAATATTGACAATTTATTGAAACAATTAACAACACGTGGCCCAGCCCACGTTCAACCTAGTCGTTAACATAGTCATAGTTACCATAAAAATGAACCGCCTGATGAGATAATTGTGTATCTGTCTCGCACGACACAAACAACGGTAATGGAAAAACAAAACACAATCTTTGCAAATTCTTAAAACTAATAAATTATAAAGAGGAAGTGAAAGCAATAAAGAGAAATCAAGCAAAAAAGCTCCTAAATAGTTATTAAAGGTTCATTTAAGGGAAAACTATTATTGTTTTATCAATTATTGCAAATTTCTAAAAATACAAAGTTTTTCTACTATTGTTCATTAATTTTTTATAAATAAAATTAATTCAAATAAAAAACTATATATAAACATAAAAATAATTAAAATATTTAGAAAACGAAAATATTTAAATAAATATGTAATATATAAATATTTTAATAAAATATACTCCAACAATAATATAAAAAGTAAATAAAAGTAAAAAAATAAATCACTAAAATAAAGAAAAGAAAATGAATAAAGAAAATGAATAAAGAAAATTAATAATATAAAAAAACTAGAATATAAAAAGTATTTAAAATAACAACAAAGTTATTACTTTAAACATCACCGAAAAAAGCCCGCCAAAACTGTTTATTTGAAAAGAAGAAATGTGAAAACAACAATAAACAATACAAACTGATAAAAGAAAAAAAAAACAGAAAAAGATCAAAGACGGAGAAGAGAAAATATGTATCGTACAAAAAAAACTTGAAAAACCAAAAAATGCGTGTTAAAACAAAACTGCTATTTTTTTATTGTATATTTAATTTTTTAACATATTTTATATTTTATCTATATTATGTTTATAAAAAAATAAATACTTAATTTAACTCGAAAAAATATTGCTATTAAACAAACAAACCAAGAAGGAAAAAAACCAATTCATTTCAATCGAAATGAGTATTAAATAATTATACGAAACGAATAAAGGCAAATTAATATCGCGTATAAGGAAAGTAATAAATTAAATTTAATGCGGTTTTGGTGGAGACCGATCGATCGATCGGCCGCCTGCAACCAACGCAAGCCGGCACATTCGGTTGTTTTAGGAAGATGACCTTGAATACGTACCTAATAACGATAGCAGCATAAAAACAACAATAACATAAACAAAAAATATCACATCATCAAAATAGTAAAAATAATACACGATAAAATAAATATACATAAATAGAAAACAAAAAAGAAATAACAAGAAAAGTTTAGTAAAATGTTCACAAATATGCACTCATTCAGTAATGAGGCGGTGCGGTGCGGTGGGACATAGTTAAAAACTAAAATGAGGACGCGCTAACTTTAGCGTTGCATTAAATTCGAACTATTAAAAAAAAACACACACACAAACGGATGCTTCTCGTTTGCTTCGTTGAACGATTTAACGCGCGGAATGGAATGCCTTTGAATGACGTTTGAAAGGAACGCGCCCAAAAGCAGCAGCCCAGAACGGAGCGCATCGAACGCGTTGATTGACAAGTGATAAAAATGAAATAAAAATTATTCTGTTTTGTTGATTAAACACATCGAGCGACCGACCGACCGCTTGACTTTATGCAGTTAATCAGTAATGTGGACTTTTATTTAATTTTAGACAATTAAACAAAATGGTTTTTCACGAGTAGTATTATCACAAATGTCAATAAAATGTCAAAATCTTAAATTACGAGTATTTAAAATATCACTTACGAGATTTTACTTAACTTAACTTTATTTAAATATGTATATACCATACTCGTAAAATAATGATATTAACATTATTTTGCAGAGAATTTTTATTATTTATACAGAATGTTTATTATTATTATTATTTTTGTACGATACTAGTATATGATGCGTTATTTTTTTGTAGTCAATAATTACGTGGTGGTAGATATTTTTATTTTAAAAGTAAAAAATAAACCAGATTTAAGCCGAAAATCCGGAACCGGAAAATCAAGTTGATGGTTTTTTTTTTTAAATCCGACGAAATTCTTTTGAATATTTTTTTGTTCTCCTCTTTGGTTTTTGGGTCAAGGAATAAAGAGAGTGCAGCGAAAAATCGTGGTGTACTGGAGTGTTCTGTAGAGCCACACAAATACTCGTTTGTAAAGCCGTATGTGTATGTATATGCGAATGTGTTTGAGTGTGGGTGTAGCAACACTTTCTCTCAACTATTGTGCAAACAAAACAAAAGCCATAAAACAATGCTTTAAGTCGTTTTAGTATTTTGCATGTTAAATAGAAATTAAACAACTGACATTCTTTAACCTGCTTTCTCTGCCTCTTCTTCTTCTGTTTCTGTTTCTTCTCCTTCTTGCTTTTCGAATCAAATGGAAAAGCCAATAAATAAGAAAAGTTAAAAAAATGTCGAAGAAAATTGAATAAACCCAAAGGAGAAAACTTGGTATCTTGAATTCTTATGATTGGAATCTTATAAAAATTTGTATGAATACATTAATTTTTTTTCGAAAACTATCTTGATGTCTTCTGAGAGATAAGATCTTTAGAAATTCTGCCCCACAAGCGCTTTCAGTTACTTATGAACTTTTTGAAGACTCAATGGAATAATAACTGAAAAGAGTATTTTTTTTTATAATTTTCAATTTCATATGCGAGAAACGTACAGTCGTCACGACGAAACTAGTCAAAATTGATTCAGGGATGGTCAAAAGGTATATTTCCGCTGAAATCTGAAATTCGAAATTTTTCTCGATAAAAAGTAAAATAATATTTGGGAATTTTTATTTAAGCTTCAAAGTCGAAAATTGTGGTAAAAATTTTTTAAATTTAATGAAATGATTATTTTTTTTCTTTCCTACCTTAATTCGGAGTGTGCAAAAATGACGGGATATCTTAAAAACTAGAGCTGAGTCTACACAAATAATTTCCATTTAATAATATTTACTTTTATTATTAAAGAATATTGTTGAAAA
This sequence comes from Conops quadrifasciatus, assembly GCA_949752815.1. Classification (NCBI taxonomy): domain Eukaryota; kingdom Metazoa; phylum Arthropoda; class Insecta; order Diptera; family Conopidae; genus Conops; species Conops quadrifasciatus. Next base: position 19,361,258 of record OX457080.1, on the reverse strand, counting down.
TATAAGATGCATTTTCTCCAGAAAACACCAAAGCGAAATTACTTAACTCCGAGACTACAAAAGAGTTGAATGAGTTTAATTGAAGTCTTTAAAAGAGTACGAGTTCAAATATTTTAACGATTAGAAAAAACACCAAAAAGCTATTAAAACAAATGAGAACTAAAAGTCTAAACTCGGTGCAAAAGTTATGGTAAAAATTTGTTGTAATCATCGATTTGAAAGTTTAACCTAGTTTCTTTTCTTTCTTCTTCTGCTGCTCCTCCTCCTACTTCTTCGAGAAGGATTCACTACGTTTGATTCATTGTTAAAGAAGTTATAACTCACTCTTTTTCCCTCTCTCTTCTCATTCTGCGTTTGTCCCTTGAGAGCTACATTCGTTAGCAGTGTCCTTTTTGAAATAGGTACACTTTCCCGCGCCCACCACCATCGTCCTTATCTAGCTTTTCAATCTTAAAACCGCGAGCGAATTTATACGAGTTTAAATACATACATACTATATCAAGATAAGTATGTATATGTGCTCTTATCTCTCTTAAAAATATCGTAAATGAAAACTTTTCACACTTTTCCTATCAAGTACATATTTTAATAAAGTAGGACTGATTTTATTACAAACAACAACAGCAACAACAACCTGCTATTTACATATTTAGGTGGGAAAAATCACTTCAGCTTTAACTTGACACGATCCAACAATAAAAACAAACATTAACAAAAGCAACAAGAAAAATAAATAAGCTAATGATATATGTAGTCTAAACGTCATATCATTACTACATTTATTAGAGAAAATGACTTTTAACAAAGTGAGAGTGTTTGTTATTTTTCGATTATTTATTTATGATAACTAATGTACGAGTATAACCCGTTAAGAGGTTGTACATAGCATTAACATTGTATTTAGTGACATTTTGCTGTAATATAAATAATAATAATAATAAAGAAAAAACTATTTGTTTACAATTTCCACACGAAAGTAATAAAATTGGTCTATTAAAACGACTTTTATTACTTGTTTATTGCCATTTAAAATTTAAAGCGTAAAAAATCTTTATTTTTATATTTTTTATAATTATTTTTCGAATTTATTTGTAATGCATTTTTTATTTATTATTTTTATTTAATATAGGAGACACTATAGTTTTCAAAACATTGTGCATTTTTCACAGCCATAAAGCTGAAATTTTATTGCGGACTGCAATTTCAGCTTATTTACCGTTGTCAAAAAAGTCACTAAAATGAGCGTGGATACTATACTATACATAAAGGGTGCGCCATCTTTTATGTCGGTATGTAAACAATAAATAACATTTATCTTTAATATTTATTTGATTTACTTGAATAAACATGTTTTGAAACGTCAGTTTAGTACAATTTTAACCATGAATCGCTTTACACCATGAATCGAAACAACGCGCCGAAATAGTGATGCTTGAAAAAGTGATAGAAAACGCAGCGGCCATCTTTTATGCCGGTATGTAAACATTGAATAATTTTAACATTTATCAACCGATTGAATTGAGTAAAAATATTTTTGAAACGTCAATTCACGCTTACCAACGCTTACAACGCTTTAATCACTACACACTGAAACATCGCGCCGAAATAGTGACGCTGGAAAAAGTGACGGAAAACAGAGCAAAAAGGGCACATGTTGTTTTGGCCAACTAGAAAAGCAAATATTAGTAAATAATTAATTTAAGAGATCAAAATTTATTATCTAAAAATGAGACGAAAACGGCTGACATGACAACCACGCTCACTTTATCATCGTCATTTTAACAGCTAAGAGTGCAGTGACGACATAAGAAATTGCCAGACCAAAGAGTTAACATCTTTCTCACTTAACTTTTTTGATTTATCATTCTCAATGTACGAACGAACTGATAACCTTTCTTAGAAGATATTTAGAACTTCAAACAATTAAAAAAATCAAGCTAAACTTCTTTGAAGTCTATTTACTTCCAGATAATAAATATTTTGATAATACGTATTCAATTAACTCATCACTTTTAAGAGACTCTGAGTGTGTATGAGTGTGTAATAAACTTCAGGAAATTATTTTTTAGCATTAAAGTTTCTTCAAAAAGTATCTGTGAGTAAAAAGAAGACGACGACGACGAAGAAAACGTTGATGAATTTTTGGTAAAACTTTGGCCGAGTAGAGAGAAAATGAATGAAAAAGAACGAAAAAAAGAGAAGAACCAAAGAATAAAAAAAAGTAAATATTCAGAAAACTCTTGAAAAATTTCCATACGCCGAATATTATAGGATATATTTATTTATATAGTATTATTATATGCGGTATATGTGGTTATAAATATTATAATCCATATTTTTCACGCTTAGCGTATTTTTTTAGTCAACAAAAGCATTTATTTTTAAAAACCAACTGGCAAGAGATAGAAAATATGCGTGTAAAAAAAGTTTTCACACGCACACACACTTTTTAAGGCATTAAAAGTTACAAATGTGTAAGTATTTTAAAATATTAAACTTTTTTTGGTAGAATAAATAAATAATAAATAAAATAAATAAATAAAAAATAGGTAAAATAACTTCCAAAAACAAAACTATATCAAAGATTATAAATAAAATCAAGCAGATCACATTACGGTAGGTCTGGGTGTCCTCTCCTCGCACTCCTTTTTGCAGGAATTATTGATCGCCTCTTGCTCGAAACCGTCGAGTATGGCAATCAATGACGTTTACTGACAATGACGTAAGAATTTCTATTTTAAATTTTTTTCTGTTTGGCGTGAAATTGGAATTTTGGAGCAGCAACAAGCAATCGGTACGGTACGTTGCGCATTCATTGGTCGATAGGTTCGTTGGTTTGTGGGTCGATCTGTTGATAGGTCGATTGGTCATGATGGTGAAGGTGGTGATGATGGTGGTGATGTTGCTGCTTGCTGCCAAACAGTTGCTGTCATGAACTGTACTAAAGTTCATCGTACATTCTCATTAGCATTCAGAATGTGTCGTCTCTCGGTGTATATTTTCAACGTGACTGCTGCCATAGGAAGCATGGATGAATGGAAGAGGAAGGCGAACATAGAGGCGAACAAATAGACCGACCGACCGACCAACCGACCGTCTGACTGCTGCTGTTTCTTTTGTTGTCAACCGCAAATAAAACTAGAAAAAAATTTGCATTTGCATTCCTTTTGATTTATTCGATACGGTTTGCTGGCGGCGGTTGGTTGGTGCGTGCGAATGTAGGCAGTTTTTCCGCAGGGAAAGTGTAAAAGGAAATTGTACTAAATTTAGAAAATACGAGTACACGTAGAGCAGCTAAATGCTAATGCAATAAAAAGACTAAAATTATTGTCAGTTGCGGTGAAGAGGTTAGAAAAAATGCCTGATTTATGTCAAAAGAAGGTAAATTAAATGAACATTCATAAATTGATTGAGGAGAAAATTAATTTTAAGATTTTTCAACACAAAAATATAAATATAGAAACATAATAATGACATTTGGCACTTCAAAACTATAACAAAGAAGAAGAAGAAGAAAATAATGAACGCGTTTTAAGAGAAAATCGATTAATCGATATTATTTAGACAAAAATAGAGTCAGCATCAGACAAAAGAAATGAAATATCGTTGGCAATATAGAAAAATACTTTTATAATGTATTGGAAAATTTATAAAAATAGAAATTGTGTATTGGAACAAATTACAAGGGAGACGAAAAAAAAGGTTAGAAGGAGCAGAAAAAACTAAAGCCAAAACAGTTGCCAACTCAGACACAGCCAGACACACGATAAGAGAAAGACGAGAGAGAGAGAGAGAGAGAGGCAAACCAATCGGCGAAGGTTATAAAGCGTATGCTTCTATAGAATGTTATTAAAACACGTCAATTGAAAACGTCACAAAGTCAACGTAAAACTTGAAACCTGCTGCTGCTTGCATGCATTCTCGCCTTTAAAATGTCACTGATGCGTTACAGTGAGAAAAAAATCTGTAATATAATGCTCTACAGCTTATCATAGAACAGTATTATCATCATCAGCATCCTCATGTTTTGTTGTTAGTTAGTTAGTTAGTGATTAAAGCTATCGCTTTTCTACCGGTTTTTGTATAATTTTCTTTAATCTACTTTATTATTTTACTTCGTCATTCATGCTCTTATGCATTGATTTCATTCTAGCTGCTACTAGAAATAGAAGAAAAAGAAGACGAGTTAGGTATGAAGCACATAACAATATGTATAATTATTGCCAGCAGCCGGCGGCAGTTCATTGACATTTGTTGTTTAAGTATAAATAAATGTTTGTTAATTTGTTACGTTACGTTACTAAAATAAATGTTTTTGTTAAATTTCTTTTTTTTCACAGTTTCTTTTTTCAGAGTTTTTTTTTTCTTTTAAATTCTCTTCACTGATTTGAATTACAAAATGGTGTTTTTTGCTTTTGTAGCAGCAGCATAATCGCCTCAAACACATGTTAATGCGTGAAGGCAATGCAGCTTTAGTGCTTTCTAGATTTCGTATATAAGTATCTTTTTTATCTTAATTTATCTCTTCTTTTTCGTGTTTTCTTTTTGGTGGCTTGTAATTTTTTTAGAGACTGTTAGCTTTAGCGGTAAAATTCTTTTGCTTTACGTCCAATTCATTATTATTTAAATGCTTCAAAAGAGCCCAGCCCAATTTTTGTAGGAATGTATTTTTAGTTTAATGATCTTTTTTGTTGCCTCTTGATTTATTTTCGTTTAAAAAATGACTTTTCTTATGAAGAGGCTGTTTTTTTGGGAAATTATTGATAAATTTTGTACATTATTATTGTACATTTTATACACAATTTTTGAAAAAATATTGTACAATATATTGCGCAATATATACTAAATATAATTAAAATACATATATCATCTTAGCATTTTCATCCAAATATCCATATACATACATATGTATGTATTTATAAAAATATTCGCAATACTACTGCGCAATAAATACTGAATATAATTAAATTATATCATCCCATCATCAAATATTATTATATCATCAAAATTATTTATCATAATAGCAATAATAATTTAAAACAATTTTTAAAATATATTGTGCAATATACATACATATGTATGTACATACATATATGCAATATGCCTACTTAAGTTAAAAAATTTTAACATTTCTATCATAATACATATTTTATTATACATATGTATATTGTCAAAAATATTGTACAATATATTGTACAATTTTTAATTTATTATACGAATATTTTACCCAAATACTACCAAGCAATCATTTATCACATAACAATTTTATCAAATAAATATTATGAATATAGTTTGTAGTTTTTTATTTAAAAACAATTAAAAAAAATTCATAGTCTCCGGTTAAAAAGTCCTTCTTCAAGGATAATGAAACTTAAATCCACACAAAATGTAGTCGTACACATGCAACAATTGCAACAATTCTTTTAACTCCGTTCTGTTTTAGGTTTTTTGATCGCATGTTCGTTACTTGTTAATTACAATATTTCAAGAAAAGTGAAAAGGTTAAAAGGTCTTGAGTACTCGTATGTACATGCATGCACAGTTACTGCATAGCGTTTGAAATATATTTGAAATATGCAAGTATGTACATATGTAAATATGTACATATGTCAGTACTTGTATGTACGACTATATTCGTAATACCTCTCATTTTAACCTTTAATACTTTGACTCGCACACTTCGATTCTAGTACTTATTTCCATGCTGTTATATAAGCTCGTATAATTCTTTAAAGTACAATTGAACCAAGTTTCCTTTTGCTCTTTTGCTTTTCTTGTTGCACAATGTGATTCTCATAACTAAAGGTAAAGAAATTGCTACCTTCCTTTGATTATTTTTGATTCTTTATAGTAGGTTTTATAGTAGGGTTTTTTTTAGCTTCAAGGACACGTATGACTCGTATAGAACCGGGATTGTCATGTCGAATACTTTGTCGAGTTTTCGACATTTTCGACATGTCGAATACCCACGGTAGACTACCAAACCAAATTGCAGTAGATTACACAAAATTGTCAAAAACTCTGAAAAATTAACCTTAATCAATTACAATAAGAACAAACGAACGCTACAAAGATTGTTCGATGAAAAATTGAGTTTTATTTTTGAGTCCAGTCATTTCTTTGTGCAAAAATGGAACATAAAATGGCATGACAATGAATTATCCTTTTTATCTAATTATTCATTGTAACCCTTTATTGATGTGTTTTCAAGAAGTAGAATTTTAATGCAAACTATAAAGCCTTATAGGGCAAGGTTTAGCTTCTTAAATAAATAAAAAAAAAAAAAACGAAATTTATTCTTGTTGTTTTTGTACAATATTTTGACAAAAATGGTTATGCCCAAAGGAAAAACATTTTCCATGCGCGATTTTCGTATAAGCCTTCATCTTGTCGTCATAAAATTCTTTTGCCATTTTTCCACTAATTCCACCAATCTTTATTTCTGTATTATTGATAAATATTTTTTTTGTATTTTTTTCTTATTCGTGTAGGGTTGTAAAATTTTATGTTACGAGTATATTCTTGTTCTTCCATGACTTTCGACATTTTTCTATAGCGTGGCGGAGACACTGGATTTTTCTTCACACCGTACATACATACATATCTTCAAGCGTATTCTGTAATAATTTTTGCGTATAACATAAAATATACATATAAAGCTTCTCTCTTTTCTCCACTTTTACTAATATAATTCAATAATTTTTTTTATATAATTCTTTTATATAATTTTTTTATATAATTATATTAATTATTAAATAATAATTTAATATAATTTAATATTTTTGTTATAAAATTGCTATAAAATTTTGTTATAAAATAAAGAAAGTTATAGCTCTTAAGCTTTTCATTTTTCTTGTAAATAATAAAATTAAAGTATATGATTTTTCATCATTTAAATGATGCCAATATCATAACTATTTGTCATTGTTATCATTGATAGCTATTTTTTCGCACACAAACATCATAAAAAGCTTTCAATGTTTTTGTGGAAAGCGTTGAAAAAGAAATACAAAATTAAATAAAACCAAATAAAAACAAAATAGTAATTTGGTCATCATGATTATCGTCTGTCACTCAATAGACACTTTAACAATAACCGCGATGACAGACAGACAAACAGGCGCGACCTGGCATAAAAACCCAAATAAAAATGGTTCGTGTATAACAACAAAAAGCAAAACGAAAGGATATAGCAAAAAAAAAAACAAATAAAAAACACATCCTTCCTATTTTTTTCCTTTTCTTTTATTTTTTCTTTTTCCCACAATTTTTTTAAAAGCCTCAGCCAAGTGACTGTTCCTTCCGGAGGAAAGCGGCCGCCGTACAATGGAGTCGATTTTAGAAATCGTCTAAAAAATCTATAACTTTTTTATTTATTTAGGTAAGTTATTAAAATTTGGTATACAAATATCTATAAAAATAATATAAAAGGGTCATAATATATTTTTTATAAAAATATACAAGGTCAAAAATTCAATAAAATGAAATAAGGTTTTAAAGTTAGACAATGTTAAGCAATATCTAAATTTTCATATTCATGGAAATTTTATAAAAAAAGTACTAATTTTCTAATTTTTAAAGTAAATAAAATATATATGTTGCATAACTCAATTTCAATTCTCTTTTTTTTTGTATTTTTGAGACGATTTCTGAAATCAGCCCCGACAATCCGCAGGTTGACGGATAGGCAGTCAGTCAGTCGGACGGTCAGTTAGTCCGTCATTTAATTCAACAGTAAATCGTCAACGAGTTGCGAGATTATATCAAACATTCATGATTTTGATTCGTTACAAGGATGGTTGGTGGTTCAGGAAAAAAGTCAATAAGAAAGGGGTGGGTGGGGCAGAATAATAGTCTCATGTTCATTTGTATCAGTAGTGAATCACTTTCTTTACATCGAAGTATTCTAAAATCATATAAAAACTAGCCTGAGCATAGTTTTTGTTATCGTTTAAGTGTCCGTAAAAGAAGTGTCCTTAAGCCCTTTTTTTACACCGAAAATCAATCGATCTCATAACGTTTTAAGGAATATTTTTTAAGCATATTTATTTAAGAAGTATTAAACATCAAGGAGAAAACCTTCCTAATACTGTGTGTTTCCGTAAAATAGTTTTGCTTTAGGCTTTCGAATATCGATAAAGTGTTAAGTGTTTCCATACAAAATTAGTTTTATTTTTGGTTTTGCAGGGTTTCGCCCCTCGCTGTTGTTGTTGTATGCAAAACTAATGTTTTGTTTTGTTTTGTTTGTTAATTTTCATAGAATAGTTTTGTGTACAATATTTATCTCTTTGTACCATGGTAACTATAGAAAGAGACAAAGCCATGGCGTCTAGTATTTCGAACTTTGAAAGAGAATTGAAAACTGCTAAAACCAGAAATATTTTTGGTTTTGCGCTAAGCCCACAACAACAATTTCAATGGAGATTTTCTGGTTTTATAATGTTTTAGCGCAAAACTGGTTTTCGCAGCGAAACTGAAGAAGAATAGCTTTAAGAAAAACACCATATAAGATCGGAATATCCAAAAACAAGCCTTTTCTGTGTTGTATATATGTATTTCTTTTATATAAATATCGTTACAAAATGTCAACGAAGTATGCCTTTTAAGCGCAACACCATTGGATTCTTATCAAAACTTTAGCTGTAAAATTTTCAGGAATTCTTTCGTCAAAACGTTGATTTCATTAATCATAACTTTAACTCCATCAATCGAAATTTTCAGCCGTCAAAACTTACGCTTTGACGATTATAACCGATTTATTGTTTGAGATCCCTTTTTCCCTTAAAAAACCCTAAAGTATTTAAAGATTGAGTATTTTGAAATTAAAGGCTATGATAGAAGATTGACCAAGATCTTTATAACTCAAAAACTATAATCGTCAAGCCCTGAAAAAATTACTTTCATGATAATTGTCTCGAATACATTAAAAAATCTTGAGATAAGAAGATTCAGATAAATTAGACCAACAATTTAATGCAATACGTGTATCTTCACTTTTCCACTCCTCTCACACTTCCATCAAGTGAATGTGAAATCAAGGCGCCCCAGGACTAACCACTAAAAGGAAAAAAAGTAAAAATACAATATACTCCAAATGAATTTATACACATTTTGTGATAAAGACTGATAAAAAAGGTGTTCATTGCATTAGCACTAAGTAAATAGTGTACAATATGTATATTATACTTAGTGTGAGTTGCCAGGAGCGTATTTAGCTTTTGATGTTTGGGGGCCTCCGAAGTAATTTCAATTAAGAAATTTTATAATATTTATTACACCATGCAAGAAAAAGAAATTAAAATTAATTTTCCCTTTTCATTTCTTTTTCTCTTTATTTTTAATTAATAAATATAAGGAGATAATACTCGTATTTTGAAGTTTAAAAATATTTTTTTAAAATAATTCAAAATTTTTCTGAATTTATTAAATTCCTTTAAAAATATTACAAGCCTTGGTGTTGTTGCAAACACCCTGTATTTGAAAATCATAAACTTCTAACCACATCAATATGTTCGGCTATGCATGTATGTATGTATGTATGGATATTTACGAGTATGCATATGTACTTTTTGGAAGAATATAATTCCCTTTTTCCTCCAATAGAGTGCGCTATAGCTAATTCTTGTTTTAAAACTATAGTCGTTTAAAGAAATTCTTTTCTTTGTTTCAGAAAAGACAGGTTTTTTAAATTAAAATCTATTTTTAAATTTAGTACAACAAAATCTCTATAAAACGCATTGATTATATTAAACAAAACAGCCCAAACACAATGCGGCATGGGCAGCGGCGGCGGCACCGGCAGCTACTTCGCTCTCTCTCTCTCTGTTTCAAACTGAAACTGTTTGTTTTTGTATTCTGTATTCCATTCCATTCGTCGCGTCTTTGAAGAGAGCTTTCTCACCGTATTACTTTCATAAATTTTTTCGGATTTTCTGTAAAAAGTGGCAATATTTTTGTTTCTTTTTCGTGAAAAAAAGAGCGAAAGCAAAGCGGCCGTGGTAGAATCCATTTTGCAGGGCAACTTCAGCTCCCATAGGAAATTCTGTACAATTTCGCTGAGCTGCCGCATTGTGTTTGAGCTATAAAACTATCCAATGATGGCAGATCGAAAAATCTTTGAATTATTTTAAACACACTCTCTTTAAAGTTTTTTTTATGAAGTTTTCTCAATTTTGCTTAGAGCATTGCCAGTTTAAAGTGATGTTCGTGTATCTTCGCTTTTCCGTCAAGTGTTTGAGAAGATGACGTCATTTCAAACTTAACGGCTGCAGATATCAAAAATTTGCCTATGAACACGCCAATGTTCACACAATCAGAAGAATATAACAATCAAAATTTCGTTTCATTTATTAATTTCCAAATTGTTGTTTAGTCTTTCATTTCTGTGTATTTTTCTAAATTCTTTCAGCTTTTAACTGGAATGAATACCATTTTAAAAGCAGTTTTATAGAAATGTTCGGCAAAAGTGACCAACAAGCACGAACGTCAATCAAAACGGATGCGACAATAACTTCCACTCGGCTTTTGTCTGGTGGAATGTTTTGTGCGTAGCTCTTGTAATAATTTTATTCCAACCTGAGTTAAGCGCCCGCTTCACCCCCCTCCCAAAACGCATGCTTAAAAATTTACACATTTCAACCATCATACACACGTACACACACCCCATCAAACGAATACCTATAAATGTATTCCCTGCACAACTTTATCGTCAATTCAGCTTTTCTATTTTATTCTAGTTTTAACTGAAAATCTCGCTTTTTGTTTTGCTTGCTTTTGTTGATTTTTCTCAAATTTTGTCCCAATTACTTTGGGAGTGACTTTATCTTTTTCTTTACCTTTTCTTTACTTCTTGCTGTTCGGTTTTCTTGCACACTTTACTTCACCTTTTGATGAAGTTTTCATTCCACTTAAAATTTTTGCAATATAGTTTTATTTGAATTTTTTTTTGCGTATCTTACACAAAAAAATTGCACAATTTGGTTAGTTTATTTTTTCACTTGCTTTGCCAAAAATATATTTCAAAAATTTTCTTTACATTTTTTTACGGATTTTAAATTTTCAAAAAATTCACTTCTAAACAAGTGACACGAGCACGACGTCCGTTGCCGACTAGCTCCAATTTTCAACTTGCGACAAGTTGGAAAAATTTCTTGGAATTCCAAAATTAAGTTCGAAAGTTGAGAATTGACAAGTGTTTTTCGAATGAGAAGCTCGCCAATTGGGAGTAACTACGTTCGGAGACTGAAAAAAGTTTTCACCTTTCATTTGTTTGAAAGGAATGATGAGCATTGAGAACAGGGTGCTCGTAAAAATAAAATTCTAGATAATTTTTCTACAAACTTTCATTTACTATGGAATTAATAAAATTTTTCTCAAGAAAATAAAAACTTTGTTAAATATAACATCAAAGAGTATATTATTCAATATTTTTTTATAAGAACGTCTCAATTTTTTACATCCAGTTGTTTGCATTTGTTATAGCGGATTAAATTTTTTTTCATGTTGAAAGTTTTCATTTGGAAACCTTTTACTCTGAAGGTACATAGTCTCCAATATTGACGAGGACTGTTTTTCATGGAAAATAAAAATTCGGTTTAAAAAGACAAAAATTTTTTTTGTTTATATCAAACATTTCATATTACTATTATTGGAACTAACAAACACAAGTTATAGAATCAACTTTAGTTAAGTTTCCAAGTAAAAAGTAAATAATATATACCAAAGTCTTATACAAATAAAATTTTAAAGCTAATTTTCCAAAAAAAATATTTAACGTGTTGATTACAATGGATTAAGTATTTGTTTGTATTGCTTTCATTTCATTTCTTGATTCCTTCTTTTGTTTTATTTTCAATTTTTCTCTGAAGATTTTTATTTTTCTATCTTCAATTCTCAAGAACTAAGAAATTGAACAAAATTTGAAAAATTTTAGAAAATTGTAAAGAAATTGTAGAATTTCAATTTCAATACCTTTCTTTTCCTTTTCTTTTCTTTTAATTTAACTTCATTAATTAAATTTATTCATCATTAAATTTTTATTTCATTGATACATTGAAATTTAGGGGTACATTTCTGATCTACGAACGATTGACATATCGCTCGTTCTGCTTTGTTATTTTTCTTGTTTTTGCTGGTAAACAACAACAAATTTGGAAAATAACAAAGCGGAACGAGCGATATGTCAATCGTTCGTAGATCAAAAATGTACTCCTTAATTCAATTACATTTAACTAAACAGAACCTCTATAAAGAAATTTCTTAAGTTGGCAGCATTTCTGAAAATGAAAACTAGTAATCACTTTAATGAAAGCATGACATTGTTCTTGCTCTAGCACATGGCCTGCGCATATGCATAGCGTACATTGTTTCGCCAGTTATTCTTGTCATTCGTGAAGATCGTGGATATTGTAAAAAGCTCTACGAATCAACAGAGAAACAGAAGGAAGGAGATAACAGCATTCGTGATTTCCATTATCTATTCCATTTTCGCCATTGCTTTCACAGTTCACGCGTGCGAGCGACAAACGAAAGCGCTAAGTAACGTTTTGCATTTTTATTTGCTAATGTGTAAATTATTAAGAAGAGCTGCTGTAGAATTAATGCAATATTTCGGGGCAACAATACCCTTAAAATAAGAAAGGTAGCACTCAACAAAAGCTTGGCAACTAGAGAAGAAAGAACGCACATTTGTCATCGCTCATCGTTGTCAACAAAGTTTAAGAAAAGGAAAATAGAAAAAGAAAAGCAGGTGAAAAATCATTGACAGCTACGTTTTCCAAATTGGAAAACGAGAAAGAATTGAAATTTTCATTCGTGATACGTGAATATTTCGTTGCTTTTGGTTTCTGTCTTCGTCGCTTTATTTCGCTGATTAATTTTTTTGGAATAAATAAATTTTTGCTGGAGCGGGGCGACTAACGCAAAAATTTGCAAAAAAAGAAATCATTTAAAAATTTTTGATCGAAAGAAAAAACTACAAATTCAAGTTAATTAGTTTTACGGCATATAAAATACACACGAAGAAAAACCGATATTTCTGGAAGAAAACTTCAAAAATTGATGGAAGAAGTTATCGTGTTAAGCAGTGAGAACGAGAACGATTCTTCCTCGGACATGGATGTGGAATCAGTTGAAGATTTGGAACAGATTGTACCCAAGGACAACACAACGTAAGTAAAATACACACACTCAGTATTGCTTTTATCCAGAGTAGATTTTTGCATACGTCTAAAGCAGTCAGAAATCTATCCCAGAAGAGTCCCTTTCGAGAACGAAGTGGTTGGTGGCTTTAGAGCATCACAGAGAATAGATAGAATTTCTGTGGCACCATCTCGAAGGCCACACACTGGCGGCAGTTCGAAATTTGTTACTGGTTTTGCGTGTGTTCGTCACACTTGGTCGATTGAATGGCTTTCACTAAATTTTTTTAAATTTAAAGAAAAATCAATACCATTAAGAAGATGGAATATCACAGCATTCACGGTTGTTAATCAAAAGCATATAAGCGTCTGTTTAACATTTAATTATAAAGCAGTATATGTACTTAATTATCTCCTAGTCAAGGTCACAATTACGAATATATTTAACTGTAATGAATCTGGTTTCTTCGCAAACATTTTGCACTTGTGGCTTCCGTCTTCCTTTTTTGGTTCTTCAATAGTTTTCGCCTGAGACTAAACACCAACAAAAACAATTAGCATACTTGAAGAAAAAATAAATCAATGCTTTATCAATTTATTTTCTTCATTAAAGTTTTTACGTAATAAAATTATTTTAATTCCAAAAAACTCCTTTTATCTATTTTATAAGTGCATACAAATTTTTTTTACATACATACATATATCTAAAAACATTTTCTACATTAAAAAATTATTTCTCTCCATTGAACATCTCGATGCCAGAAAATGTCTAAAATTGCTCTTACGTACGTAATTGATCTCTGATATTTTGGATTTGTTATCTTTAGTTATTTATAGAAATAAACAAATGCATCCCACAAGTATCTATATTTGAAAAAATTGCTATAGATGTATGCATTTTATCAATTTCTGCACCTTATTTACGTTTCTTTTAATCAATAAAAAAAATTTTTTTTCTGAACTTCTCCAATAAAATAATTCATTTCCTTTTTTATTATTTTTTTTGTGATATAAAAATTTGAATCTTCAAAACCATCAAGTCGATTGATTCATTCATCGACCCTCAGTTTTTAATGATTTAGCGAATATCTTTGTAATTAAAACAAACCCCAAATTTGTGTGGGTTTTTTACCAAACCTTCATGGATGCTATTTCTTCAAAAAGATTATATGAATCCGATTTAGTTGTGAAGGTGACAAGTCGATTTGATTAAAGAAATTATTTAATGCAATTTAAGGATCTATACGTATATTTCTTCAAGATCTTCATGATTTTCTCGAGATAAATTTGGCTTAGCAATCAATTGTTACATGAAAATTTTTAAATATTTTATAAAAAAATTTTGGAGAAAATTGTTTTGTTGTGCTTTTAAAATCAACGGCTTATATGTCTAAACGAGTTGTTTTAATGTATCATTATTTGTATATATCACTTACTCTTTTCTACCTACGCTTATGAGTAACCATTGTTCAATGAGTCAATTACTTGAACTTGAAAATATTAGCGTATTGATGGATGAAAAAGTAGGACATATTATTATTTTCAGATTAGTCATACCCATTTGTTATTTCCCAATAATAGTTTTTTTATTACTCTTAGAATACTTTTATTTCTTTTATTTTTTATTTAATTTTATAATAATTCCAATAATTTATATTTAATTTTGATATATAATAATAATTTTTGAAAAATTTTTAATTGTTTAATTCAATTGATTCTTTTGGAATAGTCTAATTAAATACATAGTTTTTAATAAATAATATTTTGAAATATTTCATATCTCAAATGTGATGTGAATTGTGGAAAAAACTAATGGTTTATAATCACTGTTTATTATAAAAAAATCTAGGAAGAAAGCGGTAAGTTTTTTAAATGGTCATACATATTGTTAATAAAAATATAAATAAATATGATTTTTAACGCAGCTTCTTCAAATCTTGGCCCTTTATTATTTTTAAATTATGCAAAATAATTTTGATAATATTTATCGAAATATAAAAAATGGCGAGAGGCGCCAAAGTTCAGTGGATGACGAAGGAGCAAAAAAGAAAAAATAACGTTTGGAGAGACAATGGATAATCTGAATGGATGCTAAAATGGAGTAATCGAGGTATTCTATTTGATATTTATTTACGTCGCTTTGAAAATAATATAATTTCTTTTCTTCTTGAGAAAAAGAAGGTTTGTCCCAATTTAGATTTGTCGGCAAAATCGAGTTAACCTTTAAGTCAACAAACCAAACAATATCTACGTTGCCCAAGTTTTACTGCGAAAAAGATAAAACGTAACGATAACAAAAAGAACACTAAAGATTAATGACTTATCGAAATAGTGTTCTAACAATAATTTAACGACGGATCATAAGTCCTCAACCTCAATTTGTTATTACTTTTATTTAATTCTTTACTAAGTACTATTTACAATAGAAGAAATAATAAGTATATTTACAAAGTACTATTAAGTATCCCCCTTCGCGTCCATCTTTAGCAAAAGAGCCTCATTATATAAAAACAAAACAACTTTAATAATCATTCTACAGCGGTTAATTTTGGCCGACAATCATCTGGATTGATGAGAACCTTAATGAGACACTCAACTGATGGTCGTTCCGCTGTGCGATAAACTTTTAACCCTCTGCTCTCCATGGCCCGTCGTGTACTCGGTCCGATGGCAATTAATTTCTTGTCATTGATTTGAATATTGTTCTTATTTAAGTAGTCACAAGTACAATTCACGCCGGATGGCGAGAAGAAGGCCAAGTATTCAACGTTTTCTTCCTGCTTCAAAGCACGCTCAAAATTCGTATTAAATTCTGGATGACAAATCGTCTCGTACACCTCGCAGGCATCCAAGAGGAAGCCGTCTTCCGTCAATTTGGACAGCAGTGTATCGGTGCGCAGGTTACCGCATGGCAAAAGAAAAGGCAACGTTTTATTACCGTCGAAGGTCTCGGCAATGAAATCGGCCAAGTTGCTGGCATTGCCCGTCTGTTTGCCTTGTGTGAAAAGCTGTTGCAATGACGCGAGCGCCAGATTATGCGTTACTTCGCCAACAGCGTAATTATGCAACATCTTCCAAGCAGCAGGCAAGTCTTTGGATTGCATTGCCTCGCGTACGGCTTCGACGCAACGCGGACTCGTGAAGACGATGCCAGCATATTTCTCCGGTGCTAAGAGTTTGTTGCGCAGCTCATCCAATTGTTTGAAACCGAAAGCCAAGGTTGGCACGAAAACGGCCTTAAAACCGTTCTCCTCCAAAAGTTCCGAGTAGACGTCGCTGGTTTCGGACTCCGATTTTAAAACAATTACCGTGCGTCCCGACATGTTTGCTAAAAGTGACAACATAAAAGAAAATTTTATGGATGTGATGGAAAAGTAGAGATAAAATGTTTAATATTTTCGGAAAAATAACCGGTCTGTTGTAATTTAGTACAATAGAAGCAAATGTAAGAGAAAAGTAAAGCAATATCCCTTTTTAGTTTTTTAAATTTACAGTTAATGGGAGATTTTTTTTTCAAAGAACAAGTTCGGCTGAACTACAGTATTTCACTTTTAGAAGTTTTAATATTTTATTAATTATCTATGTATTACCGTTTATGCACTAATAAAATTCACTAAACGTTTATTCAGTTCCACTTCGTTCTTTCGACTGCAAGCTTTTGCGAACGCAGTTGGCAACTTGGAACATTGCTACAATAATTTAGTAGCTCTGTGTGTTAGAAAGAGTCCGCATCACGGTGTTAGATGCTTGTTCGTTTGATGACGGCTGATGCCAGATACGTATTAAGAGTTCTAGAGTACATTTGTATGTATGTACATATTTTTATTATAAATTGTAAACTATTAGTTCTATTGGAATTTTTTTAATGACATCGTGTAAAGTAGTTTGCGAAAATAAGTGAGTGTAAGATTTCTGTAAATATGTATTCTCCTCGATTTATCTTTAATTCTGCTTTCCATGGCTGTTCGTTGTGCAGACACTAGCTGAGTGCTTATTTACAGAGTTGCCATGAGAGCCCATTCAAATTAAAAGCTTTAAAATTGCTAACTGTGCTCTCATCCCGGTTTTTATAATAATATTGGCATCAAATACACAAGTGCATACCAACTTTGCGCAGAAAGTTTCAGTAAAATAGTATATATTTTTTTTTAAAGGAGAAATTTTCTTCTTTGACATTGCCAGTAATTTTACAGTTATTAAATCTATAATAGTATTTCTATAATATGCTAAATGGATTCCATTAAAAATGCAAACTAATACTCAAGGACCGCACAAATTATTTCATTATGCTGTCAATCGCTAACAGTAAAGCAATTTGATAAGTATATTTTAATAACTATTTAGATTATTTTGACACTAATATTATAAAAGTTAAACGAGTTAACAAGGTACTCGGTTGGGAATGTCATGTCGACCATTTAGAAACATATAAATACAATATATGTATATTAGTATTTCTGACTAATCTTACTGTATTGATTAGTAATCAAAAACTGAAGTGGTAAAAAAAAGCCAAAGCTTAAAAGTTTATCAATCTTTCCCATTCTCTCTTTTTTTTGCTCTGTCTCTTCCTCTCTCGTCTTTTCTTTCTCTTTATATTTAATTTTTTTTTTTTAACTCTTTTCTCTTATTTTTTTTTTTTTGGTATTTTTCTCATTCGCTTGACAGAATCTCACACCAAGCCTTTATTTAGTTCTTTGTACCTTTGTTTGTTTGGGTATAAATAGTTTAAATGCATTTTTTACTTTGTCCCACTGTTAATAGTTATGGCTATGATTTATGGTCTTATTTATCGATATTATGTAACTCTAGTAATTTGCTGATAAACTAACTTGTTTATTCGCCATACGCAAAACAGCACAGTCTTCTCAATTCTGCTTTGTTATCTTCCAAAGTTGTTGTTTTTGTTTGCCATAAAAAACCGAAAATAAAGTAGAATTGTAAAGATTGTCCTGTTTTGTGTATATTGAATAAGTAAATAAGTAAAATTCAAGAAGCTAAACGGTATCAGTTAACATAATGTTAATAACATATAAACTTGATATAATGTAGACAGCAAATGAGAGAATACAGTCAACAGCAAAACTGTTAAGCAGCAACTGTGAACAGCATACTGTTAATTAAACTTCTCTGTGGTCGATTGTCTGCATATGGTTTTTCTCTTCGATTTTTCGCACTCTCTTATCGTCTCTTGAAATTTGTTTATTTTGTGGTGATCGCGTAAAGCAGTGTTTCCCATCATTTCGATATGTGTGTACCCCTTGCTATAATTTTCGAATGAGTACCTTTCGTCAAAAGAAAAAAATTTAAAAATGCATACACTTTAATAACAATAAAAATATGTACATTTATTGTATTTTTCCCTTTTTTAGTACAAAAATAACATAGTACGTGTATTAAACGAAAAAGAAAATTCATTCCAAATAAAATATATGTAAATAAGTTCTATGTTAAAAAACTTTTAGAATTAATAACTTTTTAAATATGTAAATAGCACTAAAAAGAAATGTACTTAACAAAAATGCAATATGCCATTTGATAGCACTCAGCAAGAGCTTAAATTTTATATCGGCCACGGCCCATTTAGACAACTCCAAAGGGGGACTAGTTACCACCCCGGCCCCAAACTTAAAATTTTTTTACACTAGTGGAAAGAAGAAGAGCTACGTGTACCCTCTGTGTATTTCTGTGTATTTCCGTGTAAAGAAATGAACAACAAGAAAATTGGAACTAGTTTAGAAGTTCTTCTATAATAGATATTGTACTGCACACACATACACTCATATATGTATGTATGCATATATGTATGTATGTTTCAAAAAATGTCTTCTGTTGTCTTCGCTGTTGCTGTTGTTGTGGGTTCGGCGGTGCCACACGATTTTCAGCTCTTTCAGTGCGTTTCGCGTTTTGCAACCGTTCCGTTTCGGAGGCTCTCGAGGTTAACAGCGAGCGGACTGCCGCCCACTGCGATCGGTATAAGTTATAATACGTTGAGTGAGGGCCTCAGATGTGTCGTCGTTTTAAATTATTTTAAGTACATTGATTATTGTAAAAAAAAGGCGAAAAACAAGTAAAAGTAGATCCATCCGGCGGCCGCTGCGTACGAAAATACCAAACTGATCAGTGTTGTTGTTGGTTTATTTTCACATTGTCGTCGGCCTCATCGAGAGACGGGGATTGTTTGTGCCCCTGTCGATTCTGCCGACTTAGTTTTTAGACTTATAATTTATTTCTTTTTTTTTAATAATTTGAGTGCAATTTTTTCATTTATTCGAAAAAATGCAGCAGCGTTTTGTTGCTAATAAAGTTGAAAGTTTTTAAAATACTATTCGATAAAAGTGTTTGTTGTGCTCAACAACGCCAGTATTTATTTTTAAATATTTTATTTTAGATTTGTTTAAAAAGTGTAGAAAAAAACAGTGGGTTTTTCCCCCATTACCTCAATACCTTATTTTCTATAGATTTTTTCTTCGAGCTGTTTCGTCAATTCAGCAGAAATGTTATAGTAAGTTTGTGAACTAAATTAATTTATGTATTTTTAAATTTCTTTTACTTTTTTTATTAAACATTATTTCGTTTTTTGCCGATAATTTCTAAAATTAGCCCTCGAAATTTTGCGCTTGACTATGAGAAAGTTTTTATGGTATTCTAAGAAAATCAGGTCAGCTGAACAGATTTTAAGTTATTCCGGAATAGTAATTTTTTTTTTGTGATATTCATGCAAATAAAAGCAGAAAAATCACTTTATTTATCTTAATCTTTAACGATTTATTCTTAAAATCTTGTATTTATTTTGTTGTTAATCCTTAAAGAAGAAATTTTCATCATCAGTTCCATTATATTGTATTGTATATTTTGAAGAGCTTTAATTTTTTGCGTTCATTGCTCTCTCATTGTATTTCTTCTTTTAATATAAAGGAAAAAAAATTGCTTTTCTTATTTACTTTTCATGCCAAGAGAGTCACTAAAATTATGTACGCATTTTGTGCGAAAGTATTCTATAATTACACTTAAATACTTGATTATAACGTCAAGCACCGCCAAGACCTAAATTCTTTAAGATTCAACTTAGCCTTTACTATGAGTTTACTATTTTCTTTTTTGTTTTTCTAAGAGTACTTGCCGCCGAGGGTCCTTATTTTACAGTGTAAATGCCCCACAATGCAAATTTTGTAGAGGCGTCAGAAAAAACAGGGCATATTTGCAAGGGGCGAAAGAGATTTTTTAACAGTTATACACATTTCCTTAAAATTACTTTCAGAAGTAGTGAAGTATGCACTAGTTTATTAAATTTAAATTCTCCATTTTACACCATTCTTCGTTACTAGGAATTACATCAATTTGAATTTTACTTGTAGAATTAATAAGATTTCCTACAAGTAATATACTATTAATCAATACTCTGGAATAATAAAAAATAACCTACTGTCACACTCAATACTAGAAAGTATTTAGATATTACACAACAGTAGTAACTTGTTTCACGCAATTCTGGGAAATACTTCCGGAAGTAGTAATTTGTTGCATGCTTTACTAGAAAGTACTTCCGGGAAGTGGTTACTTGTTGTATTAAATACTGAAGAACTTCCTTAAATAGTATCCTGAAAATGCACTACTAGGAAGTACCTTCGGATATATGTAGATTTTGAAATAAATTCAATACCAATAAGTACTTTTGGATGCAGCACTTGCAGACATTACCTGTATTTATTACTAAAAAGAAGCCTTGGAAGTAGTGACTTCTTGCAACTCAATTCTCAACTAAATGCACTCAAGATATGCACTTAACTTCCTGAACTCAATATTAAAAAGTGTACTTAGAAATTGTAGTTTGTTAAATTAAATATCGTACATCTAAAACGAATAATTTCGACTTTTATACATATCTAAAAAGTATAAATGTTATATTAAGAAGTACATTTGTAAGAAGTAAATTCTTGAATACGATACTAAGAAATACTTCTGAAACTGGTAACTTTTCGAAATTAATACTTGGACGTACTTTTGGAACTTGTTGATCAATTCAATACTAAGAAGTACTACTAGCTTGACAAGAATACGCCTGAAAGTAATAACTTATACAATTGGTGTAATTAATTGCTTTGGTCTCTGGGTAACTGCCTTTTATGATTGATCCCGTTTTATGCACCTTCACCACAACTTTATTTACTTTACTTTATAGATAAAATATAGATATTAAAATATTTTTTATTAAGTTTTTTAAAGTCAGTCATGGTATGTCTCGTATCGTGCCAGAAAAAATATTTGAGAAGTTAAAATTATGAAATATTTTTCAAAATCCTTTCAAATTTTTATTTCATATCAAACTGTGCCATAGCAACCCGTGACCGAGTACAATAGCAAAATAACATATGAAAAATTACTCAAATTTTTCGACTGCCATTATTTCCCTCCGTAAATAAGCAATTAAAAAAACTTTTGTTCCGATCGAAAAATAGCATCATAAGCTTTTATATTCATCACGTAAAACTTTGGCAGCAGAAATTTTTAAAACTGAAAAAAGTGCAATCGTTTTCGTAGGCATGGCGTAGAAAAAGGGATCCAGATATTAAAGCTTCAACAACACCCACCATCAATAATAATAACAACAACAACAGCAGCAGCAGCAGCAATACTTTGCCAATACTGACTCCACTTCTTTTGTTAACAAGAGAGAGAGACGAAAAGAGAAGAAAAGGAAAAAAAAAAAACCAATAATACAATACTCTCTAGCAATCGAAGAAAAAAGGAGTAAAAGCAATTAAATTCAATCGAATGAATTCTTTTACGTTCATTTGAGGCGCGATGAATTTTTTGCACGCATTTCATGAAACAAAAATAATTAACATCTTGAAAAAGGAGCATACTTCAGAGAATTCAGTAAAATGCCTTTAGTCGTTGATAGTTAGTTTTTATTTTGAAGAAGAATGAAATGAACTTTGGCCGAAATTTCTACAAACTAAATTGTTTAAAAAAATCTTACAAGTTTATTTTACTCATATCAACTCAATATTGGAAAAATTTTGCAAATAAAACGAACATAAATTGGAATAAATCTCAAGATTTGTTAAGAAGAAGAAGAAGAAGAAGAAGAAGGAGAAACAACGTCTTCTCGAAATACTTGCAAAAAAGAAAGAGAAATTCCAGACATGTTTTCCAATCGACAAATCGTTTGTGCTATTATTGATACACAAGCACAAGAATAATAATACATTTACGAGCTCTAGTTACTTAACACACTTTGAGAGGACTCATTTTGTGAACTCGCTTATCCTCGGTCAACTCCATCATGAGAAAAACGTCTCTTTAACCCTCCCATTTTTCCCTTTTCCGTACAAACAAATCCCACACATTTTCATTGATTTTTACTGCATTTCCTGACTCCTGCTAAGACACCATAAACGCACTAAACGCAAGTCGCTGAACTTCTCGTTTTGTTTTCTTCTACATACATACTATCACCATCATCATCACCATCATTATCATCATTGTGAGGTGGGTCAGGGACATGTACAATGAGTGGCATTGCGTTAGTGGTAGTGATAGTGTTTGTTCTTGTTTCTGCATTTGCTGAAAACTAATCTTACCAGGGTTGAAAATACATATAGAGAAAACCTTTTGCGCCCAAAACTTTTAGATTCTAAAAGTACGTTAAGTACTTTTAATCTAATTTAGTAGGTCCACACGCCTAAATATTGACCTTCTTTATGAAAGGGTGCGCCAACTTTTATGTCGGTATGTGACCGTTTGGCGCACCGGTATATTCAAAAGAGACGTGGACGGTCTGTCGACTATATTCTTTGAGTCAATTGCATTTTATACGGAAACAAAGGCAAATCATCCTTCAGCATGCGCCGCAAGATGATTCCACTGACGCCAAAATGCTGAGCGCGGTGACGATACGACGCATGTGTGTGATCTCGGCAACACTCTCTCTTACCGCTTTAAGCAGTTCATTGGTACGGTCTGGGCATTGATGAACGGCAAGTTGACTATGTCCCACTGTTCCGTGCTCAAAAAAATTCAACACCATACGACGAATAGTGTTGCGTTGACGGTGCTTTTCGGCCACGATATTTTCGACGATATGCACGACTATCTTCAATGTACAGAGTCACTATTTTGCCGCATTGTTTTAGTGTGAAGTAATTGTACTAAATTGACGTATCATGTTTACTCAAATCAATCGGTTGATAAATGTTAAAGTTATTTAATGTTTACATACCGACATAAAAGATGGCGCACTTGTTATTTTTCATGGTTTTTAAAGCTGGAAAAGCTGTTTTAAATAATGAAAATCCATAAAAGACTTATACATCTTGCTCTTAAGATGTTAGGAAAGCAATTTAAGTACAAAAACTTTAAAAAACAGACAATGAGGTTATACAGCGATAATTTTTTTGGAACCTACTTAAAAAGGCTACATTGATTTCTCAAAACTTTTTCGAAATAATCGTTAATGGTTCTCAATTCATCCCTGGTTTCTACGCTTATTATATCGTATAATCATTATGTTTGCTGTTAATGTTTTGTGATGCTGCGCTGGCGATGGTCTTTGCTCTTTCCCGTCCTTTTTTTTCCTCCTCTTTCTTTGGGCCCACTTTTTTCCAGCTAGTCTTTTTGGATTGCTGCTATTTTGTACTCTTTCCATGCTATTCCTTTTTTTGGGCCTTTTTTTCAATTTAACTACTATTTTTTACTACTAAAACAATTGCTTGCTTTTTTTTTCTTGTTGTGTTTTTTTTTTATGTCAATGGTATTGGTGTTGGCAATATTCAATGCGACGACTAGTTGTCGCCGAAAATTTTCTGGTTGTTATTGTTGTTTTTAGTGTACCATAGTATTTGCCGGCGTCACGGTGTCTGGTACGTACTATTCAGTGCTCGCTCTCTATAACGATGCTTATTGTACATACTATGGTGCTTTTACGTCTGTATGTAGCTTGGTCAATGGAGGCTGTTGGTGCTGTTGTTGCGCTGTGCTAGTGCTGCTGCTGCATCCTCTGTTGGATGCATACATACACTCCATTTTCTACTCCACTTTCTCGGTCGTTCATCCAAGGAAGGGATGGTGTTGGCGTCGATGTCGGCGCTGGTTCTGCTGGTCGGCGATGGCGATGGCGCTGGTTCTCCGTATGGCGCCGGTTTTGTGGTGGCTATGCATAGGTTGCGATTTTTCACCGGCTACGTCTCTGCTGTGTCTCAGGCTGTGTCTGTCCATCTGTCTGTTTGTGTGATTTACTCTGGCAACACTTGGCTGGGGCTGCTGTTGCTGTTGCTGTTTCAGCTTCTCTTGCTTGATGCTGTTGATGGTGGTGGTATTGCTGCACTTGCTGCTGCTGCTGCTGCTGCTTGCTTGTAGCATACCGCATAAACACGAATTCTTGCAGCAAGCCGGAATCAGTCTGTGTGCAGGAATTCGAGCGGCGTGTTGTACAAAAAGCGAGATAATTTGTAACGTTTTTCGACCACGTTCACGTTCGTGCGACGTTCGACGTTCAACTGCTTTGTGTTGTTGCATTTTTTTTTACTTTATCGGCGTGTCGTGTTTGCTGTTGTTATTAATTGCAATAATCGTCCTCTTGTTGCCGCATTGTTTCAGTTACTCTCGGTGGTTACAAAACAACAACAACAACAAACGAGCCGAAATAGTAGTTTAAATCGATATTTAAGATTTATTACTATCATTAAAATTAATAAAACAAAATATATTTTTTTCAATTCTCTTCAGTTAAAGTTTCTCTACGCTTCTGTTATTTTTTATGAATGCAGATGAATTCACATTTTTACCACGGTAAGTTATTATTAATTTTAACTAATAACGAAATATTTTTTAAAACTTCGCCTCCTCTCTCTCTCTCTCAAAACGTCGTCTCTTTAGTCGTTTATCATTTAAATGTTTGTTTTAAACTTTCGTGTGTAATGAATAGATATTAAAGTATTACTTATCGAAGCGAAAGTATCCTCTTCCGGTAGTCCTTAAGCTAGTCCTATTCACGAATCCACTTGGTTTTTATTTGCACTTGATTTTCTCATACACACTGAATGAATGAAGTTTTATTTGTTTGTCTGCTTGTTGGATGATCCAAATGCATTTTCCTCCCCATCTCACTGTCTCTCTCTCTCCCTTTTTCTCTCTTGGCATCCATAAATCCATATATTAATATCTCCTCTGCGTCTGAGAGCCAGCCTGCCTTTTTCTGTTGGTTTGTTCACGCGTGATGTTTTTTTCTCTATTTTCTGCTTCATCGACCCTTTTCTTTCTCCTTCTCTTTTTTTTTATCCCACTAGCTTTCGGTCGTCCATTTCCTAACTGTTTCTTCACGCTTCTAGTAGATCTCCTTTATTTTTCTCTCTTGTCTATACACTTTTATATACAGTCTACGTCCTCTCCAACGTCCTTAAACTCATTCACCTAATTGTCTAACCTCGTGTGTCTTCTCGACTTATCAATCTAACCATCATTTGATCCATTTAAACTGTATATCAGTCCATTTTCTAGGTTGGCTCTTGATTTCTTTCAGTCGAACTTTCATTTTAGTTCACTCAGTCTTGTCTATCTATTTCTTAATACTATTTCTTAATATCTATTTCTTAATAGATTTTTTTCCCTCTATCAATCTGTCTCACAGTCTGTCTATATGTTGATACGTTCTCTTTAGAACTCTTAGTACAATTTATAAGTATTTATAGTACCTTTATCACAGTCCATCTATTCTCTGGCCGATCAGTTTCTTCTCTTTTATAGCTATACAAAGAGCTATAAAGAGCTTTTATAGCTATTTATCTTATATCTACATATGTTTCGTTCATCTATATCCATTATTCCTTTAGTTTATCCGAATGTTTTTGGTGTTTCCATAAAATGGTTTTGGTTTTGGTTTAGGCTTTCGAATATCGATCAAGTGTTAAGTATTTTTATACAAAACCAGTTTTATTTTTGGTTTTGCTGGGTTTCGCTCCTCGCTGCTGTTGTATGCAAAACCAATGTTTTGTTCTGTTTTGTTTTATTTGTTTATTTTGATAGAATATTTTTGTGTACAATATTCATCTCTTTCTACTATATTAATTATAGAAAGAGACAGTACTATGGCGTCTAGTATTTCGAACTTCGAAACAGGGTTGAAAACTGCTAAAACCAGAAATCTTTTTGGTTTTGCACTGAACTTACAACACCAATTTCAATGGAGTTTTATTGGTTTTTTAATGGGTTTCGACAAACAGTTTACTGATAGTCGATCATAGTTTGTCTATTAGTGTGTCTAGCAGCTTATCCCTTGATTAATTCCTTTGCTGATTTGTTAATTTATCCGCCTATTGTCTTGTCTATTTCTGTGCCTATCCATTGATTCTTGTCTATTCGTGTATTAATCATTGATTTATACATTTCTTGATAGATCTCTTGTTATTGATCTCTACACCTCTCTATCGTTTTGCCTTTACTCCTTTGTCTATACAAGGCCGATTACGTGTTGTTGGCCAATCTCTTCTTTCCTAATTAAGTTATTAACTTAGTATTAACATCTCTATTGATCTCTACATCTCTCTATCGTTTTGCTCCTTTGTCTATACATTAATTGCGTATCGTCGATCAATCCCTTTGTCTTAGTTAACTTATTTACATTTATTAACATCTCTATTCATCTCTAAATCGATCTATTCATCTTCAATGTAGAAATCTCTAGCTCTGTCTATTTGGTGTCTAATAATTTGTTTATTTCTTTGCGTATCTATCGGCTGTTAGAGTCTGTCTATTTCTTGATAGATTAAATGTATATTTATACCATGACTTGTGTCCATATTTGTCTAATCCTCTTCCTGTTTTAGTATTCATTAGACAGGCCATTCGTGTCTGTCTGTTTGTCTGTCTGTCCATATGTGTACGTCCGACTCATCTTTTCTATCCACCCCGTTCATCCACTGTTCATCGACTATTGTTGATTTATCCACTTCATTTGGTTTTTATGTCCATCTCCGTCGTTTTTAGCCCTTCTTTTCCTGGCTGTCTGTTTGTTTGTCGGTCGGTCGGTCGGTCGGTCGGTCTGTTGGTTTGTTAGCTCTACGCTCATTGAACTTTCCGTTAAATCGCAGCAGCTTAACCCATTAACTATATTTTAACCCACGTAAGGACGGTTCACATTTTTGACATTTCAAACGTTCCATTTTTTTTTAGTTTCGTTGAATATTTCCAAGCAATGCAATGGAAAGCAATGTAACGTAAAGTAACGTAACGTAAAGTGCCGCAACGCAACGCAACGCAATGAAACACAAACACTTAAACTACTTAGGTTTTATTCATCGCCGCCGCCGCACTCCTTGTGAATGTGAAGGAACAACAAGAACGTGTCGTTTGAATGCAGCCAGTTTCGATTCTATTGCGGAAATTGAAACGTTGCCTGCAGCAGTGACATCGACATCGACAGCGACAGCAGTAGAAGAAGCAGGGTGAGCGGCAACAGCAGCAACAGCAGCAGTCGTTCGTAGCTAGTTGGCTCTAGAATTATTCTCCATACACTACGAGTGTGTATATTTTCCAAAGAGTTTATTGACTTCTTCTTCGCTTTTAGTGTAGATTGTTATTTCCTTTTCGGCGGCTTGTACTAAAATGTAAATTTATGTAAAAATTTTTCACTTTTTTTACGCTTCACTTACATGAAACGTTCGTTATTTATCTAACGACTCTCAACTTATCTCTCTTAGTATATCTAAAACTTATAATATGTTCCATAAAACGGAACAAATGTCTTTTGGAAGTCCCAAATGGTTTAAAAATTAATTGATCAAAGTCATAGAAAATTTGTGATGCAAGAAAATTGGCTCTTTTCAAAACGGATTGTAAAAAGATAATAACTCGTAAAATAAAGTTTTGTAATGGTTATCATTATTATTATCATCATTATTGTTGTTGCTGCTGCTGCTGCTGAAAGTTGTTACTAATAGGAAAAATGTAAAACATTTCTTTTAAGACGTTTTCACCGCAAACTAACTTTTTCTCTTATCTGTAAAACTTTTGTGTTTTCTTCTTTAAGCTAATTTCCGGGATACCTTTCATGAACCAACCAACCACTTTTAACCATTTTCTTTACGCCACACACCATCTTTGAAGACTTCGAATTTCTTTTGAATTTACTTCCTTGTCTTTTGAATCAGCCTCGTATGACACTACTTAAACTTTAATCTTATGATATACATAAATAAATATGTATGTATGTATATACGATATTTCCATTTTATGTGTAGGTATTAAGGTAGTCTATACAGGGTGTTAGATCTGTTTACAGAGGTGATAAAAAGCTGGGTCTGGTTGAAGTTGAGAAATTGTATCGTTTTAGTGATCAAGTTATCAAGTATTTTGTTAAAAAATTACTTGAAATAGAAAAAAAATAGTGCTATTTTAAAGTAAATGGTATATAAAATCAGCAGCCAGTTTTTATGGACACCTAAAATCAGCTTACATCAAGTCCCTTTTGAATAAAAAAAGTCGTTAAGCGTAATAATTTTTGGGAAAAATTAACTTGAAATTGCGAGCAAAAAAAGTTCGTGAAGGGAAAGGTTTTATCTCAAGCACCCTCTATGTGTATATACATATGTCTGTATATTCTAAATATGTGTGTATGTACATATACATACATATGTTGTATACTATACATTTATGGCTATAAAATGACGTTGCTAATTTGTTATAATAAATCATAGTCAAAGTTGAACGATTTCACTAAACTCTACGACGAATATGTCATGTACAAAAACCTGCCATTATACACATAGATATGTATATGTATATACGTACATGTACATAACATATATCAATTAACAACGGCGTAGCTGAAGCCTTTTGAAGGAGGGTTCGCACTATTTTTGACACTTTGCCGAAAATTATCTCTTAAAATAGAAACTTAAGGCCTTAATAAATGGTGATGAAAGTCGGTGGTGAGAAAATTTCAACCTCCAAAATCCCCTCCAATATATACGCCCATGCATACATACATACATACATACATGGCTCGCCCATGGTACATTTTAAGCATGAGAACTATTCCGTTTACGGAAATGATGGATACAAATCGAACAAATCTATGTACACTAAATATTTTTTTTGCTATAATAATAATAGCAGAAAGAGTAATAACCGCAACAACAACACGAAAGTAAAAAATTTGTCATTTGCTTAGCTGTCGCCTTGCGAAAACTATATGTATAAATAATACATGCATCCGTATATACAATACGTATGTATATAGTACATACAAATTTAAATTCGCCAAAGTGCAGAAGTTTTTCTTATTCTGAATTGCACCAGTTGCTATGAGTTGTCGCTGAAAAGTGGTTTTTGTGTGGCGAGGAGAGGAGTGGATAATGCCAGATTGAAGAAGAAGAAGAAGAAGGGAGAAAATAGAGGTAGTTTATTGGGAGTGGTCTGGCTGAAAAGTTTTGCGGTGAGGAGAGAAGGTCGGTCAGTAGTATTTGCTATGGGTGATTTTCTGTTGCCGAAGAAAAGAACCGACCGTGCTTTTCTTTGGCTCAATATTGTTTTGTATTTGACGGTGCTTGTGCTGCAGTTGCTGCTCTGTTCCATTTTATTATTATTATTATTATAATAATAATCAGCATAGTTTTTCTTTCTCATTGTTGCTGCTGTTGTCGTCAGCGTCAGCGTTGGCGTTCAGCGTCGTTGTCGCTGTCGTTATACAATTCTTATTGTTATTACTATTGTTGTTTTTGCTAGCAGAGGTTGTTAACTTCTTTCTTGAATGTTCTACTCTTTTTCCTCGGTGTTATTCTTAAGCTTAAAATAAACAAGCGTCAACACAAAGTTTTTACATAAAGTTTTTTCCTTTCGCCTTCGGAATTTTTTCGGAATTCGGAATTTTTTTTGCTTGCGAATTCAATTTTCTTGTCAAACTTATCTTTCGTATGTCATTTAAAAAAAAAAAAACCGATGATAATATAATCTTACAACGAAAAAAGCCGACTCAATGTAAGCCCATACGAATGATAGATTATATTTATTCTCTTAAAAAATGGAAAATTGAAATTAATGACTGTATATGCAGATTTTGTTTTTACTTCATAAATTTATTGCTTGCTATCTTTTGATCCCATCTAAATTGAATTAAAACTGAAATTTTGCTAGAGAGACATGATGCAAATGGTCTTGCAATAGATATTGCAGACACACTAACTAAATACTGTACAGGTTATTATATTTCTCTCGCTTTTACTCGCTGTAGTGCATACCCCTTCAGTGAACATCTAATAAATAGCATTAAAGAAGTTATATTCTCACAAAGAAGCTTCTCACAAATTATCTGCACTTCATTGACTTGATACATAATGGCTTAAAGGAAATAGTGGAGCTAGATTTACTGACCTGACTACCCCTAAAAACTAAACCTAGACATACATATTTTCCTTTTTCGAAACAGTGTGAAATCCTTACTGGTATTATGTAATTTTATCAAGTTGACTTTAACAATAGATAATCAGAAACAAAAAAAAATAATAAAAAAATTCGTACAAAAATTCGCATAAAAAAATTCGCATTAAAAAAATTCGTTTAAAAAAAATTTGCTTTAAAAAATCGCGTAAAAAAGAGAATGCAATATTTTTTAAAAATCGCGTCAAGAGAAATTCGCGTAAAAAAAGTGTATTCGCTTATAAAGAAGAATGCAATATTTTTTAAAAATCACGTTAAGACAAATTCGCGTAAAAAAGTGTGTTTAGTATCTTGAAACTATATTTTAAAAATATTATTGTACACTGTTTACTCACTCACTTCACAACCATTATAAAA
Source organism: Conops quadrifasciatus (assembly GCA_949752815.1). NCBI lineage: Eukaryota > Metazoa > Arthropoda > Insecta > Diptera > Conopidae > Conops > Conops quadrifasciatus. The sequence continues at coordinate 19,330,326 of OX457080.1, read as the reverse complement.
AAAAACTTTAATAATCTTAATATTTAGCATTGCTGAAGAAAAGAAAAAACAGGGCAATGACCAATACAAGGCACAAAATTATCAGGCTGCTCTTAAGCTCTACTCCGACGCTATCTCGTTGTGCCCCGATTCGGCCGCTTACTATGGCAATCGTGCCGCCTGCTACATTATGCTCTCCAACTACAACAACGGTCTCAATGATGCCCGCACCGCCGCACGCATTGATCCGCAATTCGAGAAGGCCTATGTACGCATTGCCAAGTGTTGCCTGGCCATGGGCGATATTATCGGTACTGAGCAGGCAATCAAGAAGGTCCTAGAATTGGATTCGCAATGTTCGGCAGTGAAGAGTGAGCAGCAATCGGTGGCCGTTTTGAAAGAGCTGGAAGCGACCATACAGGCCAATTACGACAAGAAAGGATATCGCAATGTTGTCTATTACTTGGACAGAGCTCTGAAACAGGCACCAGCCTGTTTGCGGTAGGTTCTCGGATATAGTTTTATTAGCCCTCCTTTAACAATGATATGCCTATTTTATTTTTCCAGCTTTCGTCTGCTTAAGGCCGAGTGTTTGGCATTCCTGGGTCGTTGCGATGAAGCTGTTGACATCGCCGTCAGTGTTATGAAATTGGATAGCTCCTCAGCTGATGCCATTTACGTGCGCGGCCTGTGCCTTTATTACACCGATAATCTGGATAAAGGTATCATACATTTCGAACGCGCTCTCCAACTGGATCCCGATCACAAGAAGGCCAAAGAAATGCGCAACAAAAGCAAAACTCTTAAGGACATGAAGGAGAAGGGCAACATGTTGTTCAAGTCGGGGCGCTTCCGTGAAGCTCAAACGGTCTACACCGAGGCGCTCAAGGTGGACGAACTGAATAAGGACATCAATTCGAAGCTGCTGTACAACCGCGCTTTGGTTAATTCCAAAATCGGTTCACTGCACGATGCCGTGGCAGATTGTACCAGAGTTTTGGATATCAATGGGCAGTATTTGAAGGCCTTATTGCTGCGTGCACGCTGCTTCAATGACATGGAGAAGTATGAAGAGTGTGTGAGTGATTATGAGGCTGCCTTGCAGCTGCAGAAGACGCCCGAGCTTAAGAAACTGTTGCGCGATGCGAAGTTTGCTCTAAAGAAATCGAAACGTAAAGATTACTATAAGATTTTGGGTGTGTCGCGCAGTGCTAACGATGATGAGATTAAGAAAGCATACCGCAAAAAGGCATTGATCCATCATCCGGACCGACATGCGAGCAGCAGCGCCGAGGAGCGTCGCGACGAAGAAATCAAATTCAAAGAAGTCGGCGAAGCGTACGCGATTCTGTCGGATCCCAAGAAGAAACTGCGTTACGACAGTGGTCAAGATATTGAAGAGCAAGAGCATGGTTAGACAAAAACCCTCCTTAATATCTTTTGATGTACATTATTCTAATAATTCACCGTCTTTTCTTCTTCAGATTTCGATCCAAATCAAATGTTCCGACACTTCTTCCAATTCAGCGCTGGTGCTGGTCCGGGTACAACATTTGGATTTGAATTTTAAATGTCATTTCAACACAAAACCCGCCGCCGTCGTCAGAAACCAATTTTTAGTAGTTTTTGTTTTTCACAAAAGAGTAAAAGAGGAATAAGAAGAGAGAAAAGAAAGCATCATCTGTGCTCTTTCTCTTTTGCAGTGTAAAGAATTAAATTCGTTTAAGAGTGTTTATAAAAATTTGCAAAGTTTGACTTAAGTCAATTGAATGCTAGGAAGAGACAACAAAATGGTTTTAATTTTTAAAAAATTGAAAAGGGCTAATTAAACTGTGTTTTCTTGTAAAATTTTTGTGTGTAGCCCTTTAGTGAATAACCGATTGTGTAATCAATAACTCAATGTTTAATCAATCAATCAAATCAGTTTGCATTGTTCAAGAATTTGTTAAATTTGTGTAAAACGAAAAAAAAAAAATTGATAAACTGTTATTTAGAAATCTACACATACGAGTACATCATACATCATTGATTTTATCCAATCCAATCTACGCCTACATCACAAAGAACCGAAAACGTTCATAGACTGTTCATAAACTCAGCTCAATTGTTCTTCCGTTTTAAAACTTTTTGCAATTAAAATAATTTCATTATATTATATATTTCGATGATATAAACTTTTTTACTCTTTTTTTTTTAATAATACTATTACGCAATGTTTCCCAGTTTAAGAAATAAAAAGAATTCTGAGTCTCGTCTCGTCTCGTCTCTCTCTTTCAATGCATATTATTTAATACTCAAATTTTATAAACAATTTTTTAATTAGAGTTCTTTTCTGCCTTTCTTTATATTTTCAATAAATACTTTGTTATTCAATAGAGTTAGTTCATAGTTCATCACAAGCAGCAAATATTTATGAAAATCTTTGAATAATATAACTTGGAAAAAAATTTGAGCATTGATTATTATAGAAGGAGGCAGTCATTGACCATATATTAAAAAAATTAACCATCAAGGTCTTCATCGATATACTTACACTGTACTGTATAGTGAAATTGGACTGTGGAAACTATAGAAAAAAGTATGCCCACAGCATCGATTCAGCCTCTTTAAAAGACCCACTTTCCAGTATACCACTAAATCTTGGAAAATTAAAATGTGTTTTAAAAATACATATAGTTAATAATTAAATAAATTGTCATTTAATATACGATATAAGAAAATGGATATACAGAGAATTTATGCGTCCTGCAAATAAAAATGGGTTAAAATAACGGAAGTATGTAAATGAAAAATATATACATATGTTGTTCTTATTTTCATCGTTCATGCTTATTCAGAAGATAATCGTTCTAATAGACTTTAAAGTTGTATAAGATCCAGATAATTTTTAGTAAACATACAAAGGAAAAACAGACAGCAAACTTGTTCTGAAGTAATTCCGAATAGGATTTAGTATACAAATATGTATATATGGCGTATTATATTTGCATTAGTATAGAAATATACAATATACAAACTTAAATAGCGAGAGTTGCAAACAAAAAGACACCAAATGAAAATCGCTGATGAGGAACGGTGGCAAGTTTAGAAATAGCTATACGATCTGCCAGCTTTGGTCAGTTTATAATAAAAATGTGTTTTAATTTTCGCTGAGCAAAAAAATATGGGTGGTTGTAATTTGTAATCTCGCATATAATAAATATTTAATTCGAGACAGCAAAGACTTTCTTTAAAATCATTTTCGATTTCTTCTTAGAAAGGAATTTGCTATCTCTTCCGATCTTCCTGGACTGAAGAGCTTTGACGAGCTAAAATAAAAAAATTTTTTAAATTTTAAACATGTACATTTATTTATTCGTATTTTGTTACAATAGTTTTGCGAAATTCTTTGAATTTCATGTATGTAGATAATTTGGTTACCCATCTTTTTTATTGTATGTATTTATGTCTGTACATCATTAAGTAACTAAAAAAAATACTTATTTATATAAAAATACGACTAATTTATATAAAAGTTTTCAATCTTAAAAATTTCTAGGAAATAAGGTACGGTATATTTGTTTGTTTAGTATGTAATGCATTATCGGCTAAATCATTTATAGTCTATATGCATAATAATTATAAATGTATGTATGTATTAAAGTAGGATTCGTTACTTTTTTAAAATCTGAGTCCGGTTGAACATTATCTAACTATGTATGGTCTAACTAAAATGATTTTAAGTAGTTACTTAACAATGAATGGCTTAATAACAAATAAATTTAGGATCAAAGGTTGAGTGAGTGACTGACTGATTAACTGATTGATTGACTGACTGTAGGTTTGTGTGTTAGTATTTGACTGGCTCACTGACAACTATTTGAGGCGCGAGGTACTTAAATCTTTGTTGAGGGGAAAATAAATAAAAAACTTATAAAACTTCAGTCTGACTGAGAAAGTGCTGCATTAGAAAGTGCATTATAATGAAAAAAAAATTGTGGTGCAGTTTATGGTTGACGGTTCCAAAAAATGCAGTTCTAAGTATTCGTCTGTATGTAAGTATGTCTTTTTGAAACGATTAAATCCCTTTCTCAGATTTTCCTTTTTTTAGTTTATCGATGGGCCTTACTTTGGCTGTATGCTAGCACTTCGCTCCAGCTCATTGAATTGTCCATAGAAGAGCACCTCGCTGATCAGCTTCTCCGCAATGATGCGCTGCGTCCTATCCATGGCGCGCAACTTAAGCGACACATTCGAGCCTACAAAATCACAGTCGTCACGATTCCGGCTTTCAGCATAAAGTGCTGCCGCTGCCACTGCGGCAGCTGAAGTGGATGTCGCCGCCGCCGCCGCCGCGGCTTGCTGATCGAGTATGCCAGCAGCGCCAGACGCAACGCCACTATTCGCGGACATCTTCACACCGCGCCCACAGCCAGCTGTCGCCGTATTTTCCTCGGAAGTGCTTTCATGCGACAACAAAGAGTTCACCAGCATTTGACCGGCCGCTGTGTTGGCCGCTGATGCGCTCATTTTGCGCATGTTGAGCGGCGTGTACTTGTCTTCCAGGGACTCGGAGGAGTGGCGCAGACTGCGTGGCGGCAATACAAATTGTCTGAAATTTAAACCCTTGGCTGCTGCCGCTGCTGCTGCTGCGGCGGCGGCGGCACTAACGCGTAAGTCTTGGGCAAAATCATCAGCATCAATGCCAACGTTTCCGAAACGGTTCTCGTCGGTGGAACTGTACGAACGGTTGGAGCCCGGCGGCGCTGGTGGGTGTGGCACATGAAAGAAATCGACTAATTCCTGCTTGATGTCCAGCTCGTCTGGGTCGTGTATATCGTGCCGATTTTTAAAAGTTTCTCGCGGTTTTGAATTGGTATTTGGACTTGGTATGGAACCACTAGTACCACCACCGTCATCGTTAGTGTCTCCCGCGCAAGGGGGCACCGGCGTTGGTTCGCTCGCTGTTGCTGTTGCTGTCGTCGTCGTCGTCGTTGGCGTTGCTGCGCCTGTGCCTGTGCCTGAACACTTAGTGTTCTTTGAAGACGGACGCGTTTCGGGCTTTTCATCGATATCAATCATATCCATAGGTTTTTGGGGCGATGTTGTTGGATCGCTGTTGCTGCCATCGAAAAGACTATGCGTTGCTGGGATGTGGCCGTAACTGGTGTCATTATGCGTGACGAAAGGATGCGGCAGCGGAATGCGTAAATGCTTGCGGTCGTTGAAAGGCGGCGAGAATTGTCCAACAGAATTCCAAGAGTCTAAAGTTTGTGTATTTGTAATGAGCATCGGAAGATTGAGTCCCATCTAAAAGATTTACAAAGAAAGGAGAAGGGATAAAGAATGTGTTAAAATGAAAAAAACGTGAAGGTGACGAGGAGCAGAAGGATAAGAATGAGGAAGAGTTTTTACCCCCACAAAAACAAAAACCTTAGTACAGCGGGGTTAAATATATAAACAAATATATAAACAAAATATTTAATAATTAATGCGAAAAAAGAAACATATTTTACGTTATTTTGTTGTCGTGTTAAATTCATTGTTGAGTGGACTGGATGGACACCACGCAACGCAACGGAATGCAACGCAACGCACAACGCACGATGAAAAGAAGGCGGGAAAAACCGCAAGTAATCGCTACAAGAGACTGAAAATTGCTTGGGATTTTGTAAAGACGTATAAGAAAAGAACTTAATAAAAGCGAAAACACTTCCGTACGCGTACTGGCTATGCTGCTACTGGCGTCATCACTCAGACCGCGGCGCACTGACTATCGCCGAAATGAACAGAACCGATTCGTAGCGCTCACTGCGGCCGATAGGCGCTGTTTAGCGCCTTTTTAGGAACAAGCAAAATGTGTTTCGTTCGTATTTTTTTTTTTTTGTGTTGTTAGTTGTAAAAATTGTAAATATCATTTTGGTATTTGTGATTATTGTTGTTGTTGTTCTGATTGTCGCTCTTCTTGCTCAACTACTAGAAGATTAAAATCTAACAAACAAAAATTCGAATGACGCTTTTTCCGATAATTCCAGGCGATGTATGTATGTAAATTGAAGTCACAGACAGTCACAACGACAATGTTTTATAACCTCCCCCTGCCCCCTTCCCCTTCCCACCCCCCGTTTCTCCATCAACCATCAACATCTATCACGATCTGTTTTTAGTCTTCTCACAGTGTTCTTTTTTTTTGTTTGTCATTTAAGCTTTTGTTATTTTTCTTTAGATTTTTAATGCGATGGTGGTGGTGGAAGGTGATGTTATTGTTGTTGTTGTTGCTGTTATTGCTTGTATTTTTAGTGTTTGTGGTGGGGTTTTTTTCTGCTGGCGCAAATGAAAAATAATCAAATCGAGCTACTAAGAATGTAAACAAACTGATTATCGTCGTCATCATCATCATCATCATCGAATCCATTGAATAAACAACACATATTGCGAAGAGAGAGAGAAAAACAACTAAAAAACAAAATAAATAAAGAGGCGCAGCAGCAGCAGTAGCAGCAGCAACAACAGCAAACAAGTTTCAATTGGAGCGCAAAATCACCAGCAGCAGCGGAGCAGCGGCAGCGGCAGCTGTAGCTAGAGCCGCTGTCGCCAAGCGCAAGCACAAGGAGTGCGAGTGAGAGAAACAACAATAAAACAATAAAAAGTTACAACAAATAGAAATAATTATAACCACGACAAAAAAAAATTGCAAAAACGTACGCTAATTTAATGAACTAAAACTTTGTAAACAATATGACACACACACATATATATATATACACACACATATATATATACACACACACAACGAAACAAACATCCTGATAGAAAAATAATAAAATCGTGGTAAACAACTACTGTTGTCAATGCTGAAGGCAGTACGCACGTACCTTCACCTATAGACGTCTTAATAAACACTGTCCACCACTGTGCACTGCATCTCTTTCCAACAATCTTTCTCGCTCTCTCTCTCTCTCTCTCTCTCTCTCTCTTCACACCGAACGACCTTATGAAATGTAACAAAATGCGAACATGCGCTTTAGCATTGACGTCGTTATTGTGAAACGCAAGCATCAGCAGAAGCGTCTTTTGACAGCCCAAACACAATGCGGCAGCGGCAGCTCAGAGCAGCTGGTACAGAAGCTTATGGGCGCTGAAGCTGCCCTGAGAAATAGATTCTATCCAAAAATTTTATAAAAAATATACGGAGAGAAAGCGCTCTTTAAAGACGAGAGAATGGAATACGGAATACAAAAACAGTTTTATTTTAAAAGAGTGCGGAGTAGCTGCCGCTGTCGCATTGTGTTGTTGGGCTGTAACGCAGTTCTTAACTAGTGACGTTGGTCAAACTCTTCACAAAGCCAACAACACTGGCGCGTCATTGCCGTCACTCGTTTCATCTTTAACCGTTTGTCAATCATGCTGCAAACAACAACAATAACAAGAGCGAGTGAAATGAAACTATGATCGTTCAATTTGTTTTCTTGATAACTCGCCGCTGAAGTCGACGTCAACGAACGGTGTTCGCTGCTCGCTGCTTCTTGGAAAAATGATGAGTTAAAAATTGTTTTCGTCTATAAAATTTTTTGTAGCACAAGCAAAAAATCGTAAACAAAAACAACAACATCAATATAATCAACTCATAATAATAAGCACAGTAAAAGTAAAAAACCTCGGTTCTTTGTTGTTAATTAAGTCTACAATATATTCTACTTGTTGGTTGTTGTTGTTATTATTGTTGTTTGTTTTTATCTTACTCACCGCGCCAAAATATTTCATCTCTTTATTCCGCAAACGTCTTTGGTGGGATGTTGGTGCTGTTGTTGTTGCCGCCGCTGCGGCACTTGACGCTCCATCATAAGCTGCTGCAGCTGCCGCCGCCGCCGCTGTTGCAAGGCCATTCAATGAAGCAGCAGCAACAATCGAAATTTCCCCACCATCATGTCCACTAACACCACCGCCACCACTACCACCACCGCCACCCGCATGACCGTTGCTTGTGCCAGCGACATTGCCCATGCTTGATGATGTTCTATTTCCGCTACGGCCGCTCGCACTGCCTCCGCCCGCCTCCATAAAATCGAAACGTTTGAACGCATACCATTTGGATGGATTCGGCTGAATACCTTGATAGAGCTTCACCAGCATTTTGTGCTTCTCGCGACGATACTGCGTCAACAAGACATTCATCTTGCGCTCGACCTCGGCCTTGCTGCAGCCAAAGCGTTCTGCTATTTCCGACCAAGCACGGAAACGGCATAGCTTGTCCTTGTATTTGGGATCGCTGCGATTCCAGAGCTCGGTGTGATGGCGATATTGTTCGATCAATTCGAGCGCATCGTCGTTGGTCCATTCCATGGCATGAGCATGCGCTAATGAGGCGGGATTGAAGTTCATAGAGTGTGATGTGGTTGTTTGCTGGAGACAGAAAGAGAAAGAGAGAGGGCGTGTGTGTGTGTGTGAGTGATGAGTTTTGCAGAATACAGATACGAGAAAGAGAGAGAGAGAGAGAGAGAGAGAGAGAGTCAGTAATGGAGAGCGTAAACATTTGTTTGTACGATTTTTGCCAGGGCCAACAAACATTCCAGATTATATGCTTTGTTGTTGTTGTTGTTGTGGTTGTTATACCGGCCATCGAAAATGCATAATGGCTAATTTTTAACTTGTGCTTAATTTTCTTTTTAAGCATTTGACATTTTGATAAATAAAACAGTTTTTTATTTTTATTATTTTTTTAATAATTTATTAAAAAATTCACTTATTTATTTAAAAAAAATCGTTTTTATGCTTATAAAATTTTACAAATTTTTTAAAAATTTTATTTTAAGTATTTTATTATTAAATTCGTAGTCAGTTATTTTACTTTATTGCTAATTTCTGACAGAGTACAAAAAATAACACTAACAACCTTTCCTTGTTCGTTTGTTTTTGTTTTTGTATTGATATTTATATATCGTACATTTGTACATACATACATATAACGATATAACCGCCTACTATTCAAAAGTATTTGTTTTTTTTTTGCTTTTGTGGTTGGTTGCTATTTTACCATTTCCATGAAACTTAAAATTTCTGAGAAAAGTGATTTCTTCGAAAAAAAATAAAAAAAATCTGGATTGATTTAAATTTTTCTCGAAAGTTTAGAAAAACCCGATTTCATTAGAGTCTGTATGAAAGTTGTTTTTTTTTGTTATTCATCGGATAATTTGTTATTAATCCGATTTGAGAGTTAGTACAAACATACCGATATACGAACACAAACAAGAGTTTTTTGTTTTTCATTTAAACTTAAAATATTCGTAAATTCTACTCGTCAGAAGATTAAAAGTATAAAACTAAGGTCCAGCTAAACCACAGTTTTAGCAAAATTTACTGCCGTTTTAGCAACTGTTTCGAACCCTTTAGGTCCCAATTTCTCCGTTTTGTTACTGAAGAGTGGGACGGAAGGGACATTTCTAAGGACAGAAAGAAATTCGTTTTGAAACACAATAAAACTGCGAACTTATAAACGTTAAGAATAACTAACTATTATTGAATACTAACTTAACTTTAGTTGAACTCTATTAACTTTATTGAATCTATTATAAATTTTTGGTAAGTGTCAAAATAAATTCCAGTAACGTCAATTTTGAAAAATTTCAATCTGGCCACTCTTAAAAAGCCACTCATTAGACGTCCACAAAACACACATACATATGTACAGTAAATCCTCAATAACTCGCCCTTTGAAGACGCGAAACAGAATAGTTTTATTTATGGTATGTATATTATAGTTATAAAGTCTTTCTGTTTTTTCAATTTTCATAAACCAAAAGAGCAAGTGGGTGGAGTTAAGTTATTATTAAAATCAATTTTTAATTAAAATATTTAAGGTTTACAGTTTTTGCATTCAAATTAATTAGTTTTCTTCACTTTTTTCTATTAATTTATTATATCACTTTATTATATTGTCGGTAGAAAGAAGTAAAATAGTGTTTTTTAGAAAAGTACTGAGAGTATTGAAAAGATCATGGACGACTTCACAGTTTAGGAGGTGTCACGATATTAGAAAATAATTAAACTTTTAGTCATTTTTGTTGCGGTAGAGTTGTTTTTGCAGCCTGAAATCTCGCTTGTTTGTGTTTTTTCCTATTTATTTAGCAAGCAATACAAAAAAAAAAATAAAGAAATACACGTAATCCTCGATTTGCCCGCTGAAATTGTTAAAAAAAATTCGTATAATTTGATTGAGACGGATGAATTTGAGCAGTCGAAAAGTTAAAAGTTCAGCAACTTTCGACTTCGACTTTGACGGATGCGTTGCTTATGGGGCGATGTTCGTAAGAAAGCATACATCGAACTCGATTTGACAGTTCAGAACTTCAAAGTCAAAGTCTGAAGGACTCTATGACCGGAGCCATAATTCGTACACATAATTTCAAAACGGCACATAATTTCATTTTTTTTAAAAATGTCGTACCTATGTAAGCTTTATAACTCGTACAGACAAGATAAACTCTTAAGGCTATAAAGTTGCTAGGAGATTGGCGTGTAGAACGAGAGTTTCCTGTAACTAAATGACAGTTGGACGACAAACAGAAACAACCCACTACCATGCAAACATTATTCCATACGCACTACCTGTCGGCATTTAATAAAAAAAAATAAATTAATAAACATTTTGAGGAGTAGCACAGTGAAAATTTATATCAACGAAAAAAGAGGACATTTTCTTGTACAATATTTCTATTATTACACAGAGAGACAAATTTCACCATAACTCATGGTCGTTGTCATTTTAAATGTCAATTATGGCAAGTGTTAGAGGGAAAAATTACACTACAGCAACAATAAATAATAATAAAAACTGCAAACATCAAGAAAAAATCCATAGTTATAGCTGGAAATTTTCAAGATGCAAATATTGTGAAAATCTGATGGATTTGACGCATGACAAATTTATTTGTTAGATAGTGTGTGTGTGTGTGTGTGTGTGTGTGTGTGTGTGTGAGAGAGAGAGCATTTGTTTTTCTTTTCGATTGCTGCTTTTGTTCAGTTTTGTTTTTACTTTATTTAACTTTCGTTTTTTTCTTATTAACATCACAAAAAATTTTCCATTTATCAGCACTTGTTTATTTGCTGGCGCTGGTTGTTGTTGCGAGTGTTGTTGTTGTTGTTGTTGTTGTTCTTGGTTGGCTTGTCGGTTGGTTGGTAAATCCAAAACTCATGGGGATTTATTTTTGCCGCATGACTTGACAGATTGTTATAAAATTATTTATACCCATTTGTTTGTTTCTTTCTTTCTTTTACTTTTAGTTGCCTTTATCTCTCTTCTATTACTACTACTAGTGCGACAACTGTTACTACCACCATCACCACTACCGCCAGCAAACGTTTTCTGACGTCTCTGCTAAACTTACGTTTTTTGCTGTTTTAAAACTTTTTGCGCGCGTTTCTATTTCCAAGAGTCGTCAAAAGAACTCCGTCTGTTTTTCTTTTTGTAGATTTGGTTAAATTTCCTACGCGCCGCCGAACACAATCTATCTCTTTCATACATCAAAATTCTAATTCACGTAAAGGCATCCAACGTATGTATGCAGGAATATGAACACATTTCTATTGATACGCACAAGCTGTATAACAAAAAAAAAAAAAAAACACAATCCAGAAATGGTATAATTTTGTTTTTATTTTTTTCGCGCTTCGGTCAAACACCGTAAAACACTTCCAAACCTCATGAAATCGATTTGTAACTAAATGCAACGTTTTGAAATAAAATTTCTCAATAGCCGACGATGACGAGCACCAGCACGCCGACGACGACGACCGCTGCGGCTACGACAACGACAACGGCAACAACAATAAAGAAAGCGAAAACAAAGCCAACGTCAGCGCTAGCACAATCATCGACTTCAGCTGCGTCGACGTACGTACGACGTCTTCAATGTTTGCGGAGAGAGTCTATCCGTGAGAGCAACGTTGTGGCCATGTTTGCCCTTGTTGTTTTTCATTGTTGTACATAGTTTGTTTGTTTTTGCCTTTCACGAGATACTTCAGCGAAAAGAAGCAAAAGAAGAGCGTCGACAATAATAACCACATTGACGCTTACGTTGGCAGCGACGGCAACAGAGATGGCACTTGGAAAAATAAATAACAACTATAAATATCGTACATACAATACACGGACACTAAAAACAACAAGATTAGATTGTAAAATATAAAAACAACAACAATAACAACAAACACAAACACATCCACACAAACTTATAAACGCACTTCGTAATTTGGTTTGGTTTGTTTTATTTTATTTTCTTGTTCATTTTAATGGATTGTACTGTACATACATAGTCACAGCTTCGGTAGATGTTATTGTTGTTGTTGTTGTTGGTGTCTTTTCTTGTACTGTACAAACATTATATTGTACATATTCAAACAAATGTGGCTGCTGAAAAAAAACACTTCGTTTGTACTGTGGTTGTTGTTGTTGTTGTTGTATTTTTCGAAAATAAACTATGTACGTTTCAAGAAAAGATCTTCATAGTTTTTGCGTAGAAAGACGAGGGGTCGAGAGGAACGACGTCGTCAACGTCTGCGCGACAGCATCGGCAAAGGCAACGTCAACGAAGGTTACAAATTCAACAACAACAACAACACGAACAACAACAATCAACAGAATGATGATGTTCGTGCAGATGATAATGACGATGCCGGGTCGAACAAACAAATGAAATGTGAAAAGGAATGGATAAAAATGTACAAACAACAAACAGGAGCGTATTCAAAGGGGGGCGCATAAACCTTCTTCCACCAGACTTCGCGACCAACAAAAAGGATTTATGAGAATGGTTGTTGTTGGTTTGTTGGATGGCTGGAGTCGGTTTACTGGCCTGTGCGGAGGGGCGGCGAGGTAGAGCCCTTGTTGCTGTTTGTTGATTAAGTAAAGAGCAAGGTTTAAGCGGGAAAAACACATACAGCAAATACTAGAACTGGTAAAAGGTAGTTAAATTGCTCGGATTTGTGTGCGTGTGTGTGTGTTCGTATAACAGAGTCTTCCGGGCTCTTGGTCGTGGTCTAAAGAGAGGTGGTGGCGGTGGTGAGGGCAACACAAACTCTGGCTGGTAAATAAATGCTTGCATGTTTATTGTTTGTTTACCAAAGCAAAAAAGAAGGAGAGATAAAGAGAGAGAGAAAGAGAGAGAGAGAGAGAGTGTGCGCAAGAGAGACACGGGCACAAAGACTTTCGGAGAGAATTCTCTGTTCGAAGAGTATATAAGAAATGTTTGCTGGCAAATAATCCATTAAACAAACAAAATGCTCGCGCTGTATGACGGTTGTTTTCTGGCAAGAAGCTTTTGCCAGGAAATCATACACATACACACACACACACACACAAACACTTAAGGAAAAACAAAAAAAACAATGTAAATACATAAATAAAAATTAAAAAAAATAAGTTTGAAATTCAATTTTAGTACAGTCCGTAAGTTTAGTATGACTACACAAGATTTTTTCAATAGAAAAAAGAAGAAGAGGTATATAAAAACATCAGTTATACAAAATTGTATATTGAGAATGTTGATATTATCCTCTCTCTCTCTCTCTTTCTTCACTTACTAACTTTTTGAGCCTTATAATAGGGTGTTTCCATAAAATGGTTTTGGTTTAGGCTTTCGAATATCGATCAAATGTCAAGTGTTTCCGTACAAAACTGGTTTTATTTTTTGGTTTTGTTGGGCTTTGCTCTTCGCTGTTATTGTTGTTGTTGTAGGCAAAACCAATGTTTTGTTTTGTTTGTTAATTTTGATGTACAATATTTAGCTCTGTCTACCATAATAACTATAGAAAGAGGCTATGGCGTCTAGTTTTCAAACTTCGAAACAGGGTTGAAAACTGCTGAAACCAGAAATTTTTTTGTTTTGCGCTAAGCCCACAACAACAATTTTAATGGAGTTATACAATGGAGTATAGTAAATATTAATCTTGAAGTCAATATGGTGTTAGCTCTATTTGTTGTTCTGTAATCGTGATTTCCAGACAGACGGACAGACGGAGAGAAGAAGATACAGACGTACGAATAGGGATAAATCGACTTAGAAGGTGTTTCTGAGCAAATACAAATCCATTAAATGTTTTGCTATAAATAATTTTAATCGCATAAGGTTGAATTTTGTAATTTTTTTTTTACTCTAGAGTATGAAAAATACATTTGTCTTTTTCTGCAACAATAAAGTCAGCTTTCAATGAAAACCGCTCAGTTTATTAATCTCATCTTTGTTTTGCATCTCAACTCTATTTCTTTCTATTGATTATTTTAATTTTAAGCAGGGCTTAAAAGAAGAGTAATATCAGCTGTTTCGTTGATCCGTAGTTTAAGAGATCTCTTAATTTAAGCGCGATAATGTCTTAAAAAATGTGGGAATTTTGTGTGTGTGTGTCGAGAAAGTGTGAAGGAAAATCGAAAAAGAACACTTGGCAACTCTGATACGCAACAAACGGCAGCTCATTATGGTTACCGCTACGACCGCTGCGGCGTTAACAGCAACGTAAGACGCGGCTGAAGGTCATTATACATGTTCTTGTTGGTGTTTTTGTTGTGGTTGTTTTTCAGCTTGGATTTCAATAAATGGTTAAGAAGAGTAAACAAGAGTAAAAAAGCAACAGCAGTCGCGGCATTTCAAAAAAAAATATCGTATTTTTCCGTTGGGTTGTTGTTGTTGCCTCTCTTTCTCTCCAACAGAGAGTTCGGTTGAGAGAAGTTGGTACAATATACATATTAAAATCGTAATCAAACATAACGAGAAAAAAAGAAGAAAGAAAAAGAACACAATGCCAAAACAAAATAAACATGAAAAAAGAGTCTCATACAGCAATAAGAGTGCTATTGCCGTATGTTGTTGTTGTAGCTTCATACAAATAATGTGAAAAGAAGAAGTCCTAATGAAGTCTAGTGCGTCATGGATTGAGTGAGAGAGTGTCATTGATGTTACGTTAACATTCATGTTCCACGTAACATTATCGACGTTATGTCCGAAATCTTTCTTTCTTTAGCAGAGCTGTTAATGAATTTTTATATTTTGTTGTATTTTTGTTGTGCTTTTCCGTTGATTCAACGGACGTTGGTCCGTGGTACCAACGTATATAGACGATTTCCAAGCGGCAAGAACTTAATGCAAAGAAATCAATGGAAAGCAAAAAAACAAAAAAAAGCAAAAAGATACTGAAGTGTATGAATAAAACTAAAAAATTTAAATAAAAAATTAGCCAACCAAATACGAAATAAAGAAAACGCAAAATAACAAGTTTTAAATCAGTGCAAAAGAAGACAAAGATAAAAAAAGAAACCAAATGTTAACAACTAAAATAACAAGAAGAAAGAACATACGGAAGCAGCAACGGAAAAAAAAACAGAAACTAAAACAACAATAGCAACAACAATAAACTTAATTAGCAAAAATTGAGTGAGAGCATCGTAATAGAAAAAAAAATCGCAGCAACCAAACAAATTCAAACAAACAAATAAACTGAAGAAGAAATAAAACACAAGAGCACTGAACTTAAAAGAGAGATGTCTAAAGTTGAATTTATTTTCTCCCCGACGGCTCGTTCTCTGCTCTCTCTCTCTCTCTCTCTCCCTCTCTAATTTGATCCTTTTCTATAGAGTGTTTGTGTGTGTGTGTGTGTGTGTGTGTGTGCGTGTTTTGAGAAAAAACATTTCACCATTTCTCATATCAAAATCCGTCTCCTTCTTCTTAACTTGAAGGATTGATTGCACGTGGCGGTACAGCAGGTTAAGGTCGACACTGAGAACTTTATTTGCGTTTAATTTTTGTCACAATGTAAAGCAGCCATAGCAATGGTTGGTCTTTTTTCCCCACAGAGAAATGATAGAAAGGAAATTAAAGTTTTCAATTAAAGTAATTCTTCAAAGTGTAATTGTGTAAACGGCATTGTGCGTGCTTGAATTCAAAATAAATGAACAGTGGTTTTTAAATTTAAGGTTTAAAGATAGCTTACCGCGAAATCTACGTAAAATCTACGTACATAGTGCCAAAGGATCCAATTGCGAAGAGCTAAATGGCAAAACTGTTGCTTATGATACTAGTATCGGAACTACAATAATTTCAAATATTTCAATACGTACTGATATATTTTCATTTTTGGACCGGTAAGTTGGACCGGTTCGTCTTGGATTCGAGATCAATCACAAAGTCGGCCTATTGTAACTGAACGCATAAAGTAACAAAAAACGGAGTTACTCATCAACAAAGAATCAACAAACGACGAAAGAGCCAACACATCAAAACTGAAAAATGGAAAAATGGCATCTGAAAAGTTTGACTTGAAAAAGAAGACCTACCTCAATGCGTAAAAATACGCCAATATTATTTATTATTTATTTAAAGTGAACGGCTTATAATAACTTTTTGGAATATTCCCGCAAAGAAAATAAAACTATGTATTTCTTGAACTATATCTTGTTGCTTTCGCCCAAAACTTTAAATATATACAGGTACTCCTCACTTTACGACCGACTTTCGTTCTGTCGTCTACGTCAAAAGCGTCAAATACGAATGGGCTGGGCAAAAATAGCAAACCCAACCTCAGCAGCATTCTGGTGTTGGTGCAGAACCTGGAAAGACAGTACATCGTAATAAACAAAACAATCTATAGTTTTCATTAATTCTTGTTAGAAGAATACTTGCTTATAAGGTGGCTGCTTTTATTTAATTTCTTACATGAATTACTCCTTGATTTTTAAAAAAAAGACACAACATACTTTTTATTTAGTTCAATGAAAACGAAATAACACTAAATATGTATATCAACCGAATTTCTTACAGGGTCACTGTTTTTGTTAAATTTTCTACAGGGATTGCTCTGTGGAAAAGACTACAAAGGATTTAATTCCTCTCTCTCTTTCTCTGAGTTATACGATTATAAATGTTAAGAGCTACACTGTATTAATTTTATCATTGAATAACAATTCGATTATTCTTGAAAAATTTCAAATATGTTGTGCAATTAAGTTTTTTGTTTTTCCGCCATAGATTAATTTTATTTGTGTCTATGCACCGAAGACGCTCGTAATACAGTAATCTATTTCTATAATTTTGAAAATCCATGGAATAGAGTTCAAGAACGATATGGATTTCATTGTGTGCTTCATGAATTTGAAGTTATTTATGATAAATAAATCTTGCACTGTCAGTTGCAATCATCGTGACAGCAAAACGATCTTAGAATTCTTTTCTTTATATTTCACAATTTTTATTCAGTTACATCATAAATTCATCATAAAAAATAAATCGTTTCAATTTGTAGGCTCGTTTTCTGTTAAAATTTGTGTATTGCTTTTCGTTAAATATTGTATTATATGTAATCGGACTGAATGATAAAGGCTTAATTGTTAAAAATTCGAATAGTAAAAAGTTACAAAAAAACAAGAAGTAAAAATAAAATATGTCAGCAGCAGTTGGAAAAAAGGTGGAATGGTCCAAGGCGTATATGATCAGGCCGCGTGACAATATCATATCACACGAACTCATAAAGTCAAAGAAGTTCATACCGTCGTATGAGAGAGATGTAAGTTAAATTTGTATTATATTCGGTGGTAGCTTACCCTCTTCTAACGTTTTTTCGGTCTGCCCTGCCATTTTTTTTTTCACCCTTTCTGCAGCCCTGTCCGCCGTCCATGAGTTGGTTAATTGGCTTCGAATATGCTCGTATCTGGCAAAAAGAATGCCATGAATTTGTAACGATTCGTTTAGAAAGAGCAAAACCGAAACGCATACGAAATGACTATAAGAACTGGATTGGTAAGCGGAAACCGAAAAAGCAAAGAACTTGCATTAGCTAGCTCATAATATTAATATGAGCTTCTGCTGCGGCTATTTTCAACCTGTCATAAAAACCGAAAAAAGCAAAAGAAGTTATTCATTCATTCGGTAGCATCTCAAAAAAAAATTTACAGTGTATGAGGATTATGAGTTTTCCTGAAAGTGTAAAGGATGAAGAGAAGGAAAGAGCCTTTGAGTTGTGGTAAATTTCTTGTGTGTTGAAAAGTGTATAAAAAGAGAAGTAAAAACTGATATTGATAGACAGAGAGAGAGAGAGAGAGAGACAATCTCACATTTGGCAATAGAAGCATTGGTTTTTCACACAAAATATAGAAACTGTATAGACAAATTCAAACTACCATTTAATTAAAAATAGATTAATAAGAAATCCGAAAACAGTAAAATGAACAAATAAAAGCCTAAAGAAAATAAAATTTTTATCGTTTGCTTTGTTTTTGGGTTTGGAGTTTTTCATAGCTAAATTATGGTTAATGGAGTGTTAAGGTTTTTGTGGTGAATAAAAATAAGCAGAAACTTTCAGCCCACCTTTAAGAAGCTTTTTTTGGGTTGCGAGTCGTTTAAAAGCTTTAGACAAGGGTGATTCGGAAATTACGAAATTGATGACTTTTGAAATTGACGAATTATTCGTCTTAATAAAATTATATAATTCGTATAAATAAATGTTTCTTTAGCATATCTTCTCCTTGTTACCGAAACTTTAAAGCTTTATTTACCAAAAGAACTTATCAAATGTTGAATAAATGGTGAATGATACCTTTATAAAAGTCAACTTTTTGGTGAAAATAAGTATGGTTTACAACCAGCAAATATACTCGTACATGAGAATTAATTCTAACAGCGAGTAGCAGACGCTAGCAGAATTTCTTGTTGAATATATACTCGTTAGTATGACTAACTCGTTAGTATGTCAATAAATAATAGCATGGTTTATTAGGCTGCTAATTAATTGTGACAAAATTAAATTTGGTTTAATTAAAAGGGAGCAGGCAACAGAAAGAGGTAACGAATAATCTTTTAAGTATAGTTTTTTTCATTCTCAGCGCCTCTTTAACGCTCTTTAGAGCTTAATAAGGTGATGACGATGTTGAAGTCTAAAGATGATGTATGAAGCGTTGATGAAATCGTAGAAATATGCAAAGATATTAGAAGAGATGAATATTTATGATAATTTATAATGAACGCTTATGATATCTAATGGAAGACTGGATTAAAAGTTCATTAATAAATTTAAATAAAAGTTTAAATAAAAGAACCCATTATGAAGTTAATTATGAAATTAAAATGTTCATTGCGAAGTTTAAATGCGTTTCGTGAGAAATTAAAATTTAGAGTTCATTACGAAGCTTGAAAAAAAAATTCATTATAGGTTTTAAATGAAGAGTTCATTATAAAGTTAAAAATTGAAAGGTTATTAAGAAATTTGAATAAAGAATGATAGAATGAATGATAATGTATAATATTCAATGAAGAGTGTAGAGTGACTAACGGTTAATGAATGTTCATGACTTGATGTTATATTCTGATGAATAATGAAAAATGCTGAAATTAGCAGAATTAATGATATTAATTAGGAATTATGTCAATGTTATTGTTGCATATGCATTGATTACACACAACAACAACGACAACAACAATAACAACAACAACAACAACAAAGCATAGTCAGAAAAATTGTAGCTTTTCAAAATGAGAAAAGCAATGAGAATACTCGTAATAACAACAACAAGAACCAATAAACAAATGGCAACAACGTACTCACCACAGCTCGTTAGCGTTCTCTTTGTTGCGAAGAGACAAAGAGAGAGAGAGAGAGTTGGTGCCTATGTATTTTGTGGGGGGGGAATAATTGATGAGCGCGTACGAGTATGTGCGTGCGTGTAGGCTTGTGTGTCTCTTTTATTTTATCGTATATAGTTTATGTATTCTTAAATCCTAACATCGTTGGCAGTACGGTTTGGAGGCGAGGTGAATAAACGTAAGTATGTATGTGCGTATGTATGTACATTTTTGCCACATCTAACTGCCTGGTAAGTTGGCCAATTTGTAAATTGTTGGTGTAATTTCGTCTGTTGGCATTTTCTCTGCTCTGCTTTGCTTTGCTCTATTTGCGTGCAAGAAACGAGTTGTGTTCTGAGCTGAGCTGAGCTGAGCGTTCGCTCGATTGATTCGGCTCTTTTGCATTTTCCAATTTTCTCGGCGCGTCAATCAAACGAATTCCGTGTCTCTTGTCGCAAGTGTGTGTTGTTTATTTAAATTTGATTATACTTTGTTGTTGCTTTTTTAAGTGCAAGTGCAAGTGCAAGAAATTATTCAAAAAACAAACAAAAAAAAAAAAAAACGAAGACGCAAAACATAAGACAACTTTGTCTCGATTTAAAGGCATGTAGGCTTGTTTATGTATGTATGTATGTATGTACGTTTACATACTATCATACATACTATAATTGTACATTTTTAGCCCACAAGCAGAGATTTTCTGCGATAATAAAATGTTTAAAAACTTTTAGAAGAAAAAAAAAAGTGCAAATCGTTAGATTTTACTGTTTCGTCGATTGCTTTTTCGTGCGTTTTTTCTCGCTGCTTAAGATTTTACGTTTTTGTTGTTCTTGTGCGTGTTTGCTTCGCGTGTGTTGCGTGTTTCGCAAACAAGTGTTGGCAGCTTGTGTTTGTTTGTGCTTTTTGTTTGTCAAAATGAAAGTGAAAATGTTGCTTATACGCCACGTAGCCGACTTTTATGATGACGTATCAGGTTGCAAATCCACCACCAACATTATCACCACAACATCATCATCAACAACAACAAGATTAGAATAACGTCATTGATGGGAAAACAACATTTATGGCAATAACAACAACAACAACGACAACAACAACAACAACAACAGCAACAACAATAAAACATTAGCTTAAAAAATGCAATAAAAAACAACAACAACAACAACGCCATTGATGGGCAGAACATTATGGCAATAACAACAACAACAACAACAACCAACAACAATAAAAACATTAGCTTTAAAAATGCAACAAAAACAGCGCCACTGAAAGTAAGTGAAATTCCTGCTACGATAATCAGCAACATCAACACTAACAGCAACAATAGCAATAACAACAACAACAACAACACACTTTATATGCACGCAATAAAATATTACAAACGTACATACATACATACGTACACAACTGTGCCACATTCAAGCCACATTTTTTATCGATTAAATTTTTTGCCATATATTTTTACAATTCGTAAATGCTTCATTAATTTTCTTTCTTCCTGCAATTGTTGTTGTTGTTGTTGTTGTTGTTGTTTCTGTGTACCTTCTTCGATCTTCGTCTTCGTTTGTGTTTTACTCTTTTCCATTCTTGGAAAATTTTTATACGATATTTCGTTTCGTTTCCTCGCTTGGGTTTTACTTATTACTTTTGTTGTTATTGCTGTTGGTCTTGTTAGTGTTTTCCTTCTGCATCTTCTTCTTCTTCTTTGTCATGGTTTGTTTCAGTTTTTCCCCTCGAACATATTTTTTTTTTGTTGAACATATTTATTTTATGTTTACAAATTCCAACAAAAACACCAAAATATTAAATGTCTTTTTTACAAAAAAAAAAAAAAAGCACGACAAACAACGAAAACCCAAAACAACAGCACAAAAATATTGACGCGAAGAAACCTGGATCCAAAACATGCACTTGTTGGCAACAAAATGTTGTTAGCATTGCATGTTTTCGTTTGTATGTATGCCAGTCAGTTCGAGTGTTCGAATGTGTGTGTGTGTGCGTCTCTCTCTCTCTCATTCTCTTTGCTTCTTGTCATTAAGCAAATATACGCGATTCTTGCATGACATTTCATCATCGTCCCTGAAGCGTGTGACATGACATGTGACAACGTCTATAGCAAAATTTCCCAAAATATTTGTCAAATTATCATCAATCACACAAAGCCAAACAAACTAACCAACCGATGAGAAATTGTCGATTGTCGTTTATGACTGAAAGACACCAAAGACTGAAGAGAAAAAAATGTCTTGCTATTAAACACTAAGTCTGTGCAAGAAATAATCATTGTAGCTTAAAAAATGTCAGTTTTACGAAAACATTTACGTTTTATTAATTAAAAAATGTATCTATATGAAAATGGATGTTATTTTACATACATATGTATATCGTTTCCTAAGCAATGAGAATAATGAAAGCAAAAACAATACAAAATCATAATTTTTCGAATGCGTTTCGATAAGAGTTCTCTCGTCACTGATTCATGAACGATTTGTCATAAATGAATTCTGAATTTGATGAAGCTACTCGTATGTGAGCGGGTTGCGCGCGGTAAGTGGTCCTCTATAGTTAGTTAGTCATCAACAACTTTACAACTCGGCCGGCCTGAAACGGTTTAGTATTTGTTAGTGTTGTGAATGCATGAATAGTCAAAACGAGGTGTGTGAGAAAGGGGTGGTGGGTGGGTGGGAGGGAGGGGAGAGGAGTAGGTCGTTGTTTTTCTTATTTGGCGGCAGCGAACCGGTTCATTCTTGACGTTTTCTACACCTACAGAGAGCGCTGCATTGGAGAAAAAAAGGACCACCTTATAATAACAATGCATTTCTGATGATTTTGATAACAACAACAACAACAACAATTAATAACTATGTACAACAACTAAGTAAAGCAGTAACATCAAAGAAAAATGTAGAGCAG
Organism: Conops quadrifasciatus; assembly: GCA_949752815.1. Lineage (NCBI taxonomy): Eukaryota > Metazoa > Arthropoda > Insecta > Diptera > Conopidae > Conops > Conops quadrifasciatus. The sequence continues at coordinate 19,307,857 of OX457080.1, read as the reverse complement.
CGTGTCAAGATAAATGATGTATTCACTTTGCTTTTATCTATTTGGTTTGATGTTATATATTGTTGTTGTTTTGTTGTCTTGGCTGTGATATATTACATAAACGTTGTTGTTGCTTACACTTTACTCTCATTGTCGTTGTAAACTGTATTAAAGGTAAACTCATTGTCTTCTTTTCTTGCTGAATAATACTATTTAGATATCAAGTTTATTTTTCTTTCAGAGTTTGCTAAATAAATAAAGTGAAGTAAATTTGGCAAAAACAAAAATTCCTTCATAATCATCTTCTATTTCTCCCGTCATTTCGTTTACGAATTTCATATCTTCGTAAGATATGAACCCTCTCCACCACCTTCCTTCCTTCCTTCCTTCCTTCCTTCCTTCCTTCCTTTCTTTCTTCCTTTCTGTCACTTCATTTTGTTTTGTTAATGGGTTAATGCTTGCAAAAAAGCACAAGTTCACTTCTCTTCTCTCCTTTTGTTTTGTTCTCTGACTACGCGTAGATTACTCGTCATGTTGAATTGTTGTCTGAAACTCACCACACTTCCAAAAATGTTGATTATTTCTCTATTCAAATGTTCTCTTTATACACCTGCCTGTTTTTGTGTCTACTCGCGCGTTTTTAAGGCGTACCAAGAGAGTTACACTGAGAGTGTCTTACCGAGAGAGTCAGTATACTCTTTGAAGTGCATACCAGAGTTGTTTTTCGCCACTAAACAATTTGGGTGGCTTGAGTGGGAGCGAGTGAGAGTTAACGATACAGTATTCTTATATTATACAGTAGTTGTTGTTTAGTTTTACCGATAGAAATCAACTTTGACTTTTTCTCTATACCTTGGCGGCTTGCTCTCATCGTCAACGCCATCGCCATCGCCGTCGTCATCGTCACCATCATCGTTATTGTAGCCTTGTACTAGTACGAGTACGAATCGTATGTACATTGGCAAATCTCAGTCGAAAGACGAAAAAACTCATAATCAAAATGAATAAGCCATAAGTAAAAGAAGAACAAGAGTAAAATATAGGGTAACAAGTTTTTGTTTTTGTTTGATTTGTTCTTCTACTCTGTTCAATAACTTGTTAACGTCATCAGTAGCAGCGGGCCGCCGCGCTCTGGGCAGAATATTTTGCAGTTACAAGTTCTGCAAGTACATTTTTGAATGTATAATATGTATGTATTGTACATTATCTTTTTTAATGCTATTCATAAATACAAAAATCATACAGCATTATATGTTTGGAAAAAGAAGCAGAAAAAGAAGAAAAAGGGTGAATAAATACCGGCCAGAATTAATATCAATATTATTCAAGATTAATAAATAACTTCGTTTGTATAAAAAACCAGGGATTTTTTTAAATTTCTGTAATGAATTTTTAGTTTAATGAATTTTTTTTAAATGCATTTTTACTCTACTATAATTATTCCTATTCCTACTATAATTATTATTGCATTAGAAAAATAGAAATAAAAAAAAATACAAAAAAACAAACAAATTTATTTGATAAATTGAAAACAAAAAAACAATTTACAACCATTTTGTATAGAAAATAAAAAAAATATTGGAAAAAAATAATATTAACCATTTGAACTATTTGGTCAAGTTCAATTTTTTACAACTAAAAGCAATTAAAGCAACACATTCATTTACTACGAGTATATTTGCAGTTTTTTTCTCGTTTCCTAAATTTTTTTGTTTTCTTTGTATTTTCTTCTCAGTCATTTTCATCATCATAAAATATTGTAGATTAACCCTTTGACTCGATCTTAACATTTTTATTGCTCACTATTATACAAATTCTCTAAATCGACGGTTCTTAGGAATCGCATAAAAAAAATACACATTTTAATATTTACATGATGCTTGAGATAATTGTTGTGTTTTTGTTTTGTTTAATATTTAATTTTAATGCATATATAAATTGATTTAAATTTATGACTCCGGAACCGCGGATCCGGCCAGAAGTTTTGTGCTCATCGTAATTTTTCCGAAAAAAAAGGTTAAAAAAAAAAAATCTGCTAAGTATTCGCAAACATTCTCATTCAAATTCAATTCAATTTTTACAGTTTTTAAGCAGTCATTTTATAGGAAAAACAATATTTTATATTTCCTAAATTTCAATGGAAAAATACGGAATACTTAACTACATACACACACACACACACACACACACATTAAGTAAATGTTTTTACAATTTTTTTTTTAAAACATTTGCATGACAACTTAGAAATTTTTTCCTCCATTAACTGTATTCGTGCATTTAATGAGTCATTTTTTTTTTACCGATTTCTCGATGATGAGTGTTAAAAACACATTTGAGAAGTCTAATGGCATTTTCATTGTACGTACGCAATTAGTACAACTCGTTCTTCATTTGTGTTCGTGAGCGTGGCGATGGTGGCGGTAAGTGGCGACTCTGAAAATTCATTCCGGACAAATCGTTCGCGAATCAGTGACGACAACTTTTGTTTTTGTTTGGCAAACTAAAAAGATGATAAAGGTTCAGTTAGGAGACAAAAAAATTTAAAATATCAGTTCCTTTTGGATAAACTTATGAAATAAGTCAAAATGAAATGAACAGTCGTTGACATTCTAATGCAAAATTGGCTTCATCTATTATAACTTCGTAACAAAGAATGTTCACGATTTTCCTTCTTCTTCTTCTTCTTCTTCCCACGCTCTAAACCATAGTATTTACATATTCTTGTACATATGTATGTGTACATATGTATGTATATTATGTGTACTGATAAACTAAGGCTTAGATGCATGCAAACAGAGTATAAAATGTTTGTATTCATCTCACGTCTTGACCTCGGGCTGTGTTTACTTTAGTTGCTGTCATGAATTTCTTAACAGCTGTCAAGGATTTTGTTGTGTTTCTGGTTTTTTTTTTACAAAAGCATTTGCTAGCACTGGAAACAGGATTCAAACAATCCCATTCACGCAAATTCATAAAATCTTATACTCGAAATAAATGTTTTTTTCACAAAAATTTACAAATTTATATAATTTTATTGAGAGTTTTAGGAAAGTGCAAAAAAATGCAATAAAATGCCACAAATAATTTGTTAAATTTTTTTTCTTTCTGGAAGAGTCCACAAACACGACACTGGATTTTACACGACACGGCAGCATTTGCACGTAATGCCTAAAAGTATGCCATGAACTTTTTGTCATCGTTTTACTTAGTTCGTGTTTAGTGTAATTTAAACAAGTTTTAATGGATTTGAATTTAACATTTAAAAAAAAAAAGATCAAGACAGCAGACAAAAATATATATATTTATGAAAATGAAAATTTATGAAAATGTTAAAATGATAAAAAAAGATGTTTTGGGTTGTTCTGATGACATTTATTATACAATCAAAAATATTTGTACTCGTACTCGTACTAAGCCTTCAGCCATACACATAAACACACAAATGCACCCACGCACACGATTGTTTATACACACATATACGATTTCGAATCAAACTTGTTGCTCATCTGCTGCGTCGTGGCAGGCAATATCGAGAGAGAGTATGACGTATTTTATGTAATTCGAGTATGCGTAGAAATAGTATGTATCTCTTTTGCATCGATTCTCGGTTACTCAGTTTCTCAGTTTTTGTGCATTTTTTTTTCTTATTCCATGTTCATTGCTTCGCACTCTCCTGGTATTCGTGTGTTTGTGTATGTTTGCATTACGATGTGTTGATATGTTCATTGATTAGAAAAATTCACCACATCGAGAACACAACTTTTGCTAACGTGGCAAAGCCCACTAAACTGAACACACACACACACACGATGAAATTGATATAAAAATGCCACAACCAGTTCACCCACGCTCTCGCTCCCACGCAATCGCACACATTCACGCATACTGGTCACATACATATGCCTGGATAATGGGCTGAATAAATGGAGATATTATTATGATATACTGTATGCATTCTCACTATTAATTTTCTCTGCAGATTTGTCCTTCACACTCGTCGTGTCGGTTAACTTCAGTTGTTGTTGTTGTTGTTGTTGTTGTTTTTGTTGTTGTTGTTGTCATTTCTGTATGTACAAAAATTTTCTCCGTTTTGAGCTCTTTGCCTTCTTTCGTTGCTGCCTTCTCTGGCTTCTTGCTCTTCTACTTCTTTACCTTTTTGACCGCCTACGGTAAAAATGTTCTCTTGCTTTTGTGTTAGTGTGTGCGCGTGTGCGTGTGTGCGTGTGTGTGTGTGTTAGTGTGCACAGCCCTTCCGGGTAATGAAATTCTTCATGAAATGCTTTGGAATTTCATTTCGGTTTTAAACACGTTTCAAAAATGCCACCAAAAAAATGTAGCTCTCAAAAACTTGAGAGAAAAATCTTATTTAGCAACACAATAGGTACAATAAAGTCACAACGACAACAACAATAACAACAAGAGTAAGGGAAAGAAGTGGCCACGTAAAAAAAAAACGCAGGAAAAAAAGAAAACAAAAGAAATCTGACAAAAGAATTCAACAAGTGTTTATTAGTCAAGAAGTTCAAAAGAGCAAATAAAGAAGGCCACGTAATTTAGAAAATAATAATAGAAACTTATTAGAAAAATTGTGAAATAATTTGAGCAAATTACTTTTGAAAAAATGTACTCAAGTGACAGTAAGTAATCATGATTATTTGACTAAAAATAAATTGTCTTAAATTATTTTTGCAATTTGCGAATATAATAAAACATTGAAAAAATTTAAATATGTATAAAAAAAAGCTCTTTTAAAATAATTTCAAATTTATTTACAAAAAACATGTTAAGATCTTAAATAAATTGAGTGGAATTTCTTTAAAGCGACTCTAACGTTTATGACTTTACGTTCGAGTCGCTTTAAAGGAATTTTAAATTAAAAAATAAAATGAGTTCAATGCATTTGAAATGAAAAAAAAGTCTAAAAAGGACCTCAAATTAGGTTAAAAATGTTTCGATTTTGAATAAATTGAGTGAAATTTATTTAAAGCCACTCGAACGTAGAATCATAAAGCACAAATAAAAAATAAAATGAGTTCAATGCATTTGAAATGAAAAGAAAGACGTCTAAAAAGGACGTCAAAATGAGGTTAAAAACTTGTAGAGATTTTAAGCATATTGAGTGTTATTTATTCAAAGTCACTCAAAGGTAAAGTGAGCAGGCTCGAATTTAAAAATAAATGAGATAGATCAATGCATTTGAAATGGAAATAAGTGTAAAAAAATGAGTTGCGAAATGAGATTGCAAATTTTGAGAGGTACGTATACTACACAGTTCAATATTTAACTCACTCAACTCACTCAAAGTTGAAGATATCGAGAGTTATATATTTCAATTCAGGTAACTGGTTGAATATTTGTTGATAGAAAGATACTCCCTAACATTTAAAAATTCAACCAGAAGTTGAGAAATTAGACCTTAATTTTAAAACATGTGCAAAGCTTACTAAAAGGGACTTGTATAAGCTTATTCACAAACTCACCGAGTCACTCGTCTTTATCGTCATCTCTGAGAAGTCACTTTTTGGCAGAAGTCAAGTATTCACGAGCTCAGTTGTTCGAAAAGTGAGTTGTTTGCTTTTACGCTCATATCACTTTCAATGTGCTCAGAAGGTTTGTGTACTAGATAAAACTTTTAGTGCTAGCATATACAGATTTTAGTGGCACGACGAGGCGACTTTGAGGTGACTTAAAGCTATTCCCAACAGCTATGACAGCAGATGTCAAAGCGTCAATTTTTAATATTTGTTTTTAATTGTCAAAACAAATACTTTGCACATTTGTTAATAACATTTTATTTATGATTTTTTATAAATTTTTTATAAATAAAATTGAAATTCATTCTTTTCTTTGCAGAAATATTGAATGAAGTGAAGTGAGATGAAGTGAGTGCAAAAGGAATAAATAAATTGAGAAATTGAAAAACGGAAAGTTAGAAAATCGCATAATAAAAATAATAGGATAATAATCGTTAATCGTAAATCGGAAGTGATAAAATTACTATAGTATCATAATTAAAACGTGGCAAAAGAGACACTTTTTCTCAGCGGGCGGGAGAGAAAGAGCGCGAGAGAAAGAGAGAGGGGGAAAGAGAGACGACAAAAGTGCGAAAACAAGGTTATAAACGAACGAACAAAAGGGAGAAACCCATTACAACGACAACAACAACAACAACATAAAAAGCCACCCATCAAACTGATATTGTAGCCAGGAAAAAAAAAAGCACTTGACAACAAGATGACGATTATTATATGAAGGCAGGCGGGCGGGGCGGCCTTCCTTCGAATTTGTTAACACAATCGACGCGTCGACCAGACGGACGCCAGTAACAATCAAATCGGCGTCAGAGAGATACACGATGGGCTTGCGTTTTGCTTGTTGTTGGTTTTTAATTACTTTGGTGGATGCTTGACGTAAATAAGCGCAGAGATAGCAACAACAACAACAGCAACAACAACAACACGCAAGCAGCTCAATTTTTATCTAACTGTGTACAAATGATAATGACGATAGTAATAATGACAAAAACAGCTACAACAACAAAACCGGTGGGTGACAACAACAATCAACGAGAATAATGTTATCGGAGTTAATGCAATCAATTTAAAGCAGACGAATGGACAACAACAACAACAACAACGAAGATAACAACAACAGCAACAACAACGAAGACAACAACAACAACAGCAACAACAACCAGAACAACACACGACGACGACAACACTCAGAACAGTAACAATTAACCCTTAGTAACAGACCATAAAAAGGAAGGCGACAACAACAACAACAACAACAACAACAACAACAAAAACAACAACAACAAAAACAGCAACAACAGAAAACTGTGGAAATTATGGCTGCAGCAACAGTTACGACTCACATTAACAACAGCAGCAGCAGCAGTGCGAGTAGAAGCAACAACAAAAAGAACAACAACAGCAGCAATAACAACAACAACAATACGAGCAACAACAATAATAGCAATAGCGGTAATGCTAAGAATAGCAAGAAGACCACCGGCATCATCAGCTGTCAGCAACATGTTGACTTAGACACGTCAAAAATTGCTACAAATACAAACAAAGGCAGAGCAATAAAGGCAGCAGCAGCAACAGCAACAGCAGCAGCAGCAGCCAACAAAACAACAACCAAATCTAAAGCAGCAGCGAGAACAAAAACCATAAGAGCTGACAACATCGATAATAAAACGATATTGGCGAAGAGTAGAAGAGCAACAGAAGCTGTAGCAGCATCAGCTGTTGCTGCTGTTGTTAATGGATTACGCTACAGTTCGACAACGATGTGTGTTGATGACACAAATGATGAAGATGGTGCTGCTGCCGTTTTCGATACGAATTTAGATTTGAATCCGTTTAGTGCAGACGCTTTGACTGCTACTAGTGCCGCAAACGATATCGATGGAAATGGAAAAATCGATATTGATAACGATAACAATAGCGAGAATGTTGCTGATGAGGCATCATCATCATCCTCATCATCGTATACGAATGATGAGACAAATACAAAGGTCGATTGCGAATACAAAGCGTTCCTAATCGATAATAGTACGCAAACCGATGACAGTGTTGTCGATGTTATCGATAATTATAAGCAGCCGCAGCCACCGCCACATCAGCTTCTCTGCAGCGAAGAACGAACGAGCATCTGCGAAATTGTTAAAGAAATCAAAAAAGACTACGGACGAAACGTCAGTGAGCAGGGTTGTTGTGCGCAACAACTTCGTTATGACGATAACATTTTGAAATTATCGATAAATGAGAAAAATACGATACTCATTCCGCAGAAACGAAAAGTGTCGAATGCCGAATGCCGGAGAGCGACGAATAAGAGCGTAATGAAAAGTCAAAAAGAGCAAAAGATGCGGTTGTCAAAAATCGATATCGATAAAGCGAGTGAAAGAGATGGCAGAGTTATCGGGAGTGATGGAAGTGAAGAAGAAGAAGATGAAGAAGATGACAAAGACGAAGACGGAGACGGAGACGGAGATAGAGACGTAGATAGAGACGTAGATAGAGACGTAGATAGAGACGTAGATAGAGACGTAGATAGAGACGGAGATAGAGACGTAGATAGAGACGTAGATAGAGACGTAGACGTAAACGAAGACGTAGACGCGATCGAAAAAGAGACGTCGATTAATATGAAACGAGTCGGGACGAACAAGAAGAAAAAGAAGAACAAGATAATGGAAAACGCGTGTGAAGAACTAATCGAATTTATCGAAAAAAGTTATCAAAAAATCGATGAAGCGACAAGTGATAAAGTGAAAGCGGGCGCAAAAACGGACGACAACGTAGAGCTTGCGGGAGGCGGTGAGGCGGAAAAAGAGAGAGAAGAAGAAGAAGAGGAGAAAGAGATAAAGGGCAGGCAAGAAGAAGAAAAGCAGGCGAAGAAGAAAAAGAAGAAGCAGCAAATGGGTGAATATGTAGCGTCCAGAAAACTGGAAGGCAAAACCACTAAAGGCGAAGCGCTGAAAAAACGAGAGGAAACAGAAGATGAGGAGGAAAGTAAGAAGGGTGAGGGGGAGGCGGAGAAGGAGGTGGAAGAAGGTGGCGAAAATGAGGCGGAAGAAGATGAGGGCGAAGAAGAAGAAGAAGAAGAAGAAGAGAACGAGTTGGACACAGTAAATCAGGCCGACTTTTGTGTGAGCGGCGGTTACTTTATTATCGATGACAGCATGTTAATACGCCCTCTGGTGGAGGCAACGGGAAACAGTGGTGCAAGCAGAAGTACAAATAAACATAACAACAACAACAATAGCAACAAGAACAACAACAACAACAACAACTACAACGACAGTGAGAGCAATGCGACAACAGCAGCAGCAGGACTGCGTCTTATGAAGAGTTTAATGCAAGGCTGGCGAAATGATGACGATAATCATCATGATAATGATGATCATAAGGATAATGATGATGGTGATTATGATGGCAATAACTACAGCATTCAAGATACAGCAACAAAAATTGAACCGTTTAAACGTAAAAGCGTTGCGATGACAACACTTTTGCAACGAGGTAAAAAAACGAAGGGACAACGAGAGCAAAGAAATCAAAAATACAAACAACAACAACAACAACAACAGCAGCAGCAGCAGCAACAGTCGCAGCAAAATCATCACATGTTGCCAACGAAAAATGGCACAACATACACGTCAAGTGTTGTTAGTATAGCATTGCAGTCAAAATTAACGCCATTGGCGCCGCCATTTTGTCCAGCAGCTAAGACTGCAAAAACAACAGCCGCGATTGCTACAACAATAACAACAGCAACGGCAACAACAACAACAATAGCAACAACGACTACAACCGCCACAACAACAACAACAACAACAACAACAACAACAACCACAACAACAGCGGCCGCATTCTATTCTTATGAACAGCAACAACCAACAATATTTTTTAATAATCAACAATTGTCCATGTTTCAGCAACATTTAAGTATGCCGCAGCAGTCATACTTGCAACAGCAAGAACAACAACAACAACAACAACAACAACAACAACAACAACAACAACAACAAACACAGCAACTAACACGCCAATCGACTCAGCAGCAGCAGCAAATATTTTTTCTACAACCATTTCAACTCATGCAACAACAGTCGCAACAACAACAACAACAACAACAACAACAACAACAACAATCACAACTAATTTCACCCGGCCATCAACAGCAACAAACAACCGCGCTGTCAACGCAACAGCAACAACTGCTGCAGCATTTCATTCAACAGCAGCCGCAACGAATGCATCAGCCTCATTGTGCCCAACATGTCGCCGGCAACATGCTGCCACACTTCCACATATACACACATACGCCATTTGGCAACATCACGAACAACAACAACAGCGGCAGCAGCAGCAGCAGCAGCAGCAGCATCATCACCACGAATAAGAACAACAAAAGTAATAACATTAACAATAACGCTGTTACCATGCAACAACTCGCAACAGCTGCTGCTGCTGCTGCCGCGGCCGCCAACACCATACCCACGCATGGTCACCTTATCCCTTTGCAAATAATTCCTCTGGCTTCAGCAGCGCCACCACCGCCAGCGCCACCGCCACCGCCCCCCGCCTCGGGCACACAGCAGGCTTCTGCAGCGGCTGCTGCTGTTGCAGCTACCGCAGCTGCTGTAGCGGCGGCTGCGGCAGGTGCCTGGCCGTTGGCGGAGGCGCCTATTTATATTGACGCGAATGGCGAATATCGTAGCTTCTGCCCGGCGCATGGTCCATCACAACCGCAACCGCAACCACCAGCAGCCACAACACTCAACACTGCTGCTGTTGCTGGCAGCACAACTGCTGGAAATCATGCAGTCATCATAGCCGGTCCATCGACTTCCGCCGGTCTCCTTTCGTCTCTCTCTGCCGCGAAAGCCGCCTCCACGCAGCCGATGCACAGACAATCACCAGCAGCGACAACATTTCATCAAATTGTAGTCGCAAACTCAGCAAACGCGCCAGCCTCAGCGTCACCGCCAGTCACCATCGGTGCCGCCTCACAGTCCTCAGTGTCAGTGTGTGCGCCTGTGTCTGCCGCCATGGCGTCGTCGCTGGAGTCGCGCGTGCTGCTGCAGCTCGAGGCCGGCGTCTCTCTGCCGGTGCAAATAGCGGGCAAACGCAAAGTGATTCGAGGTGAGTGTCCGTTTAATGAACGGCTTGTTTTATTTCGATATCGTTGCTATCACGCTTATTCACGAGTCACTCGTCGTCGTCGCATCTGAAAAGTCACTTTTTGGCAGAATTTTTATTCATAAGCTCAATTGTTTTAAAAGTGACTTGTGTTCTTTTACGCTCTCATCAGTTGCAATGTGCTAAAAGGTGTGTGTACTAGATAACATTTTCAGTGCTAGTAGTACATAAATTGCAGTGGCACGACTTTAGTCACCTTGAGGTGACTACAAGCTATTCCCAAGCACGACAGCAGACGTCAAAACGAACGTCTATTTTAAGACGACAGCAACTTAGGTGTCGTGAGAACTTAGGACGGTGAGAACCGAAGACGAGGTAGAAAATTTTAGTCGAGATAAGATCCAAAAACTATGTAGAAAAGACTTAGTCGAGACAAATATATGACTGTCTCTAGTTTTCGACTGTCAACACGAGTCGAACCGAGAACGCGCAGGACTCTATTCAGTCGCGACGAAATTGCAAGAAGAGTCAGGAATTTTTTTAAATCGAGGTTCTTTAGACGCAGTCGAGACAATATCGTAAGACAAAATTTCGCGTGGTTTCATTTGAGCAGATTTTAGTCAAGACGAGACCGGAAAATTTTTGTCTTAAGAAGAAATCTCGATATCCTAAGGCGAGAACTCGTCACGTTATCATCACATTTACGATCGTAATACGAAACAACCGCCTTTCAATCGCGACGAGATCTCAGCAAGAGACATCGCCGCCTGAAATCTCGAATAATATGGGCTCATGGGCATCACTAAACTTAATGCATGGGCCGAATTCTGCGTGTGTTTTTCAAAACAAGGTTTCTTAATGGTTAGGGGCCTACTTTTTCTCTTCTCAATTTAGCTGTTCAACATTTTGTGTATTCATTTTATTTATTGTGGTTTTTTGTACGTTTGGGTTGTTTTTTTTTTCAACGTTTTAAATTGTCCTTTTGGCTCGAGTTCCACTGTCGTCGTTCATGCTGCGTGTCAGGGTTACCCATTGGTATGTGTTTGATGCACAATATACATGTACATGTACATGTACATGTGTGCGCATGTCTGTGTGTGTGTGTGTGTGTGTCATTGACAAGCTAAAAGCATTTTCGACATTTCCTCTGATGCTTGCCGTCGGTTTTGTTGGCATGCTCAACTGCATTATCGGCCTCTCAACGCTCTTTTGGCTACATTTTCCACACCGGAAATGAACCATTGTTTTATGAGCGCCAACGTGTGTGCTTCTCTGTGTGTGTTTGCGTGTGTGTGTGTGCTTGGTATCATTGGCTGACCACAGGACCACATTTCAATTATTTATTATCCGTGTTCAGCTCAGCAGCTTAGAGCTGCCCATAATAAGACTATTAAAGTTTTCAAATTATATAAATACGAACGACGATAGCAACAACAAAAAACATGTACATATGTATGTTATGTACGAGTATGTACAATATATAGACGCTGGATTTAGCGTAGTTCAATCGTCGCGTTTGATTCTGTATGAATCACGTTAAAGCAGTCATTTTGCTTTTAAATGAAAAGCACTGAAATATTTACGAACGATACTACTAAAATCTACTAAAATTCTACTACAACTAATCTACTAAAAATCGGTCTACTAAAATTAATTTAATTTAAATAAAAAAATATATGTTTATTAGCGTAATGAATTCTATAGAAAGGAATTAGCTGCAGTGCTTTACGCGTCGTTACGCGTGAGATGGCATTTTTAATTTTTATTGAAACCTTTCCAAAAGAACTCGTATAATACTCGTATTTTTGCCTCTTCAGAAGGAAGGAAAGGAAGAAAGGAAGGAAGGAAGGAAGGAAGGAAGGAAGGAGGGTAGGGTTAAAGGAAGGCAGAAAAATAGTAGTAAGAGATTGTGTAAACATAAAAAGCATTGGATACTTTATGGTGCAAATGTTGCACTCATGCATTAAAAGCTTTTAGACTTCGAAGGGGGTCGTCTAACAACGAAGGCTTTCATCTTGAAAGTTACGACTTTATAATAATTTAAAGACATTTCTGTAAAAAGAGCAAAAGGAAAATCTCTCGTAGAATTTAGAAGAATTTAAAAAAAAAACGACGAAAAGATACGAGTAATTTACAGGCATATTCTCATAGTCAAGTTCTTAGAGGACGATATCGTAATATCGGAGAATATCGTATATATGTACTTATAGGTTTGTGTTTTGGCTAAATTCGGATCGCGTTAGGGATTGTAACGTGTTTTTCTCAGATTATTGTTCGAAGAAACAGAAATAAATTATATAAAATTTCTAGAAAATTCTGAAGTAAATCGTCGTACATAAATTCGCGTGACTTTCTGGGTAAAAATATATACATATATATGGTTTGTGTTTCTGCTAAATTCGGATCGGGTTAGGAACTTACTAACGCGTTTTTTTTCCCAGATTATTGTTCGAAGAAACAGAAATAAATTACATAAAATTTCTAGAAAATTCTGAAATACTAATAAAATTGTGAGCAATTAAATTAAATTTATTGGAATAAATTTCCGTCATTAAGTTAGTCAAGTTTGGTTTAGAGACAAACCGGTTTCGGCTATGTGGCATCTTCATTATCTTTTTTCATTCTCGATAGCAAGATATACACTCCAAAACCCATCATCATCCAACCCTTTCCCGAGAACTTGACAAATATCAAGAAATTAATTTTATCTTTTCATTATTTTTCTTCCTTCTAAATTGTATTTATATTAAAAATTTAGAGGACAAATTTTTAATGTTTTTTAGTTTGAGAGATTTAAAAAATTCTTTGAAATTGAAAAAACTTTATTTCTACCACCGAGTATAGAAATAGAAATAATTTAAATAATTCTTTTACAAAGCTTTTTGTACGAAAAATGAATAATCCTTATATTTCTGCATTTTGTTAAATTCTAAAAAATTTTTTTATTTTCTCTTCAGAGTTTTTATTTTTTCTTCAAGAGAAAAAGTTTAAGAAGCTCTTAACAATTTGTACAATATTTACGAGTACCTACATCCTTTCTGTTTTACTTTCTAATCACTTTCTGCTGTGTTACGTTTTGCTTTGAAATATTTTCTATTTTATTCACTTCAAGCTGAATAAAATGCAGCTTAACTCAAGCTGAAAACTGCTCTCATACTCTTTGAGATTTTTAATTGTTATTTGTATTGTGGTTCTAGTTGTTGTTGGTGTTTTGTTGCTTGCGTTTTAGAAGCCATTCGCCACTAGCCCTTTTTGCTGCTCACAAATAAAAACAATGGAAAGGTTTTCGTTTGTTATAATTTCATTTGGATTAAAATAACTCTTTAGTAATTTTTTTAGAAATTTTCGATTTAAGCCTTTTTATACGATATTTGTAATAAGCTCTCTAGTATATATTTTTTCATTAATTATTATTATTAATTCAATAACAAACTTATTATTAATTGTTCATTATTTATTCAATAATTATTATTATTTTAATTTTTATTATTTTATTTTTTTTTTATTTTTATTTAATTTTTTATTTTTTTGTTATTTTATTATTTTTTATTGTTATTGTTATTTTAACAATTTTTTTCCTTTCCGTTTTGATGATATACAAAAATGATTGATGATAAAAATTTATATTTAAACTTTAATATTATTGTAAAAATATTTCTGTATTTTGAAAATTGATTGTAAGTTATGTAAAACTTTGTTTTGCTTTATCATTGAACAACGAATTCCATGATTTTAACGAATTAATCGGATTAATCTGATTTAATATGCTTGGCTTTGACTTGACCTCTTTTTTTTGATTGTTTTGAACAAAAATAGGAAAAGAATTTAAAGAAAAAAAATTGATTGATGTCGTGTCTTGTGTCAATTAATAAATTCGTTACAATGTCATATTTTATTATTGAATTTATTTGTTTATTTTTCTAAACTGATGTTATTTTTTTTTTCTCGTAATTTGTCACTGAAAACACATAGAGTAATCGATCATAGTGTTGATCAGTTGATGATGATGATGATTAACACAGTGATCAGGCTGATGAATGTATTGATCAACCTGAAGATCAGTGTGTTGATCAATATTTTGAGTAATCTGTTATTTAGTGCATTGATCGCTGCATTGATCAGTGTGGTTATCACTGTTTTGATCGCTGTGTTGATCAATGTTTATCATTGCTTTGATCTGCGTGTTGATCAGTCTGTTGATTTGTGTGTTGATTTCTGTGTTTATCCTCCTGAAGATCAGTGTGGTGATCACTATGTTGATTAGTGTGGTGATCAATGTTAATAACTTCGTTGACCTGCGTGTTGATTAGTCTGTTAATCTGTGTCGATCAACCTGTTGATCTGTGTGTTGAGCACCATTTTTAGCAATTTGTTGATCAGTGTGTTGATCTCTGTGTTGATCCTCCTGAATATCATTGTGGTGATCAGTATGTTTGTCAGTGTGTTGATCAGTGTGTTGATGAATGATTTGTATGATCAGTGTGGATCATCTGTGTTGATCACTGCATTGATCAGTGTGTTGATCGGTATGTTAATCAAAGCGTTGATCAGTGTGTTGGTCAATGATTTGTGTGATCAGTGTGGACCGTTAATGATCACACAATAAGCTATTGATCAGTTAGCTTATCAGTTCAATAAGTTCAGTGATCACTAATCAGTTCATTATCAATCAGTAAGTTGGTCAGTTAATTGATCCAGCTGTTGATCCATCGTCATCATCAGTCAGTCAGTGTCTTTCGGTCGGTCGATTATGTCCACAATCAATCCAGTTGACCACTCTTTTAATTACTCTGTTGATCAGCGGCCAATGATGCCGCTCTCTCTATCAGTTAATTGCTGATCGGTACCTCCATCAGTCGGTCGATTAGTCCGTCCGTCAGAGGATCGGTTCGTTAGTCGTTCGGTTCGTTAATGTGGGTGGTCGATCAAATTAATTTACTTAGATTTTTTTTTGGTTTTTTTTTTTTGGAAGGTTGCTCTATTCAAATGTGTTCCGACAACAAATTATTATTACAAGTCTTATTATTATCTAATTCTTTGGCAGCAGAGCTCTTTAAATTGGAACAACGAACAGCGCCGCGCTGGCAATCATCAATCTTATAAACACACGCACCTTCTTGTCTTGAAAGTTGCTTACCATGAGAGAACGACATGAGCCAAATACAAAAAAAAAATTTTTTTTAATAGAAAAAAAAGCAACAACACAAAAATGTTTTGGCAAAAACCATTGAAAAATCTTACAAAGTAATTGAATATTAATTTTCGCATTAAATAATTACTGATAACAACGATATAAACGAACGGAATGAGACCAAATGAGAAAAAATTGAGTTCGTTTTAGTTGGTGAATATTTTTTTTTTGGTTTGAATTGCTGCAAAGTCGTTAGTCTTAAAGTCGTAAGTTAAATGGATAATTTTATCAAGACATGCTGAAATTTTATGCTACGTAAATTTGGCTTTATTTGAGATTTTTCGGTAATTTGTATTTGTTTTTGGTTTTTAATTTATTATTCTTTGTTGCAGCGATTCTCTTTCGCGATCTTGACTGTCGTTGCCCAATATCTTGTAGAAAATTCTTAAATGTGGGTATTTTTAAAAGGCTGTGGGGATGAATGAAACCTGTGGGATTTTTAAAATTCGTTGTGGGAATTTTTTCCCACATCAGTATTCATCGATTTTATGCGCGTAAATTTTCTTAAAAAATTTTATTTTCTTCCAAATTTAATACATCACCTAAAAGCTGGGTTGTCATGTCGAATACCTACGGTAGACTACCAAACTAAATTGGAGTAGATTACACAAAATTGTCCAAAACTCTGAAAAACTTACCTTCATCAATTACAATAAGAACAAACGAACGCTACAAAGATTTTTCGATGAAAAATAAATTAATTTCAATTTTATTTTTGAGTCCAGTCATTTCTTTGTGAAAAAATGGAACATTTATGGGATGATAATGAATTTTATTCATTCAAAGAATATATTTTCAAAAAACTATATTTGAATAAGTCATTCTTTAAGTTCTTGAATGCTTAAGAGTTTTCGACAAGATTGAGGTTTTCGACATGTAGAAAACTACTCTACAGTTATCGACGGAGACTACATACAAAGTAAAAAAATTCTTGTCAAATGCCAAGCCTGCCTAAAAGTAACTCTCATTTGCCCAAAATTTGAATTATGCCCAAATTCTGTAAAGTTATATTCAAATTATTTCTCTTGTCTTTTGCCCCAATTTCATATACTTTTCATATCTCTTTTAAGTAAGAGATTACAACAAAAAAAATGTTAGTATGTTTTACAAACTGTGAGATTTTTTTTATGTGGGAATTTTTTTAATTGACTGTGGCCGCCAAAAATGCCTCAGTTGTGAGGAAAAAGACACTTCTGCAGGGCAATTGGATGCGGGAATATCTGGCCTATTATACAGACCCATAGAAAACAATGAGACGGATAGATATCGGAGTCGGAGTGAGGAAGATCGATGGATGGTAGCGTCGCCATGATTTCACATTAAAGATTTATCATTCACTGAATGCATTCAATTGTGCAGAAAAGCAATAAATTACAATGAAAAATGTGCTCAGTTGGCGAAATAAGGTCTTCCATGGGAAAAGTGAGAAAGAGCGAGAGAGAGAGAGAAAGAAAGAGAGGAAGTAAGAGAGCGACTTGGAGAGAGAAAAAGTGATTGAAAAAGAGTGTAAGTGGAAAAGCAAATAAAATAGAAAAAAGTTACAAAAGATTGTAAATTTGAGAAAAGTGAAAAAAAATTAGAAGAAAAAAATCACTTTTTTAAATACTCTTCTTCTTAATTTTACGGTCTTTTTTTTAAATTTTAGTTTAGTTTTAGTAAAATTTAACAAACAAACAAACAAAAGCATTTTAAAAGTGTTTGACGAAAAATTGGAAACAAAGCAGTCTGTCTGCATTTGTCAGGAATGGAGAGAATAAGAGTAAAGAGTGAGAGGAGAGAAAAAGTCTTCTCTCTTAGTATATCCTAGAGTATTAGTAGAGAATCTTCGCCTAAGAAATCAAGCTCTCAAAGTGTATAGTTTAAATTTGATCTTAAATCTAGATCGATAAATCAATTAAACGAGTCGTTATTTATATTCATCATAATATGTATGTATACAATATGTATTTATTTATAATATAATTATCGGTTTTTTATGGCATTACGAACATTCTTTTCTTAGTAGATTCCGTTTGAAGACGCGTTGCTTTTGCGAACTTTATTAACATCGTTAATGGTGCGTCATCTTTCTCGCGTTTTTGGTTTGCGTTGATTGAATTTATTTCGATAAAAGTTATTCCTTTTTGCTTTAACGTTGCCTCATCCTGCCTGCCTTTTTTCGATCTTTCGATAGTTTGAATTAAATTTATTCATGACACAGTCATTGCCTTTGGATTTCCTGAACATTTTTTGTTCTCTACTTCCGGTGCTTTTTCTTGTTCTTCTGCTTCATCTTCTATTTCGTCCTTCACTGCCTGTGATACTGCCTCCTTTTTGGCCTCTTTCGCCTTTAAGTTCCTTTTTCTTCAGCTTGCTCTTTTTTTTTGACCTCTTTACGAAAATTTTCTTTTTAAGGGTATGCTAAGATGTTGTTGTTGTTGTTGTTGTTGTTGTTGGCTGTCTTACCAACATTAGGCTTTAGTATAGTGCTGAAATGTAAATGAATACAAACCGAAAAAAGAAGAGCAAAAAATCGACTGGAGTTACTATCTTTGAAGACAGCGTCAACGTGGACGCCGTTAACGCTCTCTAACAATATCTATATCTTAGAAACATATTTTTTTTTTTTTTTTGTTTTTCTTATGCTAAAAATGGCCCCCAAAAGAAATAAGGAAAATGGTTGCAACAACAACAACAACAAAAAAGAAACAGTTTATTGCTGTCAAACTGTTGTAAAACGAACTGATTTTTAATGAGAAATTAAAAGAAAAATTTGCATACTATAATAATTTTTTTGTGTTTCTTTTTTTTTTATACAGAAATTTTTCTTTCTTTTTGCAACCAAAACTTTTAACGGTTTTATGTTACCTTTTTGCGTTTAAGCAAAAGAGTTAAATTGGTTTTTTTAATGGAGTTTTTCGTTTTACTCTTTTTTGTTATTGTCAATTTTGTCATAGGTACTTTTTTTCTTCATTTTTACTACCATTAAATTTAAAAATACTAACTAGTCTTATTTTTACGACACCATACCTTTTAAAATGAATTATAATATTTAATAGTAATGCAAAAGTGTAGTCAATAGACATGTAAATTTCGATTATATAACTTGGATTAATCTTAACATATTTTAAAAATCTTTCTTTCTCTTCAAAAATAATGAAAAACCATTAAAAAGTTATAGAGTTATACGCTCTAATATTACGACATAAAATGTAAAATTTAAGAAATTTTAAATTATTTATTAGTTAGAAAAAAGGAACGTTTAGAAGCAATTCTTTCAAACAAGTTTTGTTTTGATTAAAAAGGTAAGAATTTCACTTAAGACTGGCTATAAAAATCATGAAAATCGGTAAAGAAATTACTGAGTTATGACCGATGATAACACACCATCGACACCCGAACTTTTGAAGCTACACTCGTAGGTTTTTCTTAACAGAAAATCAAGCCCGCAATAATAATTAATGGTAGCATACTTTTAGGGGCAATCGAGAAATAATAGGGGCCTTTTATATAGTTTTGTTTCCTTCAAGCGGTTTTGCTTCGGTTTAGCGCAAAACTGGTTTTAACAGCGAAAACCATTATAAAACTCCATATAAATCTCCATTGAAATTGTTGTTGTAAGTTCAGGGCAAAACCAAAAAGATTTCTGGTTTTAGCAGTTTTCAACTCTGTTTCGAAGTACGAAAACTAGACCAGACATAGTCTTGTCTCTTTCTATAGTATTAATACCATAATATGGTAGACAGACTAAATATTGTACACGAAAATATGCTCTAAAATATTTCTCTAAAAAATCTGTTGCTTTAATTCTAGTCTTTAGCTAAATAAATGACTCCTATGCTTTATCGAGTGAAGCGTAATGTAATTAATCATGCAGTTCAGTTACTTAATCGATCAGTCAATCAATCAATCAATCAATCAGCCAGGAATCAACCATGCCTGAGGTACAAAATAACAACTGCTCGCCACAAATACAACAAGCCTTAAGCAAATAAACAGACAAACAAACACTGGCAAATACATGCCGCTGCTGTGCCATGCTGCTGCTGCCAACCGCAAAATATGCTCAATTAATTAATAATTATGTTTGTTTGTTTATAACCATACAAGCACACACACTCACACACCAACCATATATACCTGACCACATACATATATTAAATACGTTGTCGCTGCTCTTCTCTTTTCATGGCTTTGTTTTATTACAAATTGGCTACATTTTGGTCGTTGGTGTTTAGTATGGATTTCGCTACGTTTCCGTTAAATTGAGCAATCATGTTGGCTACATTCGCCCATGTTTATCATGGTATTGGTCCGATGCATTATGTCATCTTCTCCCTGTCCTTTGGGCCTACAAGGATTCTCTAGTTTTCTGACTCACATTGATTGTGTTACGATTATTAAGATTATTAAAGGCTTAAAGCGTGGCAACCCTAAAGCTGGCGCCACCACCTTCATCATCATCATCTCACCTATGAGCTCAAGAATTAACAAACAATCAATTGACTGCGACTAACTGCGCTCACAAACAACCAACCCACGAACCAACCAATCATCCAACAACAACGAATAACCCTGCCAACCAACAACTCAACCTACCGCTTACCAAGTAACCAGGCCATAATTTTAGTAAACATTCAAGCTGCATGGTTACTAATATTCGTATTTTGATACTTAATTATTTCAATAAAGGTTTGAAGTATGGATGAATAAAGTACCAAGAGTTCAGGAATGCATGAATTTGCATTTAAATTTAAATACATATTTACTTTGTATTCTCCCGTTAGAATGAAATTTTGGGATTTTATTGAGAATTGATGCCCCATTAGTGGACCGCTCTGTCGACCTTTTTCGGGGTCAATCTCGTTCTTCAATTCTCTTCTCGCCTAAAAAAGCATGTCTTCTTCTTGGATCTTGTCCTGACTAAAAGAAAAGTGTATAGACTACATTTATTTCACATACAAATGGACTTTATTTTCATAAAAGAGCAGAGAGAAAAAGAAGTAGTGATAATTTTAAGGTTTTTTGAAAATAAAATTTTAATTCAGTGTTCTAGAGAACCGATCGATTGTACCTGATCGACTAAGTTTAGCCGAGACACAAATTCCGCAAATAAATTCTCTAGAAGACATTCTATAAATTTAACCAATGAAAAAAATTCAATGATCCTAACTTTTTATTGTATTTAAGTATTATTTCAATATTAATAGTCAATGAGGAAATTATAATAAAAGTAAAATGAACAATGTACCGACTTAACGAAGTTTAGCCCAGACATCTACCAACTTCCTGGTTTCGAAATTCGAATTAATATCCATTGTTCGTTCAGTGAAAAAGCAGCTAATTTTGGGTGTTCGTGTTTCTTTTCTTCGTTCTTTACCAGTTTTTTTTTTTTTTTTTGGAAAAAAGGGGCGAAGTCGCAAAGTGAAATGAGGAAGATTTGAAATTTTCTCATCATTCATGAAAAAAATTAAAAATTAAATCAATGACGAAATTATAATCAAAGAAAAAAGAACAATGTACCGACTAAACGAAGCTTAGCCCAGACATCTACCAACTTCCTGCTTTCGAAATTCGAATTAATATCCATTGTTCGTTCAGTGAAAAAAGCAGCTAATTTTGGGTGTTCGTGTTTTCTTCCTTCGTTCTTTACCAGCTTTTTTTTGGAAAGAAGGGGCGAAGTGGCAAAGTGAAATGAGGAAGATAAGATTTGAAATTTTCTCATGATTCATAAAAAAATTAAAAAAAAAGAAGAAAATTCAAAGAGAGTAAAATTAAAATATAATAATAAGATGCCGGTATCTTTAGTGCCGTCAACAAATGCAGCCAAAATGCAGTCACTCTCGTTAAAAAACAACGTAGAATGGAATGGAGGAAGAAGTAACAATAGCGGGCGTGGAAGATCAACGCAGTCAACAATAACACAGAGTGTCAGCAACTCAATGATAAAGTTGTTGCAATTTCACGATGAGACAATGAGTTTTTGTCAATTTTTTTTACTATTTTTTCATTACGTTTTGCATGGAAATCATCATCATCGTCAGCAGCAGAAGCAGCTACACAACCACCAATGACAGCAGTGGCAGCAATCGTAGTTAAAAAGAAGAAGAAGAAGAAGACAAAAAAGAGTAGCAAAAATTTGAAAAAAAAACGAAATAAAGCTGTCAGTAAAAAAAAAAGCAAGAAAAAGTGTAGGAGAAGCAACAATTTCAAAATGAAACTGCTTTAACAAAAGCAGCAGCAGCACAATTTGCTGGAAGCGCGGTGGCAATGAGTTGATGGAGCTCGACCTCTGAGGAACAATAACAACAACACTTTTCTGACATACCATAGGTTGATTTTTTTTGGGGGGGGGGGGGGGGGGGTGTAAGTGGTTGCTGTTTTGTGGGAGTTGGTTGGGCTGGCTGGCCGCTGCCAGAGCAATAAAGAAAACAAAGAAAAATCAAAAAAATTTAACAAAAGTAACATAATGAGAAATTGATTGTGTAAGGGCGACACTTTCATCATCACGGTAACAACAACAACAACAACAATAACAACAATAACAAAAATAACAAAAATAATAATAATAATAGTAATTTCCGTGTAGCCAGAGTAACATGAATCTATTAAGATTAACAGCAGCAGCATCAGCATCAGCATCAGCATCAGCATCAGCATTACCATCAAAGCATCATTTACGTGGCGCCATCTATTGGGAGGGCCATCGACAGCGTTTAATGTCATAATGAGACGCTTAATGTCATGATGGCTGACGTCATGATTGACACTTTCAGCAATCTGCATAAACTTTATCGAAGAAATGGATTGGTTGGCAACACATTTTTCTGAAATTTTCATTTTGTGTAAGCTTTAAACAATGTTTAAACAAAAAAAAACACAGAAGCTACGAAAAAAGAAGAAGAAGAAGAAGAGAAGCGGGCATTTGTAGATGGTCCTTAAAAATGCAGTAACTATGAAAACGATTGAGTTAAAGAAAAAAAAACCTATAAACGAATCAAGAAAAGCTCTCAAAATATAAAAATATTGAAAAATTTTTAAAATATTAAAAATGTTTAAATCAATTTCAATAAAAAAAAAATCGTAATTTGAACATGAAAAATGTATGTTTTTAATTAATTGAAGATGATTTGATAAATGGAAGAAAAACATTCCAAAAGATTAAAAGAAAAAAATTATGAGATTTTATGATAATGACGAGATTTTTCGTTGCCAGATTGTTTTCACACACAAACAAACACACACATACAGATTGCGGTATTGTTGGCAAGCTTTAATTCCGTCACGAACCTACTGCGGCTTTGGAAGCAGCTTCGTGTGGGAAAGTGTTAAGATTTCATGCAAACGATAATCATGAGGAAAAAACACATACATTTTGCTTTATTAAATTGACGATTAGTTGCACAATCATTAAGAGAGGATTAAGTTCTTAGAAAAGACAAAGAAAAAGAAAACGGAAATTTATAATATCATCATCATAGTCAGTCCATCATCAAAATAATATTTTCTGACAGTGTCTGTCATACTGTCAATGTGTCTATTTCCAATAAAAACATATTAGTACGTACGAGTACTCTTATATAGTAAAAGTACTCTTATATTGTAAAACCAACAACCATTATCCTCGTACTATAGTCATATGTCAGAAAATCTGTCAAGAGTCTTTCATTATATGGCCTCTTATATGTATATGTATATGTATATGTATATGTATATGTATATGTATATGTATATGTATATGTATATGTATATGTATATGTATATGTATATATACATTTGTATATGCGCCATGTTGTTTGTTCAACTTTTCGAGCCGGATTTAACTGTCGATACTTCAAAAAACGCTAGTAAAAGATGATGACTACCGTCATAAACAGTTTAGTGGTTCGAGAAGGGCTAGATGGAGCAGAAAGAGAAGAAGAAGAATAAGGGAAACAGAATTTTATTAGCATACTACTAAAAATACTACTACAGAAATAACATACTTCATTTGGTCACTGACAATGTGGAGTGTATCCTTGCCCGTGGAGTGTATCCTCGGTACTTTTAGTAGATTTAGTTGTCATAAAAAAGATGTGATGAATTTTTGGCGGGTGAAGGACAAGACGGGTGAAAGAATGGCGGAAAGGGTGAAGAGTAAGCAATAAGACGTTCTCCTCTTGTCGTTATGCGTTATGCGTCAACTATTTTATAGTAAAATTTGATGTCTGTCACGAAAGTTCTACTTTTGTTAATTTTCTCAATGACCCAGTACGAAAAACAGTAGAAAAATTTTTGTGTGTTTTAATAGAAAACCTGCTAAGTTTATTTTTATATTTTTTTAAAATTATTCTAAATTTTTAATAATCTAATTTTTTGTTATAAATGGATCAGAGACTCAGATCAGAGAAATTATTGCATGTTATACTACGCGCCTTTGTTGATATTATTATTGTATATGAAATTATTTCAATTTCATAAGGAATTGGACCATTGAAATGAACTTCGTAATGAACAGTAGATAAAACAATTTGTAGAAAATTTTAATTAAGTGTGATGTTTTTGCCAATTACTTAAATAGAAAAAAAAAGTCTCCGTCGGTCAAATAGAATAAAAATTTGTATTAAAAAAATTTTATATTTAAGTTCATTTAAGATATTTTCCCTTGAGGTTAAAGAATTATTGGAAAAAAATTAATGTTGTTTAGATCCATAATATTTGCTTTGATATATTGAACTTAAAATTATGTATTATATAATAGTTACTATATTACAAAATATACATAGTTATCAGTTATCGTTATCCTTAAAACATTGTCCAATGAAAGGTTTTCAAAGAAAAAGTTTAATATTCCTCGTAATTACATTGTAACTAATTATTTATTTATTTTGTAATTTATGGTAAGCCGGTTAAGGTCCGTCTCTCAAAGATCTCTTCGTCTTGACTCTATGAATGACACTTGCATTTATAAGCTAAATTCTTAAGGTTAAAATTTATGAGAGAAATCAAGTATTTCCTTCTATATCGGTTTTGTAATAATATCATTTATTGTAAAGTGGTGTAAGTTCACTTTTTTGTTTCTAGATATTTGAAATTTTGCATTTTGAATGCAAAGGAATTCTCATGGATATTGAAGTTGCATGGCACTAGTTCTGTTGAATTACAACCGGGTCGGTCAGTCTTACTTTCATCGACGTACTCATACTTTCCAACTATTTCAATTTCAACTTTAATTACGATACTTCAAAATAAATTGAATTAACCTTTGCTCGTGCTTTACAGCAAGTCAGTGAGTAAAGTTTTCCTTTTAATGATTTTTCGATTATGGATTATAAAGCGATGAGCGAGCGCACGTGCTTCTGTAAAATCGCATTCACTTTAATCGCTCAAAGAAAAGATCAAACTGTAACTTTCGACTTTGACTTTCAAATATTTAAAATTTTCTAGAGCAATGAACTCATAAAGTAATGATAAAAAAGACCAAAGCCCTAAAAAGCGAGTAAAAGAGCAAAATTGAAGCCACAAAATTTAAACGAAAGCTCGCAATCAAGCTTGCAAGCAAGTTACGCGTACTTGCATCGAGATTAAGTACGCAGAGAGAAGATCGATAAAAGAAATCGTGTGCGTTACGATTTTTCGTCGTCATTTTTTGAGTAAATGAGTAAAGAAATCTCATACATTCATGAATTAAAAGCTAGTTGAAATTTTTCACAAAAAAGTAAAATGAAAAAATTGCATAATTTTTGCGGGAAATTTTTGTGTAAATGGAAAAAATTGTAAAAAAAAATCGTTGGATTTGTCCGCATCATCCATTTCAGTCATAATGGAATTGGCAAAAAATGGCAAAAAATTACTGAACAAGCCCTGATTTTCTAACAAACAAAACAAAAAAAAAACCAACAGAAGCTGGAAATTCGTTTCAAAGAGAGAAATTAATGACCTTCAAATTTGGTAACCACAACAGCCTTAAAAGTTCAACGTGGTTACGGCCCCCGAATTCCAAACCAAAAGAATTTAAAGAGAAAACACAAACAGGTCAATGTAAAAAATACTTGGGAAATTCTTTAGGCATGTTTTATGATGATATTCTGCCAACAAGTTGCACAAAAGCACAAGAAACAGGAAGAAAGGAAGGAGAAAGAGTGTTGCCGGAGGGAAGTGGGGGGGGGGTGCGACCTTGAGCGGGTGGATAAATGCTTGGTAGTTTGGCAGCTTCAGCTTTTAACTACGAATTTATTACGTTATAATCTGAAGTGTTTTGTAGTCTGGCGACGATGGCACTAGAAAGTGTTTTCAAAATTCCTTTTCTTCTTCTTCTTTCTTAATAATTTTAAATAACATCATGTTCCTTTTTTGTTACGATCAATCAAATCACTTTGATATGCTTGTCATGTTTTTCTGAATAAATCAGCAACTAACACGAAAAACAAGAAACAACAATAAACACATTGTAAATAATATTGTACAATAAAACTTGTACAATTGTACAATACAATAAAAATTTTATTATGTTATCATTGTGCAAAAATGTTACAAGTTTTATAATAAAAAAAACCAACTAATTCATTTTTGTCGGCATTGTCGACACCAAAGTGTGCTACACCATTGAACTTAATCAATCAGTTTTAATTTCACTTTACATTCACTTTTCATTACGAATTTATTTTTTGTAAATTTAAACGCTGAACTTTAAGCTTTTTTACAAAAATATCACAACAAAAAATTTTCCTTTAAAATTGTTGCCTAACATTTCAATTATGAAATTATTTTAATACTACATAGTAATATGTTCAAGATGATTATGATTTTCTATCATATTCAGTTTTTAAAAAAATATGATAGTAATATAATATTATCATCATTTGAAATATTTAAAATTGTTATTCTGAGATTATTTTAATAATTGTTATCAATGTTTTGAAGGGCTTGTTGACGCAGCTTGAATTTTTCTGAAATTTTTTTTTTATTTATAGAAATTTGCTTTCAGTAGAAAGGGGTCCACATAAAAATTAATATTGAAATTATATGAACTTTATAAATCGATTAACTTGCAATAATAAAAAGAGTAAAAAAGTGGCAAAGGCTGTAATTAGCGAGTAATTAGTTATCTATTAGTACGAGTACAATACAGCTAAATACATAATGGTCTTACTTACTAAGTCTTACTAAGCCTTATTAATAGTAAACTTTTCTTTAAAATTAAATAGTTAGGTCTCTGGTTGAATCTGTGTGATTAATTTCTTTTTAAAATTTAAAAAGTCTAGTTAATCGATTTGGCAAATGAACCATCCAGCTAACAAAATGCTATGTATAATCAACCGAAATGTATTCATGCTGTAAATGCCTGAAATTACCTGCACTTTTGCTAAATGACTAACTACAGCTTTCTGTATTTTTAATAATTTCAAACGATAGTTTTTCTGCGCTAATTGTATAATGTCAGTTCAATAATTTCATTTACTTGCGAATACACAATACCATGTTATTCGCTCTTTACCATTACAGTCTCTCTATCAGCTTCTTTTGCCATTGATACAAGCGCACTTTGAACCAATGATAGCTTCTCATCAAATGTAGGGCATCGAAAATAGCGTGGCTGAGGCAAGTGTTGCATTGAGGCCAGGCGCCGTAGTTGAACGTGACTTAGTGACCGTACAAAAAGCGAGAGGGAGAGCGGGAGGTTCAAGGATTGTAAAGGAAGTAGTGAGTAGTGAGTAGTGGGTGGGGGAGGGTCGGGGAGGGTGGAAGGTGTGTGGTATCGTGAGGCGTTTGATTGTTACTCCTGCTTTGATTCTTTTATCTTACTACGGAGAAACATATTCTCACTGAAGGAGGTACAATGATGGTGGTGGTGTTGTTGTTGTTGGCGGTATTTGAGGTGCGTGGACTAAGTTTCAGCCTTGACCTCTTTAATTTTACGGGCATGAGTATGAGTCTTCTGTACGCATTACTTTAAATTGAATTTACACACTTTTTCTTGCAACAATTACTGTTACTTTTATTTATACTATGACGTAGCTACGAAGCTACGAAGTATAAACCTACAGAAACTTTATGATGCAACAACTACCTACTTTCCATTCCATTTTTGTTGTAAGTGTTTTTTTTTTTTAACTTTTGTCCTTTGTCAATGCAAGAAGCTGTTTATGGCAACTTTTCAATTCTGTTGCTGTTGTTGTTAAATTTGTCTTCTGCTCTAATTAAATTTTGAATTTTAATCCTTGTCTTATTATTTTATATATAGTATGTACACAGTTTTGTGTAGTTATTGTTGTTGTTCGCCCCAAAAATTATTGCTTGTCATAAAATACAGAAAAGACAGAAAAGAGTAATAAAAACAGAGATATAAAATATTCTTTTATATTGTATAAATCTGAATTAATATAATTGAATTTTATAAGTATGGTTGCAGAGGTTTAAATACTAAAGGAAAATCTTTTAAAATTGCTGTTTTAAAAATTTTATTTATTTCTTCAGCTTAAACGACTTTTTGCAATTTCTAAAGGACAATAGGAAAAAAAAAACAAAAACTAATTTCGAAAAATTTTAAAAAAACCTCTATTACTTGTAGCATGCAACAAGACGCATATAATAAAATATTCGTGATTGTGATGGCACGAAATTAATGTTTATTCTTTCTGTTTTATAATTTTTTTTTTGCTCTTTTTAATTAATATTCAACGGAAATTCAATTAAATTAAATTCAACGGAATTTTTATCATGTGAGAAAATTCGTAGAGTATACAATGAAAATTATTTAGAATCAAAATAGAAAAAATAACATTTAGAAAGAAATGCCAACACTGGCGCCCGGAACAAAAACACAAAAGGAAAAAATCCATGTGACAGCACGTGACATTTGCTATGAATGTATGTACGTGAATGTATGTACGTACATTGTCAAGCTCGCCATGACAAGAATGAGATGAGATGCGCACTGAATGGGCGGGTCACTGGACAAGCGGACGGACTGATGGAGTGACAGACTGCCTGACGACTACTGCTGCATTATTGTTTATGCTCTCGTTTTTATTCTTCGTATCCTGTCACTTGATGATGCCGCCGGGAGAGTGAGATTTTTAAATATTAACTAAAATTAATATTTTAAAACTAAAAACTAAAGTAAAATTGAAAAAATATTTAAAGAAAAATAATTTTCATTAATTTTAATGAGCAATACTATGCATCAATTATTGTAAAAAAGACAAAATTATAGTTTTTTTGAAGATTTATCTCTGAATTTTTTGAAAAGATTTAGGTATTTCTTTATATACCTAATATAAATTTTATATAACTATAAAATTAAAAGAAAAACAACAAAAACATAAAAAACTTTAAATTTTTTGCAACGTTTTTTTCTTCTACTCTTATTTCTATGCTTATAAGAAAAAGAAAAAAGAAAAAAGCGGAAAATAATTCGTGGAAAAGAAAGAAAGAAAGAACATGCTTCCAACTTTGCTCCACATTTTCATTGATTTTTCTCGAAAAGCAGAACAGAACCTGCAAAAAACCATAACAACAACTACACCAAAAACAACAACAACAACAATAGCTACAATTTCAACTAACGAATGAAATGTGCAACAACACTGTTGACAGCAACAACGATTCGATGGCAAACACTGAACAATTCCTCCGTTGTTACGTAGCTTACGTAGTTTCAACACGTTTTTACATAATACACTGAACTAAAAAGTATATAATATATTCGTACGTATGTACATTAAATACTTCATTCAATTTTCAATTCAATTTTCGATAAAAGGAATGTTTTGTACAATATCATGAACTTTAAACAAAAAAAAATTTATATCACGAAGAAGTTATTAAAAAAAAACAACAATTTTTTATACTAAATATTAGTATATTTTATATTATACTAGTATGTTATATTAGTATATTTAAAAATTTATGTAATATTTGAAAAAATTAATCTGAATTATAAGCACGCAAATCAACATAAACATAATTTTGGTAAAAAGAGAAAATAGCATGCAATTGAGAGAGATCTAGAGTTAATGTGCATGTAATTTTTATGTAAATTTAGTAAATTATCTTCTTTTACTTTGTATAAACATATTTGTTTATATTTTTTTTAGTAGTTTCTCATTGATCAATGAAATTTATATCGTTTTTAAGAAAACGAACCAATTTTTCGGCAGAAAGGAATCGTTTATTATGAAAGTGTGGCAAGAAGTTAATGATGAGGGCACTTTTATTCTTATTTTTATGCAAATTTAAAACAAATCTTTGAAAAATCTTTATAATTTTCCTAAAATAAAAATTAGTAAACTTATAAATATTTCGAAAAAATTTTATTTTACTATTAAAAAGTGTATTTGTGGGCCACTTTCAACCGAACCGAAACGATTCAACCCACCCGCGAAAAGGATTTCATATGATTTACGTAATTTTATTACGAAATAGTTCTGAAAAAACTATTCAAATGAATCTTGTCAAAACATAAAACACTAAAGGCTTTAACAAAATAATTTTATAAAAATCCACGTAACTACTTTTTTTTTAGTGTAGGCTGAGCATTGAACAAACCCGCCTACATTTAGCGACGGTGAATTGTGCTGGTGATGATGATGATGATGGCGATGGCGATGGCAATGATGATTACGATGGTGTAAGTGATGATGATGATGATGTTTAAACGAATCGTGATTCTAGAAATTACGTGATTCTATATAATAGTAATGGGAATGAAAATGAAAATGATGATGGTAGTTGAGAATAATGGCGATGATGATGATAACAAGAGTAATGATGAAATTAAGAAATCATCACCGAGTTGGCCACGTTTCACTGTTGTCTGGTTACCGAACTGGGCCAGGTGCTTGGCCTATGCCACAGCTGTTGTAGTTGTTTCTTGCGCCGAGAGGACTAATGAAGGTGAATGAGGAGTGGAAAGAGATGGCTAGTAGTCGTCAAGAGAATGCTGCAATAATTCTGTTGTGACAAAAAGTGTAACTGGCGAAAGAAATCAATTTAAGAAATGAAAGAAAAAATTCAAATTGTAATAAATAAACACAAAGAGATGAAGCTGGATAGAAATATAGTACAAAATGCAGAATATAAGACACAAAGAGAATGAAGTGTGGTAAAGAGGAGTAAGGTGTGAGAATGGTAGAGAGGATTTCTTTCATCAAAGAAATGGTTGAAAAAAAAAAACGAATGGCAAAGGAAGATAGGCGGGCTGGCGAGGCGGCTTTTAGTAAAAGGGAAGAAGACCATCAAATATGGTAATGCAAAAATTAAAGCATTTGAAGAGTCATCTCTCTCTCCACTTGCTTGAGTAGTAGGCTCTCTCTACTAGAGCGTTTCAAAGAGAAAAGCTTAACAAGACTTTCTTTCATTAAAGCAAAATGGATTAATTGATGTCTCCAAACATTTAAAGAAGGCAAGAAAGGGATGAAAGAGTTCTTTATTTAGTTCTTCAGAAAGTCTATAAAAACGCTTTTTGGTAAAAATGGAATTATTAATAAGAAGGCCTTTATGCATTCCGGTACGTTTTTCGTACTTTTATTAAATTTATAAAATTTGAAATTTTTAAAATTTAGAATTTTTCCCAACTTTTTTTTGCAACTTTGCTGCTTAAACAAAGGGCCTTAATTGTTGCATTATGAACAATCTGGGCTAAAAATGTTGTGCCCCATGAAAAGGGAAGAACAGTTCCAAGGGAGGAAGAGCCAAAAAAAAAAAACGAAATAAAGAAACAAAAGAATTATTATAAAATCAATCAGTTTAGTTTCTTTCAATCATCATAAAGAAAATAAAAGAGACCAATCATCATAAAGCACAATCCTTATTGCATTTATCGATTTATATTTGTATGCGTTTATTGAAGATATTTTAAAAAATGTCTCTGTAGCGCCACAAGATCTAACCAAAATCGAAATTATACTCGTAGTAAGAAAAAATTTATTGAGATTTATTGGCGACATACTCGTAATTCAATATATTTTCTAAAAATGTAATATCTTAGAAAAAAATTTTACATCAACCACAAAAAAGACAAATAAAAAACGCAAAAATTTGGCAACCATACATAAAACATACTCTAGATAGTATGGAAATAAATTGAAATTGAAATATATATCGTATATATATATATGTAAATATATATCGTAGTGAAATTATTATATTAAACTGTGTGAAATGGAACGGTGGTCACTTTATGTCTTTCAACCCTTTTTTTATTTTTATCCTTTCCATATCTTCGTAAGATCAATCTGCTTTATTAGGTCTGCAAACGGTAGAGGAATCGCGGTGTTATTAAGAAACGCTATAACCCGAAAAAGAAGAAGCTTTTTTATGGATTAAAAATAAAAGAAAGCAAGACAGAAGCTTTAAGTAATGAATTCTGTACGTATTTGCGCGTATGGTCTTTGTAGTAAGAATTAAGTAGACATTTTAAGCATACATATATCTGTTAAGAAGATATATTTTTTCAAAATTTTTTTTCTTTTTTTTTAAGATGTTTTTTTTATTTATACATACTCGTATATATTTTCCACTATATAACTATCCACTGAGATCCATCTAGGCCTTCCTTCACAAAAACGCTTGTCGATAATCTTATAAAAATTACAATATTCGGATTTAAAAAGCATTTATAAAAAGTATAGAAAAAAGTATAATATTTTTTATTAACAAATTTTTTTTAATTTATTTACTAATTTTTTTGTTTTTTTTTTTTTGAATTATCCACTGTTGATAATCTTACAAAAACTACAATATTCGGATTTAAAAAGCGTTTAAAAAGAATGAATAAATAGTTTTATATTTTACTAGAATTTTTTCTCTGTCTCTATTTTCATACTTTGTTTATTTAAAAATTAAATATAGTTTTTTGTATGGTTTGCGGTGCATGCCGAAACGTTATATCAAATATTATTTATTTTATTATATTATTTTTATTATTGTATTAATTTGACTTTTTTTGATAAAATATTCATTAAATGAAAAGAATTTTTGTATGCTAATTTTATTGACATGACATGTCATCATGAACAATATCATGATATCGCTGATGATGACGATGACAAAAAGAAAAGATAGCAAAAAAGTTACAACAACAACGAGCACGAAACATTCTTTACTTAGGCCAACAATGCATGTAATAGATAATAATAGTAATAAAAAAGCATTTAAAATAATTAGCTTAAAAAAATTAGCTTAAATGAATAAATTTTGAAGCATGTAAAGCAGTTCATTACAAATTTATTTACTCAATGAAGTGTTCATTCAATGAACTTCACATTTTAATTAAGTTAATAAAACGGCGTTACAAATGAGATCACATCGTGCGAATATAATGACAATAGATAAACAACAGCAACAATAACAATAACAACAACAACAACAACAATAATAACAACAACAATAACAACAACAACAACAAAAAAAACATACAATTCTTAATTAAGGCGATTAATTTTTATGAACTCACTATTGTTGGTGACTGTTGTTGTTGTTATTATTGGTTTTTGTAGCCATACTTTTTAGCCACAATCGCTTGGTTTTTATACGCTTTTTCCTTTATTCGTTAACATTTTTTTTCTGGTGTTAAAATCATACCGATGTAAACAAAGCACACAAAAAAGCCGTTATTGGAAAATTACAGAATTTCCGTTTCCGTTGGTAATTTCTTTTCACGATAATTGAAACGAACGTGGTGAACGTTCTGATTTTGAGAATAATGGAACGATTACAAAGTTTTAATTGCATTAAAGAACAAGAGTTATAGAATTGGGGTTGTCGTTTTCGCTAACAAAAATTTGATAGTATCGAGTGAAAGTATCGAGTGCATCATAGTAATAAGTATCGAGTGATTAATTGATGTGTCGATTGATTCATTGAGTTAATAAGTACCGCGTGATTCATGGGAATAAGTGTCGAGTGACTCGTGAAAGTATCGAGTGCTCATGTTAATAAGTACCGCGTGATTCACGGGAATAAGTGTCGAGTGACTCGTGGAAGTATCGAGTGCTTATGTCAATAAGTACCGAGTAATTAATGGAAATACGTGTCGAGTGATTCATTGATGTTTCGAGATTTATGATCATCGAGTGTTTCGTCAGAATAAGTGCCGGGTGAGCTCAATTGAAATACGTGTCGAGTGATTCATGGATGTTTCGAAATTCCTAATTTATAATAATCATAGTGATTCGCCAGAATAAGTGCCGGTGTATCGTGATTCATTGGTGTATCGATTGATTCATGGGAATAAGTGTCGAGTGATTCGTGGAAGTATCGAGTGGTTAATTAGAATGATTCATTGATATATTTACGTAAGTTTCTAGGGACTAAGAGTATTGATTTTCAGGTTTTCAATGACCCAACAAAAATAAGTGTCAGCTGCTTTACTAAAGTAAATGACGAGAGACAAAAAGAAGTATGTACCTACTTGTAAGTTAGTTAATTACACATAAAAGTAACATAAGTGTCGGTCCCCAAAGTAGAAATGGCGGGTATTAAAAGAAGTACTCGAAAATACATATATTCTCAGACTAAATAAAGTAAGTGCGTTTTTGGATTGTAAGCGCTGAGTGATTTCAGAGCAACTCGTGAGTTTCGAATGAACTGTAAAATGACGGGAAAAAAAATTTTTATTTCAATGTAATTTCGAAATAGCCAATTCAAGCCAATTTACTATATGTATTTATTTTTGTGGAATGCAAACAAAATAAAATTTTTCGTAATTTTTATTAAAACTTAATGAGGTTAGAGATACCAGAATAAAGTTATTAACTACATTCAGAGCTAATTATGAGACCTGATGAAGTATAAAAACTACACAAAATAGTAACCTTAGAAAAAAACTGAAACACAAGAAAAAGTGAAAAAATGTAAGAAAAAAAAAAAACGGATACTAAAAAGGTACCGAACGATTTCAACGTTTTTGGACTCAAACAAGTCGCCGTCATCGTTGCCGTTGCCGATGTCGATGGCACAGCCGCAGCCGCTGCAACTAATACAATTTAATTGCATTAAAAATGACATTTTTACGTGTCTCAATTAAAAACGAGAAGCACGCGATAATAATGCGAAATGAAAATTATTCTTTTGGTTATAAAAAGAATGGCCAGACCAATCGAATACAGGGTACGAGTAAAGAACCGAAAACAGGTAGACAGGCAAAGACTGGACGACAGACGATCTGGTCTGTGTGCAAAAGTAAAACGAATGAACAAACCGATAAACTTTGAGATTTATAAAACGACACATTCCGATGAACCGAAAAGGCGGTGGACTGAAAAAGCCCTATAAACTGAGAGACTAATAAGAGTTCCCATCCTGAGAGACCGATGAATTGGAACACCGATGAATTTAGAATTCAATGAAATGAAAGGCAGATTAAAGGAGAGAATAATTAAGCTACAAAACCGATGAACTAAGAGGCCAATGAACTGAGAGACCTATTTACCGAGAGGTGGAATAATGAACTGGGAAACCAATTAACTGAGAGACTGATGAACTAAAAAACAAATGAACTTAGAGACCTATAATTCGAGAAGAAACCGATGAACTAATGTACCAATAAATTGAAGGACCAATGAACTTAGAATCCAATAAACTGAAAGGCCGAAGAAGGAGAGAATAATGAACTGAGAAACCGATGAACGCAAAGACCGATGAACTGAGAGACCGATAAATTGATGGAGCAATGAACTGAGAGACAGATGAATTGAGAAACCGATGAACTTAGAGATCTATAAATCAAGAAGTGGATGAGCTAAGAAAGCGAGGTTTTGATGGACCAATGAACTGAGCGACCAATGAATCGAGTAACCGATGAGCTGGGAGGCCTATAAATCGAGAAGTGGATGAACTAAGCGATGAACTAATGTACTGAGAGGCCGATGTGAGACAGAAATTAGAGAGAAGGGTCTGAGAGCGAGATAGAAGTCAGACCAATACACGCAATCGATGAATAGATAAATGCCAAATTCGTTCAGTGGAAAAGTAAGAGTAGAACCAAGTAAGAAAACCAACCGAAAATCTGATCGACAAACAGACAGACAGACAGATTAATCAATGATTAGACAGAAAGATCATAAAAAGCGATTAATATTCTGATAGATTGCTCTGATTTATGAACAAGAAACAAATGGACAAACACCACAAACGAAGAGTGAGACAGAGAGAGACACACGGGGATGGAGAGACAGACAGGCAGAGCGATAAACAGATGCTTAAACACGCTAAGATTTGGCAATAATCGCCTTTACACTGGTTCCCAGAAACGGCCATAGTCTAGTTCGTCGTCAGCGAGAGCAAACGAAAAAAAAAAACAGCGATTACAACATTGAAATCGACGACGGCGGCGATGTCGATGTTGTCGTTAAGAGATTTCAACATCGATCGCGCGCGTACAGACGACGGATAGACGGCCGGATCGATCGATGGGTGGATCGGATCGATCGATGAAGAACAAGAGAGAAAAAAAATGATTGCCTTTATAGACTTTGTTGGCAAATTGATTGGTTGGTTGGTGGGCCGGTTGGTTGCTGGGCCGGCTGGTAGATGTGTAACCTTTCGACGGACGCCGCGGCGTTTGAGTTAAGCTCAGTTGTCAAAATGTAAATTTTTATCTGCAAATTTATGCAATTGGAGCGTTTTAAGTACGAGTATCTAGCAAAGGAACCAGAAATAATAACATATTCTACGGCCAAAAACCGCCAGAAAACCGGCTAAACCCAGGCGTTGGCGTGGTCAACTGTTAATATGTTATTCGGTTAGAAACGGTTCAAGAAAAACAAATTTAATTCTCTTTAAGGAAAATATGTATGCTATTTTCTGCTTATTTTATAAGTTTGACAACAAAAAAAAAAACCGTAGCAAATTACCAGACATAACATATGGCTATTTTACTTTTAGCCATATACGATTACCTTCGTATAAGAATATATGTATGTACATATTTCTTGTCGACCAGATTTTCTCAGCTTTGTAAGCCTGCGTCGAGCGTTGTTCTTCTTTCAAAAAGATCAACCTTTTTAATGACGAGCGAACTCTTTGAAATGTCAAAGTTATAAGTTATTTTTGACTTTGTTGTTGTTGTTATCCAAGTTATTGTTAAAGCGTGTTTTTTTTTTTTGTTTTCTTGTTTCTTAATTAGAGTGATGATACCTCTGATCTTTTGATCGTTTTGCGATTTTGAATGATAAAATCAATAAAGTAAAAAAAACCAATAAATTTGTTCGATTGATTTTTTATTTTTGTTTCAATATGTATTCGTATCTGTGAGATATTCCATTTTTAAAAAAAGATTGTAAATTAACTGTTTTTCTGTTAGTTTGTTTGTTGTTATTGTTGTTTTTTTGATTTAACGTTATTGATTTTTCTGGGGTTTTTTTTCTGATATTTTTGGACTGCAAGCTGATGACGCTGCTGTCGCACTGCGTCTTGACCTTTCACAATTTTGCCATAAATTCTAATAACTTTTGCAAATTTTTTGTAATGTTTTTAGTGTTATTTAGTGTTTTTATAATTTTAAATTATTGCTCTTGATGGTTGTTCTTTAAGTTTTATGCGGTTATGGTTTTTTTCTTCTTTTTTTTTAAATATTTATAAGCATTGATTTGTTTTATAAAATGGTTTTTTAACGAATTCCGTTTCTTCTATAGGCCCCAATTTTGTTGTTGGTTTTGCAGTACCTTCTTGTTATTTTTTTTCATCTTACTTTTGTTGAAGATAAAAATGAATAAAAAATTGCAAAAATTATAAAAAAAATTTAGAAATTTGTAGTTAAATCATTGATAATGATGATGATGATTTATTATAAATTGATATGGTATATCGAAGAAAAGAAAATTATTAATGTTATGCACCCAAATGGGCAGTTTGGTTTATTAACGTATCCACACAGAAGAAAATTAGCCTTCAAGAGCAACAAAAAAAAAAAAAAGAACTTTGCAAACTATATTCGCGATATTTTCCTCAGTTTTGTGGTGAAGAGGTTTTTTCTTCCTCTTCCAATTCATTGAGTGAATGCGTATCATCGATCTATGTCTCCATAATCCCTGCTTTTTCTTGCCAAATAACATAACAATGACAGTTGCATGCTGAGAGTTTAAAAAATGAGGCAAAATTCAAAATGACACCGCTTCTGAAATATTGATTTTGTAATATTTTATATATTCAAAGATGATAATCATAAAATAATTATATAAATCACACTTTTTACTTTTTCTTTTCAGGTAAGTGAACTATTAGCTAATCCATTAACTACGGATATGATGCAACAAGGGAGAAATTGGTATGCTGAAAACATATATTTTTTACTCATGTTTTATGATATAACAGCTATGCCTATAGTGACAAATAATCTTGGCCTTCATGCGAAAATAATATGAATTTTATAAGCGTGTATAAAAACAGATGGTGAAGAATTCATTATTATCTTCCACATATTACTATTCTAAAGTACATACATATACATATATTATATATATTACATGCACACAGAGTCTTGTGCAGAAGTGTAGCAGAAATTTTGAGTTATGACATTATAGTAGTTCTTTTCTTTCGATAAAACCGTTGAAAATGAACGGAACAAAACAAAACAAAACAATTTCATGACAAATTATTGTATGCGAAATACAAGATATCATGACTGAAATTAACTCAATACTGATTTTTTACTTTTGTTATCATGGAAAAAGCGTTTATGCTGTCATCGTCATACTCTCCATGAACATCATTTTTTATTAATAACACAAAAAAACTCTATCGTTTTATCGAATAATGTTGAAACATTTTGGTAAATTATCAGACCTTTTAAAACATAAAGTTTTTTACCTTAACACTTTACAACAACAAGTCTTGACAATACTCTACAAGTGCTATCGAAATAGCAATTTTTTATGAACTCTATTTTTTTATATATTAATTTTTAATCTAATCGTGAATGCATTTGCAACGAAATTGTTAGAAGTAAAATTGAACAATTTCAAATTTACATGATGCGGTACATGCGCTACACGCCGTTGCTACAGACAACAAAAATCATGCCGTTAAGCCGGAATAAACCGAAATGTCATGGGAATAATTTTTTTAAAAAATAATCGCAATAGTCTGTACATACATACTTATTTTTCTCTTGCGTCTGTTATGACGTAACAATAATTTAAAACTTTAAAAGACT
This sequence comes from Conops quadrifasciatus, assembly GCA_949752815.1. Lineage (NCBI taxonomy): Eukaryota > Metazoa > Arthropoda > Insecta > Diptera > Conopidae > Conops > Conops quadrifasciatus. The sequence continues at coordinate 19,268,913 of OX457080.1, read as the reverse complement.
GAGAATTGATTGAAATGAACTGCAATAAACTGCATTGAATTGAACTAAACTGAATGAACTGAACTAAACTAAATTGAACTGAATGGTTTTGCTATTTTCTGAAACTAAAGCCGACGACGCCTTGACACACTTTGATCAATGTAACAAAAAAACAAAAACAAAAACATGGTAATAATAAGAAAAACAACAACAACAACGAAAAGTGCACTATTATTATTGTATATTTGTACTCGCAAAAACAACAACCACCAGAAACAAAAGAACGAAACAAAGTCATACATACATGCATACATACACAATCCTGAAAAGTGTAGTAGATACCGCTACCGATGCATACACACCCATCGAAGGCGTGTGAGGCAAAAGGTGGACACCATAATTGTGGGCGGGTAGATTTTGTGGCAGGGAGGTTGGCGTGAGTGCATGCAATCCATTCTATTTAAATAGAATCAAGCAATTTTAGGCACACAAACAGTTTTTAGCTTTTGTTGTTGTTGTTGTTGTTTAGCCTTCTACCGGGATGAATACAAAGAGTTAAAAAGAAGAAGATTCTTTTTGTTCGATCACCAAATGGTCGGAGAAGGCGAGAACGAAAGCCAGAGAGAATCAAAAAAAGATGGCAAAAGATGGTATGAATAAAAAAAAAATTTGTGCTAGATTTTTTTTGGCAAAATCAGCAACCTTGTTAGAGAAAGCGAGCTTCACTTCAGACTTCAAAGTAAGCAAAAGAGGCTGAAAGCCGGAAAAGCAGAGCAGAGGAATAAGAGAGCGATTTGAGAGCGGAGAAATGATTTGCGGGGGTATCTACTGAAAAATAGAATTTAGTAAAATTCGTGATTATTTACTAATATGTTATGTTATGTACTAAAAAGGAACGGTTTTTTAGGAACGGCTCTAGTAAAATTCAGCTCTAGTGAAAATTATCTCCACAAAAAAGAAACTGAGCTAAGAATAACCTAAGCATAATTGGCATTGCAAAGTTTAAGCTGTACTAAAATTGTATGTACTAAAATGATGTGTACTAAAATGACTGCATTAAAATTATCTGTACTAAAATTATCTGTACTAAAGTTATCTGTATTAAAATGATCTTTATTAAAATTATTCGTGCTAAAATTAGCTGTACTAAAAGTGAGCTACAAAACTACACTGCCATGTGCATTTACTAGAAATAAAACCTGGTTATAGTAGGGCTAGCCTAGAAGTAGCTGTACTAAAAACAAAATAGAATAGATGTGAGATGTGCTCAAAATGATATTTACTACATGTGAAAGGTACTAAAAGTTCGCTACTATAAAAGCAGCTATGCTAATATTCGACTGTACTAAAAATTATCTCCACTAAGATTAAGTGTCTTAGACATATTATAATGAGCTCTTCTTACGCGATATATATGCTATAATATAAAGCTTTATTAAATTAACTTCTACTAAACCAAGCTTTACTAGACTTAACTGTACTAGACTGAGCCTCATCAGAACTTCGCGAGATTAAAAACTTCGGGCTCCAGTAAGAATGAGATCTACTTAAGGGAATTGTATTGAAAGCTTACATAGCTTTGTTGATAATGAAGCGTACTAAAATAGAGTACGTATTAATATTTTTAATAAATAAAATGTATTTAAAGGAGCTAATAACTAGTACTACACAAAACCTGCTGTTTTAAAAATAAGCTCTACTTAGAATGAAGCTGTACTAAAATTGATATGCACTGGGGATGATATGTACTAAGGATAAGGCTGTAGTAGCGAGATATTACCTGTGCTAAAAACACGTATTTGTTCAACTGTACTAAAGCTTAATTATACATAGAAAAAGCTCTACTTATAACCTAATTCTCTCATTCTGTACTAAAACTGAGCTGCACTGCGATCGATATGTACTAAGGACAAGCTGTAGCAAGAATCACCTGTACGAAAAATGGAGAGATTTGTTCTCCTGTACTAAAGCTTAATTATATTGTACCAAGAATGAGCTATACTTAGAATGGCGCTGTACTAAAATTGAGCTGCACTGCAATGAATATGTACTAAGAACAAGGGGAAGTGAGAATTTGCTGTACTTAAATAGAACTATGTTTTACTGTAGTTCTAAGTTCTACTCTAAAAGTCGGTGTACTAAAAATTAATTGTGCAATGAATAAGCTCCATTCAGAATGCATTCTACTGATGAAGAGCGACTACTAAGAGAGTTATTTAATCCTGAATTCCAAGTAATAAAAAGAAGCCTTTGCTCTTTTTGTACTATTGAAGTACAAGCTTCAAGAAGTGTATGTGATGGTGCGAGTTTCTTTCTTTGTCTTTTAAGCTTTTTTTCTTTGTTCTTTTGCCGAGCAAAAGGCATGTAGCTCTAAGTCCAAGAGCAACATTTACATATGTACGTACTCGTATGATATTATATAGTATTATATGGTATGTTATGGTAAGATAAGACGGGATAAAGCTAAAAAAATAACCATATCAGTCGCATTTGAGGCCGACAGTTTTACCTTTATCGCAGCTCACCTTGGATGTTGTTGTGTTTCGGTTTCGGTTTCGGTTTTTGTTTTCGCTTCTTGTTGGTGGACTTTGGGTCGCTTTTAATCTGCCGCCGCTATTGCATGAAATTAATAAATTTTACAAGATTATCATAAAATTTGCAGAAATGATCTGCGTCGTCGTAAGTTTTGATTTTTGCGGTTTTTGTTGTTGTTGTTGTTGTTGTTGTTGTTGCTGCTTTTTCTTTTTTTGCAATGTTAATATGCAACGACTGGTCTTTTCGGCATTTCGGCACTATTTCTTTTCTTCTCTTTTTCAATTCGTCTACAGCCGTCTTCTCTGTGCCTTCTCTGTGCCCGTTTCCGACCGTCCCGTTTCAGTCCGAAACGTATTGGAGTCGATTTTGCTGGTTTTGGTGATGGCTTTTGGTTGCGGTGTCACGTTTGCACGAAACGTTGGCAGAAACGTTTCTTGAGCAGGGCGGCGTTGCCAGAGAGTAGCAAGCATCCTTTTCTTGATTTCATTGACACATACGAGATTGCACATCATCATCATCATCACATCATAATCATAATCGTAATCGACATAATCGTTCTCGAGATCATTATTGTCGTGATATCTCAAAAGTTAACGCTCGCTGGTTGACATTATTGTCACCCTCATCTTCGCCATATCGTCATCATCACAATCATTATCATCATCATCATCATTATTGAAAGCTGTAATGAATACCAAGTTGTGTAGTTGCCATCGAGTGGGCGTGAGTTGAAGTGATTGACAGGCAAATTGTTTGTTTGTTTGTTGTCTCAGAAAGTCCGTCTGTCTGTCTGTCTGGCGACAAACAGATTTGATTACGATGTCAAGATGTTGCTGCTGTCATCAGCTTGCCGCCATCGTTCAAACTTCGCAAATCAAGAAGTCGTATTTATAATATTTTAAGTTATGTGCATAATTTTTTTCGCGTGATGTCGTGATTTCACCAAAGATCTGTTACAAAATCTTTTCTTTACAGACACATATATGTTATTCCTATACTCTTACGAGAACTTTACATACATACATACATACTCACCATTTTTGCAATGCGTTTAAAAAATCGCCCGCATTGCGCTTAAAAGTATGAATAAAAGTGTGAATATTTCACCATTTATTTTATTTAAAAAACAAAATAATATGCGAATTATAAAAAACATCTCTATCTCTTTCATATCATATAGTCTTTAAAGAGTCACTTAAAGAGTCTTTTGTTCGTTTAAAATGTTATGACGTTGAAAAGATTCTTCAGGAGGCTTTAAAATGAAGAATTTTAAACAAGAACTTTAAGAAAATGGTCGGTCACTCATGTTTTCAATTTCAAAGAGATTTCATTCAGTAAAGCGATTTCATTCATGGTTAAAATTGTACTGAATTGACGTTACAAAAATATTTTTCTAATATTATAAATGTTAAAGTTATTCAATGTTTACCTACCGACATAAAAGATGGCGCATCAATTATACGTATGTTCTTAAGGCAGAAAAAGAGGCTGAACACAGGAGAGAGCGTCAGAATTAACACAGAGAAATATAAAAGGAACATAGGCTTAAACAAATTCTGATTGAACTCTGATTAAATTCGAACCTTATACGATCTTTTATTCGATCATTCGATCATTTTATATCCGATAACTGTCAAAAAAATTTGCTAAATGCAAAAATGATTATTTTTGACATTTTGGTAACTCTAAACTCTCTCGTTACAATGCATTGACAATAGATACGCGTATATCAACCCAAAGAGAAGAGAATGAGAGAGTGAGAGAAATATTTTAGCGTACGATAAAAAGCTGAGAGCTAAACTCTATTAAATTCCACTTCAATTCAAATGAAAAACATAGTTTCAGAGAGAGCCTAAGACGATCTTTTGCGATCTCTTAGTAATGGCGAGTCACTATAATAAAGCAATAAACGCAGGCTTGGGTTGTCTTCGGGCTTATTTTTTCTCTCAACAATTTTCGAGTTGTATAAAAATAAAAAAATTATACGATTAATTGAAGTTATAAAAATGAATACACTCAATCTGGAGCGTGAGAGAGGAGAGTGAGCCAAAATAAGAAGAGAAATAGAGACAATGAGAGAACAATTTTGTTGTTTGCGGCCGTGAAACGAATTCCCAATCCAGTTTTTCTCACAAAACAAATAGCCCACGTTCTCATGTGACTACAGCAAGAATTCGACTGGAAAATGGAATTGATTTCAATGGAATCTATGGAATGTCGTTGTCAGAATGGTCAGTGGAAGACAGAGTAATCGAGCACTTGATCGCAATCCAGCAATTCGTGAAAGCGAATGAAGCGAAAGGAAAGGAAGGGCGACGAGATCGGTGATGATGGTGGTGCTCAGCATGATGATATTGGTTGGTGGCGGTGATGACACGAATGAAGAGAGAAGTAATCTGTTGAGAGAATAAGGTGAAGACTAAACTACAGAAGAAAAGAGTTGAAAAAAAACCACAAAAAATTCAAAATAAGATTTAAAATAGTAAGAGTAAATAAAGTATTGTATCGTATCATAACGTTTGGTATCGTATCGTACAATTGATAAAATAAAAAAAAAAACATCAGAGAAGCGACATCTTTTTCATGAGTTTCAAGGGTCGTATCGAGAAGTTTGAGAACAATAGACAGAAAGAGAACGAGAGATAGAGAGAAAGATACTGCTTCGGTTAGCGCTTTAACCATCACCATCACTCATCACTCATTTAACCCACGAAGAAGAAGAAGAAGAAAAAGAAGAATCACAGAGACTTTTAATAATACCATCACTTCTCTTCGCCGTCTTCTTCTTCTCTCCATCTATCCTGATATCTTGAAAAAGCCAACATTAAAGAATTCGTGAGACGAATTTCTTTTCTTCCTTCCCCTTCCCCTTCCTCTTCCGTTCCTCCTCTGCCTTTAGCCGTCGCAGCTCCTCCATCATCTTGATCTTCTTAATTGTTTACTTTTTTTGTAAAAACAATTTATTGTATAAGTGGCCGCATGTCCGCGCGCGCGCGTGTGTGTGTGTGTGTGCGTCACTTTGACAGCACTTACTTTCTGCCTTTTGGCACTTACTGTCATTGAACCCTTTGGCAGCGGCGGCGGCGGCGGCGGCAATGACGATGACGATGACAACGACGACGTCAGCCTTCGCGGTCTTCATCATTTCGTTGATTATATGTACATGCTCGTAAATATTGCCGATGATGATGATGATGATAATGTTGATGTAATGATATTAATAATTATAATAAAGTACATACTTTTCTCTGAGAGATAGTTATGTATATATTGTACATAATTGTAAACATATACATTTTTCTGTCCGTCCGTGTGTCCATATGAACCATATTGAACCGAACCATTGAACCGAGTGACCGACCAACCGTCCCTTTCTTTTTAAGGAGACTCGTATTCGTACAAAAAAAATGTTTGTTCGATCAGTGGAGGCTCAATTATTAAAAGCACGACGCGGCGAGCTTCGAGTGTGACAAACATACATACATACCTATCGTACATACATACTTGCAGCTTCATCATAATCTTGCTTCGCTTCTTCTTCTTCTTCTTATTCTGCTTCTTCTCTTTCATTTTTTGCGCTTCTTCTTTTTCTTTTCTAGTATGCTTTTTTTTTGAAATAACTGTGTTCAGAGAAGATGAAATGTGTGTACATTTGCGTAGTTATGACTCTTCGATTTCTTCTTTTGCTTCTTCTTCTTCTTTTTTATTCTTATTTTTCTTCTTCTTCTTCTTGAACAACTACTTCGTCTTAATGCTCTTTCTTGTTGTTGTTGTTGTTGTTGTTGTTGTAATTTACGTGAGGAATGCACACTTTCTCCAAGCGCGTATAGTTCGTAAATTTGCAACATCCACACACACGCATAAATAATCTCTCAATTTTGTACACACACACACACACACACACACAATCATTAGCTCTCGCACTCACACTCACACTCGCTCCTGCACTCACACTCGCTCCTGCACTCATACTCGCTTTTGCACTCGCATTCAGTGATTGCACATTTTTAATGCAATTGATGCAAAATGATGAATTTGCGTGCCTCGTCGAACAAGTTGGTCACCGACACCGACACCGCCACCAACACCACCATCAACACCACCATCAACACCACAAGGCCGATCGGATGAACGAACAGAGCGCAACGCAACGCAACGCAACGTAACGCAACGCAACGAACAGGTAGACAGACGGACGGTCGTGCAGGTGAACCACTTTAGCTTCAGACTCTGAACAACCTGTTCGGTACTTCGTTAATGCGAATAACTTAAAGCTAGTGAGGTTTTATTAGCGATTTTTCGATCCTTCTGGTTTCCCCACCCCCCACCCTTCCCTTCCCCTCTGCCCTTCTGTTACTTTCCTTCAATTTCGCAAATATGTCAGTCTTTTTTTATCTTATTTAAAATCCTCTTTTAATTATGAAAGAAAAAAAATTGTAAACTTGTTGCTCTTGATTTTGCAAATTTTATACAATAATTTCTATTTTTTTAGACTTTTTTAGATTTTTATAATCATAGGAATACTTACATGAGTACACTCAGTACTTTAGTTGTTTAAAAAAGAATTATTAAAAGCCTTTCATAAACTGTGTTTAGAAAGATCTGAGAATGATTCTGGTGCGGGAATGTTTCTTATTTGCTTTTTTAGTCATATTTTGGCAAAATTATACAAAAAAGTATAAGCATTAAGTGCGAGTAGTATTCATTCAGGTTGATTCTATAAGTACTCAATATACGTTATAAACTTCAATCAGTCAAGACTTGATTTTATGCCAGTCTCTCAAGACTCGGGAGAATAAATCAACTCAATATTAAAGCTTCATGGATGCGCTTACATATTTTATATACTCGAATCATTTATGAATGATTCAGCTGTTGTGATTCTCTAAAGTCGCAGAAAACGTTAGGAATCAAGAAACGTAACAAAGATTGACGACTCACATTCACGAATTAAAACATTTTGTATGTACGATACATACAAAACATTTTTTAAAACATTTTTCCGAAAAAATATTACAAAAACTAAATATATTTTGAGTATACTGAATCATGTATTGAATATACTCTGAGATATTGGCCGGCCCTTGAAGAATCTCGATTATAATCAGAATCAAAGTATGTAGAAGTTTCAGTTTACTCGTGGATACAATTCTCATAATACTCGAATATTTTGTGAATGATTCAGTTGATTATAGTCAAAAGGAGTTGACTATAGTCTAAAGTCGAAGAAAATTATACGAATCAAAAAAATCAGCATACGAGTCCGTGAATCATATTCACGAAGTGTGAGTTGTCCTCATCTTTTGTATTAAGAAAAAAGTACGAGATCATTGTACGAGCATACCATTTCGAGTATTGCAGGGCACTGCATGTGTTCATACGATAAGTATGTCTTTATCTGTGTTTGTAAATATATCTGTTTCAGTATTTACATGAAATATGATTTGTATCTTTTTTAACTCGGTGGAACGTGGAGCGTTGCTGCTGCATGTTGTTATTGTTATTGGCGTGCAGGTACGTTCAGTTTATTTCGTTTGCAAAAATAAAATATAACCAATGTTAACTGAATACAGCAAAAAAATAAAACTATCTACAATATAATCACGATGGCAAATCTTGATTTGTTGCTGACTCTTGGCTAAAATGGCATTGAGCGGGTTGTTTGGTTGTGGCCGACTTGAACAAACTGACTTAGGTTTGCTGTTGCTTCGTTATTGTTGTTGTTTTTTGCTACTCGCCGAAGCTGAGAGTTATGCTAAGGACATGCTTAATAAATAATGGAATGGAATGGCTGAAGAAGCATTGAAAAAATAACAGCAACAACAAAAGCACGCTGAAATAAAATTTTAATTAAAATTCAAAAAAGGGGGAAGAAAAAAAAAATGAAAATAAGCATTTTATAATGTATTTTTAATGTTTAGTATTCAACTTTTGTTTAGTTTTTCTTACTACCAACCTTCTTCCCCCCTTACCCTATATTTTTCTTCTTTAAAGATTTTATTTTGCGTAAAACACTTCGGCATCATGGTCTTTGGTAAATCCTTTCACTTTTTCATCACTTCAACTTTTCTTCTCGGTTCATTTTGAAATCCGGTTAATTAAATAACTGGCAGTCACCATCGTCTGTCTGTCTTAATTGCCGACTTTATGATTTGTATGAAGTACGAGAAAAACTAAAGAAGATTTTTCGTTGTTTTTGTATGTTCACAAAGTATATCATCATAAACTAATCAGAGCTACAGGGCAAAAAATACGGTCAGCTCAGATTTTGTCGAAAATTGGATTTTTATGTGGATAAATTCTAAATGCTTTGAGAATGAACTCTTTTTTACTATAGCAATTTCAGTTTTCTCACAAATCGTCGATATATGAAAGTTAATAGTGCATATAAATATTCTTATGATATTTGAAGATTTTATGATATTTTAACGCCTTTCAGTTTATTTATTAGTGTCTATCGTCATCTGAGTGGCGTATACCGATACTAATATGAATTTGTTTGTACTCGTATATACTCGTATGTACCACAAACGAGTAAATATATTATATAAATATATAAACGCGTATTTATATTATTAAAAGAGTATTTGGATTATTATAAATTTTTTTGAAGTATGCCAAGTCATTGAAAATCAGTTGCTTTTTTATGTTTTTCTTAAAATAAAATTTAAAAATCTTAGATACTGAAAGCTACACGCTCAAAAAGTGCTGGTTTGGATTTTGTTGAAAACTGGGTTGGAAGTAAACTCGAATATGCTCAATTTAAAAATATAATCCTTTTTATTATTCCGTTTTTAGTTTTCTCATTACAGCCTTTCAATATATGTATGTATATACGAGCCAATAATGAAAACGAGAAATTCTCTATAGCGCTGCATATTTCTTGAAGTTTTGGAAGTTTTATTGATAACTATGTGTTCTGATATCTTCTAATCTTAGAGGTATACTATATGTACCATATGGATATAAATATAACTAAGGTACATGGTATACCTTTCTGCAACAAAACTTGCCTAAAGTTAAAAGTATATTTATAAAAGTTATATTTATAAAGTTACAACGAATGTTTTGGGAAAAGCTCTACTTCGCCTTCTCCGCTTCTCTCATCTTTCATTTCGTATTTCACGCTCGTTTATAGTATTTCACTTTTAAATGTTTTTTTATTCCTTACAATATTGTTGTAAGCTGCTGCTACTTCTTTTTACTCCTTTCCGGCCTTTCCTTTTCGTCTTTCGTTTAAAAATTTTGAAGTAGAAAACTTTGACTTTCCGGTAAAAAAGTTTGGTATGAAAATTGAGAGAGAGAGAGAGAGAGAGAGAGACTGGTGAATGGCAGATTGAAAAAAATTTAACCGCAAAAACCACAGAACCACTTGATACAAGCCATCGAGTACCTCAGTCTCTGCATTTTAGTCTGCCTTTCTGCTGTTCTTCATCTTTTGATTAGCCTCAATGTTTACTCTTCTTCTTCTCTTCTTTCTCTGTCTCTCTCTCTCTCTCTCTTTTATGTAACTTATAAGCAAAATTGCTTACTTTTAGTGTCTCCGGGCTTTTCGTTCGCCGCTGAAACCGCTTTAAGTCCAGCAGCGGTTTATATCTTGACTTGTTTTATTGTAAATTCCATTAACTTGTGGCTAACATATTTTTGTGTTGTTGTTGTTGTTGTTGTTGTTGTAATTGTTGCTCTGGCTGTCATACTTTTAGCATTCGTTTTACTGCTTTGTGGTCTCTCCCGCCACGCTGCCAACCCTTCTATCCTCTTTCTCTTCAGCTACACTGAGCGAATTGAGGTTCCGAGAGTACCGAGACGACAACTTTTGCCAACTGCAATGCTTTGAATATTCTACACATACACACAAAAAATCTTTTTAACCTTAAAGAGCTGAAAGCCTAATTTTTATACCATAATACTCGTAGCTCGTTCCAAGAAAATGATATATACAGAATTTTGTCCGCAATGTATACAACTTTTAAGGTTTTAATAGTCAACTCAGTTAACAACCTTAGTTAACAACCTTTGTAAAAGTTATAATAGTATTGTTTGGTTAACTCAGAAGCCGATTTTTGACATTACGAAACTGGAAATCTTCAACCACTGAGTTCAATTTTTCAATTTTAAATGTTAAGAAAATTGAATTTCTCTACTACTAACTTGAATTTTTAAACCTTAAAAGTTGTAATAATGTTTTATCAACTTAAAAGTTGATTTTTAACGTTGCAAAAATTGAAATCTTAAAACACTGAGTTGAATTTTTCAGTCTTAAATGTTAAAAAGATTGAATTTCTCTACTACAAAGTTGACTTTTTGAAGCTTAAAAGTTGTTACAAAGTTTTGTCAACTCATAAGCTGACTTTTATGCTATGAAATATATAATATTTGGAGATGATTTTTAGTGATACAAAAATTGAAATTTATTTTACTCTTTTATATGAATCTCTTACTTCGTACGCTTTTTACTTAATACAAAATCTGAAGAGTTGAAATTTCCAATTTTTGTGATTGAATATTTATATTTATGTACGAGTATGTTGATTCATATTTCGAACCGAAAAACTTGAAGAGGCAACAATTGATTTGTTGTTGTTGTCATTATGATTGTGTTCACATATGGATGTACATAGTTGTTGTAGACATACCGCGATTGTGTGGTGTAGAGAAGAGTACGCTGAACTGAAAGGGGTGGGTGGGTTGTGGTGGGTTATGGCATTAACGGGACGGATAAAATTGTAAAGTATTGTTGGAACGCTGTACACACAAACTCTCACTGTCTCACACTTGCGAATACTCAACATTTACTAAAGAGTACTATCCCTAAAACACTTCTGTACTCTGTATATATATATGTATGTGTGTGTGTGTGTGTGTGTGTGTGTGTGTGTGTGTGTGTGTGTGTCGTACCTACGTTTGCAATTGCAATACGTGTGGAGTGTACGTGTCTGCGTATGCGAGCAAATACTATACATCTGCTCTTGTAGATTCATGCTATAAAACATCTCGCTCCATTTGCTCGATTTGTTCGGGGCAAAAAGCAAAAAGTTAGTTCTCTTTCTCCTTCTCTTTCTCTTTCTCTTACGCTTAAATGCAGTGAGAGTCGTCAGTAAAGTCAAGATTTTGCAACGGCTAAAGCAACTGGTTGTTGCTGTTGTTGTTGTTGTTGTTGTTGTTGTTGTTGTTATTGTTGTTGTTGTTGTTGTTGTTTTTGTTGCAATACAATAAAATACCAATGTCGTTATAGTTCACGTTGCTGTTGTTGTTGTTGTTGTTGTTGTTGTTGTTGCTGCTGCTGTTGCTGTTGCTGTTGTTGTTGTTGTTGTTGCTGCTGCTGTTGTTGTTGTTGTTGTTGTTTTTTGTTGTTGTTGTCGTCGTCGTCGTCGTCGTCGTCTTTGTCTGTCTTGTCTTTTCTCGTCTTGTCTCGTGTTGTTTTTGTTGTTGTTGTTGTGATGGTTTTAATTTTCCTAGTTTCTATTTTAAGCGAGGTTTTCCCCCGGAATTCATGTTATTCGTTGTTGTTGTTGTTATTATATTTTTTTTTATATGCAGTTGCTGTTGCTCTCAATGTTGTTGTTGTTGTTGCTTTTAATGTTATTGTTGCCGTTGTCGCTGCCGTTGCCGCTGCCACTGCTGTTGGCCTGTTATGTTACCTGTTATTGTTGTCGTTCTTGTTGTTGCAACTTGTTGTTTTCTGATTTTCTCTTTTTACTTTTGCCAGATCTATTGTTATTCATCATGGATAATGTACTATATGTACTTGTTGTAATTTCTAATGATGAGCAATGAATTTCGCATTGTTCAGACGCGCCAGATACACAGATACAGTTGTATCCGTGCAGTCAGTGTACGAGTATGAGTACGTATGAGTATCTACTATCGTTTTATCTAACTCTCGATGTAAATTTTGTTGTATTCCACGAATTTTGTCGGTTTTCTTTCGATCTGATAAGTTTACGCTTTCGATGATGGCAATTTTAAAAAAAAATTACTTCATCGAAATTTGCAAACCCCCCCCCCCCCCCCTGTTTATTCATAGCGCTTTCTGCTGAATTTCTTCTTCTTTGTTCTTCTTCTTCTTTTTTCAGTATTTTTATAATAACGAATAAGTGCAGACTTATTTCCGGTTTCGCGACTCTCTCAACCATGAAATATGAATCTATGAGTGGCTTGCAATTGGCTTATAAGTAACTTACAAGTGGCAAACAAGTGACTTGTAAATGGCTTGCAATTATTCTGTAAGTGGCTTACAAGTGCGCTTTAAATACGATGTGAGTGCATTGAGAGTACGACCTACTCATCGTGAAATAGAAATTTACAAAAGGTTTACAAGTGGCCTACAGGTGGCTTAAAGTTGACTTGTAAGTGGCTTGCAATTGTTTTGTAAGTGGCTAACAAGTGACCAATAAGTGTGTTTAAAGTACGATGTGAGTGCATTTAGAGTATGACTAGCTTATCGTAAAATAGAAATTTACGAGGTTTACAAGTGGCTTAGAGTTAACTTGTAAGTGGCTTGCAATTGTTTTGTAAGTGGTTAACAAGTGTATTTTAAGTACGATGAAAGTGCTTTAAGGGTAGGACTTACTCATCATGAACTAGAAATCTACGAGTGGCTTACAAGTGACCTACAAGTGTGTTAGAAGTGTATTTTAAATACGATTTGAGTACGTTTAGCGTATGACACACTCATTGTGAAATATGAACTTATGATTGGACAAGATTGACAAGTGGCTTACAAATGACTGGCATACAAGTGGCTTGCAAGATACTTACAAATGTCTAACAAGTGACTTGTAAATGGCTTGCAATTATTCTGTAAGTGGCTTACAAGTGCGCTTTAAATACGATGTGAGTGCATTGAGAGTACGACCCAACTCATCGTGAAATAGAAATTTACAAAAGGTTTACAAGTGGCCTACAGGAGGCTAAGAGTCGACTTGTAAGTGGCTTGCAATTGTTTTTTAAGTGGCTTACACGTGACCTACAAGCGTGTTTTAAGTACGATGTGAGTGAATTAAGAGTAGAACTTACTCATTGTGAAATATAAATTTACGAGTGGCTTACAAGTGACTTGCAAGTGTGTTAGAAGTGTGTTTAAAGTATGATGTGAATGCGTTTAGAGTATGATTGACTTACCGAAAAATGTGCACTTGTAAGTGGCTTCTAAGTGGCTTAAAAGTTGCAATTGACTTTTTAAATGACTCTTAAAGATTTGTTAAATCGTTGCTGAAATCAAAAAAATCAATATCACAATTTCGAAGGGAAGTTACCACGCCCGATTTTCGCGACGTGGGGCAGGCGCAATTAAACATAACTCTGAAAAAAAAACAACAAAAACTACAAACCATGAACCCAACGAAAGCACGTGACATTTGCTGACCTGACCCGAAAAGAAGCGAGGAAAACACAGCGACTGACCGACCGACCGACCGGCCGACCTGACCTAACCTTCTTCGGGCCAGCTCGTTCACTTCGCAACAGTATTCGGTGTGCGCTCGTTCAGTACTCGTTGTGTTTTAATGAGCGTACACAGAAGTAGCGAGAAACGAAATCGAATTTAGGGTAAAAAATGAGTAAACGCCGGCGGGGAAGCGCTCAAGAAGGAGGGGAAACGGTGAGGGGAAATTGTGTGGCAAAGGGTTTGGGGGGGTAAATCTTTTGGATGAGAAAATCAGAAAGGAAATTCCAGAAAAAGAATGCAAATAAAATGAAATTTAATTTCACAGAATTTGATTTCACAGATGCGTGGATGGATACACGCGTGCAGATACTTCCTGTGTCTATATATACTATATGTATGTATGTATCTGTTGTGTGATGCTTCCTCACAAGCGTGGTATGAAAAATTAACGGTCGACAAACGTTGTTTTGCTTTTCTTTTTGTCTTATTAATTGCAAATAAAAGCATAAAAAATGTACGAGTTTATGCTTTTCAAGAATCAAGAAATCAAGAGGAAAATCAAGAGGAACGAGAATACAGCAACAACAACAACAACAACAACAACAACAACAACAATGACAACACCGACGAAATGCAGAAAAATATGCAGCAACAAGAAAAACAAAGTAAGACCAACAGCAACAGCAACAATTTCGTTTCACGTTCATTTCGTTCAAGCGTGCTGCAAGATGTTAAGATATCCATCAGATACTCGTACAAGTAAAAGTATCTGAAGTTATTCGAAACGTGCCGAATGCTTAAAAATCGAAAATTTTAACGACTTCGGTATTCGGCTCGGTGGTGGCGGCGGCGGCGGCGGCGGCAGCGCTCTTGTAGCTCTCGGAGCAAAGACGCTAATGATGATGATGATGATGATGATGATGAAAGAGCTGGAAACGGGGGCGGGGCAGGTGTCGGGGGAGAAGCCGGCGGAGATGCAGGCAGTGACAGTGGCAGCGTTAGCGGCAACGGCATCCAGCTCGGGTGGCCTCTCGGGCCGCATTCTTACGGTTGCCGTTCAAGTTGATGATGTGCATTCTTCTTCTTCTTCTTCTTCTTCTTTTTCCTTGTTACTTCCTCCTCTTCTTCGTCTTGTTTGTGCATGTGTTTTGTATTATTATTATTTCTTTTTTTCTGTATTCTTTTTGTTGTGCTTTGCTGCTGCTGCTTTTGTTGTTGTTGTTGTTGTTGTTGTTGTTGTTATTAGCTTGTGTTGTGCATTATTATGTATAGTTATATTTTTGTTGCTGTTGTTGGTGTTGGTGTCAGTGCTAGTGGTACCGCTAGCGATTGTGGTAGTTGTGTCGTTTTTATGGCGAATGCACAAACAGTAGCAACAACAACAACAACAACAACAACAACGGTGACAACAACAACATCGTTGAGCGACTAATTAATCAACTGCTAACCATGTTGACCAACCAACCATTCAACATGGACCAAATTATGCATATATCGTACCATAGAACCAACCGAGATCAGGAATCTCCGAGCAGTCGACCGCCACCAATTAACAGTCCGATCCACAGTCCACAAAAAGAGTCCACCTCTCTCAGTATCTTCGCAGTGGATCAATTAGCGACGGTTGAGCTTATCAAAAATTAACCGTCTGATGAACTAAGAGCCCAACTAAACGATTTCGAAATTATATACCAAGACGTCAATGAACTAACGATGCAGCGAAGTAGTCAGCATCAATCAGAGAACAATGGACCAACCAACAACCAACAAATTGAACAACCCAAAAGCAAATCGGCCAACAAAACCATAATAAAACAACCAACCAAACAACCAGCCAAACAACCAACCAACCAAACAATAAACAACCGACCGAACGACCAACCGATCGACCGACCGACCGATACGACCATGTTCCTTCGATGACCTGAAGTAATTTTTGCAATTTTTTTGCACAAATGTATCTACCAAATGATGGGAGCAGGTTCACTACATTGTTGTTGTTGCTGTTGATGTTGTTGTTGCTGCCAGAGCGTACGAATTACGTGCGTGTGAGAGAGTAAAACGTGCAGAAAACAAAATTGACGATATAAATCTTTTTATCTTTTGCTTTCATATTCTTTTGCATACCCTTACAAGCTCGCTCTCTCGGTCTCTTTCTCTCTCTCTCTCTCTTACTCTGGATTTCGCAGAGAGTCAGTGAGAGTGAGGCACTCACTATTATCAATCTTCTTCCTTCGCCCAAGCTTCATCGAACAGCTGATGATGACTGGATTTGGTTTTTTCATTTTGCAATCATTTTGCAACATGGCATCATCGCCAACAATATTTTTTGCAGAACGTTCCTACATTCAGCACTTGGTGGCCACACTTTTTCACGAGATGTTCGATTTTTCTGAAGATGAGAGATCGAGATTTTAAAGAGAGAGAGAGCTCTTTAAAACGTTACCAGATTTTTACCAAAAAGTCGTTTGCTCTGTATAAATTTTAGAAGAACGCATTGCAAAATTTATGCTATTATAAATTCGTAAATAATAATATTCGTCTTCTGTACGCAACTAACCATTTAATTATTCATTAGTGTGGTTAGTAATGATCGTTTTTGTATTATATATCAATCAACGATTTATAAAAGTTAATTTTTTTTTATTTTTTTCCGTATTCTTCACACAATTTCTTATCAATGTAACAAAAATTTCGAAATTACAAAGTTAAGAATTCATTTCTTTTGTTGTTTTTTAAAGTCGCGGATGTAGTTTTTAACCCTTCTGCAGGTTAAAGGTTATCATATGTTACTTTATATATGTATGTACTATGTACACTCGCATGATAAGCGATGGCTGCTGCAATAGATGCGGTCCACGGTTCAAGTGTACCCAAAAACACATTTAGTCACAAACTCATTCGGTTGTAATAAGAGTACGTAAAGGTTATCAGTCGAAATTTTTGAATTTTTAAGAAAAAAATTTCATATTTATTATGCCTCCATACAACACTAAAAACATTACAATCTGGCAATGTTTAGGCGTCTCCAATATGGTTGTTGTTAGTTTATGCTAGAATGTAATTTAGAGAATGAAAAAACAATTTAATTAAGAAATTCAAGAAATAAATCAAATTAAATTCTTGAATTAATTGGCCACGAAAAAAACGCTCATAGCAAACTCGCTTTGTGCTGCAAAGCGGTCAGCGGTCGTGTGACTGAAACAAATGTATGTGTTGAATCTTTCGCGCTTATAAAAAACGTTGGTGAGCGGCTAAACGCTTCAAGCGGGGCGATTTTTTCGTGGCCCAGGCATAAGTTTACATTGAGCGTTAAATTAACGGAATTTATTATTACTCGCCAACTAAGATGGCAAAGAGAGCAGAGAGAGCTGATTTCGCTGGCGAACAACAACAACAATAACAACGACGAGAACAACAAGTTGGGTCAAGTGATGAGCGTATAAGATGAAAATGAATATGAAAAAGAGCTCTCTGGACGAGAAACATTAGTGTAATTCTCTCTCTCTCTCTCTCTCTCTCTCTCTCTCTCTCTCTCTCTCTTGCTCCCTCTCCCTTTCTTGCTTTCTCTCTCTTGGAAAGTGCGAAGGAAATCAAGTAATTTATCTAGATACAGTCTGGTTTGGCTGAGGATGCTTTACACTCTCTTTGTACTCTTTGTCAACGGCTCTCTCGCATCTATCTCTTTCTCTCTCCGACTCTTGGAAAGTGCGCAGGAAATCACGTAATTTATCTAGATACAAGCTGGTTTGTCTGCTTGTAAATTCGCCGTTCTCTCAACTGGTTTGCTGGAAGCGCGCACACACAGAGTGCCATGGGTGCCACATTCCAATGGAATCAATTCCAATGACTGTCTTTTAGTAGCAGCAACAACAACAACAGCAACAAATCAAAAGGGGGACATCATGAGAATTGTATTGAATTCCGAAAAATTACGATATTGGAAAAGGTAACACCGACCAACGACGACGACGACCACGACGACGCCGAATGAAGCGAACGAGTGCACAAATGAATTGCAGCCAGTCATGACATGAGAGAGAGCCTACGAGTGTTGGTCGTCGCATAGTTCGATTCTAACTTTCAAACGGAGCGGTTGGTCGTCGGTCAGGTTGAGCATACGGTCTTGAAGTAGAAAAGTAGAAAAACGGGGCGCGTTTGTACAGCACAACATATAAAAGTGCAGCAGAAAAAAAAGGAGAAACAACGTACAAGAAAAAAATTGTAAAAAAAAGAAGAATACAAATTATTCAATTGAATTTTGAAAAAAAAACTTAGTAGATACAAAATTGTGCAATTATTGGACAGCCAGATATATGTATGTACATATATACACACGGAGCGATATCAAAAGCGACAACGACGAGTCAAGTCGAAGTCTCAAGCTTGAAGCAGAAGGAAAAAAGAAGGGAAAAAAAAGTGGCAAAAAATTTAGGAAAATGTAGGAAAAAAGTTTAGATGAAAAAATTGAAATTTTATTTTAGAAATACGAAAATATTTAGTCCAAAAATATGGCAGTTTAGTTGCATTTATTTGTGGATATTTTATGTGGGTTTTTTTTTTTTTGGTTTTTTGTCGCGATTAGAATGTAATCAACAGCAGCAGCAACTATAATAACAACAACAACAACAACAACGCCAACAGAGTAAATGCGTCAAGTGAAAAGCGATTGGGCATGACTCGGGTGTTTTTTTCCTCTTTCTGAATTCTAGTTGTTGTTGCTTTTGTGATGTTGCTTTTTTCTGGGTTAGCTTTTTGTTGTTGTAATTTCAATTACAATTTCCGGCCTCGCGCGTACGCTCGACAAAATGTTTCACAAAAAAGAAAGGAAGCGAACAGAAAGAAAGAAAGAAGGAGGAAGTAGACGAGAAAGGAAAAAGAATACTACTATGAATATTTATTCGAAAAAATTGATGCTAATCTCTCTGCTAATGAATGGATGGATGAATGTGGAAGAATTCCACAAGAGATTTTCATATAAGAATATTCTTTCTGCTTCTTCTTCTTCCTCTTCTTCTTTTTCTTCTTCTTCTTCTTTTACCCCCTCTTCGTTGTCTTGTTCAACTGCTTTCCAAAGAGTGTAGATAAACGATAGACGTTTAAGGTTGCTTGAGTAAAAAGCATGAGTTGTGGCAAAAAAAAAGAGAAGAAGAGAGGAATTGCAGGGAAAAAAAAGAAAACGGGGACAACGCGACGGTCAGTCAAGCCAACGAATGTATGTATGTAGGTATAGAGCGAAGGTAGTCTACATAGAAGGCAAGAGAGACAGCGGTAGAAGAGATATAGCGGCCGACGCCAGCGAAGCGAAAGGAGTTTCAGTGACATTTCTTTCGCCCTTTCGCCTTTGAGCGAAGTGTGAGTGTAAAGTGGATGAAAAACAATAAAAAAACAAAAACAAAAAATACAACAAAAACACAAAAGCCAGCTTCAATGCGGCAACGTCCATGACATGACGTCCGCCAGAAGCCACGTAGCGCAAAACGATAACTTCAAGAAGAAACAAACACACAAGCAAACAAAACATGCAACAACAACTGCAACAACAGCACAAAAACACAACTACAACAACAACGAACTATACCTAGCAGCAACAGCAGTAGACAGTTTTGCTCGCAAAAGAAAAGATTTTGGTAACGCTTTCGCTCAATGCAACTAAAAGCAACTAAAAGCAACGACGTGATGTGACGTTTGAACAAACGAACGAACAAACGAACGATCAACGAGTCGTGAAACGAAACGAACGAATCCTGTAACAAATGAACGTAATAAAAGAAAAAAGACTGGAAGTTGTCCAACAGCAAACCAACAACAAACGAACGAACGAACAATTTTGCATACAAACGAACGATTTTGGTGAAAAAATTAACTTCAGTCAAATGTTGCGCCACTGAAAACAACACACAGACGAAATACTTTGTGTGTCGCATGCGAAAGATATCGCTTCAAAAGTGCCTACGGATAAAGTCCGGATAGTTTTATGGAATATCTCTTTGTATTCACTTTCTCACTCGAAAATAAAAAAAAACAACCAAAGAGATTCGATATTTTTTGCAAGAGAAGCATTTTTTTTTTCTGTGTATTTTTGTGCAAATTATTGTTGAAGCATCAGTATCTCACAATATCAGAAAAGTATCTAGAATGACTAAAAAAACAAAAAAAAAAAAAAATTAATACCTAAAAAGAAGTAAAGAAAGAGGTAGAAAGGGAAAAAGAAAAAAAAAATCCATATTAAAAAAAAAGTGAAAAAAAAATTTTGCCATTATTTTGATGTAAAAATCCCAACAACCGCAACAACAAAACTATGTACACTTCATAACACACTAAAAAGCCATAAAGAAGAACAGTTTAAATGACAGAAAAATTATGCACAAAAATTCAAAAAAAAAAAAATTGAACGACAAAAATTTAGGGCTTTACTCCTTAAATTTGCCGTGACTTTCGTTCGCTGTGCGTTGTGGTCTTTTTTGTCAAAAATTAAATAAAAAATTTTCTTGTAAAAATTTATTCTTTCTCGAACAAGCAGAAGAGGAAGAGGAGACAAAGCAGAACACTTAATACATGCGCTTTGAGTGACTTTACGGCACTCAAAAAAGAGCTAAAGAGCTTTAGCCATCTAAAGTTTTTATTTTCTATTTTGCTCTTATTTATAATTTTTTATCTGCTGTTTCTTCTTCTTCTTTTGTCATTAGCCCGTTTTTTATGTTATTTATTTTTTATTTTTTATCTTTTTTTTAATTTGTTTATTCTTTTTTTTATGGTTGCATTTCTTTTATCTGCTTCTAATTCTTCCACTGTCTCTTTTATTTATTTACTTTTTATGCTTCTTCTTCTTATTCTTCCTTTTATATATTTCTTATGCTCACTCTTCTTCATCAAATCTATCTTCTTTCAAGTTATTCTTTATGTTTTTCTTGAGTTTTTGGCTTTTTATTTGCTTCTTCTATTTCTTCTATTTCCTCCTCTTTATATTCTTTTTTTTCTTCTTCCTTTTCTTCTTTTTTCAATTTTTCTTTTTGTTTTTTTTTTAATTTTTTTTTTTCCATAATTTTACCTTTTTCTTATTTTTTTTTACTTCTTTTTTTTCCGTTTTTTATTTAATGCGTTGTCTTTTTTCACCAGATTCTTCTTCACTTTTTATTATATATTTTTATTTTTTATCTGCATCTTTTTCTCGTTCTTTTCATTCGAGTTTTCTGCTTCCTTCATTACTTTAACTTTGCGTAAGTAACTAGTTTTTCCGATCGGAATTTTTTTCTCTTCTTTCCTCCATTTTTAAAAAATTTCATTTTTTTTCCTTCTTCTTTTTTTTAATCTTTTTTTTTAAGCTTGAACTTCTCAGCCTTTACGTCATCTTTTTCGTCGTTTACTTTTTACACTTCTTCTTTTCTCATTTTAATCTTTCTTCCATCCTTCCTCCCTTCCGTCCCTCTTTCGTTTTCGTCCTTTTTTCTGCCATCAGAGCTTCTCATATTTTCTTTTTTCTCGGACTTTCTTCTATTTGCCATTAATTTTAATTCCGTTGTTGTTGTTGTTGTTGTTGTTGTTGTAATTGCTGCAATTTTGAATATTTAGAGATTAGCAGCAGCATGCTCGTATCCGTGCGCTTCTGTATCTGTATCTGCAGTCATTAGCACTGCAGCAAACGAAAGAGTGTCTTCTTTTTACGGATACGCGTAAAAGGCTTGAGAGGAGAGCAATTAAAATACTCGTAGTAATATTAAAAAGTATTATAAAATTTAAAAAAAATTGGAAAAACCAATATTAGAAAGAAAGTTTTTTAAAATTAAGCAAATTAAAATTTTAATAAACTTATACAAATTTAAAAAAAAATCCTATCGTATATTAAAAAAAAAAAAGCAAGAGAAAAAATAATTATTAAAATAGAAAATTACGTGAAAAAAAAAAAAAATTATGAAATTTATAAAAAACCATTCATTGAATTTATTTATAAAAATTCATAATTTATAAAAATTTATTTTGTTTATGTTTGCAACTGTTTGAATTTGTAGAAAATAATAAAATTAAAGTTACATAAAATGAAATTTAAAAAGTTAATAATTTTTAAAATAAAAAAATGTTGTTTCTTTGTAAAAGAATAAAACTAATAACAAATTACATATAATAGTTTCATTAATTAAAAAAAAATAAAAAATGAAGAAGCAAAATTAAGCATAAAATTGGAAAAATTGGAAAATTATTAAAAAATGCAATAATATATTGTTAAATTTTTTGCGTTTATTTTCTAATTTGTTTCTTTTCTTTTTCAGTTTTTTCTAATTGAAAATTTCATTTGAATTATTTTATCATAAAACTGTTCATAAGACTGTTAAAAAATTCGACAAAAAATATCTGCTAAAAACTGAATTTTTAACATAAAAATAAATATTTAACATCAAATATATTTCATTCATTAACTCGAAGTGCAATAAAAAAGTATTCAAACGAAAAACAAAAAACATTCCAAACTTAAAAAAGCAACAGAAAATATTTATTTATTTATATAAACAATAGGCGTATATATAGTGATAAAAATAATTTCTAATCAACCGGCTCAAAGCAAAACAAGAACAGAGGAAAAAAAAACAAAAACAAGTGCAATAAAAGTATATTTACAACAAAAGTTTAAAAACAACACAAAGAAAAATTCTACATAATTTTGCTATCGGTACAATTTTCCAGCAGAAAATGAATAATAATAAAATAAAATCTATTTAGTAGAAAAAAAAGCATTTTCTAAAACCACATCGTATAAACAGCATTCAGATTTTGATAACATTAACAATAATTCATTTTGACAACGTAAGATTTCTCAAGAAAATCGTGCTTAAAAAATAACAATTTTTTAACACCAACGAATTGTCAATTTTTCAGAGCTTCCACAAAAAAAAAAAACCAAGGTTAATCTAGAAATTATTAAATAAAATAAAAACAGCATAAAAACAAAAACAATAGAACAAAAATCGTAAGAAAACTTAAGCGTGCGTTTTGTGTGTGCGTGTGTAAGTGTGAATGCGAAAAAATACAACGTGTACGTTCTACCTTTTCGCTCAGTGGAACAACATGTACTGTTCAATGAACGCCGAAATCGGACGACGCTAATCTTCGTTTAACCAACTTCTGACGCGCTAGAAGCGGACACAGTCACGGATATACGGATATACCGCTGCCAACATCGCTGTTCAAATAATTTCTTTTTTTTGCATGTAAGTTCAACGGAGAATCGTTTAATTGTCGATATCTTTTCAAATAATAAAAAATCCACAATAATCCAAAATACGACTGTTTTTTTTAAAGCTTATCAAAATTATTACAACAAGTATGTACTTTGAAAAGTTTCCAAAAAAAAAAAAACTTTTGCGATAGGTTTTTTAATGATTATATATATTATAATTATATTTAAGCAATTTTGGTAATAGCATTATGGTATTTATTATTTAGTAGCAGTAAAATTTAGATATTAACAGGAAGTTTCTTTCCTTTTTTAATTATATTTTCATTATAAATATAATGATTAGTTTTTCTTTTACTTCTTTTCATTATACAAACGTCCTAAAATGTAGCTTTACTCGATTTTTCGTAATAATTTTGATTTTGATTTTTTTTTTGATATTATATCCTCGAGGTCTGGTGTGTAAATTGTCTAAAATGTCCTGAATTGATCTTCTTGACTCTTCTCGACAATTTAAATTGTTGAATTATTTCTTTTTTCTACTTAAAGAAATAAAATTCTTTCGTAGGTAACAAAAAACTGCCTTCTAATAACGAACTTTTATGGTTCTTGTCTTTGCTAATTTAATTTATTCAAAATTCATCAGGCTTTCTGAATTTCCTAAATGTCATGAATTGATATTTAAAATAAAAGACAAATTTAGATTAAAAGTTTCAGTTTCGTTCTATATTTTCTAAGATAAAATTTTATCGTAGTTAAAAAACTCCTGTGGTTTTTGTCTCTACTAAATTTTATTTATTTATTGGTTAATTCACTTATTCGTCGAAATCGAGTGCTGAAATCTTTAGATTATCAATTGATAAGAAAGTATCAAATAAAGATTTTTATTAATTTCCACATTTACATATATTAATTGTCTATATTATAGTTATTTAAAAATATAAGAAAGCTCAGTTGAGCTTAAATAAGCCAATTATTTTTTCAACAAATTCTTAGCGTTAATGATTCATTGGTTTTTTTCGTTGAATTTCGTTAATTCGCTGCGGTTTTTTGCTTAAATTGTTTGTTTCTCTGCCTTTTTTGGATTTAAAAAAAAATTTTAACTTGTCGACTTTTTCTGAACCGATGAAGGTCAAAGAAATTGTACGGATATCTAAATTTTTATATGATTGTCTAAAGAATATTGCCTTTAGAATATCGAAATTATTTTCAATTTATATTCATTTAGAAAAATCTAGATTATGTTGTTTATTAAAAAAATTTTTAGTTTTTAGATTTATTAGAAAAAAATTCAACAAAATATAGATTCGTTTTTATAGCTTAGTCATAAAATTCGACTGGTATATATCTTTTTTTTCAAATTTTCAGACTCTGAAATTTTTCTTTTTATCTGTTTTTGTTTTTTGTGTAGCAGTGTCTGCAGACAACTTATTTTTTGAGAAATAGCTTTGTTTAATAAAAAAATCAAATAAAATAAGAAATCATAATTCAAGGTAGGACTTTTATGTGTCTAGCTAGATATTTTATGATTCTGTGTCTATCGATCTTGACGTCGGTATAATTTCAAATTCAATATTTAATATGTTTTTTTGTGTAAATCTGACTTTGGTTTATATGAGTCGTTATAGTAGTGTTGCTGTTATTGTTGCAGTAGTTGTAGTTGTTGGGGTTTGTTTTGGCTTTAACAATTTTATTTATTGTTACAGCTTTTTTTTGTAGATTTCTTCTGAGAAATGCATTTTGGCGTTTTTTTAGTTTTTACAAAAGAAATAAATTATATTTCTTTTTAATATTTTATTTTTATTATAATAGCGTAATATTTATGATGCATCATAATTTTATGAATTCTCTGATTTTTCATACTTGAATTGTTATCTTTTTAAATGATTGTTAATAATACAAAAAAAATAATTTAATTTTTATAAATATTTAAAATTATTCAATTTAATACTGAGTAAAATTAATGGAAATAAAGTAAAATAGTTTTCAAGCAAAACAAAAAGAAATGTCTCACAAACAAAAAATTTCACTTTATTATTCATTTGTCCATCCATCCATCCATCCATCCGTCCATCCATCCATCCAACCATGGATCTGTCAGAGCGCAAGTTGTGCAGCCTGAAAACTTTCATTTAATCGAGTTTCATTCAAGTTTATTTATTTTTACTAAGGTTTTTTTTTGTCTTCATTAAACTGAAAATTAAATCGAACAACGAGAGGAAAAGCGTGCGGAAAAACGCAAATGTGTCAATGATTATCGCCACGACTGTAGAAGGAAAAGAAGCAGCGCGGCAGCAGAGCTGTGTGTGTGTGTGTGTGTGTGTGTAGTACATGTAACAATTTTTCTCAACGTGTGTGTTTCTTTTAGTGTTGTTGTTGTTGTTATACCGTTACGATTTTTGCGCTGGCCTGTCGTTTTTTAATGCTTTTTTCTAAAATCTTTCTATTTTTTGCGTGCGTTTTTGTTTCGGTTTTAACGTAGAAAAAAATATAAATAGATTAAAAAATAAGAGATTTTAAAAAAAAATGTTAAAAATTAAAAAGAGAAGTAAGAAGAAGAAGAAGAAGAAGAAGAAGAGGGGAAACTCTCACACACACACACACATAACGCTTTCTTTTATGAATGAATAAAACGTTTTTCGGTTTCGAATCTGTTAAATTAAAAGTCAACAGCCATAAAAGCAACAACTATGCTAAATAAGAGAAAACATTAAGAGCAACAACAACAACAACAACAACAAAAACAGCTACAACATAAATCGCATTAGTAACGACCAAGCACGCGCGTTTTTTTCCACGTTTTTGTCGTTGTTGTTGTTGTTGTGGTACGTTTCGACGGCGGCCATTGAACTGTAATGACCTCAACGCAACTGCTTTTGCTGGTGACAAAACTAATTATATCAGAAAGGTAATAATGTTGATTATAAAGTCATTTATTATGAGAATAATAAAAACTATTCATCGTGAGGTATGTACGTCATGATTAGCTCTAGATATTGTGATGTGATGATTGCCACGATCATTGAGAAGAAATTAAATTCATTATTGTGAATAAGAGAATAATGAAGTATTACTATATCACCATAATGATGAGGATAATTTTGATATTACGATTTATAACGCGTGCGCCATCTTTTATGTCGGTATGTAAACATTAAATAACTTTAGCATTTATCAAGCGATTGACTTGAGATTGACATGTTCTTAAAACGTCAAATTCAGTACAATTTTAACCTTAACCAATGTTAACTTCACTCAGCATCGAAATAGTGACGCTGTACATTGAAAATAGTCGTGCATATCGTCGAAAATATCGTGGCCAAGAAGCACCGTCTGACAACACCATATACGTCGTTTGGTGTCGAATTTTGTTGATGCACGGGACAGTGGAAGATCGTCGACATCGACAAACCCATTGCAAATATTCCATTGCAAACATTTAATTCAATTTATGTTCATTATTGGAAAATTCACACTTGGTGAAAAAGAAGGCGCGGTTATTTCGGTAAATTCATACTGAGACGAACAGCATCCATCAAGTATCCATAAACGCACCCACAAAATTATTAAAAGAAATTGGAAAATTAAAAAAGCGCAAAGATTCGTTAACGAAACTGAGCAGAAGAAACCGACACGATACACAAATGACTTATCGTATGACGTATCGTATTGTAAAAGACGACGTATCGTATCGTAGACGTTTTGTTAAGTCTAAACGCAGTCTTTTCCGTCGCCGAATGTCACCGAGTGTGTTGATATATGTATGTACGATACCTTAACTATTCGTATCATCAGAGCTCAAGACAAAAACCACAACGACTTGTTTCAAAGAGACAGAGTGTGAGAGAGGGAGAGAAAGAAGTGGTGAAAGTGGGTTGAAGCTACTAAAAAAAAAACGTCAAAATGGGAGAGACAGAGAGAGAGAGAGAACAAGAGAGAGACGAATGGATCGATGGTGGTGTTGGTAGTAGGTCGAAAGGGGCAACGACACCGGCAGACGCACCGAAGTAAGTAAATTGTACCTGCTACGCATAAAGACCTGCCACAACAACAACAACAACAACAACACTGAGGAGGGGGAAAAAAGAAGAAGAAGAAGAAGTAGAAGTGCGTAAAAAGCGCGTAACTACAACAACAAGAGCACGCTGATGCGTGGTCACAGACCCCGAGAGAAAAAATAGAGATAAAACCCTCAAACTGCAAACACAAAATGAGCAACAACAACAACCGGAAGAAGAAGAAGAAGAAGAAGAAGAAGAAGAAGAAAAACAACAACAACAACAACAAGAACTCAAACACCAAGAATTCTAAATACCCTAAAGTGCACCCTTTTTTGTTATAATATTAGACAATTTATTTAGTGCAGTGCCGTAATTACGCTTAGGACTCATCACCTATGTATGTATGTGTAGGTGTCTGTGAGTATGCCTTGGTGTTAGTGATGCTCACTTTAAGAAAGTTGGCGTTCTTGTCTCAAGACTTTATCACGTTTCGAGACGAAATTCAAAACCAAAAAAAGGGTTTTTTTCAGTCGAGCTGAAATCCCAAACCGGTTTATACTTGTCAGTCGAGCCTGTGACTTATTTAGGTAGAACTTTTTAGTTGCGATGAGATCCCGAGACATAGATAGACATAGACATTTTTCAGCCGAAAAAAACTCCCAAAACGAACTTTTTCATTTGAAAAAAGAGAATTTGAGACGAGACAAAATTTTTAATTAAAGACAAAAAAGGAATTTACAACTGACAAGATAGATCGACAGATTTTCAATTGAAAGTTTGTCTTGTTTCAACTAAAAAGTCGATCTGTTTTAGTCGAGAAACGATCTCGAGATGTTGTCTCGAGACAAACGTTTTTAGTTCAGAAAAAGACATAACACATTTTCTGTTGTTGAGACGATATTCTAAGGCAAAACCGTCGTCCGTTTCTTTGGAGACGCGAGAGACAAACCTTTGCAGTCCAAACGAGTTAGGTCTTAGATTTTCTAACCTTAAACGATGCCAATCCTTGTTGTCTTTGCTTCGGTGTTTGATTGCTCTTGTTCTTGTTGTCGGTGGTTGTCGGATGTTGTTTTTGCTTCTATTGAATGACGGTCTAGCGTCGATTTATGCCGCCAGTCTTCTAGTATTAAAGCAGAAACACTCGAGCTTTTAAAATCTTAAAATAGCCGCAGGAGAAACGCTGAAACGCTTTCGCAAATCCGTTACCGTTACCGCAACTGTAACCGCACAGGACGCACAACTAGATACAAACGGCTGGACGACTTCGGGTGGGCGTGGTGTGCTGGTGTGTGTGTGTGTGTGTGTGTGTGTGTGTGTCTGTCTGGTTGCTCTTAGTGTCGCCTTCAAGTGTTTACTTTGGATTTGTATTCTTTACTTTGTTTCTTTGCGTGTGTGCGTTAATGCATACTTAAAATCTTCTGCTCTCACTCCAACGAGACTTCTTCCTCTCCCACTCTCTGTAAAGGAGAACATTTTTTTTTCTGTTAAACAACATGATGATGTTTCATGCTGCTTTTTTTAACATCATTCGGCCATTTTTATCGCACTGTTTTTCAGTTTATGATGAAGTACAAAAGAACAAGAAGCGCAAAAGTCTTTAAATTATTATGAATATTCGAGAAATAATACATTTTTAAAAATTTTATTTACAAAAGTCTTTCAGCAGAAACATCAAACAAATATAATATCTACCATAAAATGGTCTGTTTGTGTGTCTGTTAAAGCGTAGACAGATCTAAAAATTTTCATATAAACAATTTTTTTGTTATTCTTTAAGCGTAAAAAGAAATGGATTTTTAAATAATTGCGTTAAGGAAATTTTGTATATAAACGCATCAGCGAGACTGATGGATATTGATATAGTACGCGTATATAAACAAAAAAAAATCGGTTGAAGAAAATCGAAAAGAAATCTTGAGGCTCATTGAAAAAATCTATGAAAAGAAACGAGAAAAATTTGTTTTTTGTAGAGTTGATGCGAGTGTTGGAGGCAGAGGGTATATATAATGCATATTATATATATTATAAAAACATTTCAAGTGCTAGTGGGTAAAGTGATAGAGATGGTAGAGGTAGTTGGTGGATACAGATACCGCAAACAGATAAATATACAGGTTTTTTACATTAAATTCACCCTTTTTCAAATCGAATTTATCCTTTTTCAAATCAAATTCATCCTTTTGCACATCACATTCAGCCTTTTGCAAATCAAATTTATCCTTTTACAAATTAAATTCACAATTTTCCCAATTAAATTCACAATTTTCCAAATTAAATTCACAATTTTGCAAATTAAATTCACCCTTTTGCAAATCAAATTTACTCTTTTGCAAATAAAATTCACCCTTTTGCAAATCAAATTCATTCCTTTGGCAAATTAAATTCACAATTTTGCAAATCAAATTTAGCCTTTTGCAAATCAAGTTCACCTTTTGCAAATCACGTTTACTCTTTGTAAATAAAATTCACTCTTTCGCAAATCAAATTCATCCTTTTGCAAATTAAAATTATATTCACCCTTTTGCAAATCAAATTCATTCTTTTGCGAATTAAATTCACAATTTTGCACATTAAATTCACCCTTTTGCAAATCAAATACATCCTTTTGCCAATCAAATTCACTCTTTTTGAAAACAATTTCATCTTTTTACCAATCAAATTCACCCTTTCACAAATCAAATTTATCCTTTTGCAAATTAAAATTAAATTCTCAATTTTGCAAATCAAATTCACCCTTTTGAAAATCAAATTCATTGTTTTGCAAATTAAATTCTCAATTTTTCAAATTAAATTCCTCCTTTTGCAAATCAAATTGATCTTTTTGCAAACCGAATTCACCCTTTTGCAAATCAAATTCATACTTTTGCAAAATTAATTCACAATTTTGCAAATCAAATCCACCCTTTTGCAAATCAAAAAGAGGAAGTATACGCCCGGGAAGTGGTAGGTGTTGTTGGGTAGAGGTGAGAGAGAGTGATATCAGTAGAGGTAGAGATAGTAGGCGCCGTATGAATGTTAGGGCTAGAGGAAATTATAGAAAAAAGACCAACGTGTAGAGTTAGTGAAAGTAATTGAGTTAGTCGATGATTTAGTAAAAGTGTTATATAGAAAGGAATTGTTAGATGGAGAAGGACGGTTGAGATGGAAATTTAGACCAAGGTTACACTCACTCATTATTATCAGTGATAAATATAGGTTTAAATATTGCACAGATTTCAAAAGTATGTCATTTTAATTTGGCATTTTGCTCCAGTCATTCCGCCCCGTCCCAACTCCTCCACCTCCCTACGCCCCCCGCCGTGATAGAGATTAGCACTTTCTATAATAAGTGCTCTGTCAGATTTTTTGCAATCTTTTTTGTCTATTGAGGCCACGAAAGCCATGAAATTGCTTTTTATTTCATTTCATTTCGTTCGTTGTTAACACTTTTTGCTCAAAATGTATTTTTACAGCTACAAAAATACAGTTATTTGTTTGCTGTTCGTTGTTGTTATTGCTGTTGTTGTTGTTGTTGTTTTTACGGTTATTGTAATTATTGTTGTTTGGTATTTCGCACTTTCAGTTTTTTGTATTTTTTTTTTTTTTTTGTGGATTTAATGGATTTTGTGTTTTCGCTTTACTGCGTCTAATTTTTATTTTTTATTTTTGTGCGAATATTTTTCCCCTTAAAAATAATAGAGTTCTGTAGTGTCAAATTTCAAAATAAAGTAAAAAATTTGTTTGCTTGTAAAAACGAAAATATTTTATAGTTAACAAGATTTTTATTATTTTTGTTTTTTGTTTTTGCAATTCGTGATAAAAATGACCCGCCGAATCTAAGTCCATAAAAGTGGATTAGAAGCTTTGTGTAGATACGAGTACATGCATACATACTCTTGTAGGCATCAGTGGCGCAGAGAGCTTTTGGTTTTGGTGGAGATCCAAATTCTTTGGGCGTGCGTGAATGCATTTTGGGCAATAGTGTAAAAAAAATTAACATTTCGAGGTATAAAATCGCTTACCTCGAAACTTTAGCTACGTAGAAAAAGGCTATTTCAAAGTGCGAAATCGTTCACAAATCCTTATAAATCTCCAAAAGAGCACTTACCGCTAACGAAGATCCTTGATTTTTCAAGCCAAAGAAATCCTCTTATCTTTAGACCTTGCCGTTTTTGCTTTGGTTATACCAACTCGAAAATAAATTTTTTTCTCTCTTCTCTCTTCTCTCTTCTATACATTCTTTTTAGTCCTGACTGTCTGTATCTCTGTCTCTTTGTCGCTCTTTACGCCTTTGCAGTTTTTATAGCATTTTGTTTGCCAGCATAAATTTTAATAGAGTCATGGTCGTCCTTGATGCATTTTGACAATTTTATAGCTTGACTTTTTCATTTCTGTTGCTGTTGTTGTTGTTGTTGTTGTTGTTTTCGTTATTTATGTTGCTCCTGTTGCGGCTTCTGTGTTTTGGTATTCGTTTGTAATAAAAATTGCATGTAGGTACATATAGTATATATAATTATAAAATTGTGTAGATATATTCGTATTGTTTTTGTATTTTTTTAATATATTTTTTTTTTTACTCTGCGAAAAAAGCTAACATTTTAATGGGATTTTTTATGAGCTTTAAGTTTTTATGTTGAAACAAAACAAAGAAAAAAGAAATAAACCGTAATGAAATTGAAACGTGCATAATTTTTTTAACAAAGGGGCAGAGAGAGGGAGAGAGAGAGAGAGCGGAATAAGATTGACACAATGTGAGAAAATAAGCTTGAATCTAGTTATTCGTATTTCTCTTATAAAAACTATAGCTATTTCTTTTCTTAAATTCTCAGAAAAGAAAAGAACCTAAAAAAAAAGAGTATGCGGTTCGTGTCGTAACTAAATTACTGAAGTAATAACATTTACGAGTCCTAGAAGAGGCTGAAAGGTAGATTAATACAAGTATATTTGTAAAAAAAAAAGAAGGTATCAGGAACTTATGTCTTTAAATGTTTATATACGTAATTTCGAGTAGTATTGTCAATAATACTAACTTAATAAAGGTTTGTGCTTTGACTAAATCCCTGCTGTTGAGGGGTCTTGTTTTGTACAATTTTAGTACAACGAGATAAAAAGTAATAGCGATAAAAGCTTAATTATGAGAAAATTAATGGGTCTTTTGACCGTGGCATCGTACGTACGTACGTACATACGTCTTTTCTCAACGTACGGCATCGGTTCGTGGTGGCATTCTTTTGGCTTCAGTTCAAATTTCTCAGATTGTCTCGATATGAACCAGCTCTTGTTAAATTTAACATATTTAAATTTTTATGCAAATTTATTTATTTTTTTTTTTATCTTTTCAAAATTATTTTGCAAATTTGTTGCAATTTTTTTTTTGGAGCACCAGAGGGATGCATCCATCCATCGACCGACCAGCTTATTCGGCATTACTGGTGTTATTGTTGTTGCTTTTACTGCTGCTGTAAATACATACAGACATATATCAAAAGGTATCTTATAGCTTCGCACACTCGTAGTTTCTTTCATTACTGCTTCCTTGTTTTTTGCTGTTTCTTTAATCGTCGCTGAAAATCGTGAACTCTGTCTGCACAGATTCTTCACATTCCTTCAGCTCTCTCTTTCCTTCTTTCACGCTCTTTCTCCTACGCCCTCCTACCCTTTAACCCTTCAACAACCGAGCTCGGAATCTACTTCGCTTTCTTCAAGCTTATTCTTCTGCTACTGCTGCTTCTTGCGCTTCTTCCTCCTTCTCCTCCCGCTCCTATTTCTCTTCTTCTTTCAATTCCTTCGATATATATAGTTTCTGTGAAAATCTCTTATAGGCTCGAACACATTGCGCTTTCAGCATCCATCGTTGCAGCCAAGTTAATTGCACAAACCGCAGCTTACAATGACTTCTTCTTTGTCTTCTTCTTATTCGTCTTCTTCTTCTTCGTCTTCTTCTTCTTCTTCTTCTTCTTCTTCTTTTCTTCGTCTCCTGGCTTATGTACGTTTTTCTCTTCAGCTCAATTCAGTTCACTTCAGTTCAGCTCAGTTCGGTTCAGTTCAGTTCGGTTCGGTTCGGTTCGGTTCGGTTCAGAAGAGGAGTCGGTAGCGTTAGTAGTTTTTGCTATTGTTATTTTTGTTGTTGTCACTATTGTTTGTTGTTGTTGTTGTTGAGCTTCAAGTTGTGATCACGCTGATGTTTCATCTGTTTTATTTAATTTGTTGCTGTTGGTGCCACTGCCGCTGTGTCGTTCGGTCTGTTGTTGCTTGGTGGCGTTTGTTGGTGTTGTTGGTGTTGTTGGTGCTCGGCGTTCGGTTACTGATTGCCAACAACTGCTTGTTGGTCGCTGTGTTGCCAACGCTCGGTAACGCTATACCCTCTGGCGACATCTTCTAAGAGTTATTCGCAATTGTTTGAAATGATTTTCATGTCGGAATATTTTTCCTTTTTTTTTCTTTTTTCTAACAATACTCGTATCCATCTAAGAGCTTTTGGTTTTTGTTTTTGTATTTGTTTTTTTTTTTTTGCCCTCGTAGTTTTAGTGATTTTGTAATTATATGATTACATAAAAATTGTTATATATACGTACATGGACAATTGCAAAGCAAACACACACACACACACGGACACTGTATAAAAGATATACATGCATGCTTACTTACATACATACGTAGTTGTTTGTATCGTAGGAATGTGTTACTTAACCATTTTGAAAGGAGAATGATTTCTTTTTCTTCTTTTCCTTTTTTTTCTTTTTTGAGATTACGAAGCATACAATTTGTGTATTTCTCAATTGCTGTAGTTATATGTATGTTTTGGAATTTTTACAGGGTGCTTGAATCACAGTAAATTAGGTATTTATTTTTAGGTTATCCAAAAGATATACATACATACATACATACATCCCTTCGTATATATGTATTTCTTCTGTGACGAATGAAATTTTTTAAAGTTTTCGATTTTTTAAAAAATTTCTAATAAAGTTTTCTAATTTTTCAAAGTCATAGAACTTTTATTTTCAATGGACAACTCCAAAATAATTGAGTATTTCAATTCGATAGAGAACTTTCTCTCAAAATATATTTATATATGTATGTATAGCTTTTCCTTACTTTAAAAAGCAATATATTTAAAAAATTAGTCCATCCCTAAACCGAACAGCTCTTTTTTGTAATAAATCTTTACGGTTTAGTCTGGACACAAACCATGCACATCTATTTCCAAATAAGCCTCTGTCGATTTATACCATGAAATATCGAGTAAAAATCTGTTAACAACGATTTAGTCGAGTTCGTATTGATTCATTTCAAATATACTTCATTCGTATTACATCAAAGAGTATAAAAAAAACCTCCTCCGCAATGATTTAGTTTGGACACAAATCATAGAGTTTTTTATAAAAATTAATATAAAAAAATAAATAAGTTAACATAATATTATTATAAAATTATTTAATCAATAGGCAATTTACTGTAATATTTGCTTTTCTTTTCAAAAATAAACCTCAATCGATTTATTCTACTAAGGCCTAATACAACCCCACAACGCAATTATTTTAAAAAATAAACCTAAATACGCCAAAATTAATAGAATTATAATGTCTTAACGCCCCTAACGATTTATTTCATATAATACAATGCAACTTTCAAAGTATTGCACATATGTATATTGTTCCTTAATTTAAAAACTAATCACTATCGTTTCATTCTAC
Organism: Conops quadrifasciatus; assembly: GCA_949752815.1. Lineage (NCBI taxonomy): Eukaryota > Metazoa > Arthropoda > Insecta > Diptera > Conopidae > Conops > Conops quadrifasciatus. Next base: position 19,234,164 of record OX457080.1, on the reverse strand, counting down.
ATGTAGTATAAAAAATATAGGCCAGTAATTGAGTGATTTAGCCTAGACACAAACCATGCAATGCCTTTATAAAGAAGTCAATATGGATTAATCCGAGAAAGAAAATAATAATAAATTAGGCTTTAGTAAAGAGAAAAGAAATCAACGAACATTTTTTTTTTTAAAACAAACAATTTCTTTAAGATTGTCACAAACTTATACACATATATGCATATGCTTACAATTAAGTATTTAGTGTGATAAATTTTATTAAATTTTTTTAAACACAAAATTCAAAAAATTTATTACAATTTTTTGGGTTTTTTGTTTTCTCGCTTTTTTTTAAATATTCTTTTGTCAACAACACTGTTGTTGTTTTTTTTTGTTTTTTTTTGCTGATATCTCGAGCGTGTGATAATCGTTTATCGTAAAAAATACATACGCAAATACGCGCTTACCGACACCGACACGTACACAAAAATTGAATTTATTTCATTTTAAAAATATAATTTTGTGTTTTTTTTAAATGTTTTTATCAGTAAACACGATTTTATTGTATTACATCCGGGTAACACCAGCAGCAGCAGCAGCAGCAGCAGCGGCACCAATCCGTTACTCGAGAAAAGAGGTAGAAAGAGAGTGAGGAAGGAATGCTTGATGGTTGTGGAGATGAAGATGAAGCGGTGACAGGAGAGAGGGGGATGTCAAGCGAAATGGAGGAAGTACCTACTATTTATCAGCAGGGCGGAGGCGTCTGCGGACGTAGTCAGATTTCGTTTATAGCTTCCAAACCATTTCCTTTCCGAAAAACTATCAAAGAAGTGAACATTTATCGAGGCTTTGCCAATTTGAGGCAGTCTAATTATTAAAAAATAGTAACAGTAATTGCTGAAGACAGCATATTTTTTCAGTTTTTACGTTAGAAAAATGAAGCGCTCACGGTTGGAAAATTCTTAGTGCTTGAAAAATTCAACTTTTTCAAATTCAATTTTTTGGTCTAAAAAATTCCTACTCAATGGTTGAAAAATTAAAATTTTTTAGTTTAAAAATGAGTTTAATTTTTCATTAGTATTAAAGTTGAGAAAAATAGTATTTTTCATACTTATTTTATAATTTTTACGGTTGAAAAACTTATCTCAGTAGTTGAAAATGTGATATTTTTTAAAAAAAAAAGTTCATTAAAAGTAAAAATATAAAACTGCAACTGAAATCGGTTAAAGATTCAACCAAATGTTGAAAATTTCGGTGTTCAGGCACAAATTTTCAGCGCATTCAAAACGTAAATTCAGCGTAACTTGAAAAATATTACTAAAATCTTCAACTGTTTGATTAAGTGCACCTTTTTCCTTCTCCTTCTCCTTATCTTTTTACTTTAAAAAAAAATTATTTTTTTTCTTTCTCTGTTCGGTTCGTTCTGTTCGTTTACTTTATTTGCTTGTTTGTTTGATTTTATTATTTCTGTGGTACATTCTCTTACGTTTAATGAATTCCAAATTTCTTCCGATATTTATTTTATTGAAACCTTTAAACTCGTTTAACTGATTCCGGGAACGCAACAGACATTTTTTTCACATTTTCCTTTTTTCTTATGCTTCTTTTTTTGTATCATTTGAACAAATACAAGTGTTTATAAAAAGAAATACAAACTACCGACGTCTATAAATACGATATTACAACAACAAACCTCGAAAGCAAGGATTCCTTAATTAGTCCGTTGAATTATTCTTAAGATGAATGAACCTTTTGAGTACGTTATCGATTCGCTATCATCATTATCATTAAATGGTTAAAGTATATTGACCATGATTGGGTTTTTCCGCTCCGTCGCTGCAACTTCGCTGACGGTCTGGTCTGGTTATATTATATTAAGAATGATTTGTGTATGATAATGACTTTTAAGTGATGGCTTATAAAAGCGTTTTATTGTCGACAACGTCTCGAATTACGAGAAAGAGTCATGATTTTTTTTTCAATCAAGACGAGATTCTGAGACAAGCTGTACCTTTGGAGTTTGAGTCGAGCGTGTTCGAAAGTCTCGAAAACTCTCGTTCCAGAAAGTTCACCACTAAATTGTAGTTTCTTCTCGAACTAAGTTCTTTTCAGTTTATTTTAAAGTGTTTTGTTTCAGCGAGTTATTTCTTTCCGTACTTCCGCCGCCACCCACCCCCTCCCCCTCCTTCTCTTTTCTTTTCCACACCTCCTTCCTATTAATTTGAAATTTTTTCTTACTGATTTCTTTGATGAAATTCATTTGAAATTTAAGAATTAACTAAAGATAAACCTGAAGACTCTTGCGGGAATAAAAAAACCCAGAGGGGGGGGGGGGGGGAGAGTGAGGTAGGAAGACAGGAAGAAGATATGAAGAGACGAAAATGAAGAACTCAAGCACTTTTAAGAGTTCAGGCCAATCCACTTGAACTCGCTTCATTGCTTTTGGTATTACGTACGTCCGTACGAATGTACGTACATATCTATGGATCCAAACCCAATAAAAAAAAAGTTCGAGTTATTCGATTCGAATTCGAATTCCAATAAAAGTAAATAAAAACAACAACAACAACAACACTAACAACAACAAACTTTGCTACATACAGGTAAAAAAACGGTATTTAACTTAATATCAAATAACGTTATCATTCGTGTCTTTAGCCTCTTTTCCCTTCCCTTTCCTTCACCACCCTTCCATTCCCACCCTCAGCCCTCAATTTATGTTCGTTATCAAACCCTTTTTGTAGTTTGCGTCAACCCATAGAAATTCCGCAGACCAGAAACAAAAAAAACCTTCGACCTTTATCAGCTCAGTTGTCTCGTATACATAGCTGTCAGTATTGCCGACAGTGTTGGAAAAAAAATGGTTGCCAATTTCTCACCTGTCCCGAAAACAAAACAAAAAAAAACCGCCTGGGAGGGGGGGGGGAGGGAAGGAAGAAGAAGAGGGAGGGGAAAAGGGCGGGAAAACACAGAGCCACAGAAAACCAGTAAACGTGTTAACTTCGGCTTGGCCGCAAACTCTTATACCCTACACTTATAGCGTTTGAATTAAAGGCAAAAAAGTGGGCGGTGGGCGATGACGCCCTTTGTGGGTGTTAAGCTAATATAGAGAAAATCTCTATCATAAAAATGAACATGAATTTTGGTCGGGTATTATCGCGTTTCACAACGAAAACCCTCATACAGGGTGCTCCCATAAGGCTTAAAACAATAGGAGAAAGGAGTCTCCGTGTAGCTCAGTTGGAGACGGGAAAGAAGGCATATTTGGAGGGCGTGGTGAGGGGGTGGAAACCTATCTTTAAGTTAAGCACCACAGTTTTCTTCAAACTCCATTCGCTTTCATGGCTTCTAATGATTCTCAACACTAGAAAAACCGGTAGCTTCAGACAGGCTGAGAAGAAAGTAAGGTTATGAAGATAAAGTTTTGAAATATTTAAATTTCGATATTAGAGAGATAGTTTTTTGGAAAAATTCGACAAAAATTCACAACATTCAGGACACAAAAACTTGTACAGGGTGACTAAAACCGAACTATCGCGTCTAATTCGAGATATACGCTCTATGTAGGCGTAGAAACAACAATTTTTCACGAAATCGGTAACTAAAATTGCGGGAAGGATATACAGAAACCTGCCACCTACCACTTAACACGCCCTCTTTTATACGATATGTACAATACATTGCAAACAGAGGACTTAATTGAAGAGGACATGCCGGTAGGTACCTCTGTTTCTCCGGGTGTAGGGTACTCGTTTAAAAAAGAACACCGACGAAACTCAATTGACAAAATGTAGCATAAATAAAACGAAATAGATAAATAAAAATGGCGCTCAAACACGTCTAATCATCATCATCATCATCAGCATTTCAATTATTTGTCAAGTTGACATTTCATTCCGGTACGTGCGAACGGAGCCACGAAGGAATGAATTTGTCACTCAAGCAAACTCAGGGCTAGGGTGAAGGCAGGAGCAGGGGCGGGGGCACGCTGCTTTTGGGCACAAACAAAAAGAAGCATAAAGTGACAACAACCGTTTCAATTTAATTTCTGATGAGTTGTCCATTGAATGGAAGTCTTGTTCTTTTTCTTGCAAATTTGTACTCTTTTTCGGGACTTATGTATGTTACTACTAGCAGTTGGTCTTCTAGTTTTGCTTTTTGTTCTTATTCTTTTTATTTTTACACACCCTCTTTCTAATTCTCACCCTCCTCCTCCTCCTCTTCTTCACCACAACCATTAATTCTGTGCTCCATTTGACGCGGTTTGTATAAAATAAATGGCAAAAAATATTCTATAGCAAAAAAATGCAACACCAGACGAAGAATAAAAGGTTGTTGCACAACAACAACCTACAACAACGACGGCAAATCAATAAACAAAATGAATAAATGGTAAGAAGTGTCAGTTGATGGACGAACGTTTGAACGAATGGACCGCGTAACCGGAGCTTTAGAATTCTTTTTTTGCCGGAGTGTTTTTGTAAACAATCGCACAAAAACAACAACAAACAAACAATTGCATTAGATGGTGTTGTAGGGGGACGGGGGAAGGGGGGGGGGGGGAGGGGCAGTGGAAAGGGGCGTAGTGCATGGCTCAATGTGTTTGCGACGTTTATTGTGTTACTCCGGTAATTGACAGTAATTTTTTGTCGTTGTTGTTGTTGTTGTAGCTATTGGTTTTAGTGTTCTTGTTGTTGTTGTTGTTTTCTATCACTTTTGTGTAAAGGAATGCACGGAAATGGAACGGAATACGTGCATTAATTGAATTTGTCGAAGAGTAAAAATAGAAAGCAAAAAAAGACAAAAATTTAAGTTAAATTTATTTTTCACACACACATCCATAAATACAGTATAAATGACAATTTAAGGAAAAAGCTTGAATTTATTAAATTCAAGTTTAATTTTTTCAATTAAGATTAGAGACAAGTGTTTAATCTCTTGCATTAAAAAAATATAATATTAAATTAAAAAAATATAGAGTAATATTTTTAAAAAAAAATTATATTTTCAATAATTTTCAAAGTGTTAATAAATTTTCTGATTAAAAAATTTTTATTAAGTTTTTAATAAATTGGAAAAAAAATATTTGAAAATTTCTGGGAAAAATTCTAGTAATTGAAAATACGTATATTATTTATTAATTAATCAAGCGATTATTCATTAATACTCGTATACACTTTTAGGTTTTTATTAAAAATAATAAAAATTGTTTTTAAAAATTAGTTAAAGTAAAATTTTTGCATTAAATTATTTAAATTAGTTAACTTTTATTTTGTTCGTTAAATATTTTTTTTATTTATTATAGTTAAATATATAAAAAATTAAAACTAAACTTTCAAAAAGTTCAGTTTTTAAAAGTTAAAACAATATGAAAATAAATATTATTATTAATTTTGAAAAATTGCAGAAGCCTTATATTAAATGCCTTAAATTAAAAATTTTTAAAAAATATAAATTCCTATAAAAAATATTTTTGTAGAATAAATAAATAAATTATATAAAACATTTTGACCCATTTACTGCGCAAATAATTTAAGAAAAGGAAGAAAAAAAAGAGGAATAAATTAATCACTTCGCATCAAATTCGTTTATTTTTAATGACGCAGCTCAAGTGATGTGATTATGATTATGCCTGACAGAGAGACAACAACAACAATATCAACCAAAACACATTTTGTCATCTACAAAGCCAAACAGACAGACAGATAGACGCAGACGGAGGCGGAGGCAGAGGACCGTCGCAAAATGCCAGACAAATATTGAAAAAGGCCGCACGTTCCAGAAAAACCCAAACAAAAACAAAAACAAAAAACAAGAAAAAAAAAAAACACAAATTATATTAAGATTAGAATAGCACAAAAACTAAATAAGAGCAAAAAGAAAAAGAAGAAGAAGAAGAAACTAAAACACATGATAGACATGTTTTTTAATAAACGACACACAAGCCAGCAGTTTATCAACAGTAGACAGGGAAGAAGAAGAAGAAGAAGAAGAAGAAGAAGAATAAAAATAAGAAGGCTGACAAGGCGAAGAAGAGGGAGCTTGGCAAGAAGAACAAGCACAAGCTGAAGTTGATTAAATATGAGAAAAAATTGCAAAATTGCAAGAAAAAAGCAGCAAACAACAAAATTATGCAACCATCTTTTGTCAGTTAGAGCTAGAGCTAGATGCTCGCTTGTGACAGATGGTTGCGTCAGCAACTCCGTTGACGCCAACACCACCAACAACAACAACAGCCAACAACAACTTCAATGACGACAATGCTGTCACAGCGTATGGCAAAATGTCAAAGCTTCGGCGAGTAAATACTTTGCATCGCATCTAAAATTATCACCGCGAAAAATATGGTGTCAATGTCATAAACAAAAAGAAGCAGCAGCAGCGGCAGCGTAAGTGAAACGAAGAAGAAGGTGATTATTTTAAGACAGTTTGTATGGTTTTGCTCTCTTCCAGCTTCCAGGGTTGCCATAAAAAACATAAGTCAAATAAAAAATAAGTCAAATGACTCCCCAAAAATCATTAAATCAACACAAAAATGTTGACGATTTTTTTTTTTTTTTGGTGGAGGGCGGAAAAACTTCAGATGCAAAAAAAGTACTGCCATAAAAAAAGAGCTGCCAAGATGGAAATTTGTTCCAAAGAAATACTCAAAAAATGACGGTGATGGTGTTATACATGATGGCAACACTGACAGTTTTGTTTTTTTTTTTTTTTTTTGGGGGAGAACTCTCTCTTTTTCTCTCTTAGTCTGAGAACGACGCAACGAAAGATGAAATTTATTTTATCCTTATTATTTTTTACGTATTTTGCAATTTCAATGTCATTGTCATAAATTGTCATACCGACACACACACACACACGCGCGCACGTGCTAAAACTCACACTTTTTTGTCACTATTTGTGTAACATTCTTCGAATAGATAATCATTAAATAAGAAATAATGTTAATATCATTCACAAAAATAACAAAAATTATAATGAATCCAGATATTTTGTCTGTAATCTCTTATCACCCTCTCACCCCCTTGACCCCCTCTTCACACGTGTCCCCCACGTTATACCTTTTTTTAATTGCTTATCTTTTAAAATAGCATTTATCGATTATCAATAGAATAAAAACGGTTTGTTGTTGTTGTTAGTTAGATTATTAATTGTTAGAGCAATTATTATTATTTCAATAATTATTATTTTTTTATTATTTATATAAATTTTTTTAATATGAAAACGCAATAGTTTTTTGGGTTTTTTTTTTTTTGTTTTTTTTGCAATTTTTCATTTATGCCGTCAATATCACAGCACTTTGTTAATCATCTTCATCATCATCATCTATTAATCATTGTTAATCATTAATCATGATCACGATTAGAAGAAACAAATTTTTTTTCCTTGCTCTTGCTTTTTTGTGTAAATTTCAAAGAACTTGGATAATGTTTATAATGTTTTATTTCCTTTTATTTTTCTTTTTTTTTAATTTAAAAAAATCTAATACTATACTTTTTCTCTAAGTCAAGCCGATAGTATAAAATCTGCGATGGTCTAAAAGTCTAATATTTTTGGGAATATAATAAAAATAAATTCCACAATAATAATAAATAAATATAATGAAATAAATTTATTATTTTCAACAAAAATAACTCTCAAATTATTATAGAAATTTAAATAAAAACGCAAAATATATAGTAAGTAATTATTATGTATTTGAATTTATATTTTTTTAAAATTTTAATTTCTAGCTTTTTTTTCTGAAATTTCTACAAGAATTTGAATATATTTATGCTGCAAAAAAGGAAAGAATAAAACGAAGACTTTTATTTTTTTTTTTTTTAATATGGTTGAAATGGAAAAAGTATGGAATTGTTTTTTTGTTTTTTTTTAATTTTTTTTTGTTTTTTTTAATTTTTTTAATAAACCTTTTTTTTTTTTATTGAAGAGTATTTTTCTTTGGCTTACTTTGGGTCTTCTTTTTTTTTTTGGACACTTCATCAATATTTAACTACCTAAAGAAAAATAAAATAAGAAAAAAGGCATCTTATCGAGGTATATATATTTGTAACTTAATGATTATGTTATGTTATTACTTAAAATTAGTTTAATTCAGAGAACTGAAGTTTTGAAGAAATAAATTAATAATAATAATAATCATAATAATAATCAAAATGAAGAGGAATTTTTTTTCTTCAACGAATCAAGCAACAAAAAAACAAAAAAAAAAACAGTCGTATGGATTTTTGATGGTAACTTTTTTCTCTAAAGCTTTAGAATCTTCTTCTTCAAATTCCTTTGTTCATTCTTTTTTTCACAGATTTACGAGAAATAAATTAAAAAAAAAAAAAACCAAACCGAAACAAAAACAATTCTCTTTTCTCTCGCTGTTTTTCAACAAGTAACGCAACAACAACTGCCTGAATTTACACTGATTTTGATTTAAAAAAAAAAACGCTCGTATACAAAGTATTTAAAGCTTCCAGAAGCAGCAACAAAGTTGCAATGTCAACCATAACAACAACAACAGCAACACTAACCACAAAAAATAAAAGTGCTAACGTCCAACGCTACAAATAGTTACTGCAACAACAACAACAACAACAACAACAACAAGAATAACAACAACAGCAAGAAAAACAATTACAATTACAACAACGATTTCCAGTGTTTCTCCCAAAAAAAAAAAAAATTTTTTTAAAAAAAAAAATCTTGGAAGAAAAATTTTTTTAAAATTTGGCAAAAAAGAATGGTGCGTTTGAATGCGTCGACAACAGCACAGGAACAACCACAACAACAACAACCGCTACCACAACAACAACAGCAACAGCACCATCACAGCAACGCTGCCCACAACAATTCACATTGTTCCCGAAGCAACAGCCGACAACTTAACAACAACAACAACAACAACAACAACAACAACAACAAATATAACAACAAAAACAAGAACAAATATAGTAACAGCAGCAGCAGCAACGATTCCAAACCGAACAACAACAACAACAACAACAACAACAACAACAATGTTCCTTCAACTTCATCATCGACTTCGAGTTTGAACAGTAACGCTTCATCGGCAGAGGCGTCATCAGCGCAAGGCAGCAACGTGATGGTTGTTCCACAGAGCCAACAACAACAACAGCAACAACAACAACAACAGCAACAACAACAACAACAACAACAACGTCAACAGCACCAACAGCACCAACAGCACCAACAACAACAACCGCCACCGCTGCCACTGCAACATCATCATGCACAGAAACAGCAACAACAACAACAACAACACTTACACCAACTTCCACCACCACAACAACAACAACAACAACAACAACAACAACAGTATACGCATTTAACGCTACATCATGGTCAGCAACATCTTCACCATCATTCTGCGCCGGCAGCCGCATCGCATTCCTCGACTGCACACCAACAGCAACAACAACAACAACAACAACAACACTCACCATCCGATGGTTCGACATCATCATTGCCCTCCTCGCCGCCGCTCCTGCATCAGGCGTCCACGCCGCCGCAGGGCGCCCAAATAGTGTCGCCGCCCGTTTGTGCGGTCCACCATCCGCAACAGCATCAGCAGCAACAGCTGGCAATCGTGGCCGCCATGCATCAAGCGGCAGCAGCGCATTTGGCCGCAGCCACCGGCGGTGGCGTCTTGGGACCACCGCCGCCGCCGCCGCCGCAATTGCATCATGCGCATCATGTAACGGCACAGCAGGCGTCGGCGCCGCCAGCTACCAGCCACCAGTCGGCCCAGAACGCCCAACAACAACAACAACAACAACAACAACAACAGCACCAGCTGCAGCTCCAACAACATTCCCAACAACAACAACAACAACAACAGCAGCAACATTCACATGAAAACGGTCATTCTATGCCAGCCGGGCGCGGTGTTTCACCGAACGGTGGTGTCGCCAGCGGTGGTGCTGGTGTTGCCGGCGGCCCCGGTACGGTGGTAACCGCACCGCCGCCAGCACCGCCGCCCGGCCCCGTCTACATCCAGTATCCGAGCGACTTTTATCCGGCGGAATATTATTTGGCGCCGCATCCGCACGAAGGAATCTGTCCGCAGCACGCCCATCATCATCAAACCATGTGTGCCATGCCGACGGATTATGGTAAGTTGTGATTTCTTCTTTTTTTTGTTTTTCTGAGCAAAAAAAAAGTAGAAAAAAAAAAAAAATTAAAAAAAAAAAATTAAAAAAAAGATTAAAAAAAAAAAATTAAAAAAAAAAATTTTTAAATAAAAAATTATAAAATTAAATTTAATAAAAATTTTTTTTTTTTTTTTTTTTTTCGTTCCTCTGCGTTTCTGGTGATATCAATGGCCTTCTTAGGCCTTTCCATCGTACGCGGAATGTTGTCTGTCTGTTTAATTGTGCAATTAAATTGTGCAATCAAATTGCCAAAGAAACCAGAGAGACTGGAAACGGTTAGGCTTCGAAATCGAGCCTTCACCTATACCTTCACATCTATACCTTTTTTGTTACCTTCCGATATTATCGAACCCTGTCGGAAAACTTAACGACTGACTAAGTCTTATTAAGTTATCACAATTACCATCGTCTGTCTATCTCTATCCTACAACTGTCTTGATTATCATTATCACCACAATCTCCATAATTATTATCATTAGCGTCATTTTTCAGGATACAGAGATTCAGAAATCCAAAATATCTCATCAGTTGCGTTGACATTTTCACTACCATCATCATCATCATCATCATCATCACCACCATCATCGTCATCATCATTATCAACGTCTTCCCATTATCACTAGCACTATCTACACTATGATCATTACCATCATTATTGTCAACGTTGAATCAAAACCAGCCGCGCAACAACTCCCAACAACTCAAGTCACTGATCATCATCACAGTGACCTGATAGTGGTAGTGGTAGTGATATGTACCTGTATTAGTGTTGATGCTAGAAATAACCTTGTCCATTTCAGATTTATACAATTTTCTCTCCAATTTCATTTTTCTTTCTTCTTTTATTTTTTGTAAGAAAACTTATTTTTAGCCACAACTTGTTTGTCCAGCCAGAAAAATCAACATACCTTGATGAACAGCACCCTTCCAACTCGCTCATTCTTTCTCTCTCTCTCTCTCTCTCTCGCTGCCCCTTTATAGCCTTCTCTCCGTGTCGCCCGTGTGGAACTAGTTTAAATTAGACTCGATTCAAATCAACATTGTTCAACCAACCTCAATAAAAATTCTGTTGCTATTTTTGCCCTTTCAATTTATTGACTTCTGAGGCTGTTTGTTGTTGTTGTTGTTGTTGTTGTTGTTTCGGTCCTCCCTCGTAGCTATTTTTATACCATTTACTGTAAAGCGAAAGCGTTGATGCTGACGCTGATGGTGAACATGATGGTGATGATCACGCTGATGATGGTCATGAGTTAGTTGCTGCTGCTGCTGTTGTTGTTGTTGTTGTTGTTGTTGTTGTTGTTGTTGTTGTTGTTAGTGTATTCTTGTTGTTCGTCCAGGTTTTGAATTGCTTTTTGTGGAGGATTGAACTTGTTGAGGCTGCTTCATCTGCATGAAGGTGACGATGATGCTGGAGTCTCTGTGTGTGTGTGTGTGTGTGTGTGTGTGGTCTGGTCAGCCGAAGGGATAAAAGTGCGAGGGCGAGGGCGTTGAAGGTTAATTTACTAAAGGCCTTTTTCTAACCAAACTCTCCGTCCTTAAAATACAAAATAGACGATGATTTTTATGATATTTTTGATGTTTTGTTTTGAGGTTTTTTTATTGTTGTTTGTTGTCGTTGTTTGTGCTATTGTTAGTAAACACCAAACCGGTCTCTGTGTTTGTGGCCTCTCTCTCTCTCGTCTCTTTTTCTTCTCGTCTCCACAACAACTTAATTTCATTTCGCAGCAGGATGACGCTAAAGAAAATGACAGAAAATTATGGTGGGCAAGGGCAAGAGAGAGCGTGCGGTTTTGGTAACGGTCACGGCAACAGAAGCAAGAACAGAAAAGCAGGAACACAGGCAAATAAGAAGAAGAAGGGAGAGGGATTTTTTTTTAAACTTTGCTCTCACTCCAGGGAATACTTGAAGCTGTGAAATCTCTTTTGGTTTTGAACTTTAATTAGACGATTTCTGGCTTTTGGCCACAAACACTTGAGAGGTCTCTTGAGGAGAGTCGGCGTTATCGTCGTCGTCGCCACCATTCTACATTCTTCTTAGAGAGTTATTTTACAAATAATAATAATAATAATAATGTTCTCGAAGCCACAACAGATGAAATGCCATCAAACGACAAAGTTTTCATACAAGTTTCTAACAAAGTTTTCTAAAACCAAAATAGAAAAGTGTTGTTGCGTGTCCTACTGATGCACACAATGGCGCACTCTTTTCAGTTGTTTTAAAAAAAAATAAACATAAATAATTAGATATAACTTTGTAGTTAGTATAAATTGAAAGTGAAGTAACGAGATAACGTATGTACATATATGTATATCCAAAGTCTATACAATTTTGAAATTTTGAATAAATGCTCAACACAGCCCGTATGGGATTTTGTCGTGTGAGCTACGCGAGCTGTTAACAGCTTCGTTTCTGTATGAAAAGTAATCTATGACGCCTAGATTACTTTTCGAGTCATTACGATAATTTCCAATTGGGTTGGTGAAGCCAAGAGAGCGTCAATTGCAGCGTGTTACTGCTCTCAAATTGTCATCGATTGTGATTGGTTGAAAACTAAAGAGCAACTTTCTAAGCTTAAACTATAATTTTTACTTCCTCTCTCTCTCTCTCGGCACTGCCTAAAACACTTGACCCTCACCTCATGAACCTCGCTCAACGCGCTCGCCCCACCGAGAAATTGGCTAGCTCACAAATCATGACGCGAGCAACTACTTTAAAGGATGAACGAAATTGAACAACACTCACTAACTTTACGTACACTTTATATGCAACTAATATTGTACAATCTTTGCAAATATTCGTGTGTATGCATGCATCTACAAATTTGTACTTATGTATATGCAAGGATGGACTTTATGTACGAACCTAAAATAAATCGAAGCACATCTGTCAAGCTTAAGACTGACATTTCGCATTACTGTTACTTCGTTGGTGATCCCTTTTGTCCAAAAATCTGCTCAACCCTTCTGCCTTAGTCGTCCTCTCCCCCCTGCGTAATTTACTTGGTGAGGTCATCCTTTCCATCCAGCATAATTCATACAATTTGACAGCTTAATTTTCAACATTTTTTTCCTCTCTTTCATTTATTTCTTGTAGAAATAAATGCATTCGTAGCACTTCGAAGTACTTTTTTGTTGGTTGTATATTTTTATCTTCCTCAATTTTTACACTAATTAAATTTGTTGTATGTGTTAAAAGCAAAAACGTGTACGTCTAATTATGTATACGCGCGTGTGTGTGTGATGATAAAATAATGCTGTAGTTCCTGTCTTTATGGAAACATAAAGGAATCACGCATGACGTTTCATCACGGCACGTCACGTCTTTTTCATGAAAGATTTGTCATGAATGAAATTTTCGCTTTACTTAGAATTTGATATTTTCACACGAAAGAGTTGTCGTGTGTGGTGTTGACGAATGAATGAATGAAATGAATGAATGCTGGAAATTTGAGAACCTTTTTTTTTAATTATCTGAAATTATCCGACGACTTTTTGAAGGAAAGTGCACAAAAGTGCTCTCAATTTCTTTTAACAGCTGTAAATAATTATTTTTTTTTGTTTCTGTTTTAAAATTTTCCTAAAAAAACTGTTTGTTTTGATTAAATAAAAAAAAAAGTATGGTGTATGTATTGATTATTTTTAAACTTGAGAAAAGTTACGTCGCAAAAATTTCGTTTCTTCGTTAATTGTTTGCGCTAGTTGTGTTAAGAACGTTAAAACTATTTATCCACTTTTATCTAAATATTCGGAAAGTATATTTCTTTACTCTAATAACTAACTATCAGTTCATTTTTATTCCGCTTTTATCCGATTATCGAATTTTTTTTGTCTTAATTTATACGATTTATACAAATATTTAAAAATATAGCGAAAAAAAGGGCAAAAAACAACAAACGTGATGGTAACAATATTAATAATGATAGAAAATAGTGACGGTGGAGAAAATGATATTTATTATATGACATTAGTTACGAGAAGTTTTTGCGATGATATTGCTTTAATTCGTATTTATTTTCTCGCATTTTTTTCCGATAATTTGTTCCTATTTTCCTTTTTTCTGTTTTATTGTGTTATTTTTTGTTTTTATTAACATTACATTCAATGACTTCATCAATAACCATTCATAAGCTGTGATAAAATGAGGTCAAAGCGGTTATAATCGTTAATGAGCAGATCTAGTGAATGAAGAAATATGAAGAAAAAACTTTCCTAACATAAAAACAAATATCGTACGATACATACTCTGTTGAACAAAATAGAAACTAGGGAAGAATGAAGAAGAAGAAGAAGAAGAAGAAGAAGAAGAAGAGAAGCCAATTACCAACTCTTTAAATTGGGAGCTAATTAAAAATGATTAACCAGAAAAATCCTAAACAAAGTAAATACGTTTGGAAGAGAAAGTTTAAGGAAAGAAGGCAGCAGAAAGGAAGGAAGGAAGGAAGGAAGGAAGGAAGGTAAAATGAAAGGAAGGAAGTAGGGTAGAACGAAAGTGGGATGGAAGGTAAGAATATGGAGGAAGCTGAGGAATATTCCAAAGTGTATGAATATTCAGCCGAAAATTCTTACTGAGAAAAACAAAACGTTGAATAAATAGAGATGACTTCGGTTCTTTGAAAATGTCGTGCAAATTGAATAAGTGTAAATTGAATACGTGTAAATGAAGCCAATTCAACCTGGAAATGAATGAAATGAATAAAATGAATGAAATGAATAAAATGAATGAAATTAGCGAAATGAATAAAACGAATGAAATGAATAAAATGAATGAAATGAATAAAATGAATGAAATTAGTGAAATGAATAAAATTAATAAAATTTTATGGATTTTGATGCTAAATAAATTTTAAAAAATCAAAAATGAATGTTTGTTTTTAATTAATTTTATTTAATTGATGAAAATTCATATAAATAAAATTATATAAAAAATTTAAAATATAGTTTTAATATTAAAATTGCAAAAATATGAGGAAAAATTAAAAATAATTATCCAATAAAATATAAAAAAAAAACTAAATCCACAAAAAATATGGAAAAATATTACAAAAAATCGCTTCTTAAAAAAAAATAAATAATAATAACAATAACTATTGTACAAAGTAAAAGAAAAACGTAAATAATTTTTTATTTTGATGCGAGAGAGACAAACAGAAAAACATAATTTACAGTAAAATTATAAATATTATTATTAATAAATTATAGAAATATATAAATAATAAAGAAATATAATATCATTAACAAATTATTAATATCAATATAATTTAACACACTTCAAAAAACAACTAAGAACATTATAAAATACAAATAAATTGTATAAAAATATACATATTTTATTTTCACTCTCTCTTTCTCTCTTGTTAACGAACAAACACGGAGTCGTCGTATAATTTTTGTTACGCATCAAAGCATTAAACCTGCTACACACGCACGCACGCGATCATAATTTAATTAAGCGAAGTATGAAGCGGCCAGCAGTCGACAATAAAAACGACACTAACAATTTCAAGGGAAAAAATGCTTCTTTGTATCAAAATTTTATATAGAAAAGACACACATACACCCATACACCCATATTCTCTCTTATAAGTAGATGCTCGTATGTATGTTTGTACGCACAAACATATAATTATTATGAAAATGACCTTTGCTTGGCCTCTGCAAGAATATCAACTGACTGCTGCTAACTTGATCAACCAAGCGAACAATTCACCTTCTCTCCAACCGACCTACCGACGGGATGGCTCCCATCCGACCGTCCAACTGGGCCGATCTAACAGAAGAACAAGCAGAAGGAGAAAAAAATACTTCGAAAAACTTGAAAGCTAAAAAAATCGAAAAAGCAGCTGACGTTGTCGCTGCTGGTGTTCTTATTTTCTTCTTTGTACTCACTCGTCTTCTTCTTCTTCTTCTTCTTCTTTCCATACCTCTGCAGTAAACTGAAAAACAACCTTTATGCAAAGTAGGTTAGCGTAAGCTCGCTTCATGACTCAACGTAGTAACAAGAGTCGCCGCCGTTAACCGTTGGACAAATTCTTTTACTTACATCCGCTTTGTTAATTTCAGCAGCGTATTTGTAGAGAGAGAGAGAGAGAGAGAGAGCACAAAAAATCAATAGAATGATATTTATTTTCTAAAAATTATTTATTTTCTCAAATAATTAAAAAGAATGGGCGTTAAATTCTGTGAACATCATACACTTTCGCAATAGAACCTTTTACCATGGACTCTTTTTTGTCCGAAAAATGTATAACCTTATTAGGTTTAGCAAAACCGCTGACATCACCATTTTTGTGATAACTTTTTCTTTTTTTCTTCTTTTTTATTAATTTTATGTGTTCATTATAATTCACGAAATATTCTTGAAAAGTTCATTCTATTGATTTTTGCCATCTCTGCTTATTAATTTTCATTTAATTAATTATGTCATCATCATCTCTCAACTTTCAGACGGTGATCGAATTCATAACATTTCATTTTTAATATTTTAAAGAAACACTTCACTTTCAAAGTTATCAAATAAATTCATCATTAAAATTCGTTATTATTAATAATAAAAAACACAAAAAATTAATTCATTATACATCATTCATTACAGTTAGAGGCATTCATCATTAATCCAGTTATCATTGTTGTTTTTTTCTTCTTAAAATTCATCAATAGTATTTATTATAATGATAAGTAATGAAAAAATTTATTAATTAAGTATTATTTAAGTCCTTATTCACAGTTCATTATCATAGATTACCTACCATCAATAGTATTCATTACAATTCATCTTTTAATTTTTTTATGATCACGTTAACATCATTCCAAAATCGAAATAAACTCATATTTTTGGGCAAGCTTTCTCGAATACACCAACGTTCATGTACATCATTAACCTGAATATGCTTTGTCATATCACATGGCATGAATTTTCCATCATTTTTAATCATTATAATTCTGTATTCTCAGATTCTCAATATTCGACAATTATCCCCCTCATTCAACCTTATCGATACTGATACCGTCTTCAAAGCTTATGAATAGCTCATACTGAGTATAAGGGTTCATTATAATTCATCGAATGAATGAATACATAATACATAAATATCTTCATCTTCCTTCCCCATTTATTATTTATTAAAATAATGTTTTTTTTATTTAATAATATTGCCGATTATGATATAGAATTGGATCATTATTCATACGCGATACATCCTGATCTTCAATATTCATTATAATTCATCGAATGAATTTAAAAATATTCTAGTTTATTATAATTCATCATTTTTTTTCATTGTCTTCTCATTCAACATTAAAATATAGTAAAATATCGTTCAAAAATATCGTAATTTTAGTAATTTTTGGCATTCCGCCTTAAACTCATCTAAATTCATTCCTTCCCCTTAAATTCATTATTGATCACTTTAAGAAATTCTCTAAACTTAGTTTGTTTTTTTCGTTTATTTTCATAATTTTCAATTTGAGATTGTCTGATGTTTTTTTCTTTGTTGTTTTTTTTTTAAATTACGCTTCAATTCATCCACATTTCGTTTATAATTCAGAACAATTAATTCTCCAAACTACGACGCGCTTGACACTTGAAACGAAAAAGGATGAGCACAGAAAAAAAGTGATTGTTATACACTGAGAGATTATCTGAGGAAATGAAAAGAAAAAGTAGGAGATGAATAAAAAGTGTAGGAAGGAAGGAAGGAAGGAAGGAAGGAAGAAAGGAGTTGGCGGCATGATGGCGGGGAGTAATAAAATAGCAAATATGTATACATAATAAACAAAATGTAAAAAAAATTGGAAAAGATTTCTAATCCTTTTATATTTTTTTTTCTTCTTTTGACTCTCTCTCCGTCTGTCTCTTTCTACCAATTTACGTCTATCGGTGCTAATTTCGTATTGCGAGTACTCATATTTTCGAGTTTATCACCATCAAAATTTTTTAACAGCAAACATTTGTTCTTCTTCGTCAGCATATCTGTCGCCATTGCCATTGCCATCGCTCTCATTCTCTTCTTCTGCTTCTTCTTCTTTTTTATTGTTCAATTCACAATCATTCAGCATCATGAATTCATGCAGTTTTTCAAACGGAAATGAATCCAAAAGACGCTGTAAAAACGCATTAGGATTAAAAATAGCATGAACAAATATGAATAAATGAATTGAATGAAAAGAAAAAGCAAAAGGAAAAAACATACATATATATTTATATATGTATATTAAAGATATATAACAATGCTGCTTTCATCCGATAAAAGCGCTGCAACGCATAAAGTATCCAAGACATATTAACATGCTTACAAATGAACCAACAAACACACACTAGCATACACACAAACACAAACAAACCAAAGGCAAATAAGAGCGCAAAAAACACCCAAAAACCAAAGGAAAGAAAGAAAGAAAGAAAGAGAGCAAGAAAGACCAAATGATATACTGTCAAAAGCTTTTCATCATCATTCGTCCGTCGCTGCTTTATTCTTAAAATTTTTTGTGTCCTCGTTGTTTCCTTTTTCTTTTTTTGTGTTGGAATTTCTTCCCAATACTTGGCACTTTTTCACCAATAACGTATTGTATCTGCATGTGTGTACATTTTTTTTTTTTTTTTTTTTTTTTTTTTTTTTTGGCAACAATGCGTTTGTTACAAATTTTTATTGCATTTTCGAGATGCTTTTAGGCCAAGTTAAAAAAAAAATACTCTTCCCAACAAATCACAAAAATTCAAAGGAAATATGTACAAAAAAACACACAAGCATACACACACACACACACAGAGGCCCGGCGAATGGTTATTTTTCATGGTTGTTGGCATGAATGCTTTTACGATTCATACGCAATTTTTAAAAAAAAATTATCATATCTTTTTTTTGTTGTTTTTGATGCTTTTTTATTAATTTTTTTTTCTTTTCTCCAAAGCATACACTTTGTTGGCTCTAGTAATGTTCATTTAAAAGTGGGCGTGGTACCGAGATTCTTGGAGACTTGGTGACTTTTATAAAATTTGGCGTGGTCTGTTCATCGCAAGAAAAGAAAAGAAAAAAACACAAAAACACAATGAATATAATATTTCAAATAAATGCAGTTTGATAAACTGATAAAATTACAAACGCATTAAATGACAAATGTTTAAGGCAACAGACGAGGTTCCAAAAGCGAGAGGTTCTCAATATTTCACGACTTTAATATGGTTCGTAAAGAATGGCTAAAAGAGACACGAGAAAAATCTCGTTTTCGCATCGATTGAAGATACCGATATCGGGACGACCGCATATAGAAACGGAAACCACAGAGAGTCTCGTTAGAATATATTTAGGACAGTGCAAATATAACCTTTTCTCCAACCTTCATATTGTTTCTATTTGCGCACTTTGTTCCGCCTTTTTCTGCCCCTTTTTTTACGCGGAATATAATGAAATATACAATATTTTATATTGTATAAAAATAGTTAACATAATCAACATCATTATTATTATTACCATCATCATTATCACTATCAACGTTTTATTATTAAAAAAGAAAGATTGACAAATAATGTCGTCAATTTTAATGAACCGCTTTTTTTTATTGTATTAGTTTTGCGCATAATTTTTTTGCACGATAAAAAACATAAAAACTATGTTGATGGTGAAGAAGAGCAGAAAATTACAGTAAATCCATCGAAAGGGTAAAGATAAAAAAACCTAAAAGTAATAATAATAATGAAAAAAACTATAATCGTAACCATACAATAAATTAATAAAAATGTCAATGACTATAATAAAAAGCATGTCGTTATCTTTCTACACCAAAATCATCATCACCAAAATTGTCAGTATCGTAACAAAATCTACAAAATATTAAAGGTTTAATGAGAGAGACGGAAGGAAAGAAGCAAAGCGAAATGAGAAAAGCGTGTTTTCTTTTACTTTAAATATTTCAGTCTTACCGAACCTGTCAAATCGATATTATAGATATTATTATAGAATATATCAATACAAGCGGGTGCGCCACCTTTTATGTCGGTATTTCTGCAAATTGAATAACTAACATTTATCAACCATTTGACTTGATTGCCATTTTAACTATTTTTTAACAATTCTTTTTTCTTTTTTTAACTATTTTAATTATGACATTTTAACTTGACATAATAACTATAAATTGGTTAGAAAAACGAAACAACGCGCCGAAATAGTGACGCTGTACTGGTATTAAAAAAAGTCGTTTAGTTGTGTTATAATTCAACGTGCATATCGTCGAAAATGTTGCGGCGAAGAAGCACCGTCTGACAACAACATTATTCGTCGTTCGGTGACGAATTTTGGAAATCGGTTGGGTTTTTTTTTTGAAGTTATTCAACATTCACATACCGACAGAAAAGATGGCGCACACTGTATACATCGTACTAAAGAATAATTAAAATAATGAACTTTACAATTATGATGATGAATGAAAGTGATGAATGAAACTGAAGCATAACTTTTTTAATGGGTTTGGAGACAAACCGCTTGCGACGACCGGTTTCAGTGTCTTTTTTTCGCTTTCAATTATTTTAAATAATGATAATTTTTTTTACATCTTGTTTGTTTATTTTTTTCGATTAATTTTTTAAAACATATTCTTATCACACGCTTTTTAAACATATTTTATATTCGTTGTTGTTGCTTTTGATGACGGTGCTGCTGCCGCTTTTGGGCTTAATCATGACAACACTGTTGTCAGTTATCATTATTGTTATCGTTTTCATTGTTTTTTTTGTTGTTGTTATTATTATTGTTACGAGAATTTTTTTTTTGTTATTGTTGTTGTTGCTGTTATTATCACTTGTGTCACACTCTTTCTTTTTTTTTGCTTTTTTTATAAATAATATTTCAAGGTTGCTCCTTCTTGTAGTTACTATTGTTGTTGTTGTTGTTGTTGTTGTTGTTGCTGCTGCTGCTGCCTCTGATAATCGCTGTTGTCATTGTCGATGATTTGTTATTGTGCTGTGTTTCCTGCTTTTTGTTCACTTTGAATTGTTGATTTATTAACATTGCTGGTGTTTGGCGTTGTTGTTGTTGTTGTTGTTATTGTTGCTGTTGTTGCTATTATTATTATTATTATTATTATTATTACTTGTTATTTCTCGGTAATAAGAGCAACTCCCACAACAACAACAACAGCAAGAACTAATTAAAAAAACCAACCATAAAAACTATGCTTATAAATCTTTTTATAAACCGGTTTTATAAACCGGATTATAAAAAGAAAACTTGGACAGCAAAAACAATAAAAACAACAACAACTTGTAATAACAATAAGAATAAAAATATTCATAAGAATATCCAAAAGTATAAGATTTCATGCGATTACTGTTAATGCTGTTTTCTCTCCATATAAATAAGCTGAGGCCATACGGTAACCTTGAAAGGTGCCTACACGTATGCATTTACAAATAAAGCGGTAATCATATGGAAAGTCATGATTAACAGAAAAAGAAGAAGAAGAAGAAGAAGAAGAAGACGGAGGAACTTACTTCAAAAGAAGAAGTAGAACAAGTTAAATGATTAATTGTTTATAATCTATTTTCAAGAATTTTTTGTTATTCAAACAGCTTTTTCTCAAGAATTCTCTTTAAAGTTTCGTTATGTTGAGTCAAGATTTTCGAAATGATGACGAAAATATTTTTTTTTCGTTTAATTAAAATAATTTTTAAAATATATAAAAATTACCAATCGATTACTTGAAGTGTTCTGAAGCATCTTTAAAGTTATCGACCATCGCTCGGAAATCATTAATTTATTCCTTTTAAAAACGAGTTTTTTTTTTCTTAAAATCTCCTTCAAGGTCTTCTCAACCACCTCATGACAGAAGCTTCTCCTTCTCCTTCTCCTTCATCAATAGTTTTCGAGATTTTTCCCATTGATTTGTATAAGAATCATGTAAGAATCATCTGGCGAATCCAGAGACCGCAATTTCAAGGAAATGTTGAATTTCAAATAACTTTTAATGACCGAAGAAGCGTACAATAACTCAAAGATAGCCATCATCACTATTATTTCACTATTATATCACTAAATATTTTAAAGTCTTTGAAAAGTGAAGGAAAATTTAACCAATTGCCAACCAGGAACGTTCGGTAGAAAAAAAAAAAGAAGAAGAAGAGGAGGGGGCAGGGGGGCAGGAGGAAAAGATAAAATAGTGCCAAATAAATTGCTCACATTAAAAAGCTTTTTAAAACAAAATAAAATAACCGTTACAACATCATTCTTACTACAAAAAACTACCAGAACAACTACAACAACAACAACAACAACAATAGGAACAACATTGCTGTAGAATATTACTACAGCAATAAATATCTGCGATAATAAAAACATCAAAGTACTAAAAATTATGTTAAGTAAAATTTGTAATAAAAAGAAATATAGTACGAGTATCTACATGCATACATAGTAACAGACCCACACAAACACACACAGAGAAAAGTTCGCAAAAAAAAAACACACACACACTTCCACTTACACTGTAACAAAACACACACACACACACACACATATAACTAGAGAAAAATGACAATATCCGCGAATGCTGCTTGAATTTCTGTTACGTCTTCTGCTGTTCTGCTGCTGTTGTTGTTGTTGTTCTTGTAGTCAGTGGCGACGCAGACTTTTACGCCGTCTTCCTTCCTTCTTCTTCTTTCTTTTTTTTTTTATGTTCTCTCTCGCTTTGCAGCAGCGGCCGGCCACGTCATCAGAGTTTCAGGCGCTGCCAAAAATTGTCAGTGTTGCCAACGTCGTAACTCGTTTTGTTGTAAAAAAACTTTTTTGGTTATCGCCACTAACCATTTGTTATTGTTATTATTATTGTTATTGTTGTAATTGTTGTTGTTGTTGTAATTGTTGTTGTTGTTGTTATTATTATTGCCATTGTCTTTGTTGTTTTCTTGCTTTTTGCGAGGACACTAGGATTTTTGTTGTTTTATTTCGGGGCCATGGTGCGATGTTAAGTTTTGCTTTTTCACCCGTTTTTCGATGCTGTAATTTTCCCCCTTGTTGTTGTCGTTGTTGTTGTTGATTTTCGATTTGGTTGTATGCAGATTCGTTGTTGTATTGTTTTTTTTTTGTTGTTGTTATTGAGTATGCACAGCTTTTCAATTCTCATTTACAGTTTGTTGAACTCATAAGCTGTAGAGCAATAACAGCTATGTAAAATGGCGTAGGTAGAGTAGATGAGAAAGAAAAGGGGGGATGGGAGGGGGTGGTTAGGGTAGTGCTGGGTTCGGGGTTAAATTATGAAGAGAAATTCATGTGAATTGAAATGGCTGGAACGAGAAATGATTGGAAAGGACGCTGCTGCTGCTGCTGCTGCTGTGTTGTTATTGTACTTTACTTTGTCAGTCAGCTGAAGGGAGTTGCCAGTCTTGACAGATGACAAGAACAGAACAACAACAACAACGAGAAAAACAACAATGAATGAGGGTTTAGAGTATGCGGCTTCTGAATGCCAAATGCGCAGACAAGACCAAGCACCAACCAAGCCCTTCACTAACCAGCTGCAGTATTACAGTATTACCGTTATTCACATGATACACGCACACACACACACACACACGCTCCGGCAACATACACACATACATACATACATACGAGTACTATTGTACAATGTACGACAATCATACTTAAGTGTAGGTACGTACGAGATTGTACGATATGTCAACGTTTGGAAGCTGTGTAGAGCGAGCGTTGCGTTGTGTAAATGTTCGTGAGTCTTTTTACAAATCTTTATGTACATAAATCGCGAATGTAACGCATTGTAACAGATTCATTTCAATTCACCGACGGCGGAGTGTATTTATTTGCATGTAAATACATACATAAAATGTGTCAATGCAAGTCTATACACCAGTGGCGTAATTAGAGTGGGGGCAGCAGGGTTTTGTATCGGCTTCTGTGAAGAGAAATTCTGGGAGGAAAAAATTCACTGTTTCCCAAAAAATTTTTTTTTTATTCTTTTATAATATTTTTAATCATTGATTTTCTTATTGACCTCTTTTTATTATATAAAAAAAATGCAAAAATTTCCCGCATCAAAAAAAATATGGATCGCACCAAAATATGTGTTTCATTTGGTCAACGCTCAGGCCCCTCCGTCTCCTCCCCCACGCCACTGCTCTATATATGTATGTAAATATATTTACGAAATATAGTACATATGCCCGTTTATTTGTCAGTCTTGATGTATTTTTCGTGTCGTACTGTCAGGTCGTGAAGCCGGCAACAATCACTTTCAAAGTCCTTCGTGTACAATAATTGTTATAGCTGTCATTGATGTTTATTTTTATTAATCGAAGTTGTTATTGTTGTTATTGTTGTTGATTCTAGATACTTCTAGATTCTTTACAAACATATTTTTTATAAATATAAGAGCATGTATTACTTTTCTACCCGAAATTTGTATTAATTTGAGCCATGAGTATGATGTTCGATTTGGTTTTAATCTTTATATGGTTTGAGTCCTCCCTAGATTTTTGTCTGGACATGGTTTATGTCTTCGCTGTCTTCTGAGTAATGGCAAAGGTTTAGGCCTTGGCTGAACTTCAAAACCTTTACACGATTTTTTGTCTTTTTTGGGTTGCAAACTTGATTTCAGCCATTTTTTTGAAGCGAATAAAGTTAAGATATCAAAATTATTAAAACACCAATTTTTTTATATAAAATTTTTGTTATCAAAGTTTTTAATTTATTAGCATTAGAAATTCATTAAAAGAAATCAAGGATGAGGCTATACTAAGGCCTGCATTGACCCCTTAAAATGATTTGAATCTCGGTCGGGGGTTAGTCTCAGCATGGTTTATATCTTAGTTAGTTTTGAATATTGGCTAAATTTGAGTTTTAGCTACGTTTCAGACTTTACACGGATTGCATCTTAGTCGGGTTGCGGTCTTAACTTCAGTTATTTAAAAAAAATATTTCAGGCAAATATTTAAAAAAAAAACAAAATATTCAAAATTGCTAATACAATATTTTTTATTATGATACAATTCAAAAAACGGAAGTTTACAATTTATTGCCACTTAAAAATCTAAATGCGCACAAACGAATAAATAATAAATGTGCATTCATGTATGTGTGTATGTATGTAAATATATACATATCTCTAAATGCGATTTTTCGACTGCAGAGTGTACACACACGAATCCGTTATAATTCGAAGTAGAAACTTTATGACTCTGCGCTATCGATTTGCGAACTAAATTGGCTTCTGTAATTATACGATAGCAATATCAGAAACAAGTTCAAATATTAAATTAATTAGAATTAAATGAATTATAAATCAATTACAGGCCAAACAAGCGAGCCTGTAATTAGCCTAAAAGAAGACTAATAAAATTTTTAAATATTGTCTAAATGCTACAAAAACAAAAAATAGAAATTACAGAAAATAAAAATAAAAGTCCTTAGAAAATTATAAAAAATGTTAGGAAAATTAATTTTTATTACTAAAATAAGATTGGAAATAACATTTCCAAAAAGGAATTGTTAAAAAATTGTGTTTAAAAATTGTGTTTGCTAAACAATTTATTAATCAATTAAGTTTTTCGGTAACCATTGAGTGTTACCAAGCACTATTATAAGCCCAATAATCCCTTTTCTTTTTCTCTATTTCTCTTCAGTCTGTAAAATATTTTAATAATGTAAATTTTTTTTATAATTTTGTTAATTTAAAATTGCTATAACAACAAGTAATGCATATTAATAATTTCGTAATGAATAAATAATTAATTAGTTATTGGAAAAACTCTTCGAAATTTATATTTGCTTTGATATAAAACTATAAAAATTAAGAAAAGTTTTGCGGCTTCATTAAAATGTATTCACATTTCGTTTTTTTGAGGTATTTAATATAATTACAAAAAAATGTCAGGAAAATCATGATAAGATTTCCTTGAAAATTATGCGTTGTAAAGAAGAAGATTTATCTGCAAAATCCCCAGAAAAATTCTCAAATAAAGTAATTGCGATTCATGACATGAGACACATCATGTTAATAATTGATTTTATTTAATAACAATTCAAAAAGTTAAACCATATTTTTTTCAGTATTCAGCGGAAGTTTATTCTACCAACATTCCAAGAATTTTTTTTGGTGGTTTTTTTACGTTTTTTTAGCAATATTTTAAAAGTAAACACGATGAGCTTTTTTATTGTTAACTCTTCGCTCCTTTCAAAATTGAAGTGTTTATTTGAATAACGAACGTGCTCGCTCTTCTTAAATACAAAAATATTAAAAAAAAAAATTATATTCCAAAAAAAAAAAAACGAAAATAAAATAAAATAAAATAAAATAAAAGAATTCTTTTGTTTCTTTTGTTATACACGTATTTTATATAATTGTATTCTATTGTAAATATTTATATATAAACAATAATATAGCCGCATACTTCTTAGGTCAAGCCATGAATTATTTTTCATTAATTTCATTTCATTTTTATCTCACTGTGTTTTTCTTTATTTTCAGGTAAGAAAGTGAAAAAAGACGACGTCATGATGAATACAAATTCAATTTATTATTATTGTAAGTGAAGAAATTTAATAATATTCTTATTGTTATTGGTTTATTTTGTTTTGATTTACTTTTTGGTCGTCTCGAGCCTCGAATTTCATTCATTTATGCATTCATTTTATATTATACATTTCTCATTCATGGCAATTTCGTAAATTCGAAATTCGTAGATTCGAAATTCATATATTCGAATTTCGTAAATGCCAAATTGACTCTTGTGACTTATTTAAGAAATATGAAACTTTTTAAACATTTAAAACACTTTAATCGCAACAACTTTTCATCTTACTAAAAATGAACTCACCGCAGCGAATCCCAATTATCTAAATATAATAGATAAATTCTAGATAATAGATAAATATACATAAATTAAACCATGAGCATCTTAAAAGTTGTAATCTTCACTCCTTTAAATTTACATTTAAACCTTTTAAATTTCACTGCAATTTAACTTAATTAAATTTCTCGAAACAAAGCTGAAATAAAGGTCAAATTATTCTCTAGAGTGAGGACCTGAGGACCTTTGAATCATTTTGACCTTTCATAAAACATTGTAATACATACTAAAGTAATCTACATGATTAAGTCTAAAATAATATCAATTGGGCCAAGGTTTAATCTAATCTAATCTAATCTTAATCTTAGAGTCGACTCATCAAGATTAAGAGGTTCTTTTGGCTAATCCAGCCTGAATTTAGGAAGTTTTTATAAAAAAGAGTATTATTGTATGAAATTAATAATCTAATATAGATCTAGTTTTATAGTATTTGTCTGTTTTGTCTATATGTATATTTCTTTTAATAAAAATATAGTCATTTAGCCATTTCACAAACCATTTTTTTTTTTTTTGGCAAAACCATTTCTTGACATATTACCTTTTATAACTTAGTGTAATCCATATTAACATAAATTACTTGATTAAGTCTAAAAAAATTTTGATTGGGCCAAGGTTTAATCTAATCCTTGTATCTAATAAAGGTTTAATCATTAAGATTAAGAGGTTCTGTTGGCTAATCCAGCCTGAATTTAGGAAGTTTTTATAAAAAAAGAGTATTATTGTATGAATTGATAATCTAATCTAGATCTAGTCTTTTAGTATTTGTCTGTATTATGTATATATTTCTTTTTTAGGAAAATATAGTCATTTAGCCATTTCACAAACCATTTTTTTTGTTGGGAGGTATCAAAACCATTTCCTGACACTCCAACAAACCCCAGCAAAATCGATTTTTCTTTTTGCGATTCTTTAAAATCAAATTTCAATTAAATTCGTTCATTTCGTTGAAGGTTATGAAAATAATTTCGTTTACGTTTGACAGAGTATTACTTTTTTTTGCACACGCAACGAACGCATCGCACGCATTGACGGACGCATTGACCTCAATTAGATTAAGTGTTGTTCAGTTCAATGAAACACATGAAGGATGATACGATTGACAGCAAGGAAGACAGTCTGAATGCAACTGTGTCCTGTCAGACATGCGGAGAGAAGTGTAAAATCCACCTCTTTGACCTCTCTCACCAAACAACGCCCACCACCAGCCCCACCAGCTGTTGGTAATTATTAACGCGCTGTTACGCTGTGGCTCGGCGGCTGCATCATTTAGCATGTGCATGTGCCGTCACGGCCGCAAAAGCGCAAACAAAATGAACGACTGCACACCGATGGAGGAACAGATGATATTATGTTATATATGTATGAGTATGTATGTATGTATGTATGTGTTTGTGGACTAAAAGTTGCCAGAATGGTTGCGATCATTGTTGCGATTATTGTTGCATTGCTTTACAAACAATAAAGCCTTTGCTGCGTCAACTATTTAAAGCTCTTTCGGTGGTGCATTGTATTTTTGCTTCCGTTTCTTCTTTTTTGCTTCTTCTTCTTCTTCTTCTTTTTTGGCAGATGATCGACACGGGGCGCTTTGATTTCGCCACAATTCAGCGAACTTCAGTCAACCGCTAACAACCAAGGTCACAGCGATGCATACCAACAGTCACTTTACTTTAACAGTCCGTCTGTCAGAAATTAATTCCTTTTTATTATTAATCTGTTTACTCTGTACCACACACACACACACACACGCACACCTACTTATCGAATATGGTCATTCCAGCGACCACTTGTTCGTAGGCCGCTCGGTCCGTTCGTCCGACTTTTCAGATCAACGTCGTCGTCGTCGTCGCCAGTGTCGCCATCAACGTTGTTGTTGTTGTTGTTGTTGTTGGTGTTATCGCGGCAATTTTAAGCTGTTGTCAAGGCCAATCAAATGATTGGAGTTGAAGAACTTGTTCGGTATTTTTGTTCTTTTTTTTGCGCTACTGTTGCTTACAGATATCGTATTATTGTTGTTGTTGTAAATACCTTAATTTATTATTGTAAAGGCTTTCACCTCCTTGAGTTCAAACTGAAAAAAACTTCAGCAATCAGGGACCACTCCCTCCCTTTTTTTTCCAACATTCAGTCAGCAATCAACCTTTTCTTTTATTCGTGTTTTTTTTTGTTGCTGCGCGCAGCTGGAAATTCTGTTATCGCTCTGGTTCTGGTCACTGTTGTTGTTGTTGTTGTTGTAGTTATTTTAAAAAATTACTTTAAAAGTATTTTTTTTAATGTTCTTGCTGTTGTTTTTGTTGTTGTTTTTGTTTTGGGTGTGTTTTTGCTCGCAGTTAGGTATTTGCCATTTATTCAAAGTAATTTTGCTTAGAATTTTATTACAAAAGTCACACTTGTTCTTTATTGTTTTTTTTATGATTGTTGGTGGATTTGTAGATTTTTTTTGTGTTTTTCTTGAAATTACTTTTTTTTTCTATAGAAATTTAATTAAAAATTCTGTCATTCTGTCAGAGAGCAAGAATACGTATCATGACAGCAAAATTTATCATTAATCCATTCTTACATGATTATTAACAAATATTTGTTAAGCAATAACCGGTTATGGATTACTTGTATTATTAGCTAGGTACATTATTAATATTGTACAATATACATATATCGTAGCTACGATATATTCGATATTTGTATATTGTTTTACAAATATCGTTTGTTTTACAAATATTTGTTTTACAAATATGTTTTACGATATTATATATCTTTTTAAAACCAGAATAAAAGTAAGAAAAGAAGAATATTTAAATTTAAATATTTAAATTTAAATTTTACCTATGATTTTAAATTTTATTTTAAATTGAATTAAATGAAATTTTTTTAATATTGTAATTAAAAAGTTGTTTAAAGTGAATAAAGTAACTGTTTCTAAAACGTTTTTCTTTAAGATTTTTAGCAACAATCATTTATACATTATTCGAATAAAGTCAGTTTTTTAGTACAATTCTAATTTAACTCTAATTCTGTTAAATTAACAGTAAAATGGTTAAAACTAAAATTTTTTCTGTTAAATTTTGTATAGTTCTGTATTAACTTCTAATTGAAACTTTTAGTAAGCGGTCCTAAAATTTAATGAGAATTTTATTTACAAAAAACTGACATTTAAAATTACTAAAAAAGTGGAGAAAAAGTTTTGACAAATGTTAATGGTTGTTTTTATTAATTATTTATTTAAAGTCTAAAAATTTCACTGCTTTTTGGTTAAATCTTCAGTGTTTAATAAGAGTACATTTTAACACCTTTAGTGGTCTTTAAGTGGTCATACATTAAAGATAAAGTGTACACCAATGGCTCTGGAACTTCTTAGGGCCCTTAGAGATAAAATGTGAGCTTTCTTTAATAAAATGGTAATTGTTATTAATTGGTAGAGTAGCAATAAATCGAGATTGTAACAGCAATTTTTACGGCAAATAATAAAAATTGGACTATTAACAAAAGTCGCGTAAGAAGTGTAGCAGCTGTCTAGTGATTTATTTTATTTTAATAGAAAGTTACTAATAATTAGTAGTTAGTAATTGGTCGTTAAACAGAGTGGCGCCTTAATTAATATATTTTTATAACATTTTGTGGTAATAAATTATTTATATACACTGTAGCTGTTGCGAAAAGGCGTGCATAATACAATTTTGATTTAATTGCTTTCGTTGTTGCTATTGTTGTTGTTACTGTTGGCGTTGTTGTTACTGTTGTCGTTGTTGTTGTGGTCGTTAAATAAGCTGAATATCAATTAACGAGCATCGATTATATTACAATTATAGTACCATTATATCAATATAGTATAGTTGGTACAATATTGAAATATAAAATTTTTATGAAAAACTGAACTGAAAATAAAAGATTATTAATTATCAATTAATTAATTTTTTATGTTTTTTTTTTTGTACGGCGATTTTTTTAACAAAACTTATCGTTATCTATCAATTTCTTTTTGTATGGTTATTTTTTTTTTTAATTTTAGTTTTTGTTGTTGAAGTTTGAGACTTTTTTAAAATTTTCCCCATTTTTATGATTATTATTTTTTTTATTATTTTTGTTGTTGTTGTTGTGTTTGATCGAAACCATTAAAAGGACGTGAAAAAGAAGAGTTAGAAGAAGACGAAAAGGAAGAAAAAGAAGAGAAAGAAACAACAACAACAAGATCTGAAGAAGACGAAGAAAACCGGTAGACGTTAAAAAAAATTAGAAGAAAACAGACAGCAACAGTAACTGAAATACAGCAACAACAACAACAACAACAACAACAACAACAACGAAACCAACTATAACAAAACAACAACTAAAAAAAACCACAACAACAACAAACTAAAGCATTAATAATAAAATACATAAATAAAATTAAATGGAACAAATTCTGTGTTAATAACAACAAAATAACAACGTCGACATCAATTAGAAAAGAAAGAAGAAAAACCACAACAACAACAACAACAACATTACTGATATCAGCTGTAATAACAACAACAACAACAACGAGACGAGTAAAATGAAACACGTTGCGATACTTGTGGAGCTTGAGCTTTATTTATTTAATTTTATTATTAAAAAATTGTGCAAATTCCTTTGCAGAAGTAACTACAGGCTCTTTGTTGTTGTTGTTGTTGTTGTTGTATTTTATCTCTTCTGCTATTGTTGTTGTTGTTGTTGCTCTTTTTATTTTGCATTATTCAATTATATTTCGTTTCTTTCATTTTCTGGTTGCTTCTACATTTGTTGTTGCTTGAGCATCTTGCGGATATGACTCATGGCCTATCTATTTGTTGACACATTCAGAACAGCAACAACAACAACAACAACAACAATAAGTCACACATCGCATCACGTCATTTCAGAGTCATTTATATCTTCTATTCTTTCTCTTATCGCGTTTAAAATATTTATTTAATCTTCATAATTAATAGAGACCAACAACAACTTCATCTTACGGTTTTTCCAGCAGCGAGAATATACTGACGTCGTCAGAATTCCTTCACGGTCAAATTTATGTCAAATTTTTGAGTTTCTATTTTATCTATTTTATCTGTTTTAAAAAAAGTTTAAGCGTACATACATACCACGTACATTTTAAGAGTAGGCAGGATATCTCGAAAACTGGGCTTTATGGAAAAAAATACTGCTCGGAAAGAAGTCTTCTTCGATTCCAGTCGGTATCAGTTTCCGATTTGAAAGTTCAGCTCAATTTATTCGGCCTTTGATTTGATCGACCTTAAGATCGATCCGTGGTGAGAACTTTTTATAATGTTGCGACCGTTTTTGTTGTTGCTGTTGTTGTTGTTGTTGTTGTTGTTGTTGTTGTTGCTAATGATGATAATGAGGATGCTCATTTTGTAGTAGATTTGTATGTCTTTGAAAGCAATTTTTTTAAAACAAGCAAAAGTTTGAGAAAGTATTTTGGATTTTCTCGTATAAAGACCAATAAATAATGTCTGCACGCAGGTACATACATACATACATACATACATACATGCATATATACGATACATAAGGCATTAAAATAAATTCGCAATCATTTTGCAGATTTCTGCAGAGCTCAATCAAAATGGCCGCGAACAAACATAAACGCCATTTGTATTTATACCAAGCAACAACGCTTAAAGCATGCGGCAAAGAGAGCGCTCTTTGTGGCTCCAACAACATTTTTTCTAATCTTTGGCTTTAGAGTTTTTGCTGTTGTTGTTGTTGTTGTTGTTGTTCTTATTCCTCTTGAGGCTCAAAGCAAGAACGTATAGAGGAAAAAAAAAACAACAACTAGAAATTCACAAGATACTCGTAGGTACATGAATAAATGAATGGTATCCATTAGATGCGAAATGCGGTTAATCGAGCGACGGCGACGACAGCCGCGACGACAACAACAACAACTCTTACCTTTACCACCAATACGACTACGTCTGCATACCTACTTCCATGGCAACCTGTTGTTAACTGTATTTAATGCTGAAGAGACGACGGTGAAGACCGGTCGGTTGGGCGGTTGGCGCGGGGCGAGGGCGGTACGGTTTTGCAAAAACCGTTAGTTAGTAAATAGGAAAAAAAAAAATAGCAAAGAAACAGAAAAGCAACAAAGATTACAGTAACAATAACAACAACAACGACAACAACAGCAGGCAGCAGCAGCGACGAACTAAACTGAAAAAAAATATATAAATAAATAGCAACGACAGTAACAACAACAACAACAACTCAAGTATCTAGGTCAGCAGCTGAGTTGCGGGGCAAAAAAGCAATAACAACAACAACAACAATAAAACCAACACCAGCAGACTCAAAGAAAATAATAAATGAAAAGAAACGAAACGAAACGAAACGAAGTGAAACATTTCAACGGCAATGTAGAGAAGACTCACATAAATCAAATTGGTTAAGGCGAAGAAGAAGAAGAAGAAGAAGAAGAAGAAGTAAAAGAGAACAAAGAACAAAACCAAGAACAGCAACAACAACAACAACAACACCATAACATCCATCACACTAAAGCACTTCAAGCGCTTACGAGAATAGAAGAATAGTGTCTAAAGAAATAATTACAACAACAACAACAACAAACAACAACAACAACAACAAACAACAACAACAACAAACAACAACAACAAAAATCTGCAATAATTCGCCTTTTTAAAATATCTGTCGCTGGCGATGAATGGAAAAAACGCATTGCGTATGCTTGTGTGTGTGTGTGTGTGTGTGTGTGTGTGTGTGTGTGTGCGCCTGTAGCCTGAATCTGAGAATGAGCGTAAGTGTGTGTGTGAGTGTGAGTATGAGTGTGTGTGTGTGTTAGTGTGTGAGGCTAAGTGGCAGCGGCTGGATGGAGTGTAAAGTGCGTCTGAGTATGTGTGGAGAGTGTCTGTCTGAGAGGTTGAATGAAACGTGTGTGTGTGTGTGTGTGTGTGTGTGAGTGTGTGTGCTTGTGTCCGTCTTGTATTTAGCCAAATGCCGTCAGCGCGACACTATGCCGCTTTGGCGCAGCAATGCACCGAAGCTCGCTCGTTGGCCGATTTCTACGGACCAACAACAACAACAACAACTAAAAACTGGCCTCAGTTTATTAACAAGTTATTAAATTCCGTTCTAGTTAATTTTTTTCTTTTTGCCTTTTTGTTGTTGTTGTTGTTGTTGTTGCTGTTGTTGTTGTTGTTTTATTTTTTGTGTTTTCTGTGAAAAACCTGCACTGATTAAAATTCAATGCGTTGATTGCGAAAAACGTTGGCCGTTTTTTGTCGATGGGTTTTTTTCCACTTAAATTAAAATTAATTAAATCAAATAAATTGTGTTGGTAAGAGAGCGAGAAAAAAAGGAAAAAAGAATTTATATAATAAAATATTCGTACTTACTAAAGCAATTGTTGCACGCAATTGTTTTTGTAAATTCTTCAATGCGGCTAATAGTCGTCGTAAGTCGACGGCATTCGTGCCAAATAATTCGAAGAAAGTCACATGATGTCACTAACGGCAAAAGAAAAAAGACTGATTTTATCAAACAGATTGTCAAACAATGCAATGACAATCGTCCCGAATTGTCCCCAACAACAAACCAATCCAACCTTCCAAAGGACTAAAAGCGATCAATCAAGTTGACCACAATTTCAACGATCGAGAATCAGAAAGGTATTCTTATCGCCAAATCGTCGTTAATCATCATCATAATCCTAGTTATCATCAGAAGATAGAGATAACTATCATAAACGAACATTCTGTTGATTTTATGATGGTTTCTTTCTTTCTTTCATGATCATACTTCTTCTAATCATTAGAGATGATGATCTTTAGCATCTCGCTTCACTTCCACCGCCATCATCATCATCATCGTCATCGTCGCCATCTCATTGTAACATATCATGAAGATGTATAAAGGTTTCATAATTGTCTTGGTCTGAGCTTTTGGGCGAGTGTTAGATTTCACATTTTTCACCGACAAATTTAAAAGAAATTCACGAAATTTAATAAGAATACATATTTTGAGAACACTTTTTCAAATCATTATAAAAGAGTTTAAAAGAGATTTAAAAAAGATTTGGAAAACCTTCACCTTCTTTTAAATCATTTATATTCTTGTTTTGTTAACGACGACGACAACTTTTTTAAAAACTCATTAAATACGACATACTTTTTCTTTAAACTAATTAAAACCTTATCAGTCTTTTTCCCTTCTATAGTCCTTTTTTAACCTTAAAGGCTTAAAAGATTTTTTGGAATTTTTTAAAATATTTTAAGAAATACAACAAATTATATAATTTATAAGCCATAAATCTTCATAAAGTCAAAGAGATAAGTAAAAACCTATTCAATGTGCGCGATAAAAGCAAGGATTATTATAAAAGTAAAGTGTCGCGTCGCGTCGCGTCGTGTCGCGTCGAATTGAAATGTTGATCCACAAGAGTTAGGTCGGTCGGTAACTTATCGACAAGGTATGTTTAAAAAAAATAAAAATAGATAGTAGTTAAATTAATAATAATAATAATAATATTTTAAGCCAGCTATTTTTCTATTATTTTGTATTATTAAAGTCGACCGAGCGACCACACACACACACAAAAAGCTATTGAAGAACCAACAAAACCAACAATAACAAATCCTTGACTGGTTTTGTGTTTCTTTTTTCTTGTTTTATACCGTTTTTTAATGTTTTTTAGGTTGAAAAAAAATCTTGAACAAGTATCAGTCGTTTAGTTAAAGATAAAGATAGATTCGAGGTAAGAGAAGTTTTATAATATAAGTTTTTATTTTATGACAGACAGTACGAGTATCTTAAAATTCGAAAGTCTTAAAATCGAATTTCGGTTGAAAAAAAAATTTCTTATTGTTTGTTTTTTCTCTTCTTTTCTATTCTCAGTCTTATGATATTCTTATCTTCTTTTTGGGATGAGAAAAAACCACGAAAATCTGACTCCATTCGTTCTTACTTAATTTTAGTTTGAAACTTCAACTTTAAACTTTTCAACATTCATTCATTACTTGATAACGTTATTACATTTTAAAAAACAAAGAAATTATATGACTAAAACATAACGATGATAACCCGTTCGCCGCTCTTTTAATATTGTACAATATCGTATAATGTTTTGTACGTGCTTCGGTTACATTTTCGATGGAATAAAATCGTCGACGCGTCGTCGTTTTCATTTAAATGCATTCAACGCATGGTAACGTTTTTTTTGCCCAACAAACAACCCCAACAACAAAATCTTATCAAGAAAAACCAAAATATGCTGGCATGCGGCGACATTTATCGTCTGCGTACGATTATTTGACCTTTTTGTGTTTGCAGTAAATCATTTGACCTTTGAAAAGATATAGTATTGACATACGATGATGATGATGATGATGCTGATGCTGGTTATAATATTGCAATGGTTATGGTCATGCTCATTGTTATAATGATGTAAATGTGATCACGCTGAAGCCAAGCCAATCCTGCAAGAAATGAGATATAAAGGGTTTTCCATTAAGGACGGGTCGATGTTGATAGTTTGTTTTTTGCATTGAATCGTGTCAGTTTCGCGTTTGCATTAAAATAAAAATTAACCCTTTCATTTTAACCCACTTTCAAACATGATTTTTATTTAATAACTTTTAAAAAAACAAATTTACACGGTGCGCCATCTTTTATGTCGGTATGTGACAGTTTGGGCGTATTTTAAGCGACGTGAACGGTCTGTCGGCAAATATTCTTTGAGTCAATTGCACTTGTCTATACGGAGACAAATGCAAATCATTCTTCAAAATGCGCCGTTCATTTGAACGTTTTGAGTGTTGATGAATGTCGTTGTCGACGATCTCGTTGCCACTGTCCCGTGCTCAACAAAATTCGACAACAAGCAACGAATAGTGTTGTTTCGGCGTAAAGCGATTTGACGTGTCAAAAACATTTTTGCTCAAGTCGATCAAGGTTGATAAATGTTAAAGTTATTCAATGATTACATACCGACATAAAAGATGGCGCACCCGTTATTTGTATACGTAATTATTTCCTTCCATTAAATGCATATACATAAGTATACAATACCTACATATACATACATTCCTTCCCATACATAACCAACTATGATTATTTACGTGCAAATGGAATGTTCATTTCTGTTAACGCTTTTTTAAAAAATGCAAACGTCATGACTTGGAAAATCTCTCTCGGAAAACGCTTACGGTAATCAACCATTCAGTATTTGCAATTTTACTTTACAAATTGAATATTACAATAACAATAACTAATAGTGTCTTAGCGATTTTGTTGTTGTAGTTGTTGTTGTTGTTGTTTTTTGTATGACACTTGCTCGCTGTCGTTGATCTGTTCAAACAATCGACTGAATTGTAAGCACCTGACAATGGTTTCTCTTATTGGTAAAGAGATTGTTGTTGTTTTTCGGTTTTTCTGTTGTAAGTTGTTGGGATTTTTTTATTTTTGCTGTTGTTGTTGTTGTATACCATGGCGGATATTGCACACTTTTATGCTAAAATGAACACGAATAACAGTCTCCGGAGCTGCATAGTTTTTTCCTGCCATCCATGCACTCGTCCATTACTAACCCCTCCCCCCCCCCCCCCCCCTTCGCCGCCACCCCTCCATTACGCTCCGCTCTCTCCGCAACCACTCTCCCCTTACCCTTCTTACCATCGGTCCAGTCTTTCATCTCTTCGTCTGTGTCTGTCTATGCGTTTTCGTTGATTTCAATGAAAAAACCTGCTACTATTTTTCCAAGCTGTTGCTATTGCCATCATTGCTACTTGTTGTTGTTGTTGTTTATAGAGGTATTGCTTCCATTAGTGTTTGCTACTGTTGTTACTATTATTATTATTATTACTGTTGTTGTTGTTGTTACTGTTACATTAATTTTTTTCTCCTTTTTATGACTCTATAGAAAGTTTCTCCGCTCGTTTGTTCGTTCGCACACACTCTGCAGCGTTGCCAACTGTGCCAAAAAAAATTTATAAAATGCTTGTTATTTTAATGCATCGTGCATTCACTTAATGAATGACATCATAAAATAATTGAGATATTTTCATAAATTATTGTAATTTCTTGTAAGTAAATAAGTTCATTATTTCCACAGCAGTAACAATTTCTTGCTTGAATAATTTATTTTTCGTTTTTAATTTTAATAGCTAAAATCATAATAGAGCTCTTTAAGCTAAAATCAATTATGTCGATTTTTTTTAGATTTAAAAATATTTTTCTTGTAAATAAAATTGAAAAATTCAAGTAACCGAAGAATATAACTTTTCTTTAAATAATACCATAAAAAGTAAAAAAATTAATACCTACACTAAAGAGAAAATATGAATTTATTTAAAATCAATCAACCGATAGTATCATCCACCATCAACAACAGTTCCACCGAAAATAATTTAAACAAAAATAAACTCAAAGCAAAAAAATAAATAAAAGAAATAAACGTAGTGTAACAATAAAAATATACAAAAAACAATATTGACGCGTGTCCGGAGTTCATTGAACGCAAAAACAAATAAACAGCAGCTTAACAAACAACTGCACAAAACCAGAAAAAACAACAAAAAAAGTGTTAAAAGCCCAAAAAAGTCCAATCAGCAGACGACGGCTAACATTAAAAATTTAAAAAAAAAAACAAATAAAATTGACATTTCCAAAACGTAAGAAAAATTAAAAATACATACACATGATACTCGTACACACATACATGCAGGCATACCTACCTTAGTTATTGTTTGCGTCTGTTAGTTTTCTATTTTTGTGCTTTTTGATTAAAATATGCTTAACAAATGCAAAGCCAGCCAGACAGACGGACTTAGAAAGCAACAACATGGCATAGAATTTGAAGAATATTCTTCTTTAACAAATATGTAGTGTTAACACTAACACAAATAGGCTTGTGTTGCTTTGTTTTTGCTCGAAATAAATAAAATTTCTCTTTTATATTGTATAATATGTTGCCTGTATTTCCAGTTGTTGCTTTTGTTGTTGATGACGGCGGCGGTCGGTGGTGGTTTGGTTTCCTTTTTTGCAGGCCGATATTATGTGGGTTAAACGTACTAATTTTCAAGCATTTTTATACATATACATATATATTCATATATACATATACATGCATACGCACACAAACTCACATACGCAACATGATCGTTCATGAATCAGTGACGAAAATGCATGTTTAAAATTTCAGTTTCTACATTTACGTAGAAGTATTTCTGTAACAGAAAGAGAGTTTTAACACAATCTCTTTAACAGAGCCGAACCGAATTTGTTCTTGTATTTCTTTAATAAAGAGCGAAGAAATAGTTGTAACAGAATTTCTCCAACAGAAACATTTCTAACAGAATTTGTTTAACAGAAACATTTCTAGCAGAATTTGTTTAACAGAAACATTTCTACAACAGAATTTGTTTAACAGAAAGAAAATCTCTCTAATTAAGCGGAAATTTCCCCAAAAAAAAATATCTCTCACATAAAAAACATCTAAAAAAATCTTTTTAACAGCAGCATAATCAATTTTTAAGCCTTAATTGCTTGAAACGTAACATAGCTTCAAAGTTATACGTCTACAGAGCCTTTTTCTTAACATAGCTTCAGAGTTATAAGTCTACAGAGGGTAGAATCCGATGATCATGAGATCTAAGTGTTAAGAGTTGTCTATCCAAGAACTCATATTTTGAATATAGCTTTATTATAAGTAAAAAACTTTACTGTGAGTGACTAAGACTAGGATTATTGACAATTCATTACATATTGTGCATACGTAAAGTGTCACTTCCTTTTAATTTATTTTTGTTTTAAAAGCAAAACTTTGATGCCAGCAGAAAAAGATCACTTTTTTAATTTAACGTTTTCATTTAAGTTCAATTTAATCTTTTTAATTTCCTTAAGGATTAAAAATTTCACTTATTTTGCATTTGCCATTCAGTATTTGTTATTGTACATGACAAAATTGTCAACTTCTCTAGCAAACAAAAAATTATTCTCATAATTTCTTTAGTATGAAAATTTGGTTTGATTATAATTATTGTTTTTTGTCTTTCAAATTTCAGAGATATTCTATAATTTTCTGTTAATTATTACTTTGTTGTTGTTGTTGTTGTTGTCTCCGTCGCTGTTAGTGTTTTTCCTATTATTGTATTATTATTATTGTTGTTATTCTCGCATTATTGTTATTTTATGTCCACTCAATACAACATTTCCAAAATTATTTTGCATTTCATTTTGTTAACAGTGACAGTGCAAAAGCATTGTCATTGGTAACTATGACAGCCAACTAGTCACGATCGTCAGACAGTCGCACAGTCAGATATTCAGTTTGTCAGGCTTTTTGCGTTTTCAGCCAAACTAAATAATAACACAGCTTAAACAACAAAATGACAGCTTTTTTGCATAATTTTAGCAGCTTTTCAATTTTACAATTGTTGTGGCTAGTATTGGTGTTAGTGTTGTTGTTGTTGTTATATTATTATTGTTATTATTATTGTTGTTTTTTCTTTACATTTATTTTGGTATTTTAAATCATCGTCCGTTCGCGCAAACAACTGACAGTGACAAAATAATTTTTGTGGTAAAAGTGATTTTCGGACGAGCCACAGCAAAAACAACAACAAAAAACAATATTGCAAAATATTGCAATTACTCTACTTGTGTCAATGACATCTTTTCTATGGGTTTATATGTATGCATATATACGAGTATGTTTGTGTGTCTGTATGTGTTTGTGGAATGGAATTTTATACGTCAGCAGTTAGTTGAGTTATGCTGATTGTTGTAATATTTTCATTATTGTTTTCATTTTCATTGTTGAATAATAGTAATTTTCTCAAAACAGACGTTGGAGAAATAGAAGAGATTAAGAGAGCGAGGGGAAGAGAAAATTGGAGAGGCAGAGAAAAAATAGTGCCATTTTTATATAATACAAATATGTGCAGATATTATTTTTATTTTCCAAAAAAAGGAACCGTTTCAAGTTTCTCGGATAAATCTTTTCTATTTGATGAACTTAACTATTTTTGGAGTTAGTGATGTCACTCAGCAAAGACATAAAACGTGTCAAGTTTTACGAATGAACTTATAATGAATCATTTCGTTTTGATTCGACGGACTAAATATTCCTGAAGCTATTATTATTATTTTGTAAAGAAAAAAAAAACAATTCTAGTACGCGGTAGAATTGATAATACATTTTTAAAATTCTTGCTTTTACTTTCAGAAGTATTGAATCGTTCCTAACTAAACCAGCAGAGGTCTGATGTTAGTTCATTAAGCTTTTATTATTATTATTATTACTATTTTCTATTGCTATTACTATTTTCCAAAGGAATAAAGCAATTTTCTAAACTGATGAACCATTCTTTAAACAGTTGTTGTCAAGATTCAATCAATAGAAACATTTTTAGCGTTCAAAAATAAACTGATAAACTTCTGCTTTAACTATTATTATCATCAAAATAGAACCTTAAAAATATTATTATTACGCTCTTAAAAGAGAAAACAACCGCCGCCGATTAATTGTTAAGCCATTCAAAGAATTTCGAACTAAATTTTATAAATTCTTTTGACATTTTTTCCTGTATTTTTTTTAATTAAAATTTCATAAACCTAAAACAATGCTCATTATTAATTACTATAATATATTAAAATTCTCAAGAAATTGCCGAGAAGCAAAAACAACAAAAAGTCATTAAAAAAATCATATTCAGTGACTGACGTTGAGTAAAATGAAAATTAATGAAGATGTAAACACTTGAGTATGGCACAAAAAAAATTGACTTTTGTTTTTCTTTACATTTTTAAAAATTTTTTTTTGTTTGTACCAAAACAAGAACAACAAAATCGTATATAGTATATTCGTATTCATAAAAAAATTATTAATTAATTAAAAGTTAAAATCTTAAAATAGTCTTTACTTGTCCTTTCGCAACTTGACACGCAAACAAGCAGCATTGGAAGGCTGCTACCACAACAACAACAACAACAACAACAACAACAGTAACAGTAACAACAACAACCGTAACAATACCCATCACCACAGCAACATGTTAGATGCTCTCCACAAAACAATTAATTTTATTTACTTTCGCTCGGCTGAATGTAATTAAGAAAATGGCTAGAGAGAGAGTGAGAGAGAGAGAGAGAAAGAGAGAAAAAACAAGAAATAGTTAAAATTGTTATAAATTACAAAAGTATGCAGAAAATATGCATAAAATTTTAATAAATTTCTTTCATGGTGCAGCTGCCTTGAAGGAATTATGAAAATGCAACAACAACAATCATTCATTCTTACGTAATTAATTCATTTTTGTGCACCTTTCTTCTCATCCTCTGCAGATTAATTTCACATAAAGCTGCTTGCTGGTGTTAAAACATTTGTATTGTTTATTGTTGTTGGTTTATTTTTTCTCATTTTCTCTTTCATAAAACGAACAGAACGAACATTCTCCAACAGAATTTATCTAACAGAATTTCTTACTAGAATTTCTCTGACAGAAACAATTCTAACAGAATTTTTCCAACACTAAGAAAAAGGCTCCTCTCTTAATAGAACTTCTTTAACAAAAGCAGAGGCAAAACAGTGCAAATTTTTAATAGAAATATTGCTTTTATAAAAAGAGCTTTATCAGAAGCAGCTTTGATATATCCTGGTTAACAGAAACAGTTTGGAATTTTCCTCTTTAAACCTTTAACAGTCTGTTGGTGGAACATTAACATAAGCTTTAGCCTTAATATAAATCATAATTAATAATTAATTCATCAAATCTTTTTGATATTTCGTAATAATATTTTCTTCTTGTACTCAATTATTTATTGTATGATTTATTATTTTCGCTTATATCGATACGAAGTTTTTGTATTTTTTTTTCTCTTTCTGTTATAGTATTTATTATTTTCATGAAAGCATTTAATAAATTTTTTTAAGTTTTTCCATCCAGACAATATTCAATTGATTTCTTCTGGTTTCTTTATCCATTAAAACATTTAGTATTTTCCCTTAAATTTAATTATTCAGTTTAAAAATTTTTTTACTCGATCTTTATTTCAATTAAATTCATCCATTCATTTGTTCATTTGTTCATTCATAATGTACATATTTCTTTCTTCGGGGGCTCTTTAAAATTTTAGTAGCACGATATATGTATCCTTCAAGTATTTAGGTCAAGCTCAATCCGTTTCGCTGAACATCCGAATTCAATGGTGAGAAAGAGAAAGAGAAAACACGAATTTCAGTGTACGGCTGGAGTATCAGAAATTATTTCATTTTAAAACTCATTAATCAAAATCAAAGTGTAATATTTTTTTACACATTCGACCACATAAAAATTGAACTCTATATGCAAGGCTTACTTACTTACCTCCTTTGGCTATAACTCCTTTTTTGTTTTAATTTCGATTGGTTTAGGTTATTTACATATATTAATTTTTTTTTAATCTTTCAAATTGCTTTCCTTGCCACTGTACACCATGTGTACACGCCGCTTTTTAAACTCTCATTTACACTACGCAACTGCTTTATAGCTCTCAAAAGAATACCAGACCAAAAAAACCGTCTACGTACCTACATATGTAAAGAATAAATGATGCTTATGGTCTTGTATACGCACTTCACAGGCTGGGTCAATTTTAAGCGACTGACTGACCGACTGGTCAGATCGCATCAACTTACACGAATTCAAAAAGAATCAACTCACATTGCATTCAATTGAAATGCAAACGATTCATGAACATAAAATACATGCATAAGATCCATTATCATTATCATCATCATCATCACCATACATACACACACATGCATACATACATATATGCATTCATACACATTCAGACATGATAATATCTACATAAATATTGTATGCTTGTATTGTATAAAAAATTTGTAGGCTGATTTGTTCGGCGTCTTCGGGTCGACGTTTTCGACGCTTGTTGAATCCAATTATTCTTCAAAAGCGTTACTTGTTAAGCGTTACTTGTTACTGGTGGTGTTGTTGTTGTTGTTGGTGTTGTTGTTGTTGCTGCTGCTGACTGACTGCTGTAGTCAATCTGTATTATTATTATATTTATTGTTGTTGGACAACAAGTCATTATTGTTGTGTTGCTGCCGTCGTTATTGTTGTGTTTGTTGTTGGTTGTTGTTGTTGTAGTTGCTGTTTTTATTGCTGTTGTTGTTGTAGTTGCTGTTATTATTGCTGTTGTTATTGTTGTTAATATTA
This sequence comes from Conops quadrifasciatus, assembly GCA_949752815.1. NCBI lineage: Eukaryota > Metazoa > Arthropoda > Insecta > Diptera > Conopidae > Conops > Conops quadrifasciatus. The sequence continues at coordinate 19,189,990 of OX457080.1, read as the reverse complement.
CGAATTAAATTGCATGAAATTTATTTTGCAAAGATTTCTTCAAGTTTCGCTGATTCTTCGAACAACTTTTCTCGTCCGTCCGTCCGTCCGTCCGTCCGTTCGTCCGTCTCTCGTTTAATAGCAAAAACGTGATTTTATTTTCTTTTTGCGTTTTTTTTTCTTGCAAAAAAATTTTTTCTTCTCGTCGAATAAACGAAAAGCTGTTCGCATATGCTTAAAACATTGTGAAAATTATTTTCGACGGACGAAATTTAGATATTTTTCAATGTACGATACATCGCGTACTTGATAATGGGAAAAAAAGAAGAGAAAGAAATTATAAAAAATAATACTAGGGAAAATTTTTCAAAAGTGTCTTTAGTTTTTTTTCGCTTCAGCGAAACACATTTATTTTTTTTTTAATTTTTATACATTTTTGTGGATGTTTGCCAATTTTTTTTTCTATAATTGAATAATGCATAAAAAGTTTTACTAAATAAAACTCTGAGTAGGAAGAAAATAAAATATTTGTACATACTATATACATATATGTATATATGTAATCATTATCATTAATTATTATATATATATAATCATCCGTGCTGAGTGTAAATTATTTTAAATTCGTTTTATGCTCAGTATTCAGACATATTGTTTTTCTTCTTGTTGATTTTAAAATACATATGTATGACCCTTCTGTAGACCAAAAGAACGCCCGCCCCTTGATTTCGAATGCAATCAAGTGTAAATAAACCAAGCCTAAAAAAAAACCAAGTCGCAAAAAAGACCATGAATGGAAACACTTCATTCAATATGGACAAAACAAACAATTTGTAAAACGGTGTAAAATTCACACCTTGCACAACTACGACAACAACAACATCACCACGTCACCAACGTCATTGCGTTACATTCAAATGCTTTGTACATAATCAGTCACGCATGAAATTCCACCGGCGCTCTCTGTTTCTCTCTCTCTCTCTTCTGCTAAGCCACCCAGCGAGGGGTAAGATTGCCAGCTTTCCTCAAAAAGACTACCTCGTTAACGGTTGTGCTGTGGTCTCGTGTAGGTGAAGTGATGAAAAGTCTGGGCATGTCATAAAAAATAAATTGAATTCACAGACTCAGGTGTTTTCATACATCGTTGGTGGATGAAAGTTTTTTCATTCCAGACATAGTCTTTCTATTAATTTACAATACCCAAGTACTGTTCTAAATTTACTTAATGAAAACGTATTAATAAATGATACTCTTTTAAAAAAAATTTTAAAAAACAGATAAATTTCGTATTCACCAAAAAAGACCATTTACTCTACAGATTGATTCAAATATAGAATCAATAAAAAATACATAAATGAATATTAATTAATATTGAAACTACGTTTATGGAGTACGGCACGGTAACTCTATTCAATATTAGCTTAATACGTTCGCACGTACATACATACATACACCGTCCAATGCAAAACCTTTCTAGTGGGTGGAAAATCTTCACACCTGATTTTACCAACACTGTAAGGAGACGTAGGCCGCCGACAGACATCTCAATTTTGACTACAACCTGCGCACATCACATCCAGCATCTAATGGAAAATGTAACGTAATACGTCGAGAGTTCATTCGCTCTTGTGCGTTGGCACGTTGGCAATTGAAAAAGCCACACACAAGCGATTAAACAGACTGACAGTTGAGATAGAGAGGTGGTTGGTTCGTTAGACAGACTGATAGATGGAGACATAAATAAATAAAAGGGGCTGACAAACACCAGACGACGACATGAACAACTATTTGTCTTTGGTTTTCGTGGGATGAAGAATAATTTTCAGTTTAAAAGAAATGAGGAGAAACAAAAAAGTACATACATATATACCTACCTACTAGTAAGATACTAGTACTACTACTGACTGTGACAAATTGGATGACGAGTTGGTGACAATTGCAGTAATGTCAACAGAAATGATGTTACTTTTTTTAAATGTATCAGTTGTACCAGTTGTTTCTTTACTGGTCGTTTTAAATTTATTATCATATATGTATGTATGAAAATAATGTTTATGACCATGACATAACCACCACTTTCTTTCTGTTCTACTTTATGCATGAAAAAAAAAAACAACAAATTCCAGCTTAATTAAATTATAATGGAGTTAATTTGTGTTCGCTTCTATTAATCTTGTGCTTAATTGTGTGCTTTGTCTAACATTCTGTGAAGCCAGCTGCAACATTGAGTGCGTGAGTGGAATGTAGAAAATTGTATTTTTCCCAAATAAAATGAAAGAAAACAACAACCGCAGCAGCTTTGAAAAAATTGCTTAATTTTCGCCACACTGCAATATAAAGCTGTTCCACAAGAAATGTAGTCTTATCAACGTACATTTATATCGCCTCTCTCTTCTCATACTCTCCTGCCTTAAATTTCATTAGTCTGTCTTTCATTCCGCTTCATTTTTAAACCACATAAACGTTGGCAACTCTTTCAGTTCGTAAACGGCGAAAACAAAAACCAGCACTCGCTCTCATCCACTCTTTCGATGCACATTCATTCACTCGCTCTTTCGATTGCGTGCCGTTAATGCGTCAGGTGGCAGGTGGAAGCTCGTTGTCATTATTTTTTTTTTCTTATTGTTATTGTTATTGCCATGTTGTTGTAGTTATGGTTGGTTGTTTTGGGGCACTTTCTTTCTTTTTTGCTTTTTTACACTGCCTGCCAAAGAAATTTTCCAAAATTTTTTTTTTCTCATTTCAATTTTCCCCATTATTTTTCTTTCTGCTTTTTCGTTATTATTTTAGTTGTTGTGGTTTATTTTTAACGCAAATAATCTATCAGCAGAAGTAAAATATTATTTCTGCGAACTGTGTTTTTCTTTGGCAATTCTCGATCGAATGAGGCCGACCGCAATGTTTAAGAGAAAGATTTTACAAAATCCAAAATTACAGTCAATTCTTGGAAAAGTATTTCCAATAAGATTTTCTACACGTGGGGAAAATCCGTAAAAATAATCGACTGAAATCCAAATCATCAAGGCATGTTCCATTGACATCAACAACAAGATATTTCTGGAATTTATAAAAATCCACAAATTTTTATAATTAATTTCATCAAAACAAAACTTCAGCTAAAATTACAAATAAAATCGATTTGATATACTGATGTATGTATGTATGAGACGACAGAAAAGTCATTTTTCACCTTCTTTTTCATTGTGGTCAATTTTTAATCATTATTTGCATAATCTTTTAGAAACTTTACAAATTTCCAGCAAAAACCAAATTTCAATTTCGTAATTTTTCTTACGTTTAAAAACATGTTTATTAATAGATATTTTTTAGCTTCGTATTTTTGAGAAAATAATTAAAGTCAATGCAGAAAAAAACTGTAATGTTTAAAACAAGAAACAAAAAATTGACAATTATAGAAAGTTTTTACGTAAAAAATAAAACAAATATATTACAGCGTGTCATTAGAATATTGAACATAAGTTTATTTAAAAAAATATAAATAAAAAATAAAAGTTATAAAAGTATAAAAGTTATATTACATATATAAGTATGATACGCTTTTCAATTCTCTGTGATATTTTTTTATTCTTTTAAGGAAAAGTTTCGAACAATAACCGCCCACGTGTATAAAAATATTTATTGGATAAGAATATTGATTTTCAAATATTTGCCTAGCATTAAAATTACTACATGCTACAGTTTTAAATATTGAAAATTATATTAAATTATAACAATCTTTAAAAATCTCGGCTTCTTCAAGCCAATTTCAAAACTTTAAAACCATTCTTTGGAACGATTTTCTATCAGTTGTTTCAAAATTTTTTACGATAATATTTAAAAAACTGTATCGACACGATACGAATTTTAATGCCTTTTTTAGAAAAATTAGAAATTAAATTAAATTTAAATTTAAAAAAATTTCTTTTAAATTGAAATAATTAAATTTATTAAGCAGTATTTAGTAAACAATTTTTTTTTTTTGGACTCTGTTGTCCTTTATAAAATTTCTCTTCATAAAATCATGTTTCTTGTTTTGCCTCTCGTTAGAGTTGCCAAAAGTTTTTTAAAAAATCGCAAATTAGTTAAAGAAACCAGATTAATAACTATAATCTTCCATATAAGATTATTAACTATGTATTAGCGCCAAGCCACGTCATTTCCACTCCTAACAAACTCTGATGATGCACATTTTTATAAAAATTAGAGGTTTTTTGTCTTGTTTGTAATCTGACGGACCGCACCCGACCGCCCCCTTTCTCCCCACCCCACCTCCGCTAACAGCTGATATTGTCAAAATGAAACCGCAAATTCATGCCTCACATTGAGTGCAGATGAAGATGAAGACGAAGAAGGCAAGGCCTAAGTAGAACAGCAATAATGCAAATAAGAAAACCAACAACAATAACTTTAGCGTAACAACTAAGTTCTCAACAAGACCCTATAACAACAACAACCACAACTACAAAAACAACAAGAAGGACTAGTAGTAACTAACAACAATGTTAAGTGCATACTTTGACTTCATTTAAAATTCTTATGGAATTGTTTCTGCGCAGACCTAAAGAGAGTGAATGAGAGACACGTTCGACACGGCACGGCACGGCACAGTGCGGCAAACGCGGCAAACGCGGCAAACGCATGCACGAGCAATGAATGTATAGTGCGCATGTGTGTGACGATATGTGCATGTGTCGCCACGTATCAATGCAAAAGTGTGCGTGCACGCCTTTGTGTGTGTGTGTGTGTGTGTGTGTGGATTTGTGAACATTTTACAAAATGCACCCAAATACTTTTGACATGCTTTTCCCACATTTTCGCCAAAGAATTTGCATAGATTTGCAAAAAACGTAGAGCGAAAGAGAGAGAGAGAGAGGAAAAAATACAAAAAGCAAAGCAGCAGCAACACAAAAGACCGAACTTAAATAAAACTTACTTTAATCTGTTGTAACAAAAACAACAACAACAACAACAACGAAAAAACCCATCCCATGAACATGCAAAGAATGGAAAAACTTTGCGAAAAAACTTTGCCAAACTTCAGCGTAATTCAGGAATATTGCAATTGTAAAATTTTGACATTTACTTCTGACAGTAAGTAACAATGTTCTCCTCAGTAGCAATTTTTCCACTCAAATTAATTTGCATTCAAGCGTGCAATTTTTCTCAAGTCCTTCCTAGTGCTTACTACCTCTCATTCTCTCTCCCTCTCCCTCTCTCTCTCTCTCCCTCTCCCTCTCTCTCTCTCTCTCCTCAACGCAATCAAAAGTAATATTTGTCAATGCTTCTTTCTCTTGCTTTTTGCATTTTATTGCACTTCTGAAGTTGTGCGTGTTTCATACTCGATTGCATTACATTGTCGTTATTGACGTACCGAAAATTCAGTCGACCGTCCACACCTACCTCTCTTCGTACCCTATACTTTCTGACGTTGCAAACAATCTCTCGCTGAGGTTCGTTCTTGTACTTACAGGAGATAATTGTCAGACGAAAAAATTCTCTTTCCTTCGATATCGTAACAAAAACATCGAGTCGAGATTCGAAACAGACAGGTTTTTTTCCAAGACAAGACAAGACAAGATAGGTTTTTCTATTCTAGTTAGACAGTTCTCAAAATAATAATTTCATTCGAGATTTTACTAAGTTTTATTTTCAACACTTAAAATTGAAGACCTAACCTCAATATATATTTAAAATAAATGTATGTAGATGCATTTCTATGGTTCTTCGTTTTGTTTGAAAGTTGTTAGCTTTCAATTTCGTTTCAGTCGAGCTGAGATCTTGAGACAAAACAGTACTTTTCTTTCAACACAAGAACAAGATCTCTCTAATCTCGGAGAATCTCGCTCATTGGTGGCAGCACTACTCACAGGAACTAAGAGAAAACTCCGTTCAATTCTCTAAGATGGTGCTTTTTTGTTTTTATTGTTTTGTACCCATAAACAAAACCATCTCATCCATCTCGTTTGCCCGAAGAGAATAAAAAAAAACCAAGCCGACTGACTTGCGCGGCTCCAGTGATTTTTCTTGAATACACATCGTCCGTCTACGACTACGATGCACCTTCGCAGCAGGTTTCAACACTTCGTTCATTCAACGACCGACCGAACGACCGACCGCAGACCGCCAACCGCAAGCAATCGATGCATTTACTTACTGCATTCCTGTAAATGTTGCGTTGTTCGCTTTGTGGCGTCCCGCTGTGCGGCTGCTTGAAGGTTGACTAGAAACCTGCTCAGCCCTGAAGAACCTCTCCGCATTCTTTCGCCAGCAGCAGTCGTCGTCGTCGTCGTTGGTGTTGATGGCCTTTCTTAAAGGCGTCTTTGATCACCTTCGAACGACAGTGTTGCTAAAGCTTTGAAAATTAAGTAAAATTAAATAAAACCAGCAACAAACACTAAAAATGGAATGCATTTGAGGGTGATAATTGGATTGAAGAAGGTAGAATTTTAACGATTTTCATTAAATTCAAGAAAATTGAACGATTTTAAAACAATTTAAATACAACTCGTAATCGAAATAAAACTAAAGCTATTACAAAACTCTTAATTCTACAAATTTAAAGTCTTAATGCTTAAATTAAAGTAATCTTAATGCTATAAATCTTTAAGGTGGTAAAATTATTATGATTTGAAAGAGATCATTAATGAACGCAGAGGCTAAAAAAATGCAGAGTTAAACGAATCTCGGTGAAATAATTAAATACTGACATAGTTTTCGAAAACGGTAGAGTTTTTTCGGGAAAGTTTTAATCCAATTAGGAAGAAAGAGTTCGTAATTATACGGATCGAAAGTCACACAACATGAAGTGTTGTTGTGTAGACACACTTATGAGACTCGTATCTGATCCAGACAACGTCAGAAAGGGCTTTTCAAGACACAAGCAAGCATTAGAAAATAAACGTGTGTGTGTGTGTGTGTGTGTGTGCGCGTCAGTGTTTGACCTCAATTACATTGTAGTGAACCCAAAATGAAAGCCGGCAGTATACAGCTTTGAGACGCACAGAACATAAAAACCAGCAACAACAACAACAACAACGAAGCATAAAAGGCCAAAAAAACACACACCAGAAGGACAGATATGTATGTATACATTTTTTTTTTAACAGAGATGAGACAGTTTTACAATTTCAATAATGACCAAACAACTAAAAGCTGTCACTGTATGTGATGGCTTTTTTTCTTTGGTGAATAACGACCGCAACCACAACACAACAACAACAACACAGATAAAAACAGCCAAAATAAAAATATATATCGTACATATGTAGGTACATACTACTAGTACGATAGAATAAACAAAATTGTCATGAAAGATATTCATTGTTCCTTCTTGTTTCTATGCGCTCGTCTGTTTCTGCCTTCCAGTCAAGATAGATTCAAGTTGAGCTGTTACCAATGATGATGAATGAAGTTGTCCAACTTCAACGACATGTTGGCGACATCGGTTAAATACATATGCAGGCATACATATGTACATATATACTCGTTAGTACTTTACTTGATGCATCTGACGATTGGATTGTTAAAAAATAAGCCAAAAAGGATTATTTTAAGAAGAATGGAGACAAAAAATTAGCCTTAAATGCACAATATCTAAAGATGACTAAGACATTGCGTCAAAATTAAGTGAAAATTAAAATCTAAAGAAACATACATATGTACATACATAAATACATAATTTAAATTATCACTAATTTTGTGATTACTTTTTATTTCTTCTATGTACCTACTACATTCATGTAATAATTATTTATTTATTAAAAATTAAAAATTGGAGATTTACCATTTTTGTATTGTTTTTTTTTTGTGCTTTCTAGGTCCAACAACGGTACAAATGGTTTCACAAAATCGCCCGCCACCGATGCCGGTACCAGTTCAGGTGCCGCAGGGACAAGTTATGCAACAGTACGTTAATGAAAGCGGTACCTTGACGCATGTCGTCCTCTCGCCGCAACAATATCAGCAGCTGCATGCGGGACAAGGACATATTCATGCACCATTTGTAAGTATTGCACATTTGAAAATACTCTGCTCATGCTCACACTATCATATATGTATGTAGGTATGTACATATTTAAGAGAATTGCGAATCGAGAGATGCTAACTAATCGGGTTGCCAGCTTGTGAAAAAAAACGACATAATTAATTAATTAATTTTGTGATTCAAAATGCAATGTTGCAAGAATAATTCAATTCAATTCAGAACCTCAAAGGTCTATTTCATTTAAAATAATATTAATTATTTTATCTCCTAGACTATTTACATTGTAGTAGCTCATAATTAGTTGTTTTTTTTTGGAAAAACATTATCTTATATGAAAAAGATTTTCCCGGTTTTCGTCGCGACCAGGACGTCGTTTTATTTAAAGTTCGCAAAGTACAAAAATGTCTAATACTAAAATTGTCAGCTGAACTGACGAATTTAATGTTTGTTTTACTAAATAAAATAAATTACAGAAGATGTACATATATATACATATGTAACGTAGATACATACATACATAAATACGTACATATATAGGCCTTAGTAATAAGCCAATTAAATTTAATATACGTAGAAATACAATAATACAATAATAGAATATGTGCATGCTTTACACATTATTCTCGAAATATGCAAGATTGGCAACTCTTGGGTCTCGAGTCTTTCCAAAATAAATGGGCCATAAAGAAACAGTGACAAGTGATGAGTATGAAATGCAAGTAAACAGGTTTATTTTTCATTTTCATTATGATAATGAAAGGTAAGATTAGAATAACTGACACACATTGCAACAGAATATTGCAAATCCATTACATGTGATTGCTCAAAATAGCACAGTATGCATGGATGGTTAGTTGGATGGGGCGTGGAGCGTGGATGGTGGATTAATTTTTGATAAGATGTTCTGCTCATTTTCAGTGAAGCTTTGAAACCTCCTTCTTTAAAAACTTGTTAAGTTATAATTGAAAAAATTTGTTATTTTGATGGAGATACTATTCAAGGCGTCGCGTCCTACTAATAGACAAAAGAAGAACTCTTGAAAAACAAAATACCATTAGTTTTTATTTCTTTCCAATTAAAGCTTGAATATTTTGAATGGACTATGTATAACCTCTTTTGTATACTGTGCACACATCAATAACTGATCGATTGCCATTGTGTCGAATTTCGACGCAGAGAAAGTGAGAAATCTAAAAGATCGGTTTTAATTTTGATGGCGGCGGTCCTGAGCAAATTTATGCTGGCGTCTTTGTACAATGTACAATATGTATTTAAATAGAGATCTACGTGTGTATGTATGTACATACATATATAATGGAAACATTTAATTGATACAAAAATAATGGTTGTTTCATTGCAAAACATTTATTTATTACATTGTTTGATTGTGTACAGTAAATTTCATCAATTTTCAATATTATTTCTACACAATTGTCTCGATCGATTGTGTCTGTTGGTGTAAATTTTAGTTGAAGCGAATCAAATAATGATTTGTACACGTTCGATTGAGCTCATTTGAAGGCATTGAGATACAGGGTGGAGCAAATGTACAAATCTTGCGAAATAATAACCATTCTATATGCTAAAATCTGACGCAGTTTCTGTGTTTGTTTGAAGTAAATTGGGCAAGGATTAACGCTAAACGATTTCTTTATGGAAAACATTAAATTTCAAGAGAATTTATTTTTTCATTTACTAATAGATGGCTGCACCCTGTATATTTGAAGTAAATTTAAATTTATTGCAATTTTCATTAATTCTTCTTTTCGCAATAATCGATTGATTCAATATCAATTGAAATTACAACTGTTGTTGCTGTCTCCATTAGACAACTTGTAGATTATTGTTGTTTCTTGTTTTATTTTTTTTAGTAGCTATTTTTAAATGACAGTCAATTGAAATAAAATATATGTACATAAGTAAAAAAGAGCGATTCTCAGAATGTTCCTATAATTGTGTTAATCTTAATAAAACTATAGGAAAAAAATTCATCAGATTAACAGTTTTTTTCTATTGGAAATATTTCCAAGATTATGAACGGAAATTTTATAAACCTTTCGAAAAGTTTTGCTCTCATAAATTCTGCAATGATTAATTTTAGCTGCTCAATAACTTCAATTAATGCACCACATTAAAAAAAAAACAAAAAACAATTTTTAATGAATTGAAATATATCGTAGAGATAATAATATTATTTTCAATACAAGTAAATTTTTTTAATAATAGACATAATACATTTGTTATCGCCACAATTTCATCTTTACGCTCTAAAGCATTGACTGACCACCATATATTTTTTTTTGTCCGTCTCATATACTCTTCTGTTTTTCGTACGTAACGGTTAAATTTATTAAATAAATCAAATCCATTAGATATTCATTCATTCTTCCAATAACCACACACACACCGACTGCTCTGAACATTCTTTTATTATATAGAAATAAATTAGTTTTAATCATGAACAATTAAAATACTCAACCAAGCATTTAAAAATATGTATAATATAAATATGTAAAATCAAATAATTTTTTTTTATCGACAATTAAAATCACAAAACAATATCAGCTACAAAAACAATAACATTAGCAGGAAGGAAAAGATATGTACATTTTTTTTATTCATGTCGGATTCATTGTGTCGGCAAACGATTATTAAAGAATACATTAACAAAAAATTCTCAGATAAAAAGAATTATAATAATAATACGTAATAAAATGTTTCCATTAAATTAAATTTTTTACTCAATATTCACTATTTCTGGCAATTTAATTTTTTGGGTGAAAAATTCAAAGAGGAACATCTTGCTCAGGGTTGCCTTTTTTGTATTATTGTCAGATGGTTTACAGACTTTCGTTTACAGAAATTATACGCAAGAATTTTGAAAATATATTAATATTTTGAAATATTATTAAAATATATAGGTCTAATATGTAAAAAATATATTCCAACCGAGAAATCTCGTACAACCAATAATTACAGCAATTTACAACAAACAGCATCAGCAATTTTTATATTAAATTCATGAAAACTGGTTAAGGCTTAAATTAGCACAAAGACTTTAAGATTTTATCGATTTTAATAAGCCAGTATTACAGTTTTGTGTTAAATCAATACAATGGAAGGAACAATTAATTGAAAAAAAATTAAAAAATATATATTTTCGGTATTTTTTTGAAATTTTTACAACATTTGTTAAAATATCTATATATATATATAGATACAGTTATAAATATATATATATATATATATATATATGTATATACAGTTTTTCTCTATATACATATGTATATCTTTGTCTTTTTCAATAAGCCAAAGGAGTTAATATGCTTTTTGTTTAGGTCGCGAAGTGTTCGTTACTGTTTCGTTACTAAAATTGCATGAGATTAAAAAGTGTAACTTTAAAAAGTTGTAAGTACTATAAGTATAAAAAGACATTATAAAGGTTCATAATGCGAACCATTGCCACTAACTAAACGGTAGCTCGAACAACAAAATAACTAACCAATCAGTCTACTAACCAACTAACCGACCCGCCAAGTAACCAACCGTCAATTCCGCTAATCTAGTCACCAAGAAATCACATAACGAAGAAACCAAACAACGAATCAACACTAGAAAAACTGTTTACTTAAAAACTACCATCATCACTCAACACAACTAAGAACCGACTAATCGTACAACCGGATATTACAGCAATCTACAACAAACAGCAAGCATCGCTTTCATATTAAATTCATACCACGAATGTACGAGTACGTACATTCTCATATTATTAAAACTGGTTAAGGTTTAATTTAGCATCATTCTTTCCATTATTCTTTTTGCGGTTAAGTATATACTTCAGACCGAAAACTGGTATAGTGATGGTTGATTTTCTAGTGTAATGTTTAGCGTTGCTTGGTCCAAAGAGTCTTGACTGCTCATGCAACATGAAGCAAGAATAGACTGATCATTATTTGTTGTTGCTTGTATTGTTGTTGTTAGCTTAGAGATTGGAATTTTTTAACGATATTTTATGTAAGTTTTTCTATCCGGTTTCCAAGTCGTGCTAGATTTTTTTCCATTTTCTCGTCTCACAATATGACCTCGAGATTTAATAATTTTAAGAATTATAGTCATCTGGATGGAAGCTTAACTTTAGCGGATTTTGATATTTACGAGTTTTATCTTACGTATTAAAAACTCTATGAGATGTAAAAGAGAAGGAATTAAAGACAATTGCCTATTCTAAAAAAATTATAATTCTCACAATAATTTTTCAATCAAATCTATTTTAATTAATATTATTATATATTATATAATCCATGTATGTTTTATATACTCACTGAAATTTCTTCTAATACTCTTAGAAAGTTGTTCCAAAGGGAGTATGTTTCACAATGCATATTTTAGTATGCTTTATCAATCCTAATGTTTCTATTTTGTTAAGATTTTTATTTTAAATTTATGTCGGGGAAAAATGTTAACAGAGTTTTAAAAATTATTTTGTAGACATTTTCATTAAAATATAAATGAAATTCGTGTAAACGACCTTGGTAATATACGAGTAGAGTATAGGCAAAGTAATAGTGCTGAACACACCCAAAAAGGGTAGTTGGCAACGTTAATTTCAACGATTCATGTCAGTTGATTTTGCTATTGTAATTGCTGTCCTGTGGGAGGTCTTATTAAAAGTGTACCAACAATATTTTTAGGACCTCCGACAATTGTTTTTGTTCTTTTACTAGAAAGAAATACAACTACAATTACAACAATAGTAATTTAGAAAGAGCTCTGTCAATACGTGGCCCTGCTAAGCGCAATACTGGGAGTGTAGCGTAGTGATTGCCATAAAACTGATATTCAGAAAATGATGAAATACGTGGCGCGGCTAATAACTACATATATTAAAACTATACTAACTCTGATCTAGACGGTTGTAAATAAAATTTTGTATGAAATATTTATGATTGTGACGGTAAAATGCAATCAAAAGAAACTAAGAAGCAAACAAATCTAGCTGGCAAAATAAAACCCGCGGTTTTCATTGAAGTATTTAATCCGGATTAATTTTTTTAATAAATACACACATTATACATATCAATAATAACAAATTCTCCTCCGTCTTTACACAGCTAACTGGCAATGGTACATCGCATTTCTATTCGCCGCTTCCGACGGCCTTTCCAGCTGGACCAAACGGTGGACCAACCCACTTTCATGCCATTCCGAGCGGCCATTTGCAGCCACAACCGCCGGTTCCAACGGCCCAACAGCAAACCCAACAACAACAGCAGCAACTGACACATTCTCCGCATTCACCATCGCCACCAAACAGCTACCACAAGGATGAACGTACCCAACGTCAACATACAAAACTGCTGCGCAAACTGGATCAGAAACAAAGAGAATTGAGTAAGTATTGAATAAGATTGACCAAGAATGACCACCAGTAAAATTGTGCATTTTTATAGATTCTGGCATGTCTACACCTGCGAACTCTCCATCACCGCGTAAGCAAGACTTGAACGGACACCACAACAACACCAACAGCAGCAGCAGCAGCTACATGAACAACATTAGCGGCAATGGCGGTGGCGGCAACATGACCAACAACAACAACTGCAGTTTAATAAGTGCTACGTTGCAAACGGCAGCAGCGACGACAACAACCTTATCGTCAACCAATAGTCATCACAATCATCATCTTCATGCTGGCGGTATTTCCACCCAGCACCATCAACCACAGCAGCAGCACCTCAACAATCATCACCAAGCGAAACGAATAGCACAACGCAATGGCACCTACACCGTTACTGGCATACTGCAGTCGCAGTCGCAGCAGCATCAACAACAAGTCAGTGGAGGTGCTTCATCGGTGGGCACTTCGGAAGATGGCGAAGAGTCATCCAGCATGGCCGAGGATGAGGACGACTTTCAAACAACAATAATAGAACAACTCTCTGCCATACAGAAGCCAGAAGTAAGTTCTTGCGGCAAAAATACCAAAAATAGAAATAGCTTTAGTTATAAACGTTTTAAATTCAAAGATATATTTTTGTTTTTAAAAAGTTTCACTTTTGCAAAGCTTCGATACAAAATACCATGTCATTATTTTAGGTCATCGATATTACCTCACGTTCGGCCAAAATCATTTGGGAGGCTCCGACGAATACGGACCCGCTTTTGATCAACCAACGCGATCTTCGGTACAATGTTCTGCTCAGTGATCGGGCTAAGGAGTGCAAATATAAGAGTCTGTACAAAGGTGAATCGTATGATTGCATTGTTCAGGATCTTCAGCCTGGACAGGAATATGTTGTCCGCCTGCAAGTATGTTTATTCGCACCGTTGTGCGTTCTCTTTTTGGTGTTCTTTTAGCAATAAACCCCTTTTTCTTGTTTATCACTTCGTAGGTGCATTTCGAGAAATTGCAAGGCACCGCCTCGGAGCCCACTGAGTTCACAACTCCGCCTTGTGAACCGGACCAGCCAATGCCGCCAAAACTGGTTGTGCGCACCAAGAACTCCCTCCATTTGCGCTGGACCAATCCTCATGCCAACGGCTCGCCCATCCAGCATTACCTCTTGGAATATGACGAAGGCAAGGCCGGTGCGCCGGCATCGTCGCGCTCAGCTCGCCAACATGCCGGCCAGTTGCAGTTCGTCGAGGCTGTGAAGACCAAGGGAAAGCAGTACATCCTGACCAAACTGCAGCCGTCGACCGTTTACAATTTCCGCTTAGCCGCCGTCAACGAAGTCGGCCCTTCCCTATACTCTCCCATCTGTACGTACAGCACATCCGGCAATCCGCCCACTGCACCCAAACCGCCCTCCTTGCAAGCGGCGGCCACAACCACCAGCCTACGCTTGGTTTGGGAGCGACGCCAGCAGGATGCCGAATTTGTGCTGCAGATGCTTGATCGCGAGACTGGCCACGGTTACCTCAATATGTACAACGGAGCCGATTGCGTTTACGAATGTTGCCAGCTGCGACGTGCCACAGCCTACCAATTCAGACTGCGCGCCGATAACGATGCCGGAGCGTCGCCCTGGTCCAATGAGGTTACCTTTAAAACGGCGCCGGAGCGTCCGGGTTGCCCTGGCAAGCCGCAAGTGAAGGGCAAAATACATGGCACCCATTTCAAAATGCGCTGGGACCCACCCGCCGATCGTGGCGGCGCCGAAATCTTGCGCTATTTCTTGGAAATCTGTTCGGGACCAAAGTTCGAACGTATATACAGTGGCCTCGAGGCGGAAGCTGTTTGCGATCGGCTGCAACCGGGAACTACGTATCAGCTGCGCGTCTCCTGCGAGGGTCCGGCGGGCGTTAGTGCCTACTCCGAGGTAGCCACGATCACCTCGGAAGCTCTAGTACCTGGCGCACCGCCGTCACCGTATTACGACAGCGTGCCAAGTCCGTATGCGGCGGTGCTGCGACTCAGCAAGCCGGACTATAACGGCGGTGCACCGACGCTCGAGTTCGAAGTGCAAATGCGTCGACTGGGCCTCGCTGGTGAGGAGACTGAAATTTCGGAGCCGACCATTGTGTACCGCGGAAAGGACTCGTATTGCGTGGCAAAAGATTTGCAGCCTGGCTGTGCGTATGAAGCTCAAGTGCGCGCCCTCAATCGCATCGGAGCCGGTGCTTGGTCGACGTGGTTCAAATTTACTGCCGCCGCCGCACCGCCGACGACGCCGCTGGCCCCGCGCGTGGCCATAAAGTCCGCTACGCAGCTCTCGGTGAATTGGCTCGAGCCAGAGTGCAACGGCTCGCCCGTTTCTGAGTACAGACTGGAGAGTGCCGCTGTGAGTGGCGATGAAGCCGTCAATGAAGCCGTCTTACTGGCCGCCACCTCATTTCAAACGTGCTACCAAGGCTTGCAGACGTCGGCGGATCTGCGCAACCTGCTGCCCTTCACACTTTACTACTTTCGAGTGAACGCCAGCAACGTGGCCGGTGTCAGCAAGTGGTCGCCGCTTGTGAATGCCAAGACGCCGGCGGCCATTCCTGCCGCTCCTCAAATCAAGGACTACGAATTCACGGCGAATGAGGTGGCCGTTAATTGGTCGCAGCCCGAATGTAATGGTTCGCCCATCACCGCGTACACTATTGAGTGCGCAGATCGGTGCATCACGACGCCTGATGCCGCCATTCAATACACCATCGCCGACCTCACACCAGAGACGTCCTACAAAATGCGTGTGCAAGCGGTCAACGCAGTCGGCGCCGGGCCGTTCTCCTCGTACGTCAAATTCACCACGCTTCCGCCGCCGCCGCCCCCGCCCACTCTGGAGTGCACCGGCGTGGGCCACAACTTCATCAAGCTGAAGTGGGGTGATGGCAAGAATCTGGACTTCACCAAGTTCTACGTCGAGATGTACGTGCAGCGCGCCAAGGAGTTTCAGGCGGTCTACTCTGGCACCAACTGCATGTGCAAGGTGAACAAGCTGCAAGAGCAGACGTCCTACACATTTCGCATTTGCGCAGGCACAGATCGCGCCGGCGTGGGCGATTACTCGGCGGAATATGTCTTCGGCACGACAGCAACGCTGCCGAGCAGTATAAAAGCGCCCCGCATCGCGTTCGAGGGTGGTGTATGCTTGCTGGCTCCGGGCAGCAGTGCCCTCACGGGGGCCTCAGCCCACATACCCTCTGGACAGCTACCTGAGACGCCGTCCAGCTTCATAGCCGGCTTGGGCAACCTCTCGCTTGGCGTGCCGCTTACTCTAGAGTGGCAGCACTCGAAGAACTCCTTCAGCGACCGCGTGGAATACATACTGCAGTACGCAATCGGGAAAGATGGAGACTTTAAAAAGGTATTTGTCAGATTGTTTCGATAAATTTTAAAGTACGTTTACACCGACCTCAAATCACGCATTTTGAAACCATTCGCATTTCGGGCAAAAGTGAGCAATTCACACTGCTTTTATATTATACACAGCTCTTTCCCAATTCACCTCTAAAAAATTTCACGAGGTTTCAGAAGTGTTATTCCACTCAATGCAACAGCTTATCGTTTCATTAACATACAATATATATTGTTGTTTCTTGATATTCGTTTATCTTTCCGACAGGGTTGGATAATGATGATTGTTGGAACGAATTTCCGTCATCCCTTGTCAATTTTGGTTTGGAGACAAACCGGTTTCGGCGATGTGCCACCTTCAGTATTTTTCGTTCTGGTCATTTCGTACTTGTTCATTTCTTTATATTTTGTCATCCGTGAGCAGGTGTTCGTTATCGTTAGTTCGTAGCAGGTAGCAGACTTTGGTTTTCTAATTGATTAGCAGGAAGCAAATTTTGGGTTTTTCCAATTGGGTTATTGGTACAGTTGTTTTTTATTTTATTTTCATTTTAATTGCTAGGTCGTTTTTATTGTTGTTTGTTGCGTTTTTTCTCTATCGGGGTAGGTAAAAGTCAGTAATTTTTTGTTTCTGCGAATTTTGAGTTTGCTCCTTCATTTCCGCGTTTGCAGGTTCTCCATGTGTTTTATTTTGTTTTTTGTAGATTAGTTTAAGGGGCTCGAAAGTTACGTCCGAGGGAGTGTTTGTTTGTTTGTTCATTTATTATGCGTCCGTCAAATGTTTTTTGTTTGTATATTTCCATGTTTTCTAGTACGTTCAGACGTCGTCCTTTGTGTTGTGTATGCAGTAGTTTCACTGTCTTTTTAATGTGCTTTGGCGTACACTTATTGTTAAACATATGGTTTGCGAAATTCGATTCCGGTGTTGCACTAGGTTTTCGTATTTTCTTGTTATAGTCCCGTATGTGTTCTCGGAATCTAGTTTTCATCTTACGTCCTGTTTGTCCAACGTAGCTGTGTTGGCATGCGCAAGTCAGCTTGTATACGCCCTGTCTATCTAGTGGGTCCACCTCATTTGTGTTGCTATGTAATATTTTTCCCAGGTTGTTTCTTGTTTTGAATGCTATCTTAATGTTGTACTTTTGGAAAAATTTAGCTATTTTATATGTCGATATTCCCGTGTATGTCAATGTCGTCTAGGTTTTTTTGTCATTTTTATTCTCGCGTTTTTTGGTTGTTATGAAGTTCCTTCTGATCTTATCTACAAGGTCTTTCCTGTATCCGTTGTTTTCAGCTATGGTGTATATTGTGTTCAGTTCCTTGTTGTGGGCTTCCTTCGTTAGAGGTGTTCGTTCTAGTCTGGTTAATAATTGTCTAATTGCGGCGTTTTTATGTTGCTGAGGATGGTTTGATGTGTTATGTATTATTGTGTCTCTGGCTGTAGGTTTCCTGTATATTTCGTACTCAATTTTATTGGTGCTTTTGTTTATTTTTACCGTCATGTTTAGATAATTTATTTTTCCTTCTTTTTCCGTTTCCATTGTGCATTTTATGTTTTTGAGTTCGTTAAGGTACCCCAAAATCCGTTCTTCGTTGTTTGCATTTATTACACAGAAAATGTCGTCTACGTATCTCGCGTAGAACGTTACGCCTAGTCTTGTCTTAAGTTCGTTCATATATCTTTTTTCTAATTTCTGCATAAATACTTCCATGAGGATTGCTGAGGTTGGGTTTCCCATTCCTAGTCCCTTCGTTTGTCTGTAGATGTTGTTGTTGAATTAAAAGTAATTTTGGTGTAGCGAGGTTTTTAGTGTGTTCGTGAGTTTTGTAGAAAAGTCTTTGTCTTTTGTTTTCTCAAATATTGTTTCGTGTAGAGTATTCACTGTCTGTGTTACCGGTATCGATGGGTATAGGTCCTTGATATCGAATGACAGCAATCTTGTGTCCTTTGTCATTTTTACGGTGGATAGCTTTTCGATTAGTTGCGTGGTGTTGGCTACAGTGTGTTCGTTGGATAGTTCCATGGTGTCTGTTAGTATCGTCTTTAAGTATTTTGATAGTTTGTATCCCGGTGCCGATTTGTAATTGATTATAGGTCTCATTGGAGTGCAAGGCTTGTTTATTTTCGGTAGCGCGATCATTGGTGGGGCCGAAGGGTTCATGAGCGTTAATGTGTGTGCTGTGTTTGGTTTTATTATTCTGGTTGCCTTTTTTATAGCTTCCTTAATTTGTGTCTGATATTCGTCCGTGGGGTCTTTTCTGATTTTTCTGCAGTTAGTTTCTTCGATTAATTGCTCCGTTGTTCTTATGTATTCGTTTTTGTCAATCAGTACTGTTGTATTTCCTTTGTCAGCCTTTGTTGTTAGTATGTTGTTGATTTTTAGTTTTTGTTTTGGGCTCCTAACTGTCTTAGCTTCTTTGCCCTCTTGTTCTTTTCTTTTTGATTTCATTTCCTTTTTTTATTTTCATTTTCCAAATCAAAAAGAAAAGAACAAGAGGGCAAAGAAGCTAAGACAGTTAGGAGCCCAAAACAAAAACTAAAAATCAACAACATACTAACAACAAAGGCTGACAAAGGAAATACAACAGTACTGATTGACAAAAACGAATACATAAGAACAACGGAGCAATTAATCGAAGAAACTAACTGCAGAAAAATCAGAAAAGACCCCACGGACGAATATCAGACACAAATTAAGGAAGCTATAAAAAAGGCAACCAGAATAATAAAACCAAACACAGCACACACATTAACGCTCATGAACCCTTCGGCCCCACCAATGATCGCGCTACCGAAAATAAACAAGCCTTGCACTCCAATGAGACCTATAATCAATTACAAATCGGCACCGGGATACAAACTATCAAAATACTTAAAGACGATACTAACAGACACCATGGAACTATCCAACGAACACACTGTAGCCAACACCACGCAACTAATCGAAAAGCTATCCACCGTAAAAATGACAAAGGACACAAGATTGCTGTCATTCGATATCAAGGACCTATACCCATCGATACCGGTAACACAGACAGTGAATACTCTACACGAAACAATATTTGAGAAAACAAAAGACAAAGACTTTTCTACAAAACTCACGAACACACTAAAAACCTCGCTACACCAAAATTACTTTTAATTCAACAACAACATCTACAGACAAACGAAGGGACTAGGAATGGGAAACCCAACCTCAGCAATCCTCATGGAAGTATTTATGCAGAAATTAGAAAAAAGATATATGAACGAACTTAAGACAAGACTAGGCGTAACGTTCTACGCGAGATACGTAGACGACATTTTCTGTGTAATAAATGCAAACAACGAAGAACGGATTTTGGGGTACCTTAACGAACTCAAAAACATAAAATGCACAATGGAAACGGAAAAAGAAGGAAAAATAAATTATCTAAACATGACGGTAAAAATAAACAAAAGCACCAATAAAATTGAGTACGAAATATACAGGAAACCTACAGCCAGAGACACAATAATACATAACACATCAAACCATCCTCAGCAACATAAAAACGCCGCAATTAGACAATTATTAACTAGACTAGAACGAACACCTCTAACGAAGGAAGCCTACAACAAGGAACTGAACACAATATACACCATAGCTGAAAACAACGGATACAGGAAAGACCTTGTAGATAAGATCAGAAGGAACTTCATAACAACCAAAAAACGCGAGAAAGAAAATGACAAAAAAACCTAGACGACATTGACATACACGGGAATATCGACATATAAAATAGCTAAATTTTTCCAAAAGTACAACATTAAGATAGCATTCAAAACAAGAAACAACCTGGGAAAAATATTACATAGCAACACAAATGAGGTGGACCCACTAGATAAACAGGGCGTATACAAGCTGACTTGCGCATGCCAACACAGCTACGTTGGACAAACAGGACGTAAGATGAAAACTAGATTCCGAGAACACATACGGGACTATAACAAGAAAATACGAAAACCTAGTGCAACACCGGAATCGAATTTCGCAAACCATATGTTTAACAATAAGTGTACGCCAAAGCACATTAAGAAGACAGTGAAACTACTGCATACACAACACAAAGGACGACGTCTGAACGTACTAGAAAACATGGAAATATACAAACAAAAAACATTTGACGGACGCATAATAAATGAACAAACAAACAAACACTCCCTCGGACGTAACTTTCGAGCCCCTTAAACTAATCTACAAAAAACAAAATAAAACACATGGAGAACCTGCAAACGCGGAAATGAAGGAGCAAACTCAAAATTCGCAGAAACAAAAAATTACTGACTTTTACCTACCCCGATAGAGAAAAAACGCAAAAAACAACAATAAAAACGACCTAGCAATCAAAATGAAAATAAAATAAAAAACAACTGTACCAATAACCCAATTGGAAAAACCCAAAATTTGCTACCTGCTAACCAATTAGAAAACCAAAGTCTGCTACCTGCTACGAACTAACCAGAACGAATACACCTGCTCACGGATGACAAAATATAAAGACATCAACAAGTACGAAATGACCAGAATGAAAAAAGACACTGAAGATGGGCACATCTTCGGAAAGACGGAAATTCGGTTCAACAATCATATATATTGTTGTTATCAAACATAATGACCCTTAGTAATAGAGATTTAAAAAGTCGATTCTGAAGTCAAACTTATCTGTGAAACTCGAAGTTACTTTTAAACTGTCATAGTAATAAAACGAATTTATAAAAACTCTACTTTAAAGGAGTTATTATTAACTTGTCCTAAAATTTCTGTTAATGTGAACTTGCTCCGTATGCTTTTTTGACAGATTTCATAGTTAATTTTAAATTCAAGCTTTAAAATTTTTGAAATATAAGATGTTTGTTTGTCATTTTAAAATCGACTTAGATACAGTTGAGTAGAAACTAAGAAAATTTATAGTAGAAACTAAGAAGTGATATTCAACAAAGTTTTTCAATTAATACTACCGATTCAAAATTAAACTCGACTTTAAATTTCTTTATTACTAAGGCTGAGTGCGAATAAGGTGGTGTAAACGGTTTCCAAATGCCTTAGAGTACAAATAATTAGAGTCTAAACACTATACATAATTACTTTTTTTCACACTTACTTTCTTTCTGCCAGATTTATCGCGGGCCTGAAACTAAGTTCACCATTGAAAATCTGGAGCCCGGTTGCACGTACCAGTTTCGTGTCTGTCCCATACGCGTCAGCAGCAGCAGCTCTGGCAGTGCCGATCTGCCCGGACAGTTTACTTCAGCATTCCGCTATCAAGTGCCACATTTACCCTCCATCGATGCCATCGATGGTACATTACTCAGCAGCGCAGCTGGCATGCTTGGTGCCAGTCTCAGTGTCGCCCAAGGCAACAGCGCCGGTGCCAACAGCCACAGCAACAACATCAGTAATTCCAATGCATCTAATGCCTCCTTCCATGGACATTCCCATCACGCTCATCACGCCCATCATTCTCATGGACATTCGCATCATTCGCACCACTCCCATGCGCACCACTCCCATCACAATAGTCGACACAACGGTGGTGGCGGCGGCGGCGGCCCCTCTTCGTCATCATCATCGTCTACGATTTCGACCCTACATCATCGTTCGGTTAGCGCCTCAGCGGTCACTTCGAGCGGCGGCGGCGGCGGTGGAGTCAGTTTTTTCAACGGCAGTGGTGGCAATGCCATTGGATTAATACCACTTGGCTCCAACATAATGGCCAGCGAATTTGCAGCTAATTTTAGCGGTTGCGACGATCCACATCATCACCATCATCATCACCATCACGCACATCAATACCACGGTGGTGGTGGTATGGCGTTGGGGTCATCCGGTGCTGGTGGCGGCGGCGGTGCCGCTGATATACATACAACATCATCGGCAGCGGCTTCGTTGCTGGCGGCCACAGCGGGCACGCTGCTCGCTCATAATCCGCTACTAGTAAACGCGGCAGCCGCCGCGGCAGCAGCAGCAACACACCCTCAAAATGGTGGTAGTGGTGGCGGCGGCGGCGGTGCTCTTCGACGTTTCACCATGAAGCTGACATCGCTCTACACAAATCGCAAGCGCTTTAGCGATCAGGAGAAAGCGGTAATCTTTATGGTTTCATTTCTGTTTATGGCGTTTGTGTTTGCTGCGTTGGTTAAGATGCTGATGCGATAAAGGGAGAAGAGAAACCACGAGGAAGAGAAAAATGAAGAGCTATACTCAAGTAATGAGGAGTAAATCTCAGTCCTATTCTTTTCGAAAATCAGTAAAACAACAGCATACAAAGCGTCGCTTGTGTAATCACTGTATCACAGTTTTACGCAGTATAAAAGCTATTTTTCTACTCTTCCATTTTCTGCTTCGTTCTTATTCTCTTCTCGAAAACAGCCTAACAATAATAATGATGATGATAAGGATGATTATGATGATATGATAATGATTCCATTAGTTTTTAGTAATTTTATAAATTTTCATGTCTCAAAAGTGATTGATTTTTTTGTTTAGTTATGAATTTTTATGACAAACAAACATAAAAGCTATGCAGAAAGAAAGGAAGGAAGAAAGAACTGTAACGATTTTATACATAAATTAAAGGAATGTTGTTTTTATTGCTACGCAAAAACACAGACGATTCAAAATTTAATAATAAATAATAAGAAAACAGAAATGAGTAAACTGAAAAATCAGAATCTTATAAATATTATTGTACTATTATTAATTATACACATACACACACACACACACACTGTATACAATTACAGCAAATTAAACAAAAATGAACTACTGAATAAAATCCAATTTAACTAAGAAAACTATTATAGAGCATCTTTATGATAAAAAAATTGTTGTTGCTACAGCTGCGCCTATTGCAATTGAAAGCTATATAGTATATATTCATATTATTCTCCCTTACGCTCCCTCTCGCTTTTATTATTATTACTCTTCTAAATATTGTATTGTATAAAATTTTTTAAAAATAAATACTATAAATGCTAGAACAGAAGCGTATAAAAAACCGCATTTAATAAAAGAAGAAAGATGCGTTATAAAATGAACATTTTATAGTATAATTTCTATGCAAGAAATAAAAACATTACTACGACAAATAAAATGAATAATGAATGCTGTATACCCAATTTTTTATATTAAAATTAAAACAATAATTACTACAAATAATACTATATACATAAATACATACATAAAAAGAATATTTAAACTTCATCGATTCAATTCTTGTTTAGGTTTAGCAAAGACCTCTGCTCTAAACTTCTATTTTTAACAAGAATTAAAAAAGATTATGATAAAAAAACTAAAAGAATTAAAAAAAACTTTTGTACAATTTCCTCACACGATTAAAGTTCTTGTTTTTTTCTCTACTATTTAACAATTGTATTTTTACTGCTAACCTACTACTACTAGCACTAATACGATTATTATTGATTTCTGTTTTGTTGATTTTATATTTGTTTTTGTTTTCGTTTTTTTTTTATTCGACTAGAAAAACTAACTAACTTTTAGTGATACTTTATTCGTTTACTTTGATTTTCGAATTTGAATTTAAATATGTGTAGCATGACGCGATAATAACAAGGATAATGAGGATCGTAATGATGATGATGCTGATTCCTTTCTACTACTACTTCAATGAAGTTTATAAATAAACAGTTTATAAACAAACATTACGTATATAAAAAAAGATTAGTAAAAAAGCAAACAAAATAATTAGCAAAAAAAAATTATATTAAAACAATGCTAGAATTGAAAATGATGAATGGATATAATGAATTAAAATAACAAAAAAAAACAAAACTATGTGCATTATTTAGTGGTATGAGGTGTATTGTAAACAATTATATATAAATATATACGTATATATATATATATAAACAAATTTACTATAATTAATTATATTATTGTTTACTAAAGCAAAAAGAAATTAAATAATTAAAAAACAATTATATGAAAAATATATTATGAAATTTATGGCAAAAATATATATTAAAATATATCAAATAAAAATATAAAAAATTCTGCTATTTTGTTATTGTAAAAAAATAAAAATGCTGTGTATCCATTTTCTTTGCTGTGCATTGGTTTTTTAAAACAAAAATAATTCCCCGCCGTTCACTCTATACACTCGGACCATTACAACTATAATAACAACACCACAACAACCAAACAAATTAATATTTGTAGGTAATCATTGCGATTAGAAGTCGTCGAACCCCTTTAACACTGTTTTTTCGTCTTAAACGTTACGAGATCTTGCTGATCACGAATCCTCATACAACAAGGATGGGACGGGGAACGATCTCACGGAGACGATAATAAGATTTGAGAATTATAATAATTTTGCAGAAAACGGAGCCTTTTCTGTTTTCCGTTGGACACAAAAGTTAAGTATTCTACAAGATCAATAACAAGAAAGAGGATAATGAGAGAAAGCAACATAAATTCGATCGATATATAAGAAATCTTTTTGTTTAATTTTTATTTGAATAAAATAATGGTATCGAAAACTATAGCTATTTTACATCAAAAGTAAATCGAGTTTATTCACAAAAAAAAAATTTTTTTTTAAAATTGGTTTTTTTTATTGAAATGAAATCACGTTAATGAAACGTCAATTTGAACAGCGTGGCATCATCGTTACCTTTAAGGACATAATATAGATTCAACAAGAGCGTTAACTTCGGCCTGGCCGACACTTATATACTCTACACCCGCATCTGTCGAATTGATGTCAAAAAGTGGGCGGGTGACACCTACTTTAATTTTATTTACAGGTAATAAATTCTGATCCATTAACTCGTTTACAACAACGGTTTTCTCAATAAACATCTCATTATATGGTATGGTATACCAGTGGGCGGACCACGCCCATTTTTTGAAGTATATTTTCGTCTAAGATGGTGGAGCCGGAAAAAAAAATTTTTGCTTAAAATTCCTTTTACAAGCTGAGAAATTGAGCTCTAAGCACGGACGAATCCATATTCGCTATAAAAAGTAGGCGTGGCACTAGTCCGATTTTTCCCATTTTCAATACCAAACAGCCTATGATGACAAAGAATATTCGTGCCAAATTTGGCGATAGCTTTATTCGTTCTCCCGTAATCGTGATTTCTACAGACAGACAGACAGACAGATGGACGGACAGGGCTAAATCGACTCAGGTGATTCTGAGCCAGAATATATATACTTTCATATACCTGCCACGCCTCCTTTAATGCGTCACAAACGGAAGCACAAAGTGAATATACCCTCATCCCTGCGGGTGTAGGGTATAAAAACGTGATTCCTATAGTAATAATAATAGGAATAATAATGATACGATCATTTCTCAGAAAAAAAGGTTTCATAAACAAAATGTTTAGTATTAAATATATGTACGTATGTATGTACGACGACGCTTAATACTAGAAAACTCGCTTAAAAATATAGTACACTGTGGTCGTATCGTTAGAACAATTACAGCAACAGAAACTTTGTCTTCGTTCCCAAACGCAAGAGTTTAAAGCGAAATTTTCTTGTTCATTTAGAATTATTTACTGGCACTAAAATGAAGAAATAAAAAAAACTACCTTTGCTCTTGCTAAATGATCATCCGCTCCTCCTCCTCCTCCTCAATCTTTTCCATAATTAGCTGTTGCTTTATCGCAAGCGCAAGCGAAACCGCAACCGAACAACATCAACTGAAACGCCACAGTCGCTGTTGCCTACCACCAACTAAACCAAGTCTCAGAGTCCGGTATGGCTGGTCTGCAATTGTTCTATGGAGATAGAGAGCTGCTCCAGACGCTGAACCATTTGCAACATATTCTCTTGTGCTTTCGCTAAATTAAAATCATTGCTATTCTGCAGAGAATCCTCCTCAGCAGCAGCCAATTCGAAATGCAATTTGGCCAGGCTTTCCTGTTGTTCGCGTATCTTCGTCATTTGATCCATGGTGCAGCCGGAGCCTAAAGCGTTCGGGCAAAAGGAAAATATAGGATTTTCCCGGCAAAGCATTTGTAAAGCGTTGAATACAATTGAATTTAACACCTACCGAATGCTTTCAGTTTGCCCGAATGAAAATCTTCCAGCAAGCCTAAGAGAGCGCGCTCCATATGCTTCACATCCGGAACTTCTGAGACAAAGGAATGATGCTTTATCGGTCGATCATCGAATTTATCACATTGCTGCTGGCTACTGCTATTCAGTTGTGGAGGAGTGCCTAACGCATAAGCTGTGGAAGGTTTGCGTGCTCGATTATTGTTGCTGCCATTGTCATCAGCAAAGTCAACACAGTCGTCCGCGTCGTTGTTGTTGGTGTTCGTCGACTTGATGTGAGTGTGGTGGCTGCTAATGCTATTGTGGCTGCTTCCAAGTTTTTCGTTATCTTCACAGAGGTGATAACAATAAACATCATCACCGCCACGCCACCGACACCAAAACATGTTATATGAATGATTATGTTTTTCCAAATTATCACAACAAAATCGAATACGATACGAAAAAATTAAATTGGAAAAAATAGAAGTGTACATAAGAAAATAAATGAAATAAAAATTAAGCAAACCTATTCTGAATTAGTTTTTGAAGGGATTCCAGATCAGATCGGATGGGAATGAACTATGAATTTTCGGACTTAATTTCAAAATACATAATACAAAAAGCCGTTTACTATTGAAGCAAACTGCACTATATTTCACTAGATTTACGCTCTGGACAAAATTGTACAAAAATATAATCAGGACAAGGAAAAGGATAACCCAAAATACGCACGAATAACTACATACGAGTATAACAAAAAAAAACACCATATAAATAATGGAACAAACAATTCTCCATTAAAATCTAAAACAAAACCTAAAAGGGAAACTATATTAAAATGTAAAGTATAAACTATACTCGTGTGTATGCAGACAACAATGAACCAGCGACGGACGCGAACAATGTGCTTCCGAAAACTGATCCATACTCAGCGCAACCCATTCCCCAGCACTGCGCCATGCTTCTACTCCTCCATCAGAATCACAAATCTCAGCACTTAGAGACATGCCAATTCAAAAGGCTTGAAATACTCTCAAACCCTTGCAATTTTACCTTTTAGTAGTTTACGTGGTCGTGACTTGAACTCGAAACGTTCCTCAGCGCCGTGCAATTGCGGACGTTGCCGACGCTCATTAATGTAGGTAACCTTGGCAGAGTTTTGTCCCTTATCGGATGTAGTGCGATCAATCGAGCACGAGACAGAATTACGGCTGCGGGTGGTGTCCCCGCTGGAAACACTTTTTATCTGATTTTGAAATTGAACCCACCCAAAATTAATACAAACTTGAAAATAATTATTACTGTTAAGAACATGTACTTACATGTACTTTTGGCACCGCAACGGGAGAGGCAGGTGTTGGCGCTGATTTAGGTGCACTCTGTGGTGCTGTCGTTACTTGGCTTGTAGGTTCTTCTTCCGTTTCCACATCGTTGGGAACAAGCTTTTGTCGCTCAACCACTTCATCGTTGGGCTCCATATTACTTATTTTGAAGCAAAAATGTTCACTGCTTTTGTAAAAATTTCATTTGGTTGTAGCCACCCAGTAACTACAACTAAATTTGTTAAAATGGTCTTACTTGTATTAACAACTTATCAATTATGTTATTTGATTCATTAACGGCTACATTATTAAAGATAAAGCTCACAAATCAAAGAAAATTTATTATTATAAAAATACTAGTTTCCACTCCGCACGAAAAATGTCGAAAAGTTCACATGAAACACCCAAAACAGTTTGAGGTAAACTGTAGTATTCCTATAATTAAGAGCGTAGCCACCGTTCAGCAATATTGGTACAATTTTACACCAACAATCATGCTTGAAGTATGAAAAATTTGCATAAAGATGAAATAAAAAAAATTAATCTGATTAATATAATAGCCATATTCCGTAAGAATCACACGACACGATTCTCGCCTTTTTATTTTATTCCCAAAAATTTGCTGTTGTTGACCAGCCAAAACTCGGAAATTAAAAATAACTAACAGTCAAAAATCGTGTGGTGGGGTAGTTTATTTCTTTACAAACTTCGTTTACAACTTTATAATACAATCCCCACAAAGTAGACAAAGACTAGTCGGCAGGATTGTCTGCCTTGTGAGAATACGGGATAAGGCCAGAATATTTTTGTGTAAAGAAGATATTTGTACCATCGTTTAAATAAAATAATCTTCCGCTATTGTGCTCTAGTTTTTAAATATTTCATAAATAAATAACTTTTTCTATAAATAAATATGTTTAAAAATTTATAAGTATATAAAACATATAAACATATTTGTTTATAGGAAAAGTGGCTTAAATATTTAGTTGATTCTTATTATTTTGCCAGAATTTCCATATGAAGATAACAGTATACAATAAATTATATCATTGAAATGGCAGGAAACTAACCCATTAAGAGTAATAGACAATGAATGCATCTTTAAAATGGAGAAATCTTCGATTTTTTTTATACTCCAGAAGTTCCACTCCTAGCCAAGCTCTAGTTGAAGTTCTCTTATTAAACCGATAAGACAAAAATTCATTAAAACAGTATTAATATAAACTTTTTTATTCCTTTTCAATGTATGTCAGTATCATACAAACACCTACATTTACAATTGATATTAGTCATAACATATTATTTAACCCTTTTTCTTGAATCCTAAGTCATAAATCATCTTCAGGACTCCTAACATACCAAGTCCGCACAAACCAACCGTTATTCCGAAAAGTACCCTATCGGCTGGACCGCCTTTTAGAAAAACAGGTAAACCGTTCGGATCCTTGAATAAAGAGCATTAAGCAAAAGGATAAAATTTTGTAACCTAAATTATTTACATACTTGAAATTTTTTTACGTTATTTGCAAATCGTTCCGGTAAAACCATGATTATGTAATTCTGTGAAGGAAAAAGCGATGGGAATAAAAACGGATTATTTATACTTTTCAAGAAATTATTCGGTACAATATTTTCTGAATATCATACTTGAGAATTATTAAAGAATTTTTCAAAGAAAATTATTCACTACACTGTAATTAAATAACAAAATTCCGCACATATAAATAATTACAATTTCTCAGCGCAGCAAATGAAGCGAATAGATTTCTGAACCTATTGCCACTGAACCAAGTAGAAGTACTTATTTAATTTGTTCTAAAAATAATTTCTTTCATCTTTATTGAAGTTGCAACAATTGTTTTTGTACCTACATATAGTTATTCTGTTTAGGTGAGAATCTTTGCTGTCTTGCATTTCCTCTAACTCGTTCCTTCAAATGTATGTATATTCGAAAGTGTGCGAATATTAACAGTTGGGTATGAAGAATTTTTTTGGAATTTTTTATTCTAACACTGGCTGGAATGATAAGCAATAACCGAAATTCAAATAATTTATTTCTCGTTTCTATTTTACAACAAAATCATCTCACAGTAAGGATCTTGTTGACTAATTCATTTACTTAATTCTCAATTTCTCTATTTCAAACCATTCTGTAATGTATAACTGTAAAGGCTATTTATGATAATAACCTATTATAATTTTAGGTTTTAATTTGTTCCGTTGTAATTAATATATACAAAAAGATTTACATCTTAAATAAATGTTAAATATGTAGTTTTATTTTTTGACAACAATCACAAAATTCCCTTTGTCGCATAATGAACCTCTATATGTAGTACATTAAAAAACGGAACATTAAGCATTAAACACAATCAGAGCAGCGAGATGCAACTTCATTTCTCAACTGTCAAAATTACATGGGCTCTTATGGAGATCGAGAAAAAAGTTTGATTTCCATTTTTCTGCCCTTACTTGCTGCTGAATCTTCAATTTGCTGTCGAGCTAATTCGAATTTTGACAGCAGCAAAACGCATTTTTGTTGTTTTACACAGCTGTTTGTAAACGAACGAAATTTTTTCATTTGATTTTCTCATATGCAATTTTTTGCTGCCAGAAGATGCTGCTCTGCCATTTGGTTTAACGATACGCTATTTCTTGCAGCCCTAACTTAAAGTTGCTTCTCGCTGATGTGATTGTATTTAATGCTTTAGTAGGACCAACGTGCGAAATTTAAATCTGGTCATGCCGTAAGAACGAGTGGGTTTGACGTAATATTTGACGTCTTCTTATTTGATTTATGCAGCTAGGGTCGTAAAGTTTTGAAAAAAAAAAAACTGAGAGGAACTGATTGCGATTTTACCATCTCGTGCAGAACAAATAAAATATATAGTGTAATTTTTAAAAAAACTGGTAGCTTTATTCCAGTAAGTAAAAGTTTCCAAATCCGAAAAGCGATTAAAAATTCAATCGAGTATATATATACATATAGCTAAGAATCGAAGTGTGAATAGTGAATTGGATTTTTTCCAATTCCAAATTACTGGAGTTGTAACACTCAAAGGGGGTCGGTCGGCACTTAATGTGCAAAAAGAAAAAAAAAAAATTACATAAAATAGACAAAAAAGAAAGGGAAGATCATTAAAGTATGTATGGAAATTGTTTGTGGGTACTTATGTTACATTGTAGAGCCTGAAACATATACCAAAAGACTGTCGTTAAATCGGTATTTATCTAATTAGCCCTATTAAAACCGTCGACAGCAAAACTGCATACAACCTGGATAGGCCTACACCACTAATACGCCATGGAGGAAGTTACGCTCAATGAGACCGAATCGCGATATTTTGCGGATCTCTTCCTTTGCTGTGACGTTGAGAAAACAGGCAAAATACCGATGCTGAAAGCTATGGAGCTTTACCGATCGGCAAATCTATCGAACGACACTATTCGTGAGGTAAGAATTGAAAAAACATCCGCTTTAGTTCTAAAGGGAGAAATTCTTGTTCCCAAAGATAACATCATTATCCGGCATACCGCACACCGCGCTTCACATTTCGCGCGCTCAATTCTATGCTAGCCTAAAGCTAATAGCCGCCCATCAGGCGTCCATGCCGCTGCGGCAGGAACTCATTGCCGCTACAGTGCAGATGCCATTGCCCCGTTTCTGTTGGAAGGACTCTGCCGGCGGTGCGGATATGATGCCAGCCGCTTCAGGCGCATTGCTAACTATTAACATGGCGGCGAACCAGGCGAATGGCATAAATTCCCGGCAGCCACCAGTAGCAGATCGTAGAAATTCTTTGCCGCGTCGCAGCGAGTGGATCGAACCCGTTGCGGCGGCGGCAGCGTCTGGTTCACGCCGTAGCTCAGCAATATGCGCAGCTATTCAGCAACAGCAATTGATTGCACAGCATTCCGATGTGCATAGCACCGATTCCGATGTGGAACAAAATGAATCAAGCGGTTGCGGTGGCGAAGCGGGCGGTAGTAGCGGAAGGGAGGAAACGGTGAGGGAGTCAGTTAATGTTTTCATATATCTCAACAACCAATGCGTGTATACCTTTAATAGCGGCGCCGAGGTGGCTCACCGGAGGCCTGGAGCACAAACAGTGATAGCCCCACACCGACGAATAGTGTTGCTGAGCGTCCATGGGCCAAAGAGACGATTTGGCATGGCTTGTTAGGTGATGAACACAGACAACTGTTGGGCACTGAAGAGGAATCATCCGATCGTCACAGCAGTGACGACGATCACGAAACTGACCTGGAGAGTGTGTACCAAATAACACCAGAACAGCGCGAGTATTACTTCAAGCAGTTCAAGGCGGTCCAACATGATCCGAATGGTTTGCTCTCTGGTCATGTGGCACGGTATGAAATGTGTTAAATGCAGTAGTCAGCATATGCACTCACTTATGTTGACATTTTTTCTTCTAAACTCAGTGTTTTCTTTGAGAAGTCGCGTATACCGGTGGAAGAACTGCGTCACATCTGGCAACTTTGCGATGTTACACGCGATGGAGCACTCAGTTTGGCTGAGTTTACTGCTGCCATGCATTTGGTGGTGTTGCGCCGCAATAATATACCACTGCCGACCGTCTTACCTGCTTGCTTGCATCCAAACGTGCTGCAACATTCATCGCTAACATCCCAGATGCTGACGCATGAACCCCCGGAGGCCGATCTACTGCATTTGAACGATGACGACGACGACGACGGGGACAATACCGACAATACATTAATCGTCAACTCGATGGCCGCAGTAACGATGGGCGGAGTAAGAGCAGCGGAGAAGTGTGTCATGACTTTAAGTACACTGTCAGCTTCATCTCAGGTGGGCGGGGAGGGGCCGCTTATTTCTTAGAGATTTAAAGAATGCTGATCTCAAATTTGTTCAACTTCTAGATCAGCACGAACTCAAGACAGGCGGCTGTGACGGCTTTAACACCGCCACCGCTGCCGCCGCCAGTACAAAATCGAAGTATTTCGAATTCACCCAACCTGGAGCCGCATGTCACGTCGCCCATTGTGCCACAAACCACCGCCAATGCCATGGTGAAACCGAAGGAGCGACAAGTCTGGGTTGGGGTAATAACAATAACACGAACTCCCCCAAATTTTTTAATTACCACAAAAATTTGTTTTCGCAGGATGCGCCGCCGAATCAATGGACCAAATTTACAGAATCTCCGACATCAAATGTTTCTAGTCCTGGACCTAAACCGGTGAATTTTGATATGCAACGCACTGCACAAGCGGTCGTATCCGATCCTCAAATTTTACATCCAGTACCATTGCGTGTAACGCCTGTTGGTGGGTGGCGAGCTTAAAAGCACCCCGTAATTGTATTCGCCTTAAGTGTATTTCCATCTTCCATTCGTAGCTGGCTCCATTAATGCCGGAGAGAGAGAGGCGGCGCCTGCCGAAACAGAGCAGCCGGCACGCAAAACGGATGGCGGCATGCGAGATACCAGTCCCAAGCAAGCAAACATGGCCAATAACAGCGCCTCCACGCAGGCGCCGATCACATCAACATCACTTCAACGGGACGCATTACTAAATAATGACTTGCGTGCTATACAGCGACCTCAAGCGAAGAAGTTGCCCGTTAAAAACGTTGGTGCTTTGCCGCCGCCACCACAGCGTGAGTCGAGCATTGGCGGTGTCGGCAATGGGAGTGGAGCTGGCGACGAGTTGCTGCCGCTGCCGTTGCCGCCGACGGCTGCGGCTGCTATTGTCACCACCCCCCTCGCAACACATATGGGCCTGAATGGTAACCAATATTTGGCTTCGAATAAAAAGGATCCACCGCCGTTGCCACCGCCCAGACCACATCGTCATGGCCGCAGCAGTAGTCTCGACCTGAACAAATTTAAAATATCAGCCCCAAATGGACAGCAACCAGAGGTTTGTGCAAAAAGTTTTACCCTTTTTTGTTGTTTGATTCTTTACTTGAGATACATATTTGCATTGTTTACTTTGAAGATAATAGCACAAGCTAGTTTCGATTTACAAACCACAACCGGATTTGCTGATTTCACACAGTTTCCCGAAGATAGCTCTGCTAGTATCGTAAGTGGTATTTAAAATTATTATAATGCACAGCAGTGGCGTATTTAGCTTCCTCTTTTTTTTGGAAGCGTGGGGGGAATGGACTTCAAGTTATTTCAGTTCCAAAGTTTTAGAATTCTTGTAAAATAATGAAAAGAAAAAAAAATTAAAACCAATTAAATAAAAAATAAAAAAAATCGTATAACGTATACGATAATAAAACATGGTATCGAAAAAGGAGTTATTGTTAACTCGTCCTAAGATTTCTGTTATTGTGAACTTGTTCCGTAAAATTTTTTGACAGATTTCATAATTTATATTAAATTCAAACTTTCAAATTTTTGAAATTTACAACAAATTTTTAATTATTACTACCAAAGCAAAATTAAACCCGACTTTAAAAAATACTCTACTTTAAATTTCTTTATTACTAAGTCTGAATATTTTTAAAAATATTTACTAATGTCAAATATATGTGTTTTTTAAATTTCTTTCCTCAAAGTGGGCGTGGGTAGTTAGTAAATACTAAATATTGCATTGTTTACTAAATATTGCATTGCAGTTTATACTAAATATTGCATTGCATTGTTCTGAGTTTAGATTTCGAGTTTCCAGCTCATCGGGAACCTCGTTTAAAATTAATTTCAATATTTGTAGCTTTCACAATGGGTCCCAATTCTGTCCTTTAAGTGGGCGTGAGTGGTTAATTTATGGTTTATGGTGCATTGTCATCTAGTTCTGAGCTACGATTAAAATTTCGAGCCTCCAGCTCATCGGAAAGTTAGTTTAAAATGTATACCAAACATGAATGAAAGCGACCTAAGAAAACTTTTTAAAAAAGGAAAGAAAGACATAATAATTTTATAGAAAGCTAAAAATTTTAACTTTCTTCAAAGCCCGCAGTCACCTACTGAGAGACCATTTCTCAAGACCAATGCCCCCTGCCCCCCTCCAACCCTTAAATTCGACACTGTAATATGCCGAATGTGAAAGACATTTTCGGTTATATAAAAAATGTGCTTCTATTTTCAGCACGAGGCGGCGGCAGTTATTGAACAAAACATGTACTCTCTGCCCCCCCAACAAGTCGTGGCCACAGCTCCTCCTGCTACGTCTACGAATACTGCAAGCACAGTACCACCGCTACGATTTACACTACAGACCAATCAACGCGTCTCTGCCTTTGAAGTATACCGTAAGCCGGCTACCCCACGAAACTCACAGTCACCGCAACCACAACAGACACAGTCGCAGCCACAAGCATCATCTGCTATAATCAACGATTGCGAATCTACTCAACAGCAACAACAAAAACAACAGCAACTAGCCGTATTAAATAAACTTCCCACTCATATACCACTACCGGCAGCAGCAGCAGCCCCTGCCGCACCATACAATAATTATATACCGAATGCAGATTTATATGAAAGACGCGTTAACGCCATCAGTGAGACTCTGAAACATGTCTCATTTAAGCCTGACAATAATACTTGCGAAGTGCTGCGACATTTGCGTGAGCAGAACAATCTATTACAACGTATTTGCAATGATCTAAGCGATGAGTTACTCACGGTTCAAACGCAAAAGGAAGAAATGCGTTTGAAACTGGAAGCACTAACGCTCGCCAACGATGCTACCAGTTCTGTGGATGGTGGTTCGGTTGCGATGGGAGCTTCTGCTGCTGTGGGAGGTACAAATTTCCAGGCGGCTCCACCACGTACTTGTTCCTCCATTTCGGCGCCTGTTATGGCAAATGTCACCGGCGGCTCTGGCAGCTCCGGAGTACATTCGAATGTTTAATTGGTTTAAGCTAAGAAGCGGAAAAATTTTATAAGTATCAATTCATTGATCTACGATTATCTGACTAGTTTTAAGAGATTTTAAGATAATAGAACGGCAACTACCAGAGTGGCATATTAAGAGGATTTTTAATTTTCCATATTTTCTCTTTTCTAGTATTCTTTAGTTTAGCGTTAGAAGATTGAAGTTGAAGATGAATCTTGAAGCAATCACATAAAATAATTAAGTGTAAAAATGCAAATTGCAATGAATTGAGCTGTTAAATTCTAACGAATCGCTATAACATCAGCATAGTACAAGCCTTACGCCAATGGCGTATGGAGGTATTAAGTTAAAAACCTCCAAAAAAGCACACACCGATTTTCGATTTAGAACTTGATTGGTTCTGTGGAATTTTTCGACGATAATGTGTTATTAAAAATTGTATTGCAATTTCTACGGAAATCAATACGTAAAGCTAGAATTGAGTTTCAAATTGAAAGAAGGAAAAACAAATAGTAAAATTGTTTAAGGCTTGAAAGTATCTCACTCATTTCTTCTTCACTTTGTAGGAATCGGAATCGTGTGTGGGTGGATGTGTGTATGGCAGAATATGAAGTATGTTTTTAAAAGGACACCGAGCAATGCATACGTATTAGAGGGCTGCATGAGACGTCTCTTCTGGTTGAAGACGTCTTGTAAGTTTCAGTGGTTGTCTGAAATGTTTTCACTGTTTCCAAAAGCGATGACTTTTGGAAGCGCTGATGAAAAAATTGCCACATATGCTTCCGATAGTCACAGCTTGATTCGAAATCGAATGAAAGTACTATATTAACGCAAAAAAGTTGCTATGCCACTTTCGAATCATTCGAGACGTCTCATGCAGCCCTCTAATACGTATATTCATTAACATTTTATAATTGCTATATTCTTTGCAAACTTAATAGAAGTTGTATTTTTCTACTCTAACAAAAAACCTAGAATTTTATAATTTCTTAATAAATTTATTTATTTAATACTATAATTATACATACATACTATATATAAACTCTACTAAAAACAAAGAGGAAGAAACGCAAAGAAATACTTACGAAAAAGAGCTATTCATTCCGGTAATGAAGTAAGTTTTGATTAAATATAATGTATGCAATATATACACATATATAAGTATATATTGCTTTTATACTTTCTTCTTTTATGCTCTTCTTTCAATAAAAACTTTACTATTAACCTTAAAGGTATGTAAAGATAAAGAAAAAAGGAAAAAAAAAACAAAAAACTTTGTTAAGACAAATTAAGCAGCAACAAATTAAGATGTTTTTCTGATAATTTTGTGGAGGGGAAAAGTAAATGTTATAGAAGGCGTGTATTATTCCATTATGCTTTGAGCTCCATAATGCGCGGCTAAAATGCGTTAAATACAATAGAAAAACATGGCTTAGTTCTTGGTATAAAAAACTTTTACAATCTAAAACATAGAAGAGAAAAAAGTGATTTTGAATTTTCTCTGAATTACTATAGATTAACGAATAATGAAATAGAGAGAACAATAACCTCTGGCTCGTTTTACAATTGCTCTTCTTCCACTCACTTCAGTTCCATAAAAGGAATTTTATGGTTTTTATGAATGAATTTTAAAGTATAAATAAATAAATTTATTTTACTTCTGAAATTTGTTACATTTCGTTCTAATTGAGGGCGGCCGGCCTCATACTGCTACGGTATAGAAACGTAGTTGTAAATTGGATTGTACACAACACAACTTCAGCTATTTAATCTACAACAACAAACAGCTATATAAACAACTAACAATACGAATGAAAATGTCTCAACTGTCTTTTTTTTTTTAAAAGTATCTTCTCGCTTGTAAAATGTTTTGTTCCTTTGATTTTTTGACACATTATGTTCCGTTTTTTATGGAACGTACTCGTATGTTTGTATGTTCATTTGAATGCAATTTCTTAATTATATTTCGTTGAACTAAGAGTTACTTATTAAGGTAAAATACACTGATAAAAAAAAAACAAACCTTAATGGATTTAAATAATTGTTATAAACATAATTTATAATGTATTAAAACCACTATCACTAAATAATTCATTATTTAATGTTGTTCATTAACATAATTAAAAATTGTTTTTGATTAAACACGTATGTATGTCTTATTAACAATAATTTAATGTTGCCATTTATTAACTAAAAAAGCTAGTTGATTTTATTGCTGTTGTAAGAAAACAACTATGCACATTAATATGCAATAATTAAAAGCACTGACGCACGTGTTGTTGTTGTTGGTGCAGTGCAAAAACTATATACATACATATGTATATAAACTCAGTGCATTTCAATGAAACAACAAGAAGAGTTGGATTCATTTAAATAAATTGGATGATTAATTATTTAATTTTTTTTTATATCAAATGTAAATGCCATTTGTTTAAAAACAATTTCACCCAATTAACAACACACATTTGAAAATATGAATTCAAATTTGAAACAATATTAACAAACGTAAGCAAGTTATTTCATTTAAAATAAATAAAGCTTAATTTAAATTTAAAACTGTTTTATTATGTATTTACTTTCTACACGTTTTAATGTTTATTATAATATAAAATTTTAGATTGTACAAAATGAGCTTTTAAAAAACAAGTATCCTAAATTTTGTTTAAAAGCTAGATTTTAAAAGCTAGATCAATCTAGATTTACTAAAAACTTACGTGGTAAATCTTTAAATGTTATACAAAATTCTTTTTCTCTACAAAATAGCGTTCTACAGAATTTAATATTTCTCTAACAAAACCAAAAATAATTCATTAAAAAATTAATTACTTTCCTTATTTTTTTAAAATAATCTAAGTTCTATAGTGATCTTGAGGATATTAAAAAAAAAGTAATATACATACATACATATAATATCCGGCCAAGTAACTCTCTCACTTTCTATAGTCTTAATAAATTCAATCAATAAATTTTAAATGAAACTAAGAAAAATACATGAAAAGAATTAAGTTTTATAAAACTCTGACAAATACTAAAGGAAGAAAAAGTATGAGAAAGTATGTTCGCAAAATATAAATATTAAATCGATTTATAACAAAAATAATTGTTAAATTCTTTAATAATAGATGACAGAAAAAAACTAATACTTGAAATAGCTTTAGATGATCCCTAGGGGCGAATAAAATCGTATGTATTTATAAATAACAAAATGTATAACTCATTTATTAATCATAGCAAATATACCTAAATAAATAAAAGGAAAAAATAAATTACAATAGTAATTTAATAAACAAAAATTATTTCATTTTAGATTTTATTAGTTTCACAAAAATTCTGTGGTAAAAGGTATTTTTAATCTTTTTTTTTAAGAGGGCTTAGCTTATCCATTTAAGCTCTGATGTACCTCTAACTTGGCTCGTATTTAAATAGGTTATTAATCATTGATTGAGCTGACAATAAATAAAGAGTTTTTGACTCTTGAAATTTTTTGATTATCAAATAAACTATGTTGTAGAAAATAAATTTTCTAAAATTACTCTATATTGTTTTCTTCATTTTGAAGTTGTCCTACACTATTTTGTATTTGCAAATAGATAATGTGGAAATTTGCACTTATTGCGGAAATACTGTCAGAGCTGCCAGCCTACATTCTCTTTCCCTACATCTTGATCCATGCACAAATGTGCTAAATTTAAACTAAATTTTGTGTAGAAAATTATTGAGAAGCGTTCATGTACCGATAGAAATGAGAAATTGTGAGAATAATTTACCTCAGAAAAAAGTAATGCTCTAATAATTTCCACCTTGCATCTAAAGTACAATATTTATTTAAATATGTACATACTTCCTTAAAGAAAACACTTGCAAGCCGGCACTCTAATGTAAATTGCCTTAAAACCACTATTTATGCGGCGTGCGGCTGTCAGTTGTCAAATATTAATTACAGCCAATCCGAGGTGGAATAATATAATTCGCCTGCGATGCGGCTTTGCTAATTATTGAGAAAGGAATGGTATTTAAAAAATCTAATAAATGTGGCTTAAGTGAAAATATAAACGGTAGAAACTAAATTAACTTGCTTTTAACGAACATTGTTACGATTTTCGGACACAGAACGAAGGCAAATCAGATCAAGGATATTGAAATCGTTAGGTGCTCGCTCGCTCTGCATAATAAAAGCCGAGAATATTGAAAATCTCTGAGCAAAGAATAAAATAAATCCAGGTGAATCCGAGCCGAGCGGCTCTAATAATTTCAACTAACCAGGAAAGCATAAAGTTTCCTTTTAATAAATGCTAATAGCACTGTTGGCAGTGCTTGTTTTAATCAAAAAATTACTGGGCAAATTGCACAAACGCCGAGTCGCACCAATAACCATTAAACGTAGAATAGCCAACTTCTCAAAAAGCGAAAGTCATTCAAACAACGCAACAACAAATAAAGAAGACGACGAGGTGCCCTTAGCGTTGAAAGAAACAATGAGCAACTTTCTGGGGCAGCAACTATCAGCTGCTGCATGCGCAATAAATGATACCATTCCGTCGGACGCAATCACTTCCAATACAGCTGGTGGCGGCTCTGTTGTGTGAGTCTTATAGCCAATTTTAGGAGCACTCTTATTATAGAGCTGCAGTTATTTTTTATCTGTTTTTCAGAGTTTTTAAAGCTGGCGAAAAGCAATGCTGTCACGAAATATACGATCGGAATGTTAAAGTGGTCTGCAGCGCTGGCAATCATGATCATGGTTCCTCCAAAGTCAAACTAAAGAACATTGTCGATTACAAATGGGAGATGAAAAACTATCCCGGTCATCTAATCGCAGTTCACATTGATGGAAAACACATTGCTTACGTCATCAACGGTGAGATGGAAGCAAATTCTGATTAACCATTTAGTTAGATTTTGTAACTATGACTTAAAAAAGCAGAAGCAATTGAAAGGAAACCACCTGAATAATTACTTTTTCTATTACAGTTTTTTATTAGTTTTCTAACGCTGCATAATAACACAGTTCATTTGTTTTGCAAAATTATTTCCATTTTTCCATTTAATGAAATATAATTAAATTTAGTTAACAGTAAACTATCACGAATGGAGGGAATGGTGCGTGTTGTCAATGCTCATTCTGGCTTGCGTGCCTTGATTAAGGGCATGTCCGGTGAGGTGCTCGACTTGCAGTTTGCGCACATCGAAAAGGAACGCATTCTGGCCTCCATCGATCAGAGTTCGTTGTACGTGCATAAGATCAGTGTGCTGGACGACAATCTGCTTTGTAACTTGATCATCAAAGTGGAAGATCCTCTAAAGAATTACACACCAAAATACGATAAAATATCTTGGTGCCCATATGTTGAGTGTCCCGCAGACGATGACGAAGACAGCAGCCAGTTGATAGTCTGGGCACGAGGCTGCATGTTTCAGTGCTTCAACATCAGCTTGATTGTGGAAGAGCATGGCGTAAGAACTAAAAAAATAAACATCATTCTTCATTTTCGTTATCCGTTTGTAATAACCATCGTCATCATTTCGTTTACAATGTGTTTATGTAGATCGGTAAAATTCATCCTAATGCGAACAATGCTGGCTACTTGAAATTCAGTGACGACAGCGTAATGATCTCGTGGGTGGCGCTGTCTCCGGACGGCACAACGCTCGGCGTGGGTAGTGTGGATGGCCTGATACGTTTCTATCAGGTGTACTTCCATGAGAAGGAGCCACGCTGCCTGCACCACTGGAAGCCGCACAATGGCAAACCGGTGTCATCTTTTTTCTTTCTCGACAACTTGACGAGGAATTCAGCCGAGTAAGTTTAACACAAGGAAAGTATGTTAAATGGCATTTACTCTTAATCTTGTTGGTTTTAGCACCTATTGGAAGTATGCCATTACTGGGGCGGCCAATAATACCGAATTTAAAGTTTGGGATTGTGGCACTTGGGATTGCTTGCAGACGCTGACAATGACCGGCGCCAGCGAAGACAAGAAATTGTGTTTTATTGCGGAGCTCGATCGCACCTCCAACTACATGGTGATTTCCAATTTGGACACGCGCACTTGCTACGTCTTGCAGATAGTGAATACCAGCAACGCCACGGCCAACGCCACTGGCGTCATTAGCGAACCTGACAGTAATGGCGCGAAAGATAGCAGCGGCGGCAGCAGCAGCCTAACCAGCTGCAGCAGTAGCATGATGCCACTGAGCAAGCTGAAGCGCCCCGCCAAGCATCGTGTCTACATCAAGAGCATTGCAGAGTTTCCACTGTCGTCGGGCATACTCTCGTTCTCGATCGTCGACGCCGCTGTACGGCGCTACAAGTGCGCCAACGAAAACTATTTGTGCGACGAATACGACGACTATGACGAGGAGACGAACTCCATTTATTGTGTGGTGGTGCGCATGTTTATAGTGCAATCGAAGAGCATGCAAGACTGTCACATTCTCTACCAGCCGACGGTCTCCGAAACGTCTGATGTGCGTAGCACGCTCTCCAGTGAAAGCACTGCAGTCGGATCGAAGGAAGCGTCACTTGTTGGCAGCAACGTGTCAGCGGCCGCAGAAGCCGCCGGTATTGTTTTATCTAAAAGCACTAAAACCCAATTGGCCGGCTTAAATAATGAGCAGGATTTAGATGATGCCATTGAGTTGGTGGTCGATGAGGATGATGAAGATGACGATGACGACGATGGTAATGACAATGCTGTCGGCAGGCAACGCATAAAACCGGAAAAATCAGAAGGTAATGCCTTGGAGGTATTGCTGGGCATTGCCGCTTCCGCTGCGTCCAATCCACTGACTGTGCACACAAATGCCAGTGTGTGCTCCTCGTCGGTGGTGGCTGCAGCGGCGGCGGCGCCTTCCGCTTGCGCAAACATCAAGACTGAATCACGCAATGCTTCACCTCAAGTCTCCACCACGAGCGGCTATAGTCAAGTTAATCTAATGACGCCGGATGCATTTAGCGCCACAAGTGGTGAGTGGCACTAGCTTCTAGCTTCATTAATTAAAGTGAAATAATTTCCGTAAATGCATTTATTTTTTTATTTAGAGAAAAAAACTCCGGAATGTGTCAGCTCGGAGGTGCTCAATACAATTCTTATGCTGGCCAGTGTTACTGGGTCGGCGGCGGTGCCCTCGAGCAAACCGGATGGCATAAATCTTT
The DNA here is from genome assembly GCA_949752815.1 of Conops quadrifasciatus. NCBI lineage: Eukaryota > Metazoa > Arthropoda > Insecta > Diptera > Conopidae > Conops > Conops quadrifasciatus. The sequence goes on along the minus strand of OX457080.1, from coordinate 19,146,891 downwards.
TGAATTTGGTAAACAATAAAATTATAGAAGATCAAGAGCAGCAAAAACTACAACTCAAACAAACCTTGGAGTCTCAGAAAAAATTTATTGGTACTTTAATTAAATTTTAGCTTTTTAAATGACTTGAAAGATTTTAATAATTATAATCCTTTTTACCTAAAATCCTTGGGTCTTAATAATCTCTTCGCTAACAGCTATTGACAACAATTTGAGTCGCAATATTGGCGATAATTTGGCAAGTGGTGGTTCGAGTCCCAGTCGCGAAGTACAGGAAATCATGTCCTTGCAAGATTATGAGAAGAGTTCATTTAGTGGCGATGAGTTACTCGAAGAACCACAAGCCAAGGCAGCCAGCGAATCTACAGTACCAGGTATTTTGAACACTCTAAGTATTGCGGCATTGTTGAAAGTAATAAAATTGCAAAAACTTAAAGAACTAGAAGCCCCGCCCGGCAAATCACAGTCCCTTAAGAATTGGCCGAAAGCGCCCGAAGTGCACAAAGTGACACAAAAGCATTCGGCTGAATTACAAAATGCAGCCAATTTAATATCGCAGGCTGTAAGCGCTTCCAGTGCGGCCAATCTTAACAGCAACAGTCATGTTGCTCCTACGCTGGTCAGCAGCAATGCCGGCGGCGCCAATAGCAACACTAATATTATCGGTAGCAGCAGCAGCAGCACTGGAGGAGTTCCAGTGGATTTGGCAGATATTGGTATCAAAATTAATCAATTATTAGGTAAGGAACTTCTGAATGAATGTAAATTCATTTAAAATAATGCTAAATTGATGGCATCGATTACAATTATCACAGACTTAGTCAAAGTGCAGTCCATGCAAATCAACAACCTCCAATGCGAGATTGCTGACATGAAGAAGTCGAATCCATTGTCCACCGCTAAAGGCATTGCTGAGTTCTCTTTTAAATTGGAAATGCAACTGTCGAAGCTGATGGAACAGTATTTAAAACGTTATGAAGCCGAACATAAGAAGAAGTTGAGCGCATTCATGGCTGGACGGTAAATATATATTTAGATTTTCAGAACGAAACATGGAATGCTGTAGCAAAACGAAACGAATCACATCTATTTCAGTGATGTGCAAAATCGCGAGATGCGTGACAGTTTTCTGCAAATAATGAATCAGTTTATGCTCTCGCAATTGGGCGAGATGGTTTGCAAAGTTTTGACCATCGAGATGCAGCGTCAGTTGTTGCCCATGTTGGCTGCCAAGATCGACAATATGCAGCAGCAAATACAAATTGATGTGACCCAAAAGTTAAGCGCCTTCGATTTGATGATGAAGGAAAATATTGCTCAAGTTTGCAAAAGCAAGGTACTAAAAGGCATTGCACTGCTTCTAGTGAGCTCTGTCTCTCTCTGCACTTCACATAAGCACTACTTATTTATTTGTTTATCAAAAATTTATTCGCAGAATATCATCGATACTTTCGGCAAATCTGTGTTAGTCGGCGTCCAAGGTAGCCTTCAGGCGGCCTTTATCGAATCGATGTCTAGCACTTTGATACCAGCCTACGAAAAGTCATCCCAAAATATGTTCAAACAATTGCACGAAGCATTTTCAGTCGGCATAAAAGAATGTAACTAAAAAAAATCACTTAAGATATAACTTTTCCTATTAATTAATTCTTATTTCTTTTGTGTTCGTGCTTTCGTTTCTCGTAGTTATGGAGCAATTCGATAATTATTTACAACATTTGCAACCCATGCAAGACTCCACTCAGGAGATCCTAAATAAATTCTCCGGCTTCAGACAACACCTGGATTCAATCCTTGTTAAACATCGCAACACCGTGAGCGAAACGATGCTGGAAGCTCGTAAAGACTTCAAAAGCTTGGAAATTTTACTAACTCGGCAAATTCAAGAAACAATCCGTACAGAAGTAAGATATACGTTTTTTCACCCTCACCACGTTTTTTTTAGTTTTCGTATTAGTCTACAGTCTTTATTTATAAATTGTAACGCACTTCAATTTTAAAAAAGGTACGCAAATGCTTTGATAGCCAAGCTATAACAATGCGTTCACAGGCCGGCACACCTGCTCCCGTTTATGACGTACGAGAAACCGTTAAGAACTTCCTTAACCAGGGCCAAATAAACAAAGCTTTCCACTACGCTCTATTGGCCAACGATTTGAATTTGGTTGAGTTCACTTTAAAGAGTGCCGATCACAATGCAGTCTTTACACCGATATGCTGTTTGGAGCAGAAGGTGTTGCTCTCTCTGATACAGCAAATTTCAGCCGATATGAGTAATCATAATGAGGTCAAACAGAAGTATGTTATACGATTTTTAAATAACTAAATAACAAAATAATTACCTTACTTCCTTCCTTTGTTTCCCTCTTAATAGCTATTTGGCCGAGGCTCTGCTGGCCATTGATCCTATGGATCCCATCACGAGTGAACATGCCCCCAAAGTTCTGCAGGAATTATATCGCAATTGCCAAATGTTTTTAATGAATTATCCGAAGAGTCCGCATTGCAGCAATGTACGCATGTTAATGAAGGCGGTACATTCGTACAAGGATCAATTTTAATATACGGGCGGTCTAATATTGGCCGCCACTAGTAATGCATTTAATCAGAAGCCACAAACAAAACAACAACAACAACAGCAACATCAGCAACAACAACAACGTGAAAAACATCAAAGGCTTTCATTCTTGCGTAATGATGGTATTGCTGTGCCGTCGTCGTTGACGTTGGCGTCGTCATCACTAACGTCACAAAATACAAGCCGTCAATCCGACAACCCGTCAGTGGTTTCTGTTTCGACCGCTAACGAACGTAAACTGGAACGTCAGCCGAAACTAATTTTTAGTAACTTAGCATTTCTTGCAGAAGCTCAAGAATACCAACAAAAAACATTCTAATTCTAACAAGGAGGACGTATTTCTTTATATAAAACATTTTTTAAGTTAAGTCTCATCATCGTAGTTATGAAAATGTGTATTAGTTTTATTTTTTTTTTTTCTGCTTCCTGCTTTCCTCCCTCAAACCTTCCCCGCCCCTTCTTGCTCATTATCGCCATAATTCATTTCCAGTTTTGATGTGTTTTTATATTTTAATTTACATTACAAACGATTTTACAAACATGACTGAAAATATTTTTTTTTTTTGTGCGTAAGTAGTTAAAAATTAAAAGCTACAGACAGAACGTGTTGATTTTTTTCGCTTTTCAAATTAATCAAATTAATCGCTTTGTAACAAAACAAGATCGCTCACGAAGTGACTTCGTATTATAAACGATTTACTATTACGTAAAAAAGTATTTATTTCCTCAAATCTATAATCTTATTTCTATAAATAGAAAGACACTACTGCTTTCGATCAATCCGAGAATACGTGATTTATTTCTATATTTCTATATATGTTTCTTATATACAGTTATTAAAAGAAGTGAGAGAAAAACTAAAGCGATGTTAGGAATTAAATTCACTCCTTAAGTAATAACTATTAAAGTAATATAATAAAAGATAATATTGCAAAAAAAAAACGGCGGATAAGTATTTAACTGAAAGCAGAAAAAACCACCATAGATATCTGTTGATTGTGCCATGCTCAAGCATTCAAGCAGAAGGGATTGATTATTTACTGAATATGTTCCAAAAGAAGTGCAGTTTGTTGCACGCAGTAACAACCGCAGCCAGTGGCGCAAACTTCATGTTTCTGCAAATGCGAAAGACACTATAAAAGGGAGGGAGGGTATTTATGGAAGGGGAAAACTACCTCAAACCACTGCTGTATGTGCGCTAAATGACCACCATGCCCGCAAGCTAAACAGGCATTGGTGTTACCTTTCACCGGCAAGCGACAGAGCGCACAGATCAGCACAGGACGTTGGCATGTCGTGCAGGATGGTGTACGCTTTAGTTTATTGCAACCAGTACATTCGGTAACGAATTCTACGCCCTGCTGCATCGGAGCTGCATACATTGTATGCTTGAGGATCTAAAATTGTGTATATTCGAATTTGTAGAATTAGAATTTGAATGAACAGAGAAAGAGAAAATATATGTAACATTTAGTAAAACAATCTCTGTTACTCAATGATTAACATTGAGTGAGCATCGATTTCGATTTCATTTATTCTTGGCGTACCAGCGAACGTTTGGTCAGCAACTGCCAACCCAAAAGAACCTCAGCGTATGCTCTTTTAAACTGATCGAAGAGCGGCATTCTCGCTTTACGTATCAGTGAACAGGAATAACAGTCAGTGCTAAAGGGTTTCCCATCGATCCAATCCAACGAGTCCGACCACGAGTTACTGCGCAGCTGCTTCAATTGCAGCGCCGACGAGGAGCAGCTACTGTTGTTCGAGTGTGAGGCTTGTGTGTCTAACGGCAGAACGGTGTGGTAGGGTGATACAGCCGGCGGCAACTGCGACAGTTTACTCTGATACACTTGAGCCGCCGAGCCGCCCGCACAAAAACCGTCGAACCCGTCTTGCGCCGGCGAGCACTTATGAAAAACGCAGGCCAGCAACACTGCTGTCTGCAAATCGCCTCCCGCCGCGAAGTGTAGTATTAATGCCTCCAATAGAGCCTTCTTAAACGGATCCTTATAGAAGAGCATTCCGTATTGCCTCTCATTCGGTATACTAGCGGTGGCTATAGTTTCAGCCAGTGTCCAAATGGGCACCAAATCCAAACGACCGTTCGCTGCGCAGAGCTGACGATTTTTGCGACAAGTACCGATAATATCATGCTTGTCCAGGCAAGCATCGCGTGCGATTTCGCGACTGATGTTGAGAACCTTGCACAAATCGTAGATGTGGACAATTGTACTGGAGCTAGCCGGCTTCTGAAGCGAGCGATTTTTCGAGTGTTTGGAGCTCATGCGATCTTGCAGATAAAAGGAGGCATTCGAGTCACGATGTGCATAGAGCACAGGCTGTGGACCCATAACGTTGCCCAACAGACCGCCGCTACTTATGGCGGACAGTGTGCGCGGCGTGATGTTCTGATGCCGCAGCGTGAGGCGCTTTGAGTTGAGCATTTGCGCGAAGAAGCTGAGCAGGCCGATAGCATTGAACTTGACGGCAGAGGTGCGTGGAAACGGAATGCAGGCGTCGTGCAAAGCGCCACTCAAAGCACCTTCCAACCGCGGAGACTGCAATCGCAAATGGGATTTATCCGAACCGCCCACGGACTAGAAGGAAAACGGAAATGTGGGTGTAAGAACGTCGTCAAGAGATCTGTCGTAGAAAGAAAACCTTTTTGAGGGCAGTCACCAAAGCACGCAAACACTGCTCCAGACAGGTGCGAGATTTCTTCACCCGCTGCATTGCATGCGTTTTTAGTAATTTCAACAGGCTCACGGACAAGTGGTCGTGAATGGTAGTGCCCTGGCATATGGTGAACTCGGGCCCAATATTCGGACTGGGATAATCGGTAGGAAAAGTTGTCTATGATAAGTAATGAAACCAACGAACAAGAACTAGAAAAAGAGAAGAAAGACGAAATTTAAAAAAGACGGGGGACTAACTTGCAGAACCACAACATGACCGCCGGCACTGATTTTGAAAATTGCATAACGTTTAATGGCATCCAGCACATCGACCTCGACATGCGGAATGTTGGTGTTGAGCAGAGAGAATTCATGATGAAGTGAACAAGTGGGCTGGTCTGTCAAAGATCTGGCGATGGAATCGCTTTTCTGTGTCAACGAGGGCGGTGATGAACGAGACGACACTTGTGAACCGTCCGCCACTTGAGTGGCTGCAGAAGCAGGCGGCAAACGTGGCCGTGGCTGCGAAGAGGTTTCCTGAAGCTGCCGAAATTGTGTTGGCGTTTCTGGAAAACGTTCTTCATTCAGCTCATCGTGCTCAGCTAATGTATCACTGCTGGGCTCGCACAGCTGCAACATAACATCATCAATTTTCCACACACGCAAAGTTCGATCACGTGACCAGGTTACCAGTTCCTATGTATAGTAATGTATGTAAACGAAGCCTGAGCGTGCAGTCCAACTTAGAGATGCTGTAACTTACAATTTCTGAGCAACTCTCCCGGTTCGGACGCCAATCAAAGTCCAATATAACATCGGTATGACCCACGAATGAGCAAACCGGATCGGTCTGCTTGCTGTTGCTCCACAACAGCAGACTATTTCCACCTCGGCCTAGATGTGGCACTATTATGCTGACTAAACCATTTCCAATAGGCTGCAGTGAGCAAAAACACGATCACTCACGGTCTGTCTAACCGAAATTAGTGAATATACTCACCGTATATCTCGCCCGCCACACCGGCGACGAGGTGGTAATGATCTTTTCGGCACGCCGCGGATTATTAACGTCAAAATATTTAACGGTGCCATCTTGACTGGCGGTGGCCAAACAGGTCTCGCGTCGATGCGACCAATTGATACCGTGCACCCTATTAAACAAGGCTTAGCCTCTTAAATTCCCAATTATTAAATTTAATATTACGCCACCTGTTCAAATGAGCCGTAATGTAATGAGTGGGACAGGAGCCTTTTCGTATATCCCAAATACGTAGGTCGCCATCGTGTGCGGCAGCCAAAAGATTGCCCGAAACACGATTGAAGCCCACTTGAGTGGCTCCGGCTGGAAAAGGATGATTTAGGGCGCAATTTGTTGAATTAGGACTTGAAAGTCAATACGACTTACACATGCACACTGCGCTAAGAGACAAAGTCGGCTTTTTAGGATCGCGTAAATCCCATATGTGTGAAAAGGTGTCTATTGAACAGCTCACTAATAGATTCGGATTTTTGGAGTGCCAATCGATATCTGTGACCATACGTGTATGGCCGCGCAGAGAATGAAAATGATGAGGATCTGCAGCGCCCCAGGTTACTATGTCGATGTGCTGACTGGTCTGCGGTGACGCACAAACGCAGAATTATTGAAAAGGAAATTCGTAGGGTATATGAGGCTTACGGCTATAGCACAGAACTCCTGGCGGTTTGGACAGCTGGCGAATTCGGCTGCTGACACTTCATACTTCGAATTCCTGCAGTACTTGCGAAGAGTACCATCATCCTGACCTAAACGTTGAAGTGCCAGATGCCGTCTTTTTAGGGAATATAACTTTTATAATATTGTTATGGGTCTGTTTACGTCTCTTTCTCTTACCTTCCAGCTAGCAGCACCCATTGTCCTGTGTAGTCCACGGACATTGCGGTCGCTTGGGAGTCCCGGTGTTCATACGACTTGTTGCTCTGTCGAACTATACAGGTTTGTTCTTTTTCGCGTTCGCGGTCACGCTCGCGCACTGTGTCTGTCGGTGACATTTTCACTTGCCCAAGAATACGTAAAATCCTTTTAATGTACTTTTATAAGCATACACATTTGGAAGCAATAAATATTTTGTGCTTAACGACGCAAGAAATACACAAATGCAAACATTTATTTCCACTAATGCTAGAGTAAAACTGAAAGTGGAACGAATGTGTGGATACTATGTTATAGGTATATACGTAACATAATATACACTAGCAAATTTCCCCAATTTTAAAAGTATCATTTATAATTTAATTAAACTAACAGCGGAGAATCAATCAGAAAGAGCAGATTTTAATTTGCAATTATTAAATCACCATTGAACGGTTGGTTTTCTTTCCAAATTTAATATCTTATTGTAACAAACCAAAAACATAAAATCTCATGGCAAATCCTAGTTTTCTGTTAACATTTTTCCCTTTGGCTAAAATTCTGTATACAAGTCAGGGACGGCAAGTCTTGGGGATTCCCTGATTTGTGCGAAATTTTCGTATCGGAGAAAAATCGGGGAATGGACTTTTTTTATTGGGGTATTTGAAATTCAGAAATATACAAAATACTCGATGAAAATCTATTACATGAGTTTTTAAAAGAATGGTCTAATTCTCTACAACCCTGTTTATAGAACAATTCATCCCAAGAAATTCATCACGAGCATTTTATAAATCAGCCGGGTATCCAAACTGAATATTATATGAATTTGTATTTCCGTTACGAATGAGTCTTCATAAATACTACAGCGATTTAAAAGAAATAAATTTTCTCATAAGGCTTAAAATACATGTTATCTTAATTTTAATTCCTAATTACACATTTTTGTTTGAAGAAAATATGTTTTTTTCTAAAAAAAATAGTGTTAAAAATCTTAAGTTGCGTTTATTTGTAAAACTAAACATATTTCGATAAAAAGTTATTTTGACATTTTCATTAGCTTTCTAATGGTAGATAAAAAAGTCATTTTCTAAAAGCATCTAAAAACATAAACTGCAATGTTTAAAAATCTCACAGTATAGTGTTCGTGGGATCGTGCTTAAACATAAAGAATAGGCGTCAAACCGATGTTTATTAGCTTATTCAACAAGTGTCGCACCTCATTATCTCTGTAATATTCTTGTTTTCAGTCAGCTGTTTCCGGGGTGTTGTTAATTTCGGGCAGAAATAACAAAATAAATCTTTAGTAACTAGCCTCACTGACTGAGGATATATTTCCCGCTTTCTTTAAGAAAAGAATATTTGCTGTTTTATGATGAATTGGAGTTGTATAAAAAATAGTAATTTCTTTTTAAATTCCTAGTGTCCACAGTGAAGAGTGCTTCGGCGAACACAGCGAAGAGATAGCCATTAAAGGTATTCCAAAGACATACATACATCATCATTCTAATCTCGTAGATTTTTAAATTGTCTACAGATTTGCAGGACTGTTAAGATGAAGGTTGTATTAAATGATTGTGAAATGGATTGCCAAATTCAACAGAAATCGATTTTGAGAGGTAAGTGAAATCAGCCACAAATCGCTATTGGTGTTTAATGTAATGTTTCCACGTCGTTTGTCGTTTGTTGATATCCTTAAAAATCTATAAAAGTGTACTATAGCCCAGCCCGGCTTCAACCAAGATGATTTAACGATTTACTTTTATGCATACATGTACATACGATATTTGTTCTTGTATAAAATTTGACATCTGGTTAGTTACCTTATATTATTAGAATTTCTCTATATATTAGATATTCCTTCATCCAAAAAATCGAATCCATCAAAACGTTCAGCCAAAGCTCTATCTGGCTCCAACAAACGAAAATGTTCCTTTGTGAAGAGTGATGAAATACCCTCAAAGAGGTCTCGCGTAGATGCGAATATCGTTCAAAATGAGGAATTTAAATTTGCTGAAAGTCTGTTTGCCAAAACCAATAGAACAACCAAATTCAGTCAGTTTCTGGATTTTTTAATTAAAACTGAAAGTCTAAAAACACTTAAAGCAAAAGGCATAAAGCTTTCAAATTTGAGGAGTATTTTAGATAAGTCATATACTAATTCTTTGAAGGCTTTCAAAGATTTGTATGATCTTTGGCTGGACGATCAAGGAAATAAAAGAATATATCTAACGATTTTGGAAGAAAATGAAATAAATTTATCCAACGTTTCCAGTATGCTAAGTGGATCAGGTATTGATTCGGCGAAAGCTTTTAAGGATTTATATGAACTGTGGTTTGATGAAAAAGGTCAAAAGACAAAATATTTAAAAACTCTAGGAGAGCATGGAATAAATTTATCCAACATTTCCAGTATCCTAAGTGGAGCGCGTTCTGATACGGCGACAGCTTTTAGGGACTTATATGAACTGTGGTTTGATGAAAACGGTCAAAAGACCATATATTTGAAAACTCTAGGAGAGAATGGCATTAATTTATCAAATATGTCTAGTATATTAAGTAAAGCAGGACCGAATGCAGCGGAAGCTTTTAAGGATTTGTACGAAGTATGGTTTGATGAAAAAGGAAGAAAAACAAAATATCTCCAGACTCTAGAGCAAGAAGGAATAAATCTTCCGAATATGTCTAGTATTTTGAATGGCTCCGGTTCTAGGGCTGCTAAGGCCTTTCGCGATTTGTATTGCTCTTGGTTTAAAGAAGGGGGAGGTAAAACTAGATATTTGAGAACATTGGAAAAAGAGGGAATGAATCTAGGTAATGTATCTAGTATCTTAACTCAAGCGAAAGCAAACGCAGCAAAAGTTTTTGAAGACTTGTTTAACTTATGGTTCGACGAGCGGGGCAATAAAACGCGTTATTTAATATCCTTAGAAAAAGAAGGAATAAATCTAAACAATGTATCCAGCATCTTGAGCGGAGCTGGAGGTAATGCCACGAAGGCGTTTACAGCTTTGTTTGACATGTGGTTCGATGTGAATGGAAGAAAAACGAATTACTTAAAAACTTTGCAAAAGCAAGAGATAAATTTACCTAATATATCCAGTATCCTGCGTCGGGCGGGTTCGAATGCTGCGAAAGCTTTTAAAAATCTATACGATCTTTGGTTCGATGCGGAGGGGAATAAAACTCAGTACTTAAGATCATTCGAAAACGAAGGGATAAGTCTAGCCAATCTCTCAGACATTCTTTGTGGAGCCGGTTCTAATGCGGCAAAGGCTTTCAAAGACTTATGCGATTTATTATTCGATGCAGAAGCAAAGAGAACACCATATTTGGAAGCTTTGAAGAAGGAAGAAATAAATATTGCTAGTGTATCTACTCTTTTAAGTGGAGCCGGTGAAAATGCCGCGAAATCCTTTATGAAGTTGCATGATTTATGGTTTGCAGAAAGAAAGCCGCAATATGCTCTTTGGTTCGCTGGTGAAGGTAATAAGACTCACTACTTAAAAATGCTCGAAGAAGGAGGAGTCAGTTTGACGAATATGTCGTGTATATTGAATGGAGCAGGAGTCCATGCTCCCAGGACTTTTAAAGATTTATATCATGCTTTTTTCGATGAAAATGGAAAGATTAAACGGCATTTAAAGCATTTCATTAAAGAAAAAGATGGGCAGGAAAACTTTACCATGGATAATTTGTCGGAGATATTATCGGGAGCGGGCGTTAAGGCTGTAGTCGCTTTTGAAGAATTTCATAGCGTTTGTTTCGCTGCCAAAGGGCGACGGACAAAACTTTTAGATGACTTTTACAATCTGGGTTTCAAACCGAGCCACTTGTCCTCCGTATTATGTAAAGGTGGAATTCGGGCGTCTTCTATGTTGAAAGAGTTCCATAGTCTGTGCTTCAACGATGACAGAACAAGGACAAAATTATTAGATGATTTCTTTAGTAGGGATTTTAAACCGGCTGATCTGTGCAGCATATTGAGTGGTTCAGCAGGACTTCTAGAACGGTTTCATCATTTCTGTTTTGTAGGAAAAACCAAGAAATACTTAAATCATTTCTTAAATGATAGCGAAGGATTTTCACCGAGTAATTTGTGTAGCATCCTGCATGGATCCGAAGGAAATATTTTTACTGCTTTTAAAGATTTTCATGATGTTTGTTATGCGCATGATGGCAAACGAACCGACGTTTTAAATGACTTTTTTAATACAAAGTTTGGCTCTAAGTATCTATCTGGTATTTTATCTAGGGCAGGAAATAATGCGGCAACAATTTTGACAAATTTTCATAAACTATGTTTTAATAATAAAAAGAATTATTTAGAGCATTTACTAAGCGAAAGGAAACTTTTCAAGCCGAAAAATTTATCGAAAATATTATACGGAGCGGGCACAAATCTTTGTCGAAGTTTTAAAAAATTACACAAACTTTGCTTTGATAAGTTGGGAAATAGAACCTATTATTTAAGCAGTCTTATGGAGAATAAACGTAATGAAATAATTGAAATGTTGTATACTGAAGTCCGGAGAAGTAGTTTCTGATAGACACTCGTAGTACTCGCATATAATTGCGAGATATTGCGAGATATTTTTAAGATTTAAGTATCTAAATTAAAGAAAATCTCTATATATGAAAATGAAAGTCCTGACTGACTCATCAACGCCTAGGCTAAACGTTTGGACCTAGAAAGCTGAAATTTTGCAAAGACGTTTCCTTTATGGTGTATACAAGCACTAAGAACGGATATTTCGAAATTCGACCCCTAAGGTGGTGAAAAGGAGTTGCAAAGTTTGTATGAGGAATATTTTATTTATGGTCAGATTTGCTTGAAACTTGGTCTTAATACTCTTTGGTATAATTAATCAAATACATATTTCGGCATTTTTCAAATCTAATCCCTGAAGGGGTGAAAACGGTTTGCAACGTTTGTATGAGGAATATTTTATTTGTAGTCGGAAGCAACACACGCTTTCTAACCATTTAACCAGAATGAGCCACAGCAACGCGGGGACGGGTACATCTAGTGTAAAATATTTTTCGAATTTTTAAACAAATCATTTCAAGAGTTTTATTAAGATGAGTTTGAATTTCTAATTCATCACATTTTGGTAGACCATAAAATGCAATTATTTTAAAGGTCTGAGATCTTTAAGCAGATCCGAGAGTAATGTTAGTGCGGGCCACTATGTATATGAAATGATTAAAAAAAAATTAGCTAATCAATTCGTGAATTTATTATTTTTATTGTAATTTCACTTGATATAAAAAAGAAATATTCTTTGAGTTACATTCTCATTTCAAAAGTTTTAAAGCGTCTTAATGTACGATATTTAGTCGTGTAAGTTAAATCGGTATAAGTTTCCTAATGTGTATAATATTGTAACATAATTAGCTAGTAATAATAATAATAATAATAATAACTCGTTTATTTTTTCCAAGAGTCTGTTACTTTTTATTTTTGTTTAATTATCGTTTTTAATAAATAGAAGGTCAAAATCTTGCTAAAATTTTTAAATATTTTTCTAATTTTTCTATGTGTACATACATATGTATGTATATATTATGTCGTCCTAAAAAGATGTAATTTATATATACCACTTTATAGAATATCAAGAAAATTATTTTAATCTTGAACAAATATTAAATTTTAAATAATAAAACGTTTTGTATGATTCTAAATCTTCTCAAAAATTAATGCATTTTATCTATTTAACGTAATTAAATTCTTGAAGGTACATAGAAGAATGAGGTACAAATAATGTTAGGAGTATATCACCAACCTATTAGGTTCTCAATTGAGGCTCCTTAATAGATTTCCAAAATCTAATCTCAGGAATAAAATACGAGTAAAAAAAGAATAGCTGCAAAATTAACCGTTTTCTTTATATAATAGTGGAAACTTTTTATATAATTTTTTAGTTAGTTTTAAGTCGGAGAAAGACTAATTTATAATACGATCATTAAATTTGCAAGCATTATGTAGGAGTAAATTTCATATCAATTACGCATTTACTATATATCATATGTGATCAATAAAATTATTACGATTTCGAACAATACACTTTTACTAAATTTGTAATTTTTTTTATAACTAATTAGTCTTCAGAAATAGTTCTAAAGTCCAGACAATTCTAAAGTCCAGACTTAGTTAAAGCTTAGAATTATGTAATACTTTATTATCTTTATTTATTTATATAACGGACCGTTTTTGATAGGGCTGCAGGATCAGCCAAGTTAATAACTTCTTCAATTTAGTATGAAGAAAGGGCTATACAGCACGTCTATTTAGAACAAAAGCTTCACGGGATATAAAGTTCTTCGGTATAAGCATGTAAACTACATGCCTAAAGAGCTCGTTCAGCTTCAAGACAGTTAAATGTAGGTCGAAGGAGTATAAGGCAAATTTTCGCCATAAGGATAACAAATTGAGTAGATTGCTTGGATGATGATGATGATTTTAAATTATTATAAATACTACTTCTAAAAAATAGAATTTAAATTTCTCTAAATCAGTTTCATGTAGCTTGATGTAATTTCTCTAATGTGGAATGAATTTTGACTAAACTTTCTCTAGTCAAGCATTAATTATTGTGACAGTCTTTCTTCTGTGCGCATAACATATCATCTTTTTATCTGTGACAATAACAATACATTTTCAATGCATAATCATCGATGCAATAACTTTGGCTGCCGTATAAATTTATACGACTTATTGTGCCCGTCAGAGTCGTCAAGTATGATGACATGCGGACGGTCGACTCGAACTCCCCGAGTCCGGGCTTTGTTTGCACACGAACCGTTATATCGATTCCGTAGTTGTGTTTCGAGACTTCTTTTAGCATTTTCTGATGTGATGCAGCAATAATGGCCTCCGATATAGAATTCAAATACAGGGTACGACACTGAGGATGTGCCTTCAATTTGTCATTAATGAGCTTTACAATGTAACGTGCCGCACGTTGAACACGAGCATCATTTGTGGGCAGTACCTGCTTCTGGTGGCAGGTACACCAATGCGATGCAATGCCAGCCAGCTCACACGATCGGCTTGGCGGTATGGGTAAGAAAAGACTAATGCTACGTGGCATGGTTTCGGCTTCTTGTAGATCGACAATGCGCGCCGTCAATTTGGCTGCTTCTAAATTGCGAAGATTGAGTAGATCTAACATAGTCGCATGTAGATCATAGTGTGTGCTCAAGCGTTTGGCATTCTGTGCCATATTATCGAGAGCTGCAGGAAATCGTTGGCGAAACCATTTCGGATATAGTGCGATAAGTAATGGTTGTCGTTCCTCCATCATGCCCTGGTACGTCTCGCGAAACGAGCCCCAACGTAGGCCGTGGTCGCTCATCAGCAGCAGAACGGTGTTATTAAAGATACCTGCTTTCGCAAAAGCGGTGAAGAGATTGGTAATGTCAGCGTCCAAGAGTTGCGGCATATTAAGATAGTCATGCGTAAGAGTAACCATCCAGAAAAATGAAAAAAATAACTGTTTCTGGAATAATGGAATCAGTTGGTGGATAAATTCTAGCACTACGTCTGCAGAGCGCCGACCACCTTTGCAGAGCTCCACATTACCCTCCTGCATGTAGCCGATATGCTTCTCCATTTCTTCTACAATGGGCCGCAAATAATAATCGGTAGGTTGTTGCCTAAAACCGGGGCGAAAGTAATTGAAAAGTCCCAAGCTCGAAACGTCTTCAGCATAAGCCGTCTGGTACCCAGCGTCCCGAAAACGTTTCCATATAAATCCGCAACGATCATAATTAGCGTTCCGGTATGGTATCAAACAAGATATATTTAACTCGGTCTCGTCCAGACCTGTCAGGGTGGGCACTAGGTTGGGATATGTATTGTCGCCCACCTTGTTGAAGCCCCAAAATTCGACGTGTGCCAATTCTTGCTGTATGAATGCAGCGGTTTTCTTCATCTGGCGCAAGAAATTCAAGCGGGAAATGCTATCGATGCCGAGTATCATTACCGAAACGCGTGGATCGCTTTCATTATGTTTACCGTGGGGCAGTTGTGAGCTGGTATAGTGCTTAGTCTTGGAGACTTTAGGAAAGGTTATTTGCTTTCTTTTCTGACTGTCCTTTTTATTTATTTCTTTCGCCGGATTTCTAACCTTTTCCATGACGAAAAAGTGAAAATCTTTATAGAATACTTCACCTTCTTCGCGGGAACATTCGACTTTAATGAACTCTACTGTTAGTGGCATAACGATAGGTACGCCAGGCTGCAAATCTAAGGCTTTCTTTGGCAGATGATCGTTCTCTTGGTCGGTTCGACGTTTGATTTCATTGTAGTAACAATTAACTTGGCTAAAGTTTCTAATATTGTAATTTTCGAGTATTTCCGTCTCGTTCATATTCAGCCATAGTCAGGAGTTGCGCTCACTGATTCGAGTTAGCGGCTTCCGGCAGCTGTAATTGATTGGCTTGAACATATATTGCAAAATTGTATTGTCCGTCACATTAAAATAGGGCATACGACAACCCGGCGTATCCACGAAATATGATTGAGTTGTAGTATTGTATTCGGATTCGACACGCGACATAAATTCGAAGCGATCTTTCAGACGCATAAGTTTAGTTTTTACATTAAAATCGATAAAAAGATATGACAGAAAGCAGAGAAAAAACACGACGATAACGATTTTCTTAAACTGACTGCGATTTTTAGTGAGATTATAATAACGATAATAATATTGCATATCACGTTTGGTCATGTACTTCGGATCCAACAGGTATTTGCCTCTGAAAATAGAAATAAAAATTTATCATCATTTTATAATTCATCATTTTATAATTCAGCAACAAATACATGAAAATAGTTTTAATAGTTCATTTAAATACTATGGACCCATAGACTTTTCATACTGAACTCTGTCCATTGAAATTTTGAAATAAGAAATTTCTTTCCACAAATTTCTGATTGTTTAGGAATGATAACAGTTTTGAAATCATCGATTCCTTTAATGATAAATGAAACAAAGGACACATTTTTCTTTAAAATTATGTACTCAGTCGTAAACATAAGAATATGTAAAAAATTAATACTTCAGCCGAAAATATTCATCGAATATTTTATCAGTTTAAGTTTAAATAAAATGGGACGAATATAATATGTATGTTGCCTGGAAAAATGTAGTCACATTGGGGTTAGTCACAAAATTTTATTCTGAAATTTAATATTTTCCCCCTTCTCGTTTCTTGCTCTTACTCTTCATGCATAGCTAAGTTTTAAATTTCTTACTTAAGGATTATGAAAGTAAATGCCATTTTGTTCATAAGATTTTTAGTTTAGCAGCATCTTTTTTATGCTTTGCTATCCATTCATGATTGCTAAGCCTTTAAGCAAACAACTTGACCTCTTAGCACTGTTCTTCTTCCTCTTCTTCTTGTTCTTGTGGCTTGTTCATTGGCCTTTACAGTTTTCATACTGTGTACTTACTCATAGCTTATTTCGACGTATTTCCGTTTCCCTTTACTGTAATGTGAGTTCATGTTGCTTTTGAAAAATGTTGTTCTACTCCTGTTTCATTCTGTTGAGCTCATTGATGCATTATCATTGCAATAAATTTTTTTTTTATTTTTAAATTACTTAATATAAGATTTTTACTTTTGGAAATTATGTTCTTTTCACCTTCAGATTCTACTGTAAGTTGCTTTCTCTCGTGACATGCTCCAGAAAAATACTTATATATTATTTTGACAGATGCATTTACTTTTGGAGCATGCGTTGAAGATGCTTTGGTACAGAGAGCAAGGAAAGAGAATAGAATAAAATTGACATGAATTCAGGGATGCTGACGGCATCGATGTCATGCTATAAAATTGTTTCTATAGTTTTAAAGTCAGATTACAATAAAAGAATAGTACTGGTATTATAGCATTAAGAATTATCTAAAAAGGAGAAGGAAATACAAATAAAGCCTGTGAAGTGGTATAATTGAAAGGGTATAATAGGCTATAAGGAGGTAAGAGGCTATAATCAATTTAATACACAAAATCACTGATCGAAAAGCTTCGAAATTGTTCGAAACTCTAAAGAGATTTGAAAATAACATTCAAGTATTACAACAAACCAAACAGTTATTAAACAAGAAATTAATATAACCATCTCGTGTCTTAAAAAAAACATTAAGACACTCAATGATATGTTGTGAAGGGGTTTCTTTCCTGCTTTCTTTCTTTCTTTCTTTTAAGAAAGTGTATGGAAATTTATATAGAAATTTATCGTCATTCCTTTGAGAATTTATACAAATAATCACTCAATGGAGATCACTTAAATCTCTTTTCTTTGCTTCAATAAGGTAACTCTTAAAATCTTAAAGAAAATAGTCAGTCTTTGGTGAGTAGTCTACATGAGAACTTACCATATTGATAAAGTACTGCTTAGTTTATAAAATTAAACATGTTTTTTTTTTTGTTTTTTAGGTTTTATTTTTTATTCAGTTTTTAGCTCAAATCCAACATTTCATATTTGTGTTCCTTTATTCATACATATACATGCGTATATTTTAGTTAAACGTAAATATATATACATATCTATTTAATTATATTAAGTCCATGCATAATTTTATGAAATGCTTGAACGAACACGTTTAAGGATTACATTTAAATGGTATATCGTATATATCATTTATATTTTAAAGCAATAGCTCCCAAAGTTAGTAGAGTTTCTTTAACTTTCTTATGAGAATGGCAATATTTACTCTCATACAACACTGTGAGATAGTGCCGCCCATTATTCAAGGCGCTGAAGTTGACACTTTAGAAACTATTGCTTTAATGATTGAGAATAAGTATTATAGAAATAACTAGTTTTTTATAACTGTTATTGGTTTAAGTTTTTTTTAAATATTCTTATTTGTTTTCTTAAAGAACATTTTAAGCATATGCATTTTTTCCACTAAATTCACTATATTTAATTTTCTCTCAATTCTGATAGTAGTAAAATTTACATATTAATAAAATCGAAAATGAAGTAAATTATTTGCAAAAATTCTTAAGGTTTCGGAAGAAGCCTAATCTCTTTCAAATAATTTAAGCTGAGTACAAGAGTTTCTAAAAATATTTTTAACGTACATTAATGATATTAATTATTTAACTTATTTTACTTTAATTATTACGTTTATCCGTTTTCTTTCTTAAAGAAATTTCTTCTCTTTAAGAATGCAATTTTTCTCACGGAGGAGAGAAAAATTGATAGAATTTTCTCCATTCTTTTATGGAGTGATTTTTGGTGGATGAATTTCTTTAGTAAATAAATTTTTAAATTAATGGATTTTTTAATGAGTTAATTTTTTCAGTGGATGAATTTTTATCTGAACAAATGAATTTTTTAACGAATCGAATGAATTTTTAATATATTTAAGGAATATTTCCACAATATTCCACAATATAAAAAAACAATTTTTAATAAATCATTTATTACGGAAAGAATCTTTCGATTAAAATAGAATACTTATTTAAGCAACTTATATAATAAAGATTTGAAACATTTTTTACTAAATGGATTAATTTTTTACTAAATGCGTTTCTTTTAATAAATGATGATTTTTTACTAAATGAATTGCTTTGAGCAAATAATTTTTTTTTCTAATAAAAACATCGGTTTCCACATATAAATGTTTTATATAATATACGTAATGAAATAAAAATATAAAAATAAACAATCTACCTAAAATGATTATTTGAAATAACTATTTTGATATTATTTAAAATAACTGCATTTTTATATTCAGTTTTCAGCAAAATATTTTTTATGATAAAATGTTAATAAATAAATTAAGCGCTTTTGTACTATTTTACTTTATTTCAATTATTATATGTATGTAGTTATATAAAAGCAGTACGTAACATATATATATAAAAGCAATAATGGTATATATTATATATGGCGTATTTATAAAAGTTTGTTAGAAATTGTATCGTATGTACACAATTGAAATTTTTTATTCTATTTTATTATACGGTGTTAAGCGTTGCTTTTCTAAAACGATTTTCTTGAATTAATTGAAAGATTTAAAAGGAAAAAAACATTTTACGGCATAATTAAAAAATAATTGTGAATAAAAGTAATAATTTTTGGGTTTTAAGTTTATTTTGAAATAATAAAAAACTCTTTATGAAAAAATCTTAGAATTAGATAGTATTAATTTCTTTTTAAATTAACCACAAAATTGTCCAAACATTTATGTAAATAATGTGCTTGAAAGTTATTTTATATTATAACAGCTTATTCACTCGTTTATTTCGTATGTATATACGTATAAACGCAGGGATCTACAAACTTTTTATATTAAACATTTTAATTCAATTTTTTCTACAGTTCTATAGAACTTTATAATGTTCTAATTTAATAAATATATCTTAGGCTATGTTTTCGTTTTTTTTATTTTACATTTTTATTTTTTACAAGTTTTTTAATTATTTTCACTATTTCTTAAACAATATTTTGTTTCAATTTATTTACACATGTATTACTTTTTTATACTGAATATTATATTCTAGATGTAGGTATTCCTTAAAGTACTCACAAAAGCATTTAATGATTTTCTTCTTTCATTTCATTTACACTGGATAAAATTATTACATTATTTATATTTCAACAAAAAATTGCAACATAATAAAAAATTTATAAAAAGCATACATATGTATTTAAAAAAATATATGTTAAGTTTAAACTTTTTATAAATAAAACTGAAATAATGCTTTTTTAACATTTTCAACACAGCCTCGAGAGTGAGTTTCTCTCCTGCACATTTTACCTTTTTAATAATGATATTATTCAATTATGAATTTTATTTGCACACATAATGAGAATGTGAAAATTTAATAATCTTTTTTATACACAAAATAAACCTTTTAAACACTTGATTTACAAATTACAAATTTTTAATTTAAAGGTGTTTACTTTAACGAAACTTTTTATTAATTTCATTTTCTTTATCTATATTACACTATACCCGACTGAAAGAAATTTTCAATCTCAAAACACTTAAAGAGATCTACTAGTTTTTTGCTTCTTCTGTTTATAATCTACATTCATTTAAAAGTGAATTGTTTATTTGTAAGTGTTGAAAATAATAATAAGTTTTTTAAATGAAAGAAATTTTTGAAGTGCATTGATAAATTAAATTATTGTGCAATACTGTTAAATTGTGCATTTGTGCAATTTTGTGATTAAAGTGCATTGTGCAATACGAGTCCTAATGACTATTGCCAAAATGTTTGGAAGTGCAAGACTTGTGCGATGTACATGCATATTTTTTAAAATATATGGTGCTATATTCGTTAAAAATTGTGCCTTTTATAAGAAAAAATCAAGGTACAATATATATTCAGAATGACTACCTATGTATGTGACTTGCATATTGTGCATAATATTCTAGTAAGAGTAAATAATGGCTAAACTAAATAATAAAGAATCTATATCATTAACATATTTCTAAAAGTGCATTGTGCAATATATTGAAATTGTTAATTGGTTTTTACTGATATAATCTGCTTAAAGTGCATTTATATTCATATTCTTAAATATTGCACAATAATGTTTTATTAAGATTCATCGAAATAAAACAAAACGAAAACGAAAAACAAATTGTTGTGCAATATTTGCTAACATGAACTAAAATTAATAAATTGCGTATTATATGCATATTTGGATGACTTTGTAATATGTTGTGTTTTAATTTATATATCTATTTATAAAAGTGCATTGTGCAATACAGGAAAATTGGAAAAATATGTATGTACGTATTGTGCAAACTGTTAAATATATAACATATTTAACATATTTAACAATATATAATATTTAAGTCCTAATATAATATATTAGGAATTAAATCTAAATTAAATAAAATAAATAATAATATTTTGCAATGTATGTATTAAAATTAAGGATATATATATAGATAATTAAATAATAAATATAAATAAACAAATAAAATAATTTCTTAATTTTATATAGGATATACAATATTGTGAACATATTGTAAATATATTGTAAATATATTACAATATATTAAATATATTGTAAACATTTACATCATACATTTTTAAAAATGCATTGTGCTAAAAGTTGTCAGTAGTTGTCAGTTAAAAGTTGTACAAAAGTTTGTATTAACTCGTGTCAGAACTACGAAATATGAATAATTTTCTGAAAGAAAAATTGTATAACCCAAGGAAAAAATTATTTTTATTACGAGTATAAAAGTATTAAACACTAATATACTTAGCAAAAAGCAGTTTGAAGGACAATTTTCGAAATTTGCTGAGATCATTAGGAAAGGAAATAATTATTGTGGTTAGTTTTATTAAATTCTAATATCTACAGTTATTAAGGTTGTCATTTGCATAACTAACATTAACAAACATTTTTCGTGCAATTTTAAGTGGCAGAAATATGTAAAAAACAGAAATATGTACTGTAAAAGTAATTTTTACTATCATTTAAGCTTCAATATGTGTTTGTGTACAAATCAATTTAGAAATATATTAAATTTAATCTACTTACTTTATCCTTAAAACTAATTATTGTCGCTTTCACAAGCAGTGTTATTATTGTTGCATTTATTATAATATAATTTGTCTTAATAATACTAGGTATATATAGTATATATAAAAGAAAATTTTAATATAATGTAATTTATTATATGTACATAAATTAAATAGGTATGTGTATTATCTAATATTTGATAATGATGAAATGTCACATTTGTGACATTTTCTATAGTATACATATAGATACATGCATATATATATATATATATACATATAAAGCATATAAACATATGCATATACACATATATGTATGTATAACATATTTTATGTATAAATACTATGTATGTTGTATGTATTGTATATAATATATAGTACGCTGCTCTGTACAAATTACTGAATAAGAATTGACTCTTTTAGTGTTTGAAAATTTTGATTTATTTCATACATAATCATAAGTAATAATCGAGAAAATAATCATAAATTGTTGTTTTTTGTTTTTTTTAAAAACTTCTTTAAGTAAATAATATTCATTATCTACACATAGAGAAATTAGAGAGCTACAATGATGATTGCTAATGATGATGATGTGATTAATGCAGATAATTTTGTGATAATTATAAAATATCTTCTTTATAGGTGCTAAGTCCCAATTTGTTACAAACAAATTAATAGGAATATGGAAAAGACTAAAATTAAAAGTAATCCTTCTCTTCTTCTCTATTTTTAGAAGCAGAACACATACAGATACACGATATTTCTTAGGTTATGATTAAATTTTACTTGTACTCAAAAACTCCATAACGATATATACGTGTGTATATATGTATATTTATCTACAATATAATTATATAAATATAAAAATGAGGGGAATGGTCAACTATCATTATCTAGTTTGGCAAGTTTCTGAAGGGTAATTTCACCATGTTCGGTATAATTCAAATAGAATTACTGTTTTCACTAACTACAAAAACAACGAACATTCAATTAACCATTTGTTGATACTATACAAATTTTTCCTTCAAACATTAATTATGAAACATTAAATATCAATACATACTCTCTTTGCATGTACATAGATATCTACATGTAAATTAAAAATCTTAAACAACACATAACACAAACTTGTGATTAAATCTTTATCAATCGCTCCTTAACGATAATCAGGTTTAGTTTGTTTCGTTTCTTTATGACAGGTTAAGTTAAGTAAATATAAAACAGTTTTATTTTACAAATATCTATACGTGTATTAGTTTTATATACAATATAATTGGATTATATGTATAAATGGATGTGGCTGTAGTTTATAAAATTAAATGGTTGTTAAGAAATGTGTATATTCGAATGTTTGGGGTATTTAATCATGGTAGTAAGGACATCCATTCTGAGTAAACCACACGAACAGAAATTCCTTTAAGCACAATAAATTAACGAAAAGTAAGAACAATGATAAAAACTTTCCATTATAAGTAAACCACCCGAAAAGAAATTCCTTTTGGGCACAATCAATAAACGAAAAGTAAATACAATAATTAAAAATACTACTACGAATTTTTATCAATAAACTGTTTTTCCGATATCTAAGTCCGATTAAATAAAAACCATTGTATTGTAATTATTTATAAATGAGTTTACTGCCTGTCATTGGCAATAGTTTTTTTCTTAAAACAAGTAGATTTTTACTTTCACACAATTTTTAACAAAAAAAGTTATAACAAAAATTTAGAAATACATGATTAATAGGGTAGGATATATGTAAATAAAAAGATAAAAGTAAAGAAAGTAGAAACAACTTGAAAAAAATTTCAAAAAAGGTGATAATGTTTTGTATATACAGGGTGTTCAACAAAGGGTGCGATAAACGTTATGACTTTCCCGAGATCGCGGTGAATTTAACTTCCAATTACTTCAAATTGGAAGAAAGCGGCTATAAGAAAGTAGCTACCAAGCCTTTAATTATGATAGGGTGAAAATTAGCAGAAAACCTACGCGTACTAACTATTTGTCCGCACACAATGCGGAACGACCTGTATCTTTATGTCTATTTATATGTATTTTAATGTACAAATATTAATTATTAGTTATTACTATTAATCCATACAATTTTTAATGACTTATAGTTTACTTTTGAAGATCCAGTGCTGAAATTGTACGACAACTTTATGGCAAGTAACATTAGGTTTTACATTTGAATTTTTCAATTAAAAATATTAATTCTGGGCTTAAATATTATTTCGTAATTCTAGAGTAGTATTTATTTTTTCTTTTACTTGGTTTGCATATTATTATTTCTCTCTTTTGAAAGCTCTTTTAATTATTTATAAGTATGTATATTGTGTAACGATTGCGACTAACTGTACTTAACGATTAAAAACACATACATACGTATTAATAAACAATTGAAAAAATTGGAAATATCTAAAACAATACAATGCCATAAATAGATATAAACATATGTATAAATATACATATGTGCATTCTAAATATATTATATTTTTGTACGCATATAAATTTTTTATTATAGTATATTTTAGGTAGGTACAATTTTCTGTCATGATTTCATGAATATGTATCGATTTATAATGAAAATAATAATTCCTTTTTTAATATAGAAGAACAAAATTAATGTCTTTAATTTTGTCTTTATAAATGTCTTTAAAAATTAATTACTGTTTTAACTAAGTTTAAGTAATGAGACATGAAATTAACAATATTATATGATAATTTTTATAAAATGTTGTTTTTCGCAAAACGTTTTTGAAATTAACATTAATAATAAGCGTGTTGGTTTAAATAATTTTTTTAATGTTTTGTTACTTTAAGAAAATTTCGGATGATATTTAAAATGAGATTAAAAAAATTTGTCTATAACTTAAGTAATTACTCGTCTATAAAATTCTTCTATTTAAGAGAATAATATCATTAATTATAAATAAATCTTATATTTTTATCACAAATAATATCCTTATCATTTCCTTTCTTCAAGTACTCTTCTAATTACTCTAATCATTTTACAATAAATTAATTGCTAAGTTAGTTATTAACTAACATAATGGGCATGAGTTGTTTGTTGTTGTAGCAAATATCCTGAATGTCCTGTAATGAAATATCATAAACCATACATATATAATCTGTGTATCTTTTACTACATACATATTTAATATTGATCTTTATTTGATATTTTCTATATGTAACGTATTTAAATTTAATGCTTATAAGCTTTGTATCCGTGGCTCTTTTATGCATTTAAAGCATAAAAGATAAACACATCGTATATGTTTTCGTATGAATGACGTAATTTGTGTGCCTTTAAATAGTTTTTGTTTAGTTTTTTAATTGATTTTTTATGGCTTCTTTAGTGTTTAGCAGCATTAATATCGGTTTATTGTGGTTGTTGGTATGGTGGATAGGTAGATGGTTGTTGTTGCTGCGGTTGGCTTTGATAATCATAGGTGGTATACTGCTCTGTAACATTTTCCGGTTGTACACTTTCCTCGACAATAGTTGCTGACGCCGCGAAAGGATTGTTGGCCACGTGTCCTGTCGCACCATAATTGATTGCATTCGTTGGTTGTTGCATTTGACTTTGTTCGGTGTATTCTGGTGGTTCACCCTGTAAAATGGATATGCATTGATAACTATGTGATTTTTTTAATATAGATAATGCATACAGCGATTATTAAATGCTTTTAAATGGTTTATTCTTTCACTTATACTTTTTATTTTTTTTTTATTTTTTCTTTTATCTTTCTACAGTTTGTTGACTTTAGGGTGAGGGCGTTTTATTTTTAAAATCATTCTTGCATGTTATATGGTAATATTGGAAAATGTCAATAAATATATACATGTTACAGCCATTAGTAAAGCGTAAAGGAACATGGATGTCCTATAATAAATTCTAGAAGCTTAGAATGAATGGTTTTTATGTATCATCATAAAAAAAATTAAAGCCTTTTGTTACAATGGTAAAGTTTCAAATTGTCTTTCCCAACTTCCACCTTCTATAATATTCTCCTTAGCTACTTGATGTGGTAAATTCTACTAGTTCTAATTTTAATACTTACAAAAGATGTTTCCTTAAAGTAAGTTCCACCACCACCGATCGCAGCCTCCTCTGCTGTAGCACCTACTGGTGGTGACCACACTTTTGTCTCCTCATTCGTGGGCTCGGCCCATGGTTGCAATTCGCCCGAAGCGAATATACCATAAAAGCTACAACCAAACAAATGAACACAGGCTGCTAACGTGAATACTGTAGTCCAACAGCCCTTTGGCTAATGATAAAAAAAAACAAAAAAAATTTTAAGAAAAATTTCATAAAATGCCAGAGAAACACTCGATATGGTTTTTATGCGAGTACATACATATGTACATATTGTATATAAGTCTACTTACATCTTTCTGTATAAGACCGTCGAGAGCGTAAGGTACTATAATACCCGCCAAAGTGCCGATGCCATTCGAGAGACCCATTAGAATGCTCGCATAACGTGGTGCTATATCTAAATGATTGACATTATAACCAGAAATGGCAAAACCACTGAAAGCAACTCCACAGGTAAGAGCGAACATAGCGCCAGCCTTTAAAAAAAAAACAAAAGCAACAATAATTTACTAACTTTGAAGAGAATAAAAGAAGGAGAGTGTGCGGCTAAAAGATCTTACCGATGTTGATGAATGCGCTACAAACAGAAAGAAAACTCCTTCCATTCCAAAACCGCCACAATTGAATAACTTTCGCACATTCGTTGTTGTCATTCGGCCACTCTTGCGTAAATGATCGGCTAACATACCGCCGAATGGTACAATTGTTGTCATAATTAAATGTGGTAACGATCCCACGAAACCGGCCTCTTCCACTTTGAAGTCAAATTTATGTTTGAGAAAAGCAGATTGAAATAATACCAGAAGATAGAAATTCCATGAACGGCAGAAATTCGCCACAATTATAGCATAAACGGGCATGGAACGCATCATCTCACGCCACGGTGTGGTCTTAAGCGATGGCATTGTCGGCTGTATTGACGATTCACCTAAGGATTTTTCGATGTATTTCAATTCGGGAATACTGATGGCAGGATGTTTGCGGGGGTTTTCGAAACAAAGCCATATCCAGAAGAGGTACCTTTTCGAGTAGAGAAATACAGACAGAGAGAAAGACAGGGATGAGATAATAGTACTCGTATACAAATTTGGATGACTTTGTATTTTAATTTATATACATATGTATTTATAAAAGTACATTGTGCAATATTGGAAAATAGTAAATTTTTGTATTGTGCAAAATGTTATATTGGAACTTAAATTTAAATTAAATAAAATAAAATAAATAATATAATAGACTTATGTTCTTATGTGCTAATGCTGAAATCTACAGATGAAATAAATAATATAATTTTGCAATATATTAAAATGGAAGAAATAAATATGCTATTTATACTCTCATCATTTGCATCATACATTTTTTTTCAAAATCCACTGTGCTAAAAGTTGCTAAATGTTATACAAAAGTCTTGTATTAACTCATGTCAAAACAAAATTTTATTTTTTAAATTTAGATAATTATTTTGCATTATCTTAAAACTACGAAATATGAATAATTTTCTAAAAGAAAAATTGTATAACCCTAGAAAAAAATTATTCTTATTATATTCAATGTAAGAATATTGAACCAACCTACATATTTCAAAACCTATTTCTAAAGCTATTTAAAAAATTGTCCTTCCAACTGCTTTCTTTTCTGAAAGAAGAATACTCTTATGTTGAATATAATAAGAAAAATTTTTTTTATTGGGTTATACAATTTTTCTTTCAGAAAACTATTCATATTTCGCATTGAATTTATATTGAATACTACGATGATAAACTTAAAAAGAGGAGTTGGAAGGACAATTTTTGAAATAGGTTGAGATCATTTGAAAAGCAAGTAGTTCTTGTGCTTCGTTTTATAAACGTTTACAGCTATTAAAGTTTTAATTTGCTTAACAAAAAATTTTGGTTAATTTTTCGTGCAATTTTTAGTGGCAAAAAAGAAAACAGTAATACTTTAAAAGTAATTTTTAGTACGAGTATTACAAATACTCGTAAGCTTCAATAATGAGCTCGTAATAATGTTTAAGAGACGAAATTCAAGCTCTGTATTTCTGAAATGGTTCTTAAGAAGTTTATGGTTTTTCCTCTTTACATTCCAATTTTGTGTTTGAATTGAGACTATTTTTGAATAGGTCTCAGAAATACATGGTACGCGTACTTACCATGTGATGCCGAATACACCGTACGCATAAAAGGGTGCCTGATAACCGATAGCATCCGCCAGCAGGCCGGACAAAGGAAGGCCAACAACGACACCCGCGTACGAGCCACTAAATGCCAAAGTGGCCAGACGTGAGCGCTCCATGGGTGGCGCCCAGAAACGCCAAATGCCGTGGCAAGCTGGATACGTGACTCCCTGCAAAGAAGATACGTGGTACGCGAATAAGTCGAAGAGAAAAATCAAAAGAAAAAACAAACAAACAAAAAGGCAGAAAAATACATTGAAATAACAATTTATGTTATGTGAGTTGTTATTGGGCAGGAGAGACTAGAGCATAAAATCTTCTTCACTAAATTAACAAAACCAAGTAACAGTATAGATTACATCGTGTTATCGCTTGAGCCCAAAATACTGCACATATGTTTTCGCACAATAACCAACCACATCCAGAGGCTTAGACAACAACAAAAAATCTAATATTCTTTTCTTCACCTCCTCTCCTCCTCCCACCATTTCTTGGTGACCCTTCTGTGTTCGAAATAAAATCGAAATAGAGGAAAAATGACACGCTTGACGTATTTTCAAACCAAAACCAATCCTAGAGAGTGACTTTGATCTGCTTATGATGAATGACGAGGAATAAATACCAGGCGCCTCACTTGAAGCAATATATCGATAAATCGCACAGTTCATACTTGCATGCGTTGCGGCGGCATATTCAAATACAAATCGATTTTTGTTTTTTTTCTACAATTTCCATTAATTTTACAAAAGATTTCCATGAATTGCGAAATGTAAACGATATCGGTAGACCTGACTTAAAATATATTTTTTTGATTTATCTTTCTTCTTTGTGTTGCTGTTGTTTTGTTGTCCTCTTAAGCCTACCTCGAATAATCCTTGCAGCACACGCACGCATATGACGACATGTCCATGAGCTAAAGTCATAGCGAATGGCACAAAGAGATGTAGCGTTGCTGAGCTAACGATGGACATGCCAAAGATTTTATTGGCAGGAAATTTTGATGCAATAAAACCGCCCGGAATCTGCGTCACCAAGTAGCCCCAGAAGAATGATGAGTCCACATGACTTTCGACCGCCACCGTCCAGTTCATGAATACGGTCTGTAATGAGAAGATATCATCTATCTTTTCATATTCGCATTTATAAATAATTCAAAACGTTGAAGAAAGTTAGTAATAATGAATGGTGGTGATGATCGTAATGGTGGTGATGATGATGATGATGATGGTGATAATGGTGATGACGACGATGATATTAAAAGTCTTTGTTAAGAGAATATATTTAGACACAATATATTGAAAAGAAAAACGGAAGTTCTTGTCACTTCCTGCAGGTCAATAAAAGAAAAAAAAATCATGCTTATTAAAAAAAGTATTCTAAGCGTATACTGCTTCGTATAAAAAATAGAAAAAAAGAGCTTCTTAAAAGTGCGAGATGGTCTATAAGAGTTTCTAGTAGCAAACTCAGTCCGAGTTATAAGTCCGAGAAATAAGAAAAAGCAATGAAGAGTATAGCTTTTCGAGCATTATTCAATCGAGCATTAAAATAGTACTCGTATTTCACCCTCGTCAGACTGTATAACTTCACAATGCTAAGAGGCACAATACCTATTTCTCATTTTGAACTATTTCAATGTGGTTAGCATTCGTGATATACCCAATCTGTAAAGAGATGTCACGACTTTTCAGAGACATTATGAATTCTCAACCCTGATTTCTAGAAGAAAGGCTCGTGTTTTATCGCTTAAGTTTATACAAAATTGTATTATAAGATCGCTAATTCTGAGATTTTCGAATAAGAATATTGATATTGATCACTTCTCAACAAAATAATGAGTGATCGCAAAAGTATGGCCTAAATGAAGAAATTGTAAATATACGCATTATAAAAAAAGAGAATTGTAAAAAAACATTAGAAAAGGGAATGTACCTAATCGTATTTTTCTCTATACATTTTAAAATTTTTCTTCGTTAATTTTTGCCAACAACGAATGAGTAAATGGAGCGAACAAAGACCAGGAAGTTACTGAAAAACATCCTGTTCGTCAACGCCTAAAAGCTAAAAAGTCCTCAAGGCATTATTAACGACCATAAAGAAGGCATTGCAAAAAAAAATACTCGCATATTCAGTGTATGAAAGCAACATTCTGCTAAAGGTTCATAACAAAAAGCCATATTTTTTCCATTTTTTTTAAGTACAATACTATTGTAAAATGAGGCTAGAGGAGGATGATGTAGCTCGTGGCTCTTGTTGCACTTTTTTCTAAAGCTTAAAAATCATGTCGAGATGGTAACGCATTGAACAATATACTACGATAAGAATGAAAATATGTGTGTATGAGTTGTGTGGCGTTGTAATGTAATATTTTGTGAGTCAGTGAGAGTGAGTGAGTGTATAGAACGTGACTTCGAGGCGGTTGAACGATATTGGGTCGCTGCCGAGTAATTGACAGTATTTATTTGCTTTAACAACAATAATTAATTTCATTTTAAATTTTCTATCGTACATTATATCGTACGATAAAGACAAGAGTAATTATAATTTAACATACATCCATTCTCTTCTCTGATAGCTTTGCATAATCAGATTTCAGGCCTTATACTACCTTGCCTTTCATCCCATCACTTACCCCGTTATGTTCGCCTTTCAGCTTTGCCGCAGACATATTGCAACGCATGCCAAAGGCTATCATGAAGCCAATACACGCCATCATAGCGATTGTATAACGAGCCGGCATGCAGGGACATTCAGCCTTGCAATATTTGTCGATTTTACGTAACGGTGGTCTTTCGATCTCTTCGAATGAGTCCGGTGATTCGGGTCTATCATCGTCATAGACTCGACCACCGCCAGGACCATCACCAGCCTTACGATCACCACCTTCCATTTCCTCATAGCCACCAAGGCCGCCATGATAGTTTTTAGATATTTCGAAATTTTCAAATTGCGGTTTTATACTAAAGTGAAGTAAATGAAAGAAAGAAAAGATAATTAATTAGAAGAGAATTAGAAAACGATATTTCTGACGTCTACAAATTTTTCCGAACATTTTTGTTTTTACTAATCAGAAATTTTACAAATAATTTGTGACTTTAAAAGAGATCTCTTAAAAGATCTCTTTGCGTTTGATCTCTTTATAAGAGATTTCTAATCTAATAGCTTATGTTTTAATTGTAGATCAGTGGGATGATAATTGAGTTTAGGTTTTAAAATTCTTGTTTACAATGTTTAATGTTCTTTACCAATAAATCTTAAAGGTTTATATGCGTGAAGTGATAAAAAAGTACTTATCATTACTTTTATTATGATCAGAATCCTTTTCTGGAACTTTAATGATAGCTTGAGCAAGATTCAAAGTCTCGCAAGATTAGCTTGAGCGAGATTTCGATGGGTTCGTTCATCGATCTCGTTTAAACCGAAAAGTCTATCCCATTCTATTTTATTGTTTTGACTGTAATCTTGTATTTGGCTCTTTAATTTTGCAGCTACTGATTCTTGGTATAAGAGATATTGGGCATCGCTAATAAACCTCCTTCTAAAAATTTTAAAGCTCATATCGTGACAATGTTTCTGTTAATAGATAACTTTGGTTGAGAGTTGGTTGTCCTGCTTAAAATCGAGATCACTGCTTTAGAATAAAAAAAAAATGTTTAAAGTAAAAACTTTCCTAAGTTCTTTTGGTAAGAGAGAATTTTTCAAGAAATACTTTTACGCCACATACGAGTACACCTAATCGTAACTGACTTTAGTGTATCCCATTAAGCAAAATGAGGAAGTGATATCTCCTGTTAATTTTATAAAACATGGAATGTGTTGGCGCGGCATTAGCTAGATGGTAAATAGCTCCTAAGGGTCATAAATTCAATGAACGATTTGTAACAAAAATTATCATAATTATTTTTTTATATTTTCTATTCGATACATAATAAAATCAATAAGGATTTCTGTTACTGTCTTGCCTTCTCGTTATGGCTTTCAGCGTGTCTTTTAGATGGTGAGATGGTTATGACCAGATGATTTAGGTTACGTAAGACCGCATACTAGTTACTCCCCAAGGAAGTCACACCAAGTATCTTGTCACGTATCAGCAACCAACAAACACACAAGCCGTATCACAGCCAGACAGACAGACACTCCAACGCTTTATTTATCATTGGTATCCGAAATATGTACTGCTTTTTTCACCTTAAAACCTGTTGACAGATTGAGCAATAAAAAATCCCCAACCAGCAGCAGGAACGATGAAAATACAAATATTTTCACGGTAATGCAACGTAATCAACATGATGTGGTTGCTGCTCGTGGTCTAAGAGTATGCTACACTAATATGTACTGTTGTGGGAGTTGTTGTTGTTGTTGTTGCTGTTGTGAATGTTGTTATTGATGCCTGTTACTGTTGTTTACATGGTGTTAACATTAAGTCCCCAAAGAATTAGTAGCAAACGAACGTCTTCACTGAAGACCCGAAGCGAGAGCAAGAAGCAGAAGGGATGAATAAAAGAGGCGAGTGGCGAGCAGAAAAGGGAGGATGACGGTCGTGTCCAATTGAAATAAAATTCAATTTTATTAAGTGGTAATGTTACAAGAGGGTTCGGTACGTTCGTTGTTTTTTTTTTTACTATTTCTTTGAAGAGGGTTGCATTATCAACCTTCTTATTCTTTTACTACCTCTACTTCTTCTTTAAATGTGGCTTTTTTCTTATCATAATAAAAACACTGATTTCTATATTCGTCTAATATTGTTTGGTAAAATATCCATCCGGTATTGAATGAAGTTCGATTTTCTGGTTATTGTCAATAAAGCTGTCATTTACTACGTTGACATAAGGTTAAGTTTAAATACTGACATCAACAATCAATGCGTTGATTGATTGATTAATCGTTTATTGATGTTAATATTGTTAAGTTTTTGCTATACTGACGACTTTTTGGGTGGGTTTTAGTGTTTGCATGACCTTGTGAAACCCACTTTATTCATAAGAAGTTCTTGGTTTGAACAGTGTTGCCTTGCAAGCAGCTAATAAATTCATAATACATTAGAATTTGCTATTGTGCTATTAGAAATAATTATTTTGCTGAAGCCTTTCACTTTGAAAAAGTGAATACAATTGAACCCTCTGATTTTGAAGCTGACTTCGACTCCACTTTTCTCCCCTCCCTTCCCATACTCTTCCACCGTTCGTCTTTTCTTTCTTTCGTTCCATATTTTTCCACTTCCTTTAGCCTATAAATTGATTGCCCTGTCAACCGACAAACGCCACCACCATCGCATCGCAAGTTCCTGTGATTTGAAACCGTAAAAGCCAAAGAATAGGAATCCATATTCGTTTCAATGAATTGATGCCAACCAAAAACACTTCAATAAATTTCGTTAAACTCGTATATTTTTATTTAGTGATTCGTATTGTTATGTTATTGCAAAGTCCATCAGGGCAAAGAAATGTCAAAGAAACCATACTAAAGCCAAATATGCTTTTGCATAAACCACCCAAAAATAAAAAGAAAAAAATTGGCATGAAACCTTGATACTCTTTTAATTTGGCTAAAGAAATCAAAAAACTTTAAATTTTATGGTGTTATTTTTTTTACTTTATTTCCTCCTCAGTAAACAACTAATTTAGTGTCATCTGCATCCTCCACCAACATCATACTCTCATCAAATCAACGATATGCGAGTATAGCGTACATAACTGCCATAACTTTAACTTCAACTGAATACTTAGACTTTCAGACGCGTTCGCTTTCTTTTCAGACGGTTTTGGGGTGGTTTCGAGGTAGCTCGTCTGACGCCAATTTTATTATTCCGTAAGTTTTTATGATGCTCTTTGGCGATATTTTTCCATAGACTTTTTGGCGCCCGATAGATAAAAACTACTGGCGCCGATTATTGTCAAGGATGGCTGGCTGGACGACTGACTGTATATCACAACGTTCGAATAGTTGTGGTTGTTTATTTCCGCTGTCTGTTTGTTTATTAGCCAGAAGTTGTTTGTCATTTTTCAGGGCAATAGAGCAGACCTTCATTGAAGCTTCTTTTGTTTTTTGGGTGGAGGAGAAAATGTCTTTCTGTATTTCTATTTCCTTTTAAAAACCAATAATATTTCTATAGATGCCTAATGTTATTTTCAGTTCAGACCTTGTCGTTTTGAAGCTTTTGATATCAAGGATTTTTTTATTTCTTAAAAACACTGTGTATATATTCTTATAAATTCAGATAAACGCAACAAATTACCAAAAATTTAAAGTAATTACCACCAATTTCCTTTAAAATAATAAAATTGTAGATCCTACAATGCAAAAATGTAGTCTAATTCTTCGATATCGCCCTTTTAAACCATAAATTGTTCATCACAAAGACTTCATCTCTCTTTCCAGGGTTGGTAACGAAATCCCGAAAGACAAAATCCCGAACGACAAAATCCCGAACGACAAAATCCCGAACGACAAAATCCCGAAATGACAAAATCCCGAAACGACAAAATCCCGAAATAACAAAATCCCGAAATTACAAAACTAGTTTTTCGGTATTCTCCATCTTCTTGAACAATTTAAAACCACCAGCAAACTTCAATTTGGCCACTAAATTTCTTTTAAAAAAACATTAAAAAAATTTTAGCAGAGCCCTCTCGGTAATATGAGGTTTTTCGCATACAGGTTTTTCCGCGTATTGGCAGCCTTCGGCTGCTGCAGGGATCATAACCCTCAATCAGCAGAATCCTCACGGTCATGTGAAGTTTTTTGCATACAGGTTTTTCCGCGTATTGACGGCCTTCGGCCGCGGCAGGGATCATAACCCTCAATCAGCAGAATCCTCACGGTCATGTGAAGTTTTTTGCATACAGGTTTTTTCGCGTATTGACGGCCTTCGGCCGCGGCAGGGATCGTAACCCTCAATCAGCAGAATCCTCACGGTCATGTGAAATTTTTTGCATACAGGTTTTTTTGCGTATTGGCGGCCTTCGGCCGCAGCAGGGATCATAACCCTCAATCAGCAGAATCCTCACAGTCATGTGAAGTTTTTTGCATACAGGTTTTTTCGCGTATTGACGGCCTTCGGCCGCGGCAGGGATCGTAACCCTCAATCAGCAGAATCCTCACGGTCATGTGAAGTTTTTTGCATACAGGTTTTTTCGCGTATTGACGGCCTTCGGCCGCGGCAGGGATCGTAACCCTCAATCAGCAGAATCCTCACGGTCATGTGAAGTTTTTTGCATACAGGTTTTTTCGCGTATTGACGGCCTTCGGCCGCAGCAGGGATCATAACCCTCAATCAGCAGAATCCTTACAGTCATGTGAAGTTTTTTGCATATTGTAGATTATAACCTTCACACAACAAAATTTTCTCGATATTACAACTTTGCTTTTCTGCCATTGTAAAAAAAAGGCAAGTAGGCGCGTACTTCGAATTAGAAAAAATTGTGACTTAAATGTCATTTTTTATTAATTAAAAATTTTATTTCGTGATTTTCGGGATTTCTCATTTCGGTATTAAACATTTTTCGGGATTTTGTCGTTTCGGGATTTTGTCGCATCGGGATTTTGTCGTTTCGGGATTTTAAAATTTTTCGGGATTTTGTCGTTTCGGGATTTTGTAATTCGGGATTTTGACTGTCTCCCCTCTTTCCAGGGTAAAAACAGGTCTCTTAAACTAATTATGGCTTCTCTTTTTGGGTAAGGATAAACAAATTATATGCTCGTGTTCGTTCAGGAATTAAAAATCTAATTATGTATATTGTAGAGTATTTAATGGAATTTGTGTCAATTTTCATAAAATTGTTTATAACCCCAAAAAAAACATGCTCTTAAAAGCCACTGTCAAATTTAATTATGCTCGAAAAGGCAGTTCCTTTTACTCCCGGAAAAAAGGTAATTTTCTCTTAAGGTCTAAATTTGTTGGTCGATGAAGGACGGAATGGATTGAGAGAGTTTTGATTTTTGAGAGAGTGCCAGAAATAATTTTTTCAATGGAATAATTTGAAATTATCTATTTAGAATGTTTAGAATACAAAAAGGGGTACACAATATATAACATGTTCTGTATAAAATATGGGTTTTAGAGTTTAAGTTTTACATAAACTTGGCATATTTTAGGTAACTGAAGTTCTCAATTCTAAAAATAAAATGCTTAAGCTTCTTATAAGGACAGAATTGCTTCAAAGAATGCAGTTCTTAAAGGAATGTAGTTTCGCAAAGGAGGCGTAATAGATTAATTCGTCGTAGTACTTGCTCTGCTCTACTTTCAAAGAATATCTATCCCCATCCGTTCGATTTGCAAATTCTTTTCTTCAGCTGGTTTTCTTCTTTTTCGAAATTTTAATTTCGAATTCAAAGCATCTCGTTTTGTGCGGTTTTTAATATGAACAATGAGTGAGTGCCACTTGAAAGCAACAACACCGCCAAGAAGAACATTATTGCTCCATTCATGACAAACCAGATAACTTCTCGAAAGAGAAGACCAACAAAGAAGATGACGCGAATCCTTCACTGCTCTCGACTGACTCTGATGTGAATACGCGAATTCATGCTTCTCCATTTCATTTCATTTCAATTCAATTTCATTTCCTTTTCAATTTCATTAAATTCTGCATTGAATAATTTTAGTTTGTCGCTGCTGTTTGTGAAGGCCTCTTTCACACTCTTCTCACGAAAGTGCTTGAATTCCTTCCGACTTCTTTTAATAAACACCTAAACACTCTCTCATTGTTGTTGTTGTTGTTGGTAAGAGTAGAAGAAGGGTCGTGAATTGTTTTTGTACTTAACATCTTTAAAAGAGTTGTTAAACATTTATTGCGCCAATGATAAAATTATATACAGTGGAATAAAACTAGTAGAATTAAAACAATAATATAGAAATTATGAAGTCTGCATGATAGTGCTGTCTTTCTGTTTAAAGTTATGGTGAAGGACTGTTATGGTGACAGAAACAATAGGTCTGTTTTTGAACGCAGATTGAAGTACTTCAAGTTGCTTCGAACTGTTTAAAGAGACAACATTTTAAGTCTAGAAGGAGAGAGAGTGGGAGTAAGAAGAGCAAGCTTGAAATCTTTCAAAAAACAGCTCGAACTTTTTCTTCGAACTAACTTTTGACAGCCTAGAAAAGAAAAAGACAATCATTAGAAAGCGTTTCTTTACTTTTTTTTTTAATAAAATTTTGACATTAAAGCTACTCTCCCACTTTGCAGCTTGAGCTAGAGAAGTACGGAAATAGATCAATATTTGTCATCTCATGACGAGCGGTGGATGACAGAACAATACCAACCACCAATGACATTTCTCTCCTTACACATTTGAAACTTAAAGACTTGACGATTTTTTAAACAAAGAATCATGGATCAATTTAAATATTATTCAATGATTCCACAGTGCATCGTAGTAAAAAAGCCAAAAGAAAAAAAATACAAGTTGTTTTCAAATACTCTGCAATTAATAAAAAACGTTAATAAAGAAATTTAATTAAATCTAAAGATCATGATTCCATTGTTCGTTCCTTCCAAACAAAAACATTATACATAGATCTTGAATTAATCAGAACAGGCACATGTACAGGCAGACAGACACAACGTCGTCGTTCGAATTCGAAGCGGTGAAATATATTCGAAAATGATTGGAAATAAATTATGAGAAAAATATAGACAATATTTTTTTGCAGTCGACCGTGATGTCAGTGGTGTTGAAGAATCTAGAGATCACTTTTCACTTTCATCAGAGAACGCTTACTCGCTGTTACTCGAGTACGTAAGTACGTACGTACGCATTCAACATGTCTTCGAACGCCATCCAGGAATTCAGGTGAAAGTCATAATCGCAGTTAAATGCAATACGGCATCTCGTACTGCCGTACAAATATATGCAAGGACATCGAGACATCGACATTGTCCTGATGAATGACGCTATTACATTTTACGCTTTAACATTTTGATCCATTACGCGTTTACTTCGGGTTTTCCCCTTTTTTTGCTTTTAAATGCATTCCAGAGCGTCCCTTGCTTCTGGCCTGTGCCACTTCTTACTGTTGTGCGGCGAGAAGCTTTTCTCATAAAAATAGCCCCTTATAACCATTTCCGACGGCACACGTGCTGCGAACGTGCTCAGAATTCCTGAGGCAGCAGTAGCTTGTAGTGCCTTCAGCAACTTCTCATAGTTGCCACCAGTTTTTTGGAATCTGCGGCTTTTTGAATACGTCGCCAGGCAGCAAAGAAGAAGAAAGAGGAAAAGAAATGTTCCGAATTCTTTCTTGAGTATCCTCATGGGTTTGTGTGTGTGTGTGAGTGACCGTTTATAAAAGTTTATAAATATGATTTTATGAACTCGCGTAAATGCTGTTCTTATTCTTAAGTTGGCCAGACAGACGGTCTAGCCTGATTGGAGACACTTTTGAGTAGTTTATAGTCGCCATAATCGTGGTTGTTGTCAATTGGGAAAGATTTTAAGTGTTGTTGGTGCTTTTTTTTTTTGTTTCCAGTGACTCTCTGGACCAACAAGTATTTTTCTCTACGTTTTTCATGAAGAAAAAGTAGAAGCAACAGGAATATTTTGAACCAATTTAAGTACTGAATTTCATTCAAATTCATTTAAAAAATTCAGCAATTAAATTTTAAATATTAGTGATGCACACAAGGCAGAACAGTTCCAGATCTCGTCTAGAATATTGTCTCGAATACCGAGAAGAGATCAGACAGGAGACGAGATCTGTCAAATCTCGATCTTGCGCGTACATAATACGTACATACCTACATATTGATGATATAAATCAATTTTTGTGATCAGTACATTATAAACAATCAGTTTATGTAAAAATAAACATAATAATAACACCATTTTCTATTCATTATGGCCTCCAAGCGCTCCATTTTCATTAATCGGCGCCCAACCGATTTTATTGTTGCAGTTACTGAGACGACTTGTCCTGGATATCAGTCGTAAGAGAAAATCAAAGCAAGTAAAACAGAAAGATAGAAAAATCATAATTTTGCTTAGATAGCAAAAAATTGTTCCTCATCAAGA
The DNA here is from genome assembly GCA_949752815.1 of Conops quadrifasciatus. Taxonomy (NCBI): domain Eukaryota; kingdom Metazoa; phylum Arthropoda; class Insecta; order Diptera; family Conopidae; genus Conops; species Conops quadrifasciatus. The sequence goes on along the minus strand of OX457080.1, from coordinate 19,107,954 downwards.
GGTTGTTTGTGGGCGTGCTTCAATCCTCTACCAGTCATTCAGTGGACCGTTAAATTAAATTTTGAAAATCAGCAGGCCAGCAAACAAAAAAAAAAACACAACATTTTACAGATTTATGATATACGTTTTTAGCTTTTTCGGTCGACCGCACGCGACTGCACATTCGACCCCGCCCGCCTGCCTCGCCGGGCTCTACGCGCCCCTTACGTTAATATAAAATCGGCATGAAGTTGTTTTATGTACGAGTACGAGAGTACTTACCCACCAAAAACACCGGTAGCCTTCTCTTTGAATGATGTTAAGCCTTTCATTTTGGAGAGTTGTTAGTGCTAGCGTTGTCGTTGTTGTTGTTGTTGTTGTTGTTGTTTTTGTTGTTGTTGTTGCTGTTGTTGTTTTCGTATCAATAATATGTCTGCTCTTGATTTTGTGCTGCTCTTCTGGTTGGTTGCTGGCAACTTATTCAGCTCGGTAGCACGCTTTCTAGATTCCTGTATCGGTTTGAGACTGTGATAATTTTGTGATTAACTTGACGCCGTGGGTGGTTCCTCGGTTTTACGAGCCTGCACGTTTATGTTTTAGCTCGGTAACTTTTCACGGATACACTAATTCTTGGCTTAGAGGCCTTTTTTCGAACCGTACCGTAAGCGTACGTCTCTTTCACGCTTTCTTCTTTTTGCTATCTCACGTTAAACTGTTCTGTTGGACAATCGTGTCGCTCAACACGCCAACCCGGGAACAAATTATTTCTAATACCGTTTTATGTCTTTGTTTCATTTGTATTTGTAATTTCATTTGATTTGTTATTGTTATTATTATTATTGTTGCCTGCTCTTTTTGTTGTTAATGATATTTTTTCTATTACTGCTGACGCTGCTGCTGCTGCTGCTTGTCGCTGCTTGCTCATGTCCATTTGCCAAATCCTGACGATGGGTGGTTTTTAAGTTGTTGTTGTTGATGGCGTTGTTAAATTTTTAGCTGTGAACCTTTGACAGCGTGTCCCGGCTCCTGTGTCTCATTTCAACACACTTTCTATCGATGTGAAAGCGAAGAAAAAGAAGTTAGTACATACTTCGTAGTTAGATAAAGATGAAAATAAGTATAAATGATAAACGTATTTTTGTCAAGTGTGTTCTGTTGCTGATAAGAGTTTGCTGGTCTTGCAAATTGCTGCAAATCGCTGGAATGAGCAGGGCGAAATTTATGGTTTAATCCGCTTAACTACAAACTGAGTTATGAAAAATAAGAGTATTAAATACTATAGAAACCAATTCTCTTTGAGAGCAAAGAGAGATGAGAAAAAATTGAGAGTGGATGGTATAAACACTGGGGATTTGTTTTCAGAAGATTCAGAGCTCAAATTAACTAAAATATCTACATATCTACTATCTCTTACAAACATTTGTACCGAAAAGAAGAAGTATTGAATTGTCCAATAAAGCTATTTTGCAACTTTCTATTCGAGGAATAGTTGGAATGTGCAAAAGTTAGTGGATCTTAAGTGGATCTAAATGTTACGTAAAAATACTCGTCTCTGTATGATTCTTTTAAAAACGGTTATACTGCACCAAGTGCAATGTAGGTACATATAATAAATCATTAACTATATCCATCGTTTACATATTTTGTTAAAATGAAAATTTTTATAGTCATAAAAATATTATCACCAACTTTGGTAATGGTATGAATATAATAACCATCATATGTACATAGAACACCTACATCATATTTATTTTGTAAAAAAATATTAAAAAAAATTTAAAATTGTATGTCCATACGTTTGAGGAAGATAATATTGTTATGACTTCGAATTTCATTTAACTTTCTACTTAATTTTTTCTATAATTTTCACCTCATAATGCAAAAAAGCGAAAAGAAAGACAACTTCGCTTTGTGTTTTTACCCTTTTCTCGTAAGCTTTCATTACCTTTTCCGCAAAGAAAGCAGAACAAATAAATATCCAAGAATTTATAAAAAAATAAAACGTACAGGAAGATTGTGTTAAATTTTTTATATACCTACGACTATTGGCCTCAAAAACTTTATAATTTATATAAACTGAAATTGAAATGTGTTCTACCAATCCATTGAAGAAAGCAAAGGGCAGGAAGGTTTAAAGGAGGGCATATTTTTTCGGCTGCAAGCGAAAATGACTAAACTTCTGATCAGTTGACTCAGTTGGCTCATCAGTTTGGAGCTAACTATTTCAAATTTATTATGATTAATATTTTAGAAATAATTTTAAAGCATTTTAAAGCAAAATTTTAAATAAATTTCTTAAAAGATTAAGCACTAATATCTATCGTGCCTTAATTAATCTTTTTAGAATATATATTAATATTTTAGAAATCATTCTAAAGCATTTAACAGCAAAATTTTAAATAAATTTCTTAAAAGACTAAATTATCCCAAAAAAAAATTATATTTTTTCAGCGTATCCGGGTTAACTATAAATGGCTAGCATAAAATTATGTTATGGTTTAGAAGGTACCTAAAACCGGTCTAAACAATAATCTCTCAGAAGTCGCTAAGAGCTTAGTAATTAATGGCTTTTGTAACGAATATCCCTCATACCTCTTCAAATTTTTCTGGAGATCAATTGATTTCGGTGATGTTATATGTACTATTTATTTCGTTCAAACCAGTTGAAGCCGGTTTGTCTCCAAATGTGACAAACTATGACAGAAATTCGTTCCAAAACATGATCATAACATAAGCAGAAACTCTAAAGAGTATTAAAAAACCTTATTATTGTAATGTACATACTGAAATATCCATTCGTCTATTCTCTATTTATATCAGATAATGTTATTATATTATATATATTTTTTTTTTAAAAAGTATGCTTAATTTTATAGAACATGTTCTAAAATGGGCGAATTTTTTATTTCCTACTTTCTCCTTTTTTTAATTTTGAAGAGTATAAAAATGGTCTGTCTCACTTTGAAGGACGTAGTCCTTAGAAAATTTGTAAATCTCTGTACTTTTGTACCAAATTCCAAAAGAATCCCAAAACTTAAACTTGATGAAACTTCTGATCCAAGGATGTACTAAGTTTCTTTTACAAACTTTTTATAACAAAGATTAAAAGAAGGAAAATGTATAAAGTTTTTTAACACTTTTTTAATTAATGTATATATTAAATGTATAAAGTATAAAAGTATAAAGTATAGATATTCTATAGCATCTATTTTAGTATCTTTAAAGTGTTAAAATTAACAAAAAACTTGATAAGATTTAGAAACTTACTCTTTTTAGCGCTAAAACGGTGTCCTTATAATCCTTACGAATCCATTGTGCGTTTATTCAATGAATTATTACGTAATCCATCTTTTATAAATTTATGATGTTGGAAAAAAAAACATTAATTTCCTTTTATTATTTAAATTTATTGAATTTTTATTTTTATAATTTTTATATGCGTATTTTTTCCTAAATCGATTTATTGTTTTGTTTTTCATTTATGCTGTTTTGTATTGTTGAAAATTTTATTTTTAATTTTTTTAAGACGAATGCGTTACGTAACCGTTAAACGTTGAAAACGAAAAACTTGGCTAGAGCTCAATTTATTTAAGTTTTCGATGCGTTTATATCTCCACGATCGCGACAACAAAAATGAAAGTAAAAAAAAAATATGAAATAAAAAGAAGAACTATTTTGAAAAAAAATTGTTAAAAGGCTAAAACTTAAATTCAATTAGAATAGAAATTCCTTTTCAATCGAATTGAAACCCATTCAGACAGAGTATTCGCTACGGAAGCGATCCTAGTCCGACTCTGTCTGAAGACTATATGAATTTTAGGATATAGAAAATTTTCTATCAAGGCTGATGATGATGAGGTACAGGACGATCGTATGACGTTGATAAAAAGTACACATGTATTAGTTTAGGAAGTCTTCTCACACACACACACACAGACACAAGCACCAGCACCTACACCCTGGAAATCTGGGAAACGGAAATGCACTTGCGACTATCTATCTCACTTGCACGCACTGAATGAGCAGGTCTTTCAAAACTCAAGGCAATGGAAGGATTGAGAATTTGTAGTTCAAAAATGTTCTGTCCTTCCAGTGTACATCGTTAGAGGTTCTTTCTTTTCACGATTGTAGTTTGCAGGATTTTTATTAAATTATATACACACTCTGGCAAATCGAGTTTTTTTAGTTTAATATGATATGAATATCGTTTACGAATTTAGCTTTTTTATTTAATTTGTTGTTTTTATGCCAAACCTTATCGAATTCTATGAATTCAACTAAGAGAAATCCGTTAGGACCGTTTCACTACGCAGCTGGACTGACTACGCACGATAAACTAGCGATGGAATCTACTGATGGAATCAGGATGTAATGTCGTGGACCACTCTCTGAACACGAGCTGGGGAAAGGGTGGTATAAAAACCATTGCTGTAGAAAGAGAACGATTCTGGTGTGGTGAAAAGCTCAGCAGCGTGTAGCCGAATGGTGTAGGCCTTAGTGGTGTACATTGTTGGGGCATGTAGGACATGCGCTGTTTGTTGTTGCTTTGAGGAACAACATGTTCATGCTCATGTAGTGGAATGTCTCGATGAAGGGCGAGGGGTTTGCCGCAGAAAACAAGGGTTGCATTCAGTTCGTCCGTCCGTCCATACGACAAGCAGTTACTGTAACAAATCTCTCGAACACAGCGAGTGGGTGTTGTCGTGATTCTGTGGGTGTAAAGCGGCGCTGGAATGTTGTGGCCACCGACTCGCTGAGTGAGTGCTGGCCAATCTCTGCTGGCTGAAGGTGGAGCTTAGGCGAGATCTTGGTAGTTGGAAGTGAAAAGCGAGGAGCAGCTAATATGCATTGCAGTCCATACACATACATAAACACATACATACATATAACACTTCAGAATATTGTTATTTCATTTATATTGTTTTTTTTATACCATGTCTTATATGAATTCCAATAAAAGATACAAAAAAGTATATATGTTATAACTGCATACAATAAATCGCAGTCGTGCGTAAAATGTTGTCAACTTTTTGCCAAGTCTCTCGCAATCTCGCGCTGTCTCTGTTTATTTTCTCTTTTTACACTGGTCGCTCTTGGTGTACTCTTTGCCAACAACAACGACGGCTGTCAAGTTGTTACGCTGTGCATGTGATGGTTGCCAACCTTTTTATGAGGCAGCCATTTTGAATTTTAATCCTCTTTATCTTCCTCTGCGTTTCCCCATATTGTTGCCACCCTTCTCCATTTTGTCCTGTTTTGGGGTTTTATTGTTTCTTAGTTGGTAGGACTGTATGGTTTGGTAGTAGGCTTGGTATGCGAATTTGATTACTGGTAGGTTGGAAAGGCGAAAATATGACTATAGGTCTGTCGTCTTCATGGTCCGATGTTTATGTCATGGTCACGAACTATTTGGCAGGAGACATATTTTTCTTTCGATTTCATTTGGATTAAATTTTTTACGATGCACATATGAAAGAAAGAGTGATATCAGAGGCTACTGTAATGACTTATAAATTGACAAATTGTGTAAAATTTTAAATAATTATACGAGATCGATAACGTGGTCTCTAGGCTTCTAAAATTTTAACTAATCGAAAATTTATTATTCAGCCTTACGATCGTCTGCCAAATTAATAAAGCAGCTTCATTTTTAATGTTCCTCTAGTTCTTTCCACACATTTCTATAATCTAGATATATATATTCATATATCCATGTACATAACGGATGCGCCATCTTTTATGTCGGTATGTTAACTTCGAATAACTTTAACAGTTCTGAAACGTCAATTTAGTACAATTTTAACCAAGAATAGCTTTACACCGAAACGCTGTACATTCAAAATAGTCGTGCATATTGTTGAGAATATTGTGGCCAAGAAGCACCGTCTGACAATACTATTCGTCATTTGGTGTTGTATTTTGTTAAGCACGAGACAATGGCAGATCGTCAACATTGCGTTCATCAACGCCCAAGACGTTCTAATGAACTGAGCATTTGACGTCAGTGGAACCACCTTGTGGCGCATTTTGATCAATCATTGATATGATCATTGAAACTTTAACAACAAATTCGTTCTTATTCTGACATAATGTGTCATTATATACAGCATTACAGCATATTGAGATACAATTCTAAGCACTGAAGTTAGATGTTAATGCTCGAGGTTTTAAATCTCCAATTATTGTATATATGTATGTATGTACCTCTTTATCACTCTATAATGATAACTACCATAACTTTTTGTGATATTTACGATATACGATATTGTATCATTGGTGTTAATTTGTAATAACATAAGATGATATTGCTTTTAAAACCTGAGCCTTTATGATTTTCACTATCAAACCTTGATAATTATTACTTTACTACTAAACTATGACAATTGACAAACGAATGTCGTCTATGTTTTATCAGTTTCATAAAGTAGTAAGAATTTAATACAGTAATCGTGAAAATTATACTAATGCGTATCGAAAGATCTATCAATCTCACGATCTATTAGACTATAGACTATTAAATTTGCTAAGATAGACAATAATATAATCACCAAACGATAGATATATCAATTACTTAATGTCTAATGAAATATAAACCCAAATTTAATTGATTTTTAAAATGGGTTGGAAATACAAAATTCCGAAAGACAAAATCTCGACGGACAAAACCGATTTTATCAATCCTCGTGCGTAAGGAAAAAAAAACTATTTCCAATAGTTTTCGATTGTCGGTTAACGGACTACTCTCCACCAGTGTTTACACACCCTGACGAGATTATCGTTTCAGAAGCAATATCAACTCTAATTCACAGGCAAAATCTTAAAACAAGAAAGACTTTTTCATCGAGACGATATTCGAAAAGGAAATCTCAGGCGATCACATTGTACACAGGTTTTTAGTCGAAAATAATTTTATTCAAGTTTTGTTGAATAATTTTTTCTACACTTATTGATATAGAAAATATCGATGTGTTTATATTATTTTTCTGAAGTTGTTCGCTTCTAGTTTGGTTGCAATTAAGACGAGATCCCAGAATAAAACAGCTTTTGTAATCAAGACGAGATCGAGACTTCAGTTTTCAGCAGATAAATCCTATCCTAAGTGATTATTTAAACATTGCCGACGGATGCCAACAATTTAGGCCGACGAAAAAAATCATAAATTAAGAAATTAAAAGTTGTCGCTAGTCCCCATTATCGAATCTCGTCTCTACACCTTGTTACGATATTCGTAGCAAGAACTAAAATCTTATTACCTCTAGCACATGAATAATTATACCGTCAAAGTTTATAAACTTTCATTAAGTATGAGCCAGCACCGTTTATTACGTTTATTCCTTTTTCACAAGTCATTTGTGAAAATGATAATAAGTAGCATGAAATATTTGGCCACTTTTCGCCCCATTTTTGTCGTCTCGTCTCTTTCAAAAACGCTGCAATCAGTTGGAAAACATTTCATTTACCGTCGCTAAAGACTTCAGATAAAAATCTCGTAAATATTGAGACGAACAAAACACTTACTCCCCCTCAATATATCAATTAAGTGTCTCGCTCTCCCTCAATCCGGTTTCGAAAATATCAGCAGTACGATACATTCCTCCATGGGATGGGAGCAGAAAGAGGGCCGAGGGGAGGATGGTGGTGAGTTTCAGTTTTAATGTATTCATTGAATTCATGACAGTACGTTTTTATCAAGATCGAAATTTATTAAAGTGAATAAAGTCAGGTTTGTTCAGGAGTGACGTGAGGTGGTGGTGGCGGTGGCGGTGGGTGGAATGTCCGACTGATGTGATGAAACTCAGCCAGTTAATTTAGCGTTATGAAGTTGTACAATATTAACTTTTATCAACGTTGAGACTATGGAAACGGTCTCCAAGGTTTTGCTACCTACAAATGAAATGAATTCAAAGGCATTTCTTTCTCTATTTGAAGATGCCTGTCAGCTGAAGAGTTGCATAAATTCTGAAAATACTATACTTATTAAGAAGTCTTGCAAAGGTTTCATGTCCACTATATAAATTAGTGACGGCAATGACGGTCTTTGATTCTGAATCCATAAAAGCGTGTTGTTTTGAAGTTTCAATTTCCATTTATTAGACATAAATTAAGACTTACTATGGGTTTTAAAAGTACATATGTATACATTATACTCGAATACGAATTTTTAAAATTACCTTGGGTTTTTTGTCTGAATCTTTATGAAATTTCGTCCTGCTCCAAAATCCTTGCAAAATATCTCCAATACCATTTTGTTTTTTCTGAATTTTGTGAATTTTCTTTAATATTATATAGATTCTGCCCTCTATATTAAGCCTGAAATGTTAGTAGCTTGTTTAAACCTCCCTTTATTATATAAACCTCCTAGAATATTTTATTTCTGGAATTTGATGTACCTTACACCCGTTCCTTTTCATCGCAATTATTAATGTTAATTATCGTGATAGTTTCAGTATTTCTTTAAGCTAGTCTGAATATAGAAAACTACATATTCTAGATTTTTTAAGACGTCTGTTACTGTTAGGACCATTATAATTCAATTTTTTCGCCTTTGCAATTACCGCGCTACTTTCCGTTCTTTCATTGCTGGAAGTTATATATTTATATAACAGCTATACGCGTGTGGACATACATTTCAAAATTGAAAATAATAATCTCAGAAAAGTCCACAGATTTCCAGTTGTACATAATTTTTATGGAAAATTATTAATCCGAAATGAAATGGAAACGTAGTTTAAGAATGCTATAAATTTAACTCTAAACATTTTTGAGCTTGCTTAAAATGGCGACACGGTGATGAGCTTTATCGAAATGTCAAAAGTGCTCTTCAGAAAAAGTTAAGAGGATTTTCCGCTAGTTCTCAAAGAAAAAAGAGCCAATCCATAACTATAGTATGTATACGTACCTATGTACATTTGTTTTAGTCATTTTATGGTTGTCATATTCTCAGTTAATGCCATTTAGCTGACAATATGATAGAAAAAAGGCAAAGACAGGAAATGGGACGATATGAATACGAAATTATGGGAAAATAAAGCATGACATAAAAATTGTAATGCGTAAAGTTTTTGGTAATTTGAATTTATTATACGATATTAAAAAAGCAGTTGAAAATACGCAAAATGTGAAAAATAAAGTTAAGATTTTCATAAAAATGGAATCGAAGGGAATCAACATTTTCGAAAGGAGAAATTCTTGTTAGTATGAGTTCTGCATATTTACACTTAACCAAAAAACAATTATTTTTAAATAAGAACTTAAATAAAGAACTTAATAAAGTTATATTAAAACTTGATTAATTATGATAATTAATTAAATATGATAATTAATAATGATAATATAGTTATGACAATACGTGACAATAAGATGGTGATTTTTCTCAAAAGGGTGAAAAATTCCTCAAGAAGACCATTAAACCTTGATGATGTCTTCGATTTCATTAATTATGTTGTCTTTATTATGGACTAGAGGAAATGAATTAAATTTTTTTGTTAAATATTCTCTACCATTAGTCAATTTCTCGAAAAATTTTGATTTTAGATTTCAAAGCATTAAGAAAAGGTCTCTCTGATTTCAAAATAGCAATTTCTTTCGTTTAAAAGATTCATTTTAATAAATATAATTAATTATTTCTATCCTTTTTGAAATCATATACATAGATACTATTGTATTGTGCAATATTTTTAAAAAAATTCGAAAAAAAAATTCAAGAAAATCACAGAAATTAAACAAAAAAATTCAAAATTAATAAAAACGAACAACTAACTTCTTCTGACGTCGACTGGCGCTTTCGAGTAACGCAAAGGGAGTTAGTCGTGAGAATGATAATGGATTTGACGGCGTACGCAACACTCGCACAACGCTTCCTGTCGAGCGCGACAGCGAAAGGGTTGTCTCCGCAACAACACCCACATCAAAAGGGTTCCCTGGCGTTTTGTTGTCTCTCAGTCAAACACCCTTGAGAAACCATCGACCGACCAGTCAGTCAGTCATCATCCATCCCTCACCCTCACAAGCAATCTCACTCTCGACTACAGACTCTCCCTCTCTCTTGCCAACCCCCTCGAGTTCACCAGCCCTCCCACCCACCTCCCACCGTTTAATTGAAGCCATACTATTACGTTAAATTGTATTGTCTTCACTCATTTAGTGCGACGTCAGCAGACAGACCGGCGCGACGACAGCAGGCGAAAGTACAACAGGAAGAAAGGGTACGCGCCTGAAGGGCCCGGATAACGTTTTGTCTGCAAGTGCATGAATGTTCGGGCATGAAAATGCTGAAATGCTGGAAAATCTATTTAATCCTGATAATTTCGTTAATGGTTTTAATCACTCAACACGCTTCAATTTGCCTCCGTGTCTTAGGTTTTATTGTTTTAAGGATTGTCAGTAAAGGATTTCAGATTTTGAATAATACTCGGAAAAAATTGCTGTTATTGGATTTTGAAAGATTTGGGAAATTCACTGAAATCTGTTTTAACATCTAGTTGTGCACCTCCCTTTTTTGTTACAATCGGTTGTTCTGAAGGGGCACTTTTCTTATAGGGTTTTATAGAATTTTGTATATAACTCTAAAACGGCTAGCCGCAGAAAGTTGATATTTTGTATTTTGGACTGTTATAACCTCTAAGTGCGTATCTCCGCACGTTTTTGTTATAATTGGTTGTGGCGAAAGGGCACTTTTCTTAAAGGGCTTTGTAAAATTTTACATATAACTCAATGAATAGTAGTACAAGGAAGTCGTGTGTTGCACACATCAGATTTATTATTTTGGAATTTTAAAAAATATTCAGCATTTTGTCGTTTCGGAATTTACAAATTTTTCGAGATTTTGCATTTCGTGATATTGACTATTTTCCATAGATTCTATATATGTAAACTCAAATTTTATAAAATCTGTATCTCTATGTATTATTATATTTATAAAGCCATATTACAAGTACAATATATAACAAGATTTACATTCAAATACTATAATAAAATTATGTAATTACTAAAAAACTAAACAAACAAATAAACTGAACCATTTGAGTTGGTATATAATGAATGTTTTCCAGGTGATAACCATAATTTGGCTCCTCCTTTTCCAGATAATATCCTTATATACCAACCACATACACAAACACGGACACATATGTATATAAACATTTCAATTTATATTATGTACTCGTATATACGGACAACATATAAGGTAAAAGTTATTTTGTTTCCTTCGCTACACAATTACCGGAAGGGTTATTTTGGATGCTTCAGAGCTTACTTGTATGTATCTAATTAGCAAAAAGGAGAGTGTTCAGTTAAAAGCTGATGGAACCTAAAAAAACCTACCCAAACACAAAAAAAATCTGCTAATAGATTCGACAATCTGTAGGATGGCGCTAGCTTCAGAAAGCTCTAACGCAGCAGGAAAATGCTTGTGCCTGTGTATAGTTAATTGCCATTTTTAAAGGTGGGCGTTAAAAAGCTTTTCCTCCGCCCATCATCATATTCAATGTACGCTCTACTATAAATAGCTTTGAATTTTGTTGAATTCATTTATTTTCACCACATTCTTATTTGTTTTCTTCTGGAAAAGGATCAATTCCGTCGGAAGAAAGTAAATTTTCAGTCGGAAATGAATAGAAACAAACAGAATCAAGTCAAGTGAATACTATATAGTGTGATTTTATAAATATTTCAATTAATTTTGTATATAAAAATGTAATTAGTTTTCAGGTTATAGTAAAAAAAGTTTGTGCGATATAAGTGTACATTCGAGTACTAGGTATACTCATTACAAATTATGAGCTACTCAAAAGATAAAGCCAGAAACTATGATAGATTTCAATATGATCGGATTTGTTTACGTAGTGTCTGTTGAGTGTCTTCTCGCAATCTTTTACAACTTGAGGAACAAAGCAAGAGACCCTGCGTATTAGCTCCGATCTTATCTGGTTCTGGGATATCATCTCAACTGATCCTGTCTAAAGTAACCTGTTTGTCTTGCCTCGTGCTTTTCATTAAGTTTGGGTCATGACCGTTCCATTCGGTATGGTATAATGAAATTAATAACTATGTATGTAAAATTCATTCTGGGTAAATTCATGATTTTTACGTACATATGTAAATATCTTTAAAATATATGCGTACGAATGAGATTTTCAGGGCGATCTCGTAATTGGTTCTTGTCTCACGTGAAAAAGCTTGTATCGTCGCGGCTGAGAAACTGTCTCTCGTCCTCGATACTCTCGATACCCATCTGAAAAGTTCTGTCTCGCCTCGAGCATAAGAACTTCCTCGCCTCGCACGCACCATTAGTTGCACTTATCTATCTATATCTAGAAATTTTAGTTAATAGAATTAAACTGTTCCCAAATCTTCAATGGCTACTCCTATAATGAGTCACATAAAAGCATGCCTGAAAAGTCTCAGGATAGAAGGAGCTTTAGTTTTTCTCCCCAGAAAGGTTTTCCTTAAAGGAAAACAATGGATATAGTCAATATACATACATATAAAGTACAGCTGGCTGATTTTGAACTCTTTAAGCTATAGTTGGTAGCGTTTGATACTTCGAGGTGCATGATTTTTCAACATTTCAATCGATTGTATTAAACTTATTCGTCCTTTTGCAAAGAATTCCTTTGTTTACTAAAACCAATAATGTTTTTACATACATATATAAAGAGATATCAATAAAAAAACACATTTCTAACAGCAAACAATAAAAGAAAAGTAGCAAAAAATAATACAGCACTCTATGTCGAGAGTAAGCGAAATGTAACAAGTTTCTAAAATTTGCATACGTCTACAAACAAGCCAGGATTTCGAGCTGTATCCTCGCCCCCAGTAAAAGGGCTTCACATTTGCGATGCGCACCAGAAAGAAGAAGAAACCGAGAGACATGCTGTCGCGAAGTTCGGTTCGGTACAATCAACAAAAGCCGGAACCAACAGAAAATTGAAATGTTAATTACAATCGACGATAAAACCGCAGCGAAATAAATGGCCAGAAATCTAAAGTGGGACGATACCCGGATACGCCCCGTAGGAGAGCTTTGTTGGATTTTAAAATGATACTGGGGTTTTTTTTACGATGATGAGGGAAAGATTTTTGCTGACAAACCAGCATCATCAGCCTCAGCATTCTCATCGAATTTTCATCATCATCATTCATCGTCGTCGTCGTCGTCGTCGTCATCGTCATTATCATAAACAATTTCAAATGTTTCCAATGTAGTCGTTGCGTTGTAGCCTTCCCCTTGTAACGCATACTAATGACTCTATACTCGTGACTCCCACGTGTACCGATGAACTCGTACTTGTGTATTTTCCGGATTCTTCTACGATTGTTTGCTGATCTCTTGATCGAAAAATTATATGCCTGGAAGTTATTTGAAAACAACAAACAAACAAACAAGCGCACAGACAGATAGAGAAGGTATCACGGATAGACACCAGCTAAATAAATACAATATTGCTGTGCTGATTTATTAAATCGTAAGCGATAGAGTTATTTAAATTGTGCGTAAGAACCGGTTACAGGGTTAAGATTTGATTATTTTCGTTCAGGATAAGTTCACAATATAAACGAAATCTCTATATACACAATATTCAATGATGGAATACAAGTACAGAATATAAAATTAAACAGTTAGTTTTGTTTGGAAAGAGAGAAATTGTGAGAAAGAAACGAATTTCTTGTCGTGTTTGATTTGGAGATAAACCGCCATCTTCAGTGGCTTTTTGTTAGGTCTTTCGAGAATGATAACGTCGTCAAGGTCCAACGAATTTATTAAATTTTTCTTCAATTTGTTGACTGACAAATGGTTCACCTGTTGATGAACTTCATACAACAAAGAGTGGAAAGAAGCAAAAGCATGGTCAAAATTATTTCGTTGTGTTAATCTTTTTTATTTCTCTCTTAATATTTAAATGTTTAAAATAATGTTAAAATGTAAGGTGCATATTTATATTTTTATGTTTAAAATATAAAAAGACTCGTATTTAAAAGTATTTGTATTACTTTTACAATAATATTTTTAAAAGTTTCCATAAATTCAAATTTATATTCAATGACTTTCGAGACTTGAGTAATCGTTCGTGTTAAGTGAGTATAAGAGTATTTTTCAGCAACACTAACGCTACTCCCTCTCTTCCACATTCTGTCTCTATCGCTGTCGCTGTGTGTTGGACTTTGTTGTAATTTAGTTTATCGTTTTCTATTAAACTCTTCACAGTGACTGCAGAGATTTCACTTTTGGTCCTTAATATTGTTTCATTTTGTTGTTGGTTGGTTGGTTGGTTGGTTGGCGGCTGGTTGTACTCGTATTTGTTGCTTACATGCAGTGGCCACCGTAGTCCGAGGAGAGACAACCAACCGGGCTTCATTTTGTTCTGGCCGCCCTTCTTAAACGATAGGTTAATAACGGTACGGAATGTATGTTCGCCCTGGGCCACGGCGGAAGGCGTATATTCGCTTTGCCTGAAAGTTTGTTGAGAATGTCAAAAGGGAGAATGAGGTTTTTTCAATATACGAGATTCGTAAGTGCGCCAACAACATCAACAACAACCAGAACAACAACAATTAGAAAATTTCACTTTTTATTTCACTTTTCAGAATGTTGATACTGATGAGGTGTGAAGCCGACAGCATGAAAACTTGAATGAATGATACTCACTAAACGAGATGTGACATACTGTAATGATGATGATGGAGATAATTATGACGATAATAAAGATGCCAGTGGATGCCAGAGAGTCTTCCAGCAATATTCATTCAGGACTTAGTTCGAGAGTTACTTACTCTGAGCGGTAGGTACACTTGATGTTAATTGAATTCCTTGAGTTTCCTACTTTTCCGCCATTTTTGCTTCAATTCTGAAAGAAAATCATCAAAATAATTGAATACAATAAATTAAGTAATTAAATCCATGATTTATAATTGAAAAATTTAAAGCAATGAAAAGGTTGGGAACAGAAGAGAAGAAAGATATTTGAATTTTTCTTAAAAAATTGGGGTTTCCTCTTCCTTTTCCTTTTTTTTAGAAAATTATATTTCACCAAAAAATATAACTATTCACAGCTCCTTCAGCTATATTATGTATATAATATCAAAACAAATAAATTCAAATTTCGAAATTTAGTACTATTAGAAAGTGTGCCCACTTTTTCATTGTTGATTCGATATCTTGGGACGCATAGACTCCGAAGTGCACGATTCAGTTTTACTTATTTAAGTTCAAAATCTATTTCTCTTATGTTTTAAATTCTTCAAGAACTTCACCAATCGTCCGCATTTTTTGTTGCATCTTTGATGTCGTCATTCTTTGATGAAAAAGGACTCGTTTCTAGTCTTAAATTCGTTTTCTTTCTTCTGGATTTTTTATGCTTCAACGAAAACTAGTTCAACAAACTGTCGCGTCACATTAAAAGGATTTACTCACAAACGACGTGATGCTAATTTTATTGAAGTAAAGACTTTGGAAAAATGTTTTGGTTACTTCGTAGACGCAATTTAGTTAGTTACGATGATAGACGAAAAGTTTTTTTTTCAATTTCTGCTGGATACTCAAGCACTATCTAAAAATAAATAAATTTTTAAACTCCCTAAACTGTATACAACGATATATATAGTAGTTTAGATATGTACGATTATATGCAGAATTATATGCAGAATAGATTGCAAAACAATATTTAGTTGTAACTGATAAATATTGTTAAATATTGCAGGTGCAAGAAACTACGAGTATTCAATCACCAGCATTAATTTTAGACGCAACCACCTAAAAATGTTTCTGCTTATTTTTATTATTAGCTGATAATCAAAACAATTTTACAAAATATTGTAAATAAAATCAAAAAACCTTTCCATAAAATAAAATTTCAAACCTTTTGAGGATATCTCAAGCTTTTTATACCAGTACCTTACACCTGAAAAGAGAGGTTATATTAAAATTTGCTGTTTTAGTCATAACATATTTAAAGATCGATATGATATCAGCAAACATTTTGACCTCTTAAATGGTTTAAACTATAGTCATTTGCCACAACTTTTTTACTAAATACTTGTACAATAGTATATCTATGTTATGTCTTATAAATATTTGTTAAAGTTGGTTTTTTTTATGAAATCTGGCTTTTAAGCTAATTCGTAGATTATTTGTTATACAAATACGAACAGTTTATTTAAAAAATTTAATTTTAAAATTTCAGACTTGAAATTTCCTGATTTTGTTAGGACTTCATACATATTCGAAAATTACAGCAAGTGACGGGCGTATATAGATTTTCATTTTTCGGAGGGTTAAAATTTTTTGATGTTGCCCAACGCTGTTTTCAATTAATAAACTTTAAAATTTGAATATATCTATGAAAAGATATCATATGTATTAACAAAATATTAATGTAATAAAAAAGGGAAGAACAAAATATTCCATTAAAAACAAAGTAAAAGACTTCTGATATTGAGTAAATTCTGGTATTAAGTAAAATTCGATATTAAATAAAGTACTTTACTATTTAACCGGCGTCAGGAGATGCTGAATAAAGTCGTAATGATTACACTAAACAACTTCATATCAGTTTCTTCTTAACTACGAAAAAGTATAGTTAGAAGGTCGGTCAGAGGTTGCACAAAAGGTAGGGTACGCCACGTTTCGCTAAGATCAAAGAAATCTTTTTTTGCTGGTTTTTTTTTTGTTTTTATGTTCAGGTTTTTTTACTGCTGCGGTGTTGATATTTTTTCTCAGTTTTTTAATATCCATTTCTTTGCTGCGGTTGATATTTGAATGGTTTCTGTGTTTCATTTGAAATTTTATCTGAAGGTAATCAATGAAACTCTAAAACTCCTTTTTTGTGCTTTTCTTTACATAATGTGAGCGCAAGTCGTCGTTTTTCTTTCTTACTCTAAATACGAGTGTCGTTTTTATGTCACGTTTTGTGAATTTTTTTTCAATGATTTCTTCTTTTGCATTAAAATAAAGTTATTCCGCGAAACAATTGAGAAAAAATTCAATTAAACGTAATCGAATATTTGCAGCTCGAATTAATCGTTATTCAATTTACTTTTTATTGATTGCAAGAGGAATTATATTGAAAGTGGGAGGGAAAAAGAAATGCAGAGCAACGGAAAAGGAGCCATCTTTAATTTGCAATGAAATTTAAATTATATCTATATCTTTTAAGGAGGTAAAATTAAAGGTTTTTAAGCTTATTTAAGTTTATTTAAACACAAAATCTAATGAAAGAGTTTAAGAACGTGTTTAAGGTATTAAAATCAGATACACACACACACGCACACACACACACACACACACACACATCATATGCACTCCCAAAATTAATTTTTTCCATCAAAGTTCTTGCTGTTGTCGTTGTCGTTGTTGTGCAAAGTCCATGTTAATATCCTTTAAAGATATATTGTATTACTTGATGCTCGATGATGCTGATGAGGTTGTTCTTCTGGGCTTGTATTTTTCTTGTAGAGTTTGCAGGTATTCAAAGTAGATTTAAGTGGATTAAATGGCTTTTATGTCATCTTAAAGAGACGCCAGCAATAAAAAAATTCACGGATTTGAAGGGCAGTAAAAGGAAGTACACACGATACAAGGCTTTAGGCAAAGACTGAAATGCTTAGAGCCATAATAAGAGGGTGACAAAACCGTAGGACAAGTCTTAAAAACAGACAGACAGACGGATACCGGGATAGACAACGTTAGAAGTATAAAATTTGCTAGACAAAAGAACAACCTGCAACCACAAGCAAAAACGAAAACAACAACAACTGAAAAAATGATGAAAACAATATGCAAATGAGTACTGATGATAAAAATAAAAAAGAAGCAGAAAAAAAGTGACTCCCTCAACTTTTTCCCTTCCTTGAAGTGAAGGGATGTATTTCAGAATCTATTGATTAATCATTCTTGGAGCAGTAACATCCTCAGTTTCGATTTCATTGCCGGTTTCAGTTTTACCCTTTTCAGTGAATTTAATAGGAAAAAAATAGTTACGCCAGTTGCAGCGGTCGAAAGTAAATAGCTGGTAACTCCTCCTGCAAAACCGATACCGATTCCGATTGCGCTTGCGACACCTTCACTTCTTCTTCTTTTTTACTATCATCTTCATCTAGCCGATCATTTTGGAGATTTCAATGCTTGGTGTTTAGATTTTTGGTGTTTCAGTATCCAATTCCAAAAAGGATAGGTCCGGACGACGACAACAAAGGTTTCCTTTGAAA
Organism: Conops quadrifasciatus; assembly: GCA_949752815.1. Taxonomy (NCBI): domain Eukaryota; kingdom Metazoa; phylum Arthropoda; class Insecta; order Diptera; family Conopidae; genus Conops; species Conops quadrifasciatus. The sequence continues at coordinate 19,089,768 of OX457080.1, read as the reverse complement.
CGGTTTCGTTGCTGCAGGCTGTCGCGAAACGGACTCTTAAGAATTTATTAGTTACATACATATATTTTTGAAGCGTTACAGTAACAGAAGTAGTCCCAGTAATTTAGGGGCTATATCGTACACTCTGACAGGAGAGTTCTTCCTGTGTCTGCTTTGCTATTTTCCAAATTTGTTCTTGTTTACCAGCAAAATTTATTACAAATTCAGAAATCAGCAAAGCAGACACAGGAAGAACTGTCCTGTCAGAGTGTACGATATAGCCCCCATAACATGAATTTTTTCAAAATTTTATATTATATTTTAAAAAAATTATATTTTTACAGAGTTAAGATTTAATTTAAGATGGTTTACACAAGAAATTCAAACTGTTCTCGCTGTGCATAAAGAAAATAAAAATTCTTAGAAGCCCTCTAAAATTTTGTAAGGCCCGAAGGGCTATGTGAGCATACCAAAGGTATTTTTTTTAAATTGTCGTTTCAACAGAAAATGCATTACAATGTAATACAGTTACACAATAATAACCTTAAAAGCCAATTCAGACGTCAATGATTCTTAACTCTAATGGAAGTGGTTGACAAGTGGTAGATACCGTAGATACTCATGACAAAGGAAAAGTAATAGTGATGGCTACGGTAAATAATATAAAAAAATCACTTCTCTCCACAACGAAGTCTACGAGAATGTAAAACACTTTCTAAAGAACTGTTAACGAAAAGGAATGAAAAGTGTGTAGAAAGTAGAATTTAATTCTGTAATGCAAAAGCAAATCGCTCTAAGAGCCAAAAAATACATTACTAAAATAAATAAAAATTGAAAAATTAAAATGAGAAAAAGTACCTGTGAACTGAAGCGCTGTGATGATAGTGCAGAAGGCACAGTGGAAAACCAGAGATGATAGGTCAGGAAAGAGAAGGATGAAGAGAAAAATAACGGCTAGAAGAGTTAAATGTACAAGCTGGCCACAAAATGGTCCCAAATGTGCATTTAACTAATTGAAATGTGCTACCGCAACACTTGACCATCATTTTCAGATTATTCGAGTCGTTTCCAGCCAAGTTCACTGTCCATTCCACAGCTGCCCTCCAGTCACCACCCTCTTCCAACGCGCTTACCGGTATTTTTACAAACAAACAATTCCCTGTGGCTTACACACAAACGTTTTACAATCAATTTGTATGGGGTACGTTGACATTGTTGCCAACTCTTCTCATCCCACGATCCACTTTGCTCCTACTCCCACTCGTTCTAACGATCCAACCGCCCAAGCGCCAATGTCTTCGCACTGCTGCTGCTGCTGCTGCGGCTGCTGCTGCGATTCTGATAAGACCGGTGGGTGCGAGAGCGTGTGGTGAAAGTGCAAATAAGCCACAATAAATAAATAAGAAGTAGGCTATAAAAACGGCAAATATCACAACACTAGAGAAAGAAAATGGCAAAGAAAACGCAAAACAAATTGAAATGAAACTGCAAAGAAAATCTTTGCTACTGTTGCTTATGTTATTTCTACTCTATTTATTTGTTGGCAAGGAAGGCGAGAGAGGATCGAAAAAATCCCTCAATAAAAATCTCAAGCACGTTTTGCATTTTCGTCATCACCGTTGTCCCGTCGCGTAACCATGGATTATGGGTATTTGGTAGTTGGTGAGGGGCTCCTGACGAGCTCCTGTAGCAAACGTAGCACAGTGTTGCCACCTCCGGCGACAAATTGCAAACAAATTGAGAAGGCTTTTCATTTGGCGCAGGTGCAAATTAAGATTTATCATTTTCTAAATTGAATTTACATGACAACAAAACAACTCTCATGACATTTTTCAATAAACTTTTTTAGTTGTTCGTTGAGTTTGACGCAGTAAATTAATTAATTAAAAAATTAGTTTAATAAAAAAAAAATACCCGTTTTCAGGAATACTAAAAACAATTAAAAATTGATTATAAATTATTATTACTCGTATTAATATTTCATTTCTAGGATACTACTCGTATTATTTTTAAATGGACTGCTAGGAATAGTCCCAAACGAAAGAGGGTGAAATTTAGTTTGGTTAAGATGAAGCACGTTTTAAGATCCTTTCTAAAGCAGACCTCCTTTGAGGATGTTCTTTCATTAAGAATATTATCCAATAAAGGGTTGTTCACCAATTGCGTCATCCTGAACCATTAAACTCATAAAGTCAGGGTCTAGAAATTATAAAGTTAAGTTGTGCCTATGTCCGTAGGTTATTCATAAATTTGTCTCTGTGTGTGTGTGTGTGTGTGTGTGTCTATTATTCGTATCACTAACGAATGCTTTTAAAATGCTTTTCTCTTTTTTTACCCAATCACTTTATATTACGATATTTTACTTCATACTCTGATGTTTTCATTCAACTTTACTTTCTCGGTTTTTTTTTATTTCTAATGTGTTGCCCCGGTCGACGGCGCTACCTCTACACTATTAAGCATCAAGTACACCGGATATGCCGCCATAACAACGCATAATCATATCACCTTCCGCTCGATTTAACCGAAACCCCCCGCTGGAATGACTTTCGGGCGTCGGGCGATTAGAGAACTTCGGACGAGTCGACTGGCTCTAAATAAAATGTTGCTGGCTGATTCCTGATTTCGCGTGAAGGCGAAGCGAAGCATTTGAACTCTTTGTTGGTGAATTTTTGCTAAAACTGCTGCTTCTTCCCGTCCCTTTTTGTGAATGTTAAATATTAAATGCTTTGCTGATTATTGAGCTTAAATGTAGATAGAAGAAGAAGAAGAAGAGGAAGACTAACCATTGAAGCACCGGAAGTGCAGTCATGACGAAAAATCTGTCTGATGTCTATATAATGTATTATTTTTTTTTTAAATCGTACATGCGTATAGTATAGAATATGTTCGCGAAAATGGTCCTGCCATTGCGTATAATGCGATTGTTGATGAAATATATTTAAGCGGTTTTAACCGAGTTTATCTGCGTTTAACGAGGAAAAAAAAACAGAATAACAATTTATGAATTTTATGAAATGAAATTGTGGTTGATGAAACGAGGAGGAGAAAAAAGACGACTCAGTTGAGAGAGTAATCAGGAGAAGAGTGAAAAATATAATGAAAACAGCCACATTGATGCCCCGAAGTAAAATACGCTCAATATGAAATTTTGCAAACACAAGATAAGAATAGGATAAGGACATAAGATAAGGAAATAGGATGGACATCTGCTAATAATAACACACAAAGAAAACCTTTAAAAATAAACTTGCATAAAAATACATTTTTATAGTATGTATGTTTAAAACTGCATATGGATTTTTTTTAAATGGCTTCTCCTCAAATTATTGACAGCTCATAAAACGTCAAATATGTCTGCCTTTTTTTACGCTTTCATGTTTTAACGCCTTGCCTTTTAAGACAAGCATGTTGGCGGCCCAGCGGACGAAGCTTGACGGGCATTCATTTTCTTTCGTACTCATCACTCTCACTCTCATCTCCTATAACCTCTCCCTCCTTCATGACTTGCGTTATGAGACCGTTTCCAGCCATAATGAATCTAATCACTTCTGCTCGAGTGCTTCAATTATCCTACCATTTGACAAGCGTAACAAAAGCTCTGCATGTCTGAAAATTTGTTTGCCTCAACGTAATGAAGATGTTGATAACTTTATGATTTTACTGCCCCGCTGCCGCAAGCCCGCCTGCTTGCCGTGGCATGTGCCCTAAACCTTTTTACTCACCATTCGACAATGGACGAAGAGTAAAAAAGAAGCATCCTCTTCCATGGTAACGTTAAATGGGGAGAACGATGATGAAAAGAATGCCGTTGAAGCGACTACCCTCGAATGATTGAAAAGAGATGATGAAAATGATGATGATCTTAAGAGTGCTGACGTTGTTACTGTTGTTTTTTGTTTTTGTTTTCGATGCTGACTATCTTAAGCTCAATCACGTGCTTACTGCATCACAACAAGAAAATGGTCTTCATGAGGAGGCATCGATTTATCGATACAAGTACCTGCTAATAAAATGATGCTGAAAGAAATTACAAAAGATCTTTAGCTTTAAAAATAATTTAATAATCAACATTTAAGTTGTTGAACAAAGCAAAAATATTTGTGACTATCGGAAGTTGTAACATTATGGTTTATTTTGCAGTTACTTCTTTATAAAAAATGTCCTTCTATTTGAATATCCTCTACAGATTTGACGCATAGATTTTTTGTTCTCCCGAGACATTTCACATGGTCTTCTCACCGAACAGCTAAATCAATAATGAGTAATAAAATGGAAATATAGAGAAAGAGCATATAAAGAATCTGTTAAGAGCACATATCTGAGTATATATGAGATTCTCCTCCCGTAACAAGAATCCATTTTTCATTATCATCATAATTTTAAAATCCAGGAATAGCAACCTTTAGGAGTACCTACAATTATATATATTTATTATATACAATTATTATTCTCCTTAAGTAAAAAGAATCCATTTCTAAATATCATTATAAATTTAAAATCCAGGAATACCAACCTTTAAGAGTTGCCTCATTCAATATTTCTTCTCAAAATCAATAACACAAATTTTGGGAGGGGCTGATTTATCTTTCTCCTCCCTTCCCCCTACCATTCTGGTAATTCTTTAAAGAAAATAAATTGATTTTACATTACTTATATGGTAACATTGTTTAAAAATCTCGAGGTTTTGTGTCTCGGTGACGTTTATTGTTGTTGTGGCGGCTGTACTGTTGTCGTGTGTCCCGTGTGGCTTTTCTCAACACTTTTAATTAAATCCGGTGATCAAAGGAACTTCTATTAATTAAAATTAGATACTTTCTTCTAGTTCTTCTTACAAGCAATATATTTACAAATCGATTCTTTCTCACATCGTCGCCCTTTAAAATGCTAGAAAGTCTTCACTTTCTTTTAAATCAAAGAAATCTTAAGAAATTTGTTTAGGTCTTGTGGGTTTGTTTGTTTGCAGATGGTGCCGAGTAATTTAATACTTTATTTTAAATACAAACTCGATTTTAATTTTAATTAAATATTACGAGCATGGTTTGTTTTAGTTTAATGGTCCCTCGGTGGTTGATACTCGGCGCGAATATGCTTAAATATTCTCAAACATTTTACAAATAAAACACATTTTTGTGAGGAAAAATATTTATTAAAGTCACACTCAATCACTTTTGGGTTTATTGATGATAAACATTTCTAATTATTTTACAATAGTTATTTACTTGATTTGTCTTGGTTGAATAAAAATAGTGGTTGACTTCCACTTGGTTGACTTACAGTGTGAATGATACGGAATGTAGTCACTAATCGAGCCGCGAGTGAGGTTTTAGTAGACATTACTACGAGTAGTCGAATTGATATAGATCTCTTCCAAAGGCAGACATTATCTGATATCTAAAGATTTAGTGTTAAATTATATAAATATGGTTTAAGACTTAAGCATCATTAAATCTAAGGTTATTAATAATGTATTAACATTTGTATACAACAGCATTCCGTAGAGGCGAGCAATGCTTATTTTGCTTTTTCTTTCTCGAACCCATTAAAACTACTTTCGCTTCTTGAATATATTCCAAAAAAAGTCCCCTCTCCCTGAAAAAAGGGCAAAAAACAAAGATAAATGTATTCCATTTGTCACTAAAACGTCTCAATTGCATTACGTAAATAGTAAATGATTGAAAACGTTAACGTTGAAAAAACAACCGAACGCAATTCACGTAATTCGCTTTTCGGTAACATTAAGAAGATTAATTTTTGCATTGTGTTCCCAAAAATCTCAAGATCTCAAGAACATTTTATCCCGTACTCACACTTTCCGATCTATTACGAGTATTGTTGGAGCTGAGAGTATCAAATCTCAGATTTTTTTTTTCCATTGTGTCAACGATAAGAAAATGTCCATCACCCCCAAAATACTCATACAATACCTTCCAAAATAAGAAGGAACAAAATAATGATAAATATACACTGGCTTCATGAAAAACAGACTAAATTGAAAGTTTTTCTTTTTTATTGTACAATATTTTTTCAATGTAATGTGAAACCTCCAATCAATTTGATTTGATTCGGAAAAAAAAACAACTAAAAAATCATGCCGACAGTAAGAACAACAACAAAAAAAATCAAGTAGAAAAAAATACTGTCCACACATGTTAGATTTTACAAAAAAGATAAAAAAACACAAATCAAGAATAAAAAAACGCCCCATTTTAAAAAATAAACCAAAAGCTACAAATCTGGCGGCACATATTCTTAAAAACTTACAGGAGTAATGTTTGACGTACGTAGGTAACATACACTCGTACGTCTGCTCGATGAAATTGATGTAAAAGTCTTACACTCGCGCAAGAGTGAAGAAATCTCGTGCACTCAATTCCGTAAAATGAAATGAAATGCTTTTCCTTGGCGTTACTTTGTCTACGAGTACTTCTTTGTTCCAGTAAATCTGCCCACCCCAAAAATCGTCATACGTTTTATACGTATACCTTTGGTTTATATTCTTATTCCACTTCGCTCACCCGGTTCCTGCTACTCCGCCATGACCACCGACAAACATCCACAAAATCGTCAGCGTAACCGCAAACATTTTAACTCGGGTTTAGGGTTTTGATTTACAGCAGACGATCCGATCCGGACGGAACTGTTCGCCATCTCGTACGCATTCAACTGTGTAAAAATACTTTTGGGGCGTTTGGGTGACTGAAGGCGTGGATATATGTATGAGGAAACCTTTTCAAAGAATTTTGTTAAACTAAGAGACGACGGAGTTTTTGTCCTTATTCCCGGTGGTATCGAGAGCAGCACAGCGGTTGGTCCATGGAGACTGGTATCAGCCATGAAAGAAAGAAAGGGTTTTCTCTTTCGCCTCTTTAAAATCATTACATTTATATTTTAAATTTATATGAGTACGAGTATTTAAAATAAATTGTTTTTATAAAATACACAAATTATATATAATATCAATGTAATGTGAAACCTGTTATAAAACAGCAGTGGAATGTATTAAATAGATTCGTAATAGTGGATTCCTAATAGTGGATAGTGGATATCATCTGTTTGTTATTCATGCGTCGTATACTTCTTGTAGATATTCGCAGAATTTTTATTTAATACTTAAGCCTAAATTTATAAAAAAATTTGATGCAGTAAAAAAAAAGAGTTCAGCAAAATTATAAATACTTCAAACTTTTCAACGCATTCAGCACTTTCCGACAAACAATGACAGCGGCTGAGTTTTTGACATTAACCGAAATCTTGGCAAATAAACCAACAACAAAGAGTTGATATTAAATTTCAAAAAATTCTTGTTTCGAGAAAAGATATTTCGGCCAAAAACTTTTGTGCTTAGCAAATATAAAAAGAGAAAAAAAAGCAAGAGTATTTAAAGAAGGCGATTTAAAAGGAGGGGCGTGTAAATAAACGGATTTCGCTTAAGGGAAAAGTAAGCAGATCTCCTCGAACAGGAGAAAGAGTAAATGACAGGAAGCGTAATCTGAAGACATTTACTGAAACAGAAAAAGAAAAAGGATACGGGAGAGAGAAACGATAGCGTTTTAAGAAAGGAGACGCGGACAATGGTGAGGGGAGTAGGCTGCAAAGAGAAAATACATACTTCTATTTGATTGACACAAATGAAGAATAATCGAATCTCTGCAGAGCAGCTCAAACGAATAAACGTTAAGTACTCGTAACTGAAAGCAAGAAGCTACGATACGGACATCATAAATTATCAAACTCGAATATAATTCAAGCTCGTAAGATAAGAATTTGTTATGAAATAAAGTTAAATTCGAAAGTGATAAATTTTTAGTAGAAAGAAGAGGATGAGAAAGAGTTTCTGATTCGGGAGATTAAAGCAGAAAATCCTGAAAGAACGGAATTCACTACGAACGGAAAGAAAGGAAGTAAAGATTTTTAGCGTGTTGCCATAATTAAAAAAGGTTCTTCAGCAACCATAGAAAAGTTACAAATAAAATAATTACTGAAGCACTAATTATTATGACTTTTCTTTGCTCTCCTCTATCTCTTTTCGGCGTGTTTGTTGTCATTGAAGTTGCGGAAAAAGTTTCAAAACTAATTTTTTTTGTTATCTCTTGCAACAATGATTGACACAATGATAAAGCTGTTGATAATGATGCTGAGATTAATGTCGGTTTCATGTTTCATTTCCTTTTATAAACGAGTATATATCATATAGTCCTCAGACTTTGAAACGACATATGTACGAGTACATACATACATACATGCGTACATCGTGCTTCAATTCTTAGGAAATGAATGAAAGAGTGTGCTTCATTACAGATATTACATAAATGCATATATTTAATAATCTCTTTTCTGTAGCTGCTTTGATGTTCGATTAATTAACCATCTTTTTAATCATTATTTCAATTTAAAAGTCCTTTTTAATGAAGGTTTTCAATTTTTAAGCCCTTTTAAATGAAGTACGGACAGAACGATCTTTGTTGACAAAAGCATTCGGTTTCTTTTTCTTTTTTCTTTGACTTAACTTGACCGAATTTCTAATAAAATATCGATTAAAGCGAACAGAGTGAAAAAAGGAAATTAACATGATGCAGGAGGATAGTATTGGAAAAAGGAGGATAGGCGAGGGAAATAGAAAACCAATAAAATTTCTTTTTCTGTCTTTCGTAGAAGTATTTTGCTTTGTAAATGTTGGCGGCGTTGATTCACGTTGGGGCTGAAGGGAAGCTTGTAAACAAACTTAGGCCATGTGTGGTGATGGCTCATCAGTGTGTGTGTGTGTGTGTATTTATTCCGCATGCCACAACTACTTGCGAGCTGTTGATTCAGCAGATTCATGCTGTCAATCCTTCAAACCACCCACTCAATCACTTTCTAAATGGTGATGATGATTATGTTGAGTGAATGATGATTACGCTCATAATGATGGTTTGTTGTCGATGAGATTTTAATAATTTTTTAGAGCAAATCAAAACTGTTTTGAAGATGATAATGATGATTATAGTCTTAAAGATTAACACGATGAATTTGTTTGATTGCGTAGATAATGATAGATATCAAAAATGAACATATCAAGGTAGAAAAAAAAGTTGTATTTTTTAAAAAATTCATTAAAAAGTCTTTAAGAAAGATTTTTTAAAAAAGTTTACGTTAAAAATAAAGGGATTAAATCAAAGATGAACGAACACATTCAATATGAACTCATTGTAGATGGAAGACTTAAAGCTTCGTAAAGCGAAAGATTTGTTAGTGATAAAGTTATTGACAGGACATGACTATTCATATATCTTACTGACGTAGAAACTCAATGATAATGATGAAAAAAATCTTGCCAACGATGATGATTATTGATAATGTTTTCTTTTTTCGTTTTAGCAACGTTTGGTATTTGCTTATTGGCTCGTCAGACGGTCTTTCAGTCTCAGCGTAGAACGATTTATCAGTTTAATATTTATTTATCGTGTGAAAACAAAGGAAAAGAGCGTGATATCAATAAAGCCACGAGTATGAATGCAGAGGGTGGTTGAGGAATTGAACCCTCCTACATTATCACCTTAACATGCAATACATTTTGTGGTTCTTATTAACTTTTGCACGAGTGACCTTTGACATGGCATCATTTTAACAGTTAATAACAAATGGAAAATGGGTTCGAAAAAACGGTAATGTGTTTTTTAAAAAAAGGGTTACTCTTTTAACAAAGACGCTCTCTTTAATGCAACAGAAAATTTTAAAAAGAACCAATAAACATAATCGTTTGTAGGTATTAAAATATCTACTATGTAAAAGATGGAAGAATAATGCACACCAAGTATGCATATGTATTTAAAAAAGTATTTATTTTTGTGATTATGCATTACTTAAATTGAGCATAAATCTTAAATTAACCCTTTATTTCCGTACAAAGGGTCGCATACGCTTCAGCACTTTTATACGCACAAAGTACCGCACAAAGCTATTAATTTTTTATTTTTTTTTTATTTGACGTTACCTCCTGCAGTCTTATCAAGCCAAATCATCCATTTGGGGCCCACTTTTGTTGTGTAGTATACTGTATGACTTCATTCGCACTTTTTTGTCAAAATATTGTGCAATCAATGATGGTAAACTTCTCTCCTTACTCATTTCAAGTTGCTGTAAAATTTTTAAAAAGCTTTTCTCATAATTTTCTTTTCAAAAAAACCTTCTTCATTTTATTTTCCGACCAAGTCATACTCGTACAACAAAGCAGAAAATAAAAAAAAAATCCTTTTAGAATGACTCAAATGAGAAATGACACAAAAGCCAAAGCCACACTAACGCCACAGAATGCATGCGGCCACCCTTCGAAAGTGCGGGCAACAACAATGTTGGCGTTTCCCTACATTTTTTCTATATAGACTCGCATTTATTGTGTTTCGCCGAGTATCGTTCAGGCTTTTCGAATATTCAAGCTAGAGTGAACACGACGCTGCTCGCCATCACTTTTTGCATTGACGCCGCGGCTTCAACGAGCAACGTAACGTACGCGGTGCGGTAGCCGCGACAATATTATTAGTACGTACGATATATTCTTCTGACTGCTTTAGTTGTTGTTGTTGTTATTTGCTGTCGTTGTTGATTGTTGTTCGTACATCATTTATAAAATTTTTGTTACATATCATTTAACATAGAAAAAATGAGTTTGCGTGGCAACACTGAAATGTTTTTGTTATCACGGTCAAAAGAAAAAAAGCTTTTTAAAATTTTCTCCGGTATTTGTTCCGGTAAATGTTAATGACTTTTCCTTTAGAGAAAAACGTTTAAGGAGAATAAAAAAAAAATTTATTTCCTTTGCGTTTCTCTTCTTTTCTTTTCTTAATCAAAGTTAAGCTGCGGAAAATTAAAATGTTAGAAAATATATTGTAGAGTTTTTTCGTATTTATTGGGAACAATGTCTTGTGGTATGGATATGGTTAAAATTAGTACGAGTATGTATAATACGATTAAAATTTGATCTTATCTTTAGTGTAAAATTTAATTTATTATGATACCGGAAGTGTTTTAAAATAAAATTTTAGGTTGGATTAAAATTTCAACACTTTTCCCATAAAGCCAGAATTCTATTAAAATTACAGAAAGAAAAGAGCTGAGCAAAATAATCTACGGTTCATATTGTATGTGCATTTTTACAGCTGACCTTCCGAAAAATGTTTTCGTGTTATGCGAATCCGTGTTAAATGAGACACCGGACCTATTGCAAAAGGTATCGTACACAAAAATTAGAAAAAATTCACCAACCTTGTTAGAGCAAAAGAGTGTTATACGGGGGTTACCTGTACCCACATATACATATTACATACCAGATTATTATATTTTTCTAATTTCAAATTGTCGAGTAATAACCACAAAGTAAATTCGAGAAAAGGCTTTTCTGTGTGAGATACTTGTATGAACGGTATACAGTCGTCTGTATGCAGAAAATAACTCTTCATTATAAACGGCTTACCAGATTTCCCTCGAGACATGTTAAAGCCCTTTGGTACATACGGACGACCAATTTGTATTATTATGTGGGTACGTATGTATGTGATCTGTATGACATTTTCTGTCATGAAATAAAATGATGCAACACAAGAAAAAATAATCAGATAAAGGAGACACAAAAAATACGTAAGTATTACATATAAAATAAAAAATATTTTATTAAAGCTACCAAATTTTTTAGCAAATATTTTAACGCCAAAAAATTAAATACTTACAGTTTTTTAGTTGTTAAATAAATTGGTCTTATACTTATACCAAACCCATAAATAGTCTCTATCATCAATCAACAGCTTTAATTTTTTAAAATTTTTGTAAGGAAAGACAACAGCAACAACATCATAGCTATCATTATTATAATGTTTTGCAAATGGTCAGTGGGGTTACCTGGTGGGCGTCGATGCTTATTTAATAGAACGATATCCGTATTAAAGTATTAAAAGGAAAACATGAAAAATAATTATTACCTTATGCCAACAACATGGAGCCATATTTTCACAGAGTGGAGTGGTGTCGCGGACAGGATGGGAAGCAGTTTGCATGAAAAGTTCTCCCGAAAATGTTTTATCAGCTGGGGCGCATCGCAAAAACGATAACGATGACAACGACGATGGATGGTGGAACGATATTGTCGTTGACAATATTGACTGGACGCATGGTGGTAATGAATTTAATCTGTCATCAAAGTAAAACCTTCTTCTCGAAAGCTGTACACTCAATCGTTTGCCGTCTGTGGTTTAATGCTAAATGAAGAAACAGGTGTGTAGTAAAGAAGCACTCAACAAACAAACCAATATCATGGGCATGGTTTTTCAGTACTATTACAACCACCACCATCACCACCCCCCGCCTCCAGCCGACGTCCTGTTCGTTTGAGGGCAATCCTCAAACAACTGTACAAAAGTTTCATTGTTGTTGTTGTTGCTCTGCTAAACGAATAATGAATATGATTTCCTATCATCAGAACGATCTCTGCGACATCATTCAAAGTATAAATTGTTGCTTTGTATGGAATTTCCTGCCAGGTCCTGCGAATCCTTTTTTTATTTATTTATCCATAGAGGAAATTTAATTTTATTCTCAATCAGATAAGATTGTCATCAAGTTTAGGATGATGTTGATGAAGATGGTAATGGCAATTTTAGGAAGGAAGGAAAAAATGTAAGTTTGAAAAAAACTATTAGAGAACAAAAAAAAAATACAAAATTATTAGAAGAAAAAAGGTAAGGTAAGAATTCGAGCATACATTTAAGTACCTTAGTGTACTTATTAAGCCTACGAAGGACTCTTTTATAATACATATATCTTTTGCTTAGAATATAAGCTTCCTTAGAATTAAATAATCTGCTCCAAAACATTTTTACCAATTCTTTAGTATACTCGTACTTTAAATAATACATGTATCATATGCGCCTATTAATACATTCCCATCTATATCCTAAACTACATATATTAATACCTTCCTTTCCTTTCTTTTGCCAGTGAGAAACTTTTGGTCTGTTCATTGTCTGTTACTGATTCTTGATTAGATTTAAACGCTTTAGTGGTCTTTGCTTAACCCAAGGACCCAAACATTCTTATTCGAAACTTCCACTACGGATAACCGGTAAGAAATTGAATATCCTTTCTTCAGTTAGTTGCTGCCGCTTGCTGGTGATTTAGTGTCTACACCTCCAAAATCCTCCCCCTAAATTCACAAAAAAAACGGGGGAAAAAGAAGAAAAAAAGACAAATAAAAATGTTAAAGTGTTTGGAGACAATGCCAGAAGTCTCTTCATTTCCTTAATAGAATTTTTATCTTTCATCTCGTCTTCGCTATTGGGACACTCGGACAATGCAGTCATGATGCCGTTTCATTTGCCTTGGCCTAAAACATTTTACACCTTTGTCGGTCGTGGTACGTCTGTTTGTCTGCTTAGCGTTGCTCGACAGGCAAAGAAAAATAAAATAAATCCTTAAGCAGTAGCGGCAGCAGAAGGATTAAAGCTTAAGTATTCATTATTGGCACTTAAGACGTACGCTCGGAGTTATTTTTTTTTTCATGCTGCTATGTGCTGTGTTTATATAGACTTCTTTAATGTTCCAAATGGTGGATGGAGTTCGCAGCTCAATGATATTGCGGAATTAACCTTAAGCACTAAAGTATTGTATTAAATAAATTCGGTTCCTCTTATGTGCTAAATCTTTACAGGAGTAAAGTGAAACAATGGAAATGAAAATTTAAATTACCTAAGCAAAAGAAAATTATTTTTTTAACGGAATTATGCTTTCTTTGTCAAGAATTTTTTAATATTTCTTTTTGTTTTACATTAAATACTTACAAACATTTAAAATTCTCTTTTATTACTTGTCAATTAAATTTTTATGTTGGTTGCCATGAAATGTTTAACAAATCCGAATATTTGACATACAACTTTATATCGTGCGTGTTTTATTTAGGCAAAATTAATCTAAAAAACATATTATATGACAAACTGGCCTTAATCTATTCAATAGGTCAGTCAATAAATCAGTTAACAAATTATAAGGTCAGCAATTAATTGCCAATACACAAATACCTGATTATTCAAACGTTGGAAAAAAGATTTTGCATAAAAGTTTCACCAGTTCTCCAATTCTCGTAAAACCCAACCGCGGGACGTAAAGATTAATGGAGATTTGTTCAAATTTTGTCGTAACTGAGCCGGTAATATCGACAACCTTCAAAAAGAATCAATCACCAGTCTATGATACACTTGGACCTTTTCCCGATGAAACAATTCTGTCGGGTCTCGATCGAGCATTATCGTTTCTCGGCGCTAATAAAGTGCGTAATTTCTTAAATTTACCTACACCGAATTGTGATTGCAATACAAATAGTGATTGCTCTGTAAATGTTTCATGTCCGGATGAACAGGGAAGACCCCGCAGCATTTCCAAATCTTTTGTCAGCGAGTGTGGTAGCGGTAAGACTTGACACATACAATTCTTTGTTTCAGTATCATCTAATTCCCTTCATTTTTCTGTTACACAGCGTGTGAACCTACATGTTTGACGTCAGGTTCACGTTCCCGCTCGGTGACCATATGCGAATCCACTTCACTGCATGGAGATGAGACGAGCCCAAAAAAGACCTGCACCCCAATGAAACGTTCGTTTTCACTGTGTTCATTGGCCTGTCGTAAACTCAAAAAGCTGTTGTTTTTCCACACCAAGAAAGAAGGCACATCTACTTGGCTGTGGACGCACCTGCAGTCCTATGCGGATGGGTCGAGAGTTCTTCAAATCTTTGAAAACATGGACATTGGTGGTACACCACCGAACGTGCATCATTCACGTCCGAAGATAATTTTTGTTGTGCTCTCCAATGGCTCTATTGTACCATTTGAAAGTTTGAGATGTCATAAATAAACTCACATCAGAAATACAAGCAAATTCTACAAATTCCATAAAAACGGAAAATAAATTAATCCTTACAGAAATTCATGACATATTTTTAGGCAAAGCGCATATTATTTTTATACATATTTAATATAATGCTAAATCTGTTTTTCAAATCAATAAATTTTACGTCCATAAATCGTTGGTGAAACTCGAACGAACTTTATATTTAGCCGCAAGTGTGGCAAATTCCCACTTAGAAATTTTAACTTCTATAAACGAAAAAATTTTTATTCATTAAATACAAAATATATAAAAATAATAAAAACTTAATTTATTTAAAAGATTACAATTGTTTGTTTAATACTACAGTGCTCCTTTTTACTACATTAGCTCAACATTACAGTGGGTCCGTTTCTTTAAAGAGTGTATCGTGTGCTACAGGATGCCCACGACTGTCCGAAATGTGGAGGGCAGGCTTTTCTTCCTGATCGCTATTTTCACCGGACTGATTGGAGTGCACCGAAGGACTGGAGGAAACCTTTTTCATTGAAGTACGGGATTCTTTTTTTTGGCGACTTAAGTCTTTTGAAATGGACAAATTCTTGTAGCCTGTTCGTTCTTTCGTTCGATTGGGCAGTCCAAGATCTGTGTGCAAAATGCGGTGCAAGGTTCCGAATGATAGACCTAACTCCCGTGAACGTTTTGGCATCGACAAACTTGGGTTTTGGGCCACACTCTCGGCTACAGCTGCAATGATTTCATTCGAACGAGCTGTTTTTGGTCTTCCAGACTTTGGTTTATCATGAACAGATCCAGTTTCACTAAATTTTTTAACCAAATTTCGAATTGTTTGTTCCGATGGACGACTATGTATGCCAAAAAAATCACGTAATTTACGATGCGTATTTTTTATTGAACACTGATTTTGGTAATAAACTTTAATAACTTTAACACGCTCGTCTATAGTATACGACTCCATCGTTGAAATCACAGATAATTGTTTAAATTGTTTATCATAAATACTTGTGTGATGTCTATCCCTAGGTTAGAAATAAATGTCCGTGGAATTAGCAACGATAGTTAGTAACGATGAGGGTGGTTTACAGTCACGCCAGTTTAATTTTAGTTCTTTATTTTAAAAAATTTCTAGAAAATAAGAAGTTTTCTTGTAAATTTTATAATCTCTCAGTAGTGCGATTCTGTTTTTTAAGGAGACCCTAGGAGGAGACTGTTGTGCAATCTTTTGTGTCGTGTCCCCTTCGTTTATCGTTGTAAGACAGAAGTTCCGAATGCGCAGGATATCAGCCTAATCTGCGTAGTGTAGCCGAAATCATTTGCAAGTCATCCAAACGCCCAACGGTGACCATATGCGAGTCTACTTCGTTCGTTTTTATTGTGTTTATTGGCCTGCCGTAAACTTTTGCCTTGCCAAAATACCTACTGCGCACCTACTTCCTATGCGGATGAGCCGCGGGTTCTTTAATTCTTGAGAACACAGACATTGCTGGCTGGTACACCACCGAACGTGCATCATTTAACGACCGAAGAATTGTTGTGCTTTCCAATGACTCTATTGTACCATTTAAAAGATTGAGATGCCATAAATAAACTTACATACATCAGTAATACAACCACATTCTACCGAAAGCCATGAAAACGGAAAAGATATAAATCTTAACCGAAATGCAAGAATAATTTCAATCATTTTCACAAATTATTTTTTTTCCGTTATGTTTCTTGAAACCAATAAATTTTATGTCAAAAAATCGTTAGTGAATCTCGAACCACTTACAAATTTTAACTTTTCTATAAGCGAAAAACTTTTATTCCTTAAATACCAAAAAATACATAAAATAATTAAAACTTCATTTAACTAAAAGCCTACAATTGTGTTTGTACCTTCCTACAATACTTCTCTCTAGTTCATTAGCACAACATTGCATAAAGTGGATCCATGTATTCCGTTTCTTTAAAGGCTGTATCGTGTACTACAGGATGCTTATGACTGTCCGAAATGTAGGGGGCCTGGTTACTAGTTTCACTGGAATGATTGGAATGCGAAGAACTGGAGGATATTTCTTTCATTGACGACGGAGATTTCTTTTTTTTGCGGCTAAGGTCTTTTGGAAGCGACGAATTCTTGCCGTCCCTTTGATCCTTCGATCGACTGGGCAGTCCAAGATCTTTGTGCAAAATGCGGTGCAGAGTTCCGAATGAAATACCCAACTCCTGTGAGCGCTTTGGCATCGACAAACCTGGGTTTTGGGCCACACTCTCTGCTACAGCTGCAATGATTTCAGTCGATCTAGCTGAGCGTGCACGAGTTGGTGCTCTCTCGTCTGTGACTTGACCAAGGCGTTCAAATTTGTTGATTAGGTTAACGATTGCGTTACGAGAAGGAGCGTTGGTACTACCAAAAAAACTACGCGTCTTACGAACCGTGTTTGCGAAATTTTCACCGCTTGTGTAGTGAATTTTTACTATTTGAATACGTTGTTCAAGGGTATAACGATTCATTGTAAAACAGATTTTATTTTCATATAGTTCTTATTTGCAAAATGTCAAAGTTCAACATAAAAAATTTAAGAGGTTGGACTGTAGCAAACCTCATCAATATAACAGTTTGTATGCATATATAAAACAACAAAATTCAACAAACCCTGCACCGCCGATGACAACAAGAGAAAAGGTTACGTTCGCGTACTTCTATAACACTTCATAACATAAACTACGTTCGCTTAGTAATTAAAAAAGAGTTTTCATAACAGTCCAATAGGTCGTATTGTAACTTGTTCGAGAGTTATTCGAATGACGTCAGTCAGTTTTGAAGCGACATTCTCGAACGAGCCGTGTCTGGTGAAAAATTTTACTGCTAAAGCCGACGTCAGACAGAACGCGATATCCGCTCCGCGATGCGAGGCGAAATTTTCGCGCTGCATATTGGTGGTCATATAGAGCGCGAATCGCTACTATGGTAAACAAATCAACTGCGTGTATATATGTATATGTAGATAGCAAGATGCCATATTTGTAGAAAGTCTTACGTACCTCCAAAAATTGTAGAGGCACCCACTCACAAAACACTAACCCAAGTACACGAAATGTGATTACTTATTTATACAATACTAGCTGACCGCTCTGCAGTACGGCCCCTATAAATCTTTCTTAGAAAATAACTTACGTATGGTGTGAATATGGTCTCAATGGCCTGTCACACACGGGAACAATTATGCGTGCACAATTTTTGTTTTCGTCGTCACACACGAGAGGAACAAAATTTGTGGAAAAAATGTATACGTGAACATTGGCTTGTTTGTGTTAGTGAAAAATTCAGAATCCTCGCTAAGTAAAATTGTGTATGGTCACTAACCATGTTGTATGTTGGTATGGGTTAGTTTTGTGCACAGTTTATGCAGGTCCCAGAGTGAAGAATTTTAATGCACGAATTACCATGCTCTTCATTTCCCTCACCTTAAGCGACAGTGTAATGCATGCAGAATTGTTCTCGTGTGTGAAGCTTCAATCGGTCTATTGATTTAGTAGTTTAGAAGTTCTGTTGTGGCTCCACCTATCGGGACAAAACCTAACTAAAAGGATACTTGCAACCTAAGTACGCAACATACGCTGTGAGTATGAAGTCAATCTTTCGGGTGGTTCAGCCGTGAAGGTCGAACATACGTACGCACCAACGTTTTTATATATTATGATAGAAAATATCATGAAACATCATATTAATTTGAAACATCAATTGTTTTTCAGAACGTCATTAAACTTAATTATTTTTTAAATATACAGCAGATGTATGTATTATTTGTACATGTATATAAAAAAATACGTTAATTAAAATCAGCAAACATGGGAAAAATTTTCAATGATGATATTATTAAAATTTTATGTGCAAAAAATTTGTCGAAAATCCAACAAGATATTGGTGAGCCAAACTTAAGGCTGAAAGAATCTGGAGAACTCAGACGTGGTGAAAGATATGTGGCCTTTTTGGATAAAAAACAACGCAAGGAATTGGAACAAGTGATGCGGGAAACTATTACCGATTTGTATTTGGATCCGGGAATACGCTCTTGCATAAGCTCTCCAGAATATACACGGAAAATATATTGCATTGCAGAGCGGTTTTACCAGGCAGTCTACTCCTTCCGTCAATGGATCTGTGAGACTAAATACTATAGCGATTTGCTGCAAAGCATGTGTGAGAGCAAGTTCTTTAACTATTTGCTTCCCAGTAATTGCTGTATACTAGCAAGTAAAGAAGAAGACCGCATGATGCCACCTGTTTTCGGTCCTTTCCTGGATGAATCAGTCTGCGCGTCATTGGACCAGTTATATTATTGCATTTGTGTCATGCTTGGATATTCGCTGAAGCCATTGGGGTACTGCGAGAGTTAATTTGAGAAAATAGAGTAGTCTTGTATGTTCTTTCTGTTTGTGAAAACATATTTGGAAGGAAAATTAGTTTATAGAGAAATATTGTAAAAAAAAACTATTTAGAAAAATAAATAAATTGGCTGTAAATGATTTTTTAACACAAGTGAATACATATTTTGTTTTAAACTTTTTAAGGCTCTCCAGTAAGCAGGGAGTCTACTCTACCACTCATTCTCCTAAAAGAAAAGTTCATAGATTAAAATTTTATATATTCCAAATATTTATTTATTATACATGAATTGAAACATCAAGCTTAAAAACATTCAAATTGAAATACTTTATTGAGATTATAAACGTTTGACAACTGCCACCAGATGCTTCGGGTACTTCACACCCAGATGTTTCAACTTGTTTCGCCCATCACTGCGCGCAATGCTTCTAAGTAATCCTTTTCTTTGAAAGGAATCTCGTGCACCACACTCCCATGGCTGTCTGAAATGTAAAGAGTATGTTGCGCATCGGGATCACTATTGTTGCGATCATCACCGGAACGATTGGAATGCATCGAAGAACTCAAGGATGTCTTTCTCGTTGTAGACAGAGGTTCTTTTGTTTTGAGACTCGACCTTAGAATTGCGTTTTTGTTCGTCTGCGGGCAGGTTCGATCTTTTATTACTTTCCTCTTCCGTTCCATTAAAATTGGCACAGTCGGTTGTCCCTGGCTTTCCGACACTGGCCCCAATGTTGGCGACTTTGAATACCGAAGGCGCATATACGCGATTTGTTCTTGAAGAAAAGCGGTTGCCTGCAATTTTGTAAAACGCTCGGCTCGGTACAGTTTCGCAACTCGGTACAGCAACAGCAAGACGTACAAATTTAAACCAATAATAAATGACCAAAATAATTGCGCTAAATTTTGAGATAAATAAAATATTGTCATATTTTTTAATATACAATTTTTAAAGTCTTTTTTTGGCGTGTGACAAATAAATTTACGAATATATCAAGGCGAGAGGAGATTGTGGAAATATTAAGAACAACATTACTTTAATTTTTATCTTCAAAGCATTACAATGTATGTACGTAACTATTTACATTTACAGGCCACAAAAATTATATTCACAACAAAACTTAAATTTAAGTCATATCCTTATAGTATATCTATAGTTATTTTACATTATTTGATCGCTTAAAGGACTAAGGTATAATTAAAACGATATTGTAAATATGTACATATACATACATCACGCTATTCGAACTTTAAAAATGTACAATATATAAACAAATCCAGTCGTAATTAACATATAGCAACAAAGTATTACAATACTTTCGAATTCTGAACGATCCTCAGGTTTGAGGAAGATATTCACGCCTCCAGTTAGTACATTAGCCAACAAGAAAAAGATCAAGCCATTGCGGTTAATCGCCTCCACGAGCGAAGGTAAAGACGCACTACAACTTTTAGTTATATGATTCAAAGCATGTGGTTTTAAATGCCTTTCCTCCGATTCTTCATCTGCCATTATATCTGTTGAAGGCACCCATGTACCCACCGGCCAGACGGTATTCAATACTAACTCAAAGACCAACATATACAATGTAGTTATTGTTGCAGCGGTTGCCAGTACCCAGCAAGCATAACCGAAGTTGCAAGTGACCCGTGCAATGCCCAGCGAAAATATGCAGAACAATACTAGCACCCAAAATACGCCACTAACTTTTGCCAACGTCCGCACCTTCTCAACGAATTCATTGTAACTGAGGCACGTATTCGTATGGAGTAGACGACCGATATACATCGAGATAAGATATATAGCTACAAAGCCAGGAAGCGAACAAATACCTTCACGGTTGGCAGTAAGGAAGGTGTTGCGTTTAATGTCCGAATCCATAACGAAATTGGAGACTCCCAGTTGTAAAATGGACTCATGAATACCGAGAATACCTGAAAAATAATGGGAACACCTTTACCATATCACCATATATTTTATGTTATAAATATATGTTAAATAAATGATAACATCAATTACTACCAAACATCATGCATTGGTTTTCAATCTATGAATAAATCTATGAATAAACTAAACGAATCAAGTGACTGAAGAACCATTAACTGTATTTCATAAACAAAAATACATATTAAAAATAAGATAATGACTATGAAATTGATATAGGAATCAAAGTCTAAGCTGCTAAAAATGCATGGTTCTATTAATAACTTTTGAAGATGTGATAACCTCATACATTAGGATATATTATCATTATTTCCATTACGATTAATTGCCAGCATTTATTAGTTCAAACAAATATATATATATATTTTAATTTAACTGGAAAAAAGCCAAAAAGTTAGGACGAAGCTTTATTTGCTATTCTAATTTGATACTGAAGATTTCGCTAGCTTTAACTTATTTCCATACCGCTTTTCAAACATTTCAACAAACCTAATCCCAGCGACATCAGTTGCACATCTGTGATGGCCACTCCACTCAATAAAGTACCAATCAGCTTTGTTATTCCCAACGTAAAGAAAGCGTTTAAGTGCCTCCCATATTCGTGCTCATCTTGATTGTAGTCAATACACCTGATAATAATGGTTCGCGCTAATGCCAGTACTAGAATAGGCGCAACTACTTTAAATAACTTGCGTAAATCGGTAGTACAACTAGGACGCCGCGACACACTGCCCATCGCAAAAATAAACAAGCCAATGCCGACATCCATGAGACCGGCTCCATAGCGTCGACTTTTACGAAACACTTTCGGAAAGCTCGCAAAATCGATGGCAAGAATGCAGAGAGCTGTCAGGATATTGATATGAGCACGCGCCAGCGTCAACATAGGCAGTTGATTACCCAAATCAAAATATCGCGTACGGGCCTGCGAAATACATTTCTTCCATTGCATGAGAAATAAGATATATGCGGTAAAAAGCAGCACTATAAAGACAACAATGCCGTTTGCCACATTTACACTGACGGTTATGGGCACAACAATCGTAACGAATTCGAGTACGAAACGCTTTCCCCGGTACGCATCGTTCAGATGCAAGTTTTGTGTCAGGATACGAGCAATCGCAAAGAAGCACAGCGTTGGTAAGATTGTCCAAAGTATGTGATTAACATGTAGCAAGGTTTCTAGTGGTTTCTTTGCCTCCAGATTCATGACTGGTGTAAGGAAATCGCTTGTGTTGTAATTAGAATTATCTTTAGTGTGCCAGAATATATCATTATGTTGTTGTCCAATCGGACAAAACTTGCTATCAGGTTCATGCTCATCGCAGATACCATCGATTTCAATTTCAGTTGCCATGATTAATAACTCCAGTCGATGTCCAGACTTTTTTATACAACGAATGAGTTTAGTAACAAAATAGCAGATTATCACAGATGTTTTTGTCCCGATAAGATAAAACTCAATAAAGTAAGTCACTTGGTGGAATCACAAGAAAAGGTGTCCCTTCTCCATCATAAACAAATAACACCTGTTGTTTGAAAATTATTTTAGGTGTTGATGGAAAAGTGATTGGTGGTGTTCAAAAAAGCGTAAAATTATTTTTTAAGATATATTTTAGTAGTGAAAAATATTTTCCTTATTCGGTAAATTCACACATATCGGTTCTGTTTTATTCTAGATTTTCCTGGTAAACAATAACAAATTTACAAATTATCTCTGGAATGAACGTCATTCCCATGAACGTTATGGCTACACGATGAATCTGTTGTATGCCGGATTGTTTCGGTTCTGACAATCAAGTGCTATAAACAGCCATGCTTCCACCGATTTTTATTTTTGAGTTGGATTTTCGGCGCAACTTTGCTATCTCTATCCCGCCAATTTATTTTCTCTCGTTCTCTTTTGCACAATCGTTCATTCTTCCACTCGTGTAGACAGGGACCAACGCCATTCAAGTAACTGGTATACCGTCCTCTGGAAGTCATAATCCTGTTTTGACTTTGATTCGGCCCTGAACTCGTTCGGGAGGTGTTCAAACATAACAATTTTTTCTTACTAGGAATGAAGGGAAAAAGTAAATTTTCCAATACGTATGTTAAAATTTAATTTTCAAAATTATAAATTTTAATACTAATATATAAAGTTAAACGACTTTAAATTAAAAATCACAAGACTTATGTAAGTACAAAGTTTAAAGTACGTAGAAACAAATAAAACATTACAATTCTTCTTTGGATGCCTTCAGAACCTCGACTTCTTGCTCTTGGAATTTTAAATATTCGGGATGCTGTATTACATGCTTTGCCGCCTTCTCCACCTGCCGTACAAATTCCTTCAAATCAAATGCATAATTGGTGAATTTTGCATGCGCTCCGCCCTGAGGATGATGCCCAGCATCTTGGGGATACACCAGGTGAGGTTGCGACCATGTCATGTAGTTAATGCCGCGCAGGCGTGCTAAGTCTTTGTAACAATTAGGATCCTCACAGTTGTATAGTTCAAATATTGTAGCCCAATTTGGCAGAAAGAGCAAATGAGTTAAGCCTGCGCCATGCATGCCAATTAGAACGTCCGTATTTCGTGTAATGGCCAATTGAGTACGAAATGAAAGTCCACTAGAGTTTCAAGATTTAATAAGCAAATTAAAAGACTAAACTTAAAGCAGCATTTACCTCTCGTAAGAAACAGTTCGGACTTCATAACCTTTATTTAATTTGATTTCCTCTATCAAATCCAATTCATTTAGTATGCGTCGATATTTTGTGCGCCGTGAGAGTAGAGTGACACGCACCTTTTTCTCAACACTGTATGGCGGTTGGAACGCTATCTGCAATCGATGTAAAATAAATTCGGAAAATGCGCGGAATAGTCCACTATTTTGGCATCCAGGAATCTAGTGTTCATGCACAATAATATAGTAAAAATATATGTAGGTAAATTTTTATTTTTTTAGGATACCTCAAATAACTTACTATGGGGGTGTTGTAGTAGAGTCCGAATATCATTCGCGGTAACAATGGCAAAACGACATTTCTAAAGCACACTCTTCTTCCCTTAATTTCATTTAAAGTCCATATTGGATACTTGGTAAAGGCTTCGAATGTCTCCCGAAAAGGCGAATCATAGGGGTAAGATTCCCAAATAAGTATTCGAGCTTCTCGCCCGAAGGCCATCGGGTGTGACAAGTTTACAAAAAGCGATGCATACAGATTGAAGAAATCACAAAAATGATGATACATGTTATACGTGGAATCGATTTTCATAATAAAAGTGGGCGTATCCACAAACATGTCGCATTGATCTATGCTATTGGCTAGCGGTGTCTGCAGCTCAGTAAAATGGCGCATTTCAGGTGCCCATGATTGAAGTGCTCCCATGTGGTCCATCTCCGCATTCAAATTGTCTTTATTAAGCCGACAGTGTCCAGCCACCTGGCCTTTTTTAAGCACATCGGTGTCATAGCGTATAAGTTCTTTGCGGTGCACTAAGTCACGAAAATCAAATAACAGATTACGGCCACGACAGAAGCGTAAATACTTGCTGCACTCCAGCGAAGAATCCGTCAAATATGTAGGTTCGCATAGTAATGACAGTTCTTCGATTTGTTGCTGTATGTATCCAAAATCGGCCTGTTGGTAGAAGGCATCCAGCTGTGCTTCCTTGCTTTGCACCCAACTAGTGTGTTTGCCTGGGCAGAAGGGCGTTTGGAAACGCGCTGCCGGTGTGCAATTATGCTCGTGACCCCAACAAGCATTGTCGGTAAAATTGAGTGAGGACGACAGACTGCATGTGGTGTCGCGCTCACAGTCTTCTTTAAGTTGTGGAAATCTATTCAGGTAACGGATCAAATGTTGCTCTGGCAAATTAAAAACCTCAAAGTTTGGGCTTAAGATATTTTTGGAGTCGATATCTGATCTCTCATTATCTGTGATGCAAACGCAAACTAGTTGACTTAGAACAATGAAGACTATTTCAATGTGCATATTTGAAAACTGTAGAACGCAAAGTCAACAGCTTCTGCTTGAGGTAATTATTCTTAAACCTTTATTTTATTCTTGAGTTCTCTACACTTACACTTCCTTATGCCTCACCAATTTTTGGGCTCGCTGTATACGCTTTATAACTACTCCCAATGAGCTCACTTCAGTCACCTTGGTCTTGAGCTTGGTTTTCTTTGACACTACACGTTCTCATAATCTTAGCTCAGTTTGTCACTATTTTTTAGGCTTTGCGTGGTGACACACATTCCATGTTATTTTTTCTGCTTTTGTCTCTAACAATTTTTCAAACTGACTATGAATTCTATAAAAAGAAGGTTAAAAACGCTTGTTGTACTTGACTTTTACCATTTCGTTCTATTCAACAATACCTTTACAATGAACCAACCAAGCCACCATCTGGAGATTAGATTTTTACCTGGCCAAGAACCTGTTTGTTTTGACATTTTCCGGTGCTGTTTTTGTTGATTTGGGAGAGTTTATTTACTTTGAGTATTGGCCAAAGGCCAATGCCGCTGTTGTGTTGGCTCTTTGAAGAGTATAGTTAACGAAGAGAAACGTATGCACAGTGGTTTCATTTGGGATATTGATTGGGTAAGTTTATTTGTTGTGTAATCATCTTTTCTTTAGTGTATAATAGGAAAAACTAGATCAGGGATTGGGAACATGTGACCCGCGGGTTACGCACTGACCCACGCCACGTTTTCATATGGCCCATGCAATATTTAAACCAATTCCATAAACATTTTTTATATTTATTTCATGGATAGGATATTTTATGGATATCCATATGGATATTTTCTGGATAGGTTTAATCCGTTGAAACATCTAATTTAATTTAATATATCAAATTTAATAAGATATATTAAGATATATCGAAATATCTTAAATGAAAGTATCAAGTATTTGACCTACTGTCAAAGTTATATATAAAATTACTATAACTCGACCCACGCTGTAAAATTTAAAACTAAAATTATATAAAATTGACCCACACGGAAATACGGTTCGCCACCACTTTTCATTCAAGACGAGGTTAATTCTCGGAGAATCGTAGGAAATATGTATTTATATTTTGAGATTCTCATTATCTCTAGTATCACTATGTGCAGCAGTCACATGAATTTTTGAAAAATTAATGAATATGGATATATATTGGCCAAGTATGTAATTTTCTACTTTATATATTTATTATTTATTTAAATAAATTAATAATATTTATTAATAAAATAATTGCTATAGTATTAATAAAGCGGCAAACGTTTTTATATAATGCTTTCTTTAATAAAGGTGCATTATAAAGTTCTAAATTCTCGCCCTGTATGCGAACAAAACTTAACGAATCTCTCATTGTTTTTCTCAGCTCATCGGAAAAATGTTTTCTACACCAGCTGGTTATTGTTTCAGTTCGGGCATTGGGCCCAAGACTGTTTTTGCAGATTTTTATACTAATAAATATTTTGATTAAGTTTGCATTCAAAAATAATCGGTACTTGAAGAAATCAAATCCAGCATGCGTGAAGCTCATGTCACGTAAGTAAATAATGCAAATAAATATAATTAAACCATAATGGAACTATTTTATTTTAATCAGTAGTCTGAATACCAGTGGTCTAGTGCGGGGCAGTGGATCAGCGCCCATATCAGCACGTCAAAGCAGTTTAGAGGATATAAATCTGGATCAGTTTTTGAAGACTTCAAATTATGAAGATACTGTCAAGCAACTGGATATTTATTATGGCATCGGTATGTACGTTTTTATTTTAAAAGATAAACGAAAATATACCCTTTCAACCAATCAGTAGAAAGTATTATATAATGTCTTAAAAATGAGTTTCTTAGTGACGATCAATTTTGTTTCTATTACTCGAAGGCACGACAAAGAATACAATTAAAATAATTGCTAAATTGTCAAATTGTTTATTTTTAAATCAAAACGCTAAATGCGCAGCGATACTCGTGGATGGAAGGGGAAGAGCGGTTAAGTGAAGTCAATGGCTCTCAATTAAACATGAAGAGATTGTAAATAAACTTTTACACTCTTATTTTGCCTTTTCGTGTGTTTTTCGAGAATGTGCTTATTTTGTATTAATTAAATTTTATATATCATATCAATTCGTTGCAGTTAAACGTCAACTTCTACGCTTCCAAAGTCCCATTACCGGACTCTTTCCGGTCATGAGTACCGATCAAGAGGTCGGCTCTGTACGCGATAGCGTTTATTGTGCTGCCGCGGTTTGGAGTCTGTATCAGGCATATCGCCGGATCGATGATGATCGTGGTAAATCCTATGAACTTGGGCAATCGACTGTGAAATGCATGCGTGGCATACTTGAGTGTTGGGTGAAGCAGGCGCCACGTGTGGAGCTCTTCAAGAAGCAACAATCGAATCAGCATGCATTACACAGTAAATTTCATCTACACACTGGCGATACTATATATTCCGATGACTTATATAACCATTTGCAAATCGATGTGGTGTCATTGTATATTATATTTTTGGTACAAATGATTACTTCAGGATTGCAAATAATATATACGCAAGTACAGTTTTGCATAATTATGAGTTTCTTAAGAGGAATAATGTTAATTCTATGCTTCTTTCGGGATAGGATGAAGTGGCTTTTGTTCAAAATCTTGTATATTATGTGGAACGCGCTTATCGTACACCCGATTTTGGGATGTGGGAACGTGGTTCCAAGTACAACAATGGCACACCGGAGATACATGCTTCGTCCATCGGTGAGTGCAGATGAAAATGTAAATGGAATATGTCAGTAACCATTTAATTTCTGTTATAGGCATGGCAAAATCTGCTCTGGAAGCTGTTAATGGTTGTAATTTATTTGGTGAAAAGGGAGCCTCCTGGAGTGTGGTTTATGTTGATATCGATGCACACAATCGAAATCGTAGTATTTTCGAAACAATGCTACCCAGAGAATCTAGCTCTAAGGTACATATATAGAGATATATAAGGATCTTCCGAAATGTTAGCAAATATTTTGGAGAGCTTGCATACATACTATATACATATATGCACTTATTTGACAGGGTGTCGATGCTTCCTTGTTGCTAACACTTTCTTTTCCCGCCTTTGCTTCGCACGAGGAACGACTGGTGGAGCAATCAAAACAAAATGTTATTAATCGCTTGCGCGGTAAAAAGGGCTTTAAGCGCTTCAGCCGCGATGGTTATCTGAGCAAAGTGGAAGATAAAAGTAGAAGGTTACTTTTCTACCCCCCCCGTTCTTGGAAATTTCTTACTATGTATACTTACTATGAACTTGCAGATATTATCACACGGGCGAACTAAAAGACTTCGAAGGTTATGAATGCGAATGGCCGCTTTTTTTCATTATTATGATTATCGATGGCGTTTTCAAGAACAATAACGAACAGATCGAGGAGTATCAAAATGATTTGCGGCGTTGCTTGCACTCGGATTCAAATGGTGATCCGGTAGTTACTATGTATTATGCGCCCGACGGCGAGGGTTCCTATGTACGCGCTCCTTCACAAACTCTCTTCCTCTGGGGTCAATCAATGTTCATTATTGCTCAACTTCTGACCGCTGGATTGCTGCACATTAATGAATTGGATCCAATACGTCGTTATTTGCCCAGCTATAATCGTCCTCGTCGTGCTGGACGTTATTCAGCTTTTCAGGTAAGCTTGAAGTTTGAATTCTAAACAACTATAATCCGTTTGTTGTAAATGTAGAAGTGATTGTGTAATATTATTACTGAAATAACCCATGGATTTTGTATTGCCTAAAAATAGTATATGATGTAGGGATAATTTCTGATACGATATCAATTTAATTTCTCGTGTTAACCAAAAAGCAAAATACAGTAGAGAATTCTATACGTGAACTATTCACGTTTACGTTAGTAATAATTTAATAATTATTTTTAAAATGTGTAAGGATTAGGCTTTCTAAAACCTATCTTTTCATGCATTGTTTTTTATTTTCTTGATTTTGTTAAAACAAATTACAAAACATATACCATACAATACAATACAATACAATACAAAATTGGGTTAACATATTGGTATAACCACAAACAATTTAACAAACTCATCCACAGGGAAAAGCGTACGAAGAGAGTCTCCATGTAAGTTCCAAACACGAAGCATTTTTTTGATCTTTTTGGTATCTAAACGCATTCTTTAAAATGTATTACAAACCTCTACACTTTTTAAGCACTTTCTTTTAAGCGTACGCACATACACACAATAATAGTTTTTTTATTATTTTGAATTAACTTTTTTCCAACATTAAACAAATTTTAAAACCACCAATGTGCTACTGGTGGTATAAAGCTATGTATTTGTTTTTTTTTACTAATAATAAATAAATAATACAGTGTTAACATTTCATATACAGCAATCTATACCGCTATGGTTTGAAAGCTAGTGGCCAGTAGCACATTTCGCTTAATAAGCTTGAAATTTTCGTACGTTGCAATACTCTAGTGAATACTTTATTTTTAATACTTCCTTTATTTTTAAATCAGAAAGCTTTTTAGATAATAAAAATTTCTAAAAAGTGTTATGAATACATAGTAAGCGCTCACGCTATTGGTTACTAGTTTTCATAGCTTTTCTTCTCGGTGCAGCACTATGTAATATACTTGTACAATCATTACGACTTATCCTCGTAGTCTTTAAATCAGGTTTTAAATTTAATATATGATATTTTAAACTGATTTGAAGAGTCGTTAATGAGAATTTATATAATTCTTATGTGTCTTCTGAGCAAAAGGCTTAATTCAAGAAAACGTATAGGCTTTTCTTTTGGATAATATAATTAAATTTTCATTTGCTTCAATAAAATTCCATGCTATTTAAAAATTTGTAACCTTTTTCAGATTTCGAAAATTGCTAGACTGGAACAATCTATGTACTCGTATCTTCCTTTTCTCCTTTTTCTACCATTCTTAAAAAACAAAATAGTAATAAAATCATTTATATTCCTATTTTTCTGCTACTTCATTTAATGTTGAAAAACTTTACTTCTTCTTAAATTTCTGAAACTTGTCTTTTATTTAATTTTTCTAACAGGCAAAGCCAGGCACTGTAAGTAGTAGAGAATAGTTTATTTGTTGTTTTTGTAATTGTTATTTTCAGTTAACTTTTCAAAAATTTTCGTTTTTCGTTTAACTTTTATTTGAAATTGTTACCAAATGTTACCATTAATATTTTAAGGACATTTTTATTTGATGCAATTGATGATATTTTATTTTTGATGCATATACTTCTTCTTATACTCGTATTTTTCTTGATGCTAATAACGCCCATAAAATGAACATTATTAATGTATTATATATTTTATGTAAAATTTGAAAATGCTAGAAACCAAGAGTACCTCTTATACTGGACACAAAAGAGGTAATTTTTCTCTGTAGTTTTATGGATTTTTATTTTGTATGATATAAATAAATATAAGAATACATAGTTTGGTAGGTTCTATAAAACAGATCGATCGACTACATCAAAGATTTAAATAAAAAAACTTGAATGAATTTTGTTGAACAAATTTTCAATTTTCTGGTTAGGATTGTCAGAACTATTTGGGCAGAAAATTGTCATATCAGTCCTATAGGGACAACTGTCACAAGAAGGCAAGATTTCTGCAAGTTTGCACTCGGTCTTTATACCGTATAAATTTTATATACAATAACTATTCATGTTATTGCGATAAGAAGATTGTAAATTTCTATATCATTCATCTTCCGCAAAATTGTTCCACAAATATTAAATATACTTTCCAAAGGAGCTCTTAAGTCATGATTGGGTCACAAATTTTGTTAAGTGGGTTGGCGCCTCCAGTCTTCGGGTGATTCTCCTTCCGCTTGAATATTTTGCATTGAAAAACACTAATAAAATCAAAGCATTTGTATTTAAATATTGTGCAAATTAAGTTTTGTTTTCATTTCTTTTTATTGATTGATCTTGATTGATTGATTGCCTTGTTTTTAAATAACGGTTTCATAAGGTTTCAAAATCGTTAATCTATTATTTTATACTACTCTTAATGACTAATTATTTTGCATGATTAGTTTTAATAATTCATATTAAATATGATTTTTGTCTTAAAAATGTAATGTTAATCCTTTTGCTAGCTTTTTTTTTCTTAAGTAGTTTTTTTAACCCATCATTAATTTTTTCTGCATTTTGGAAAGTGATTTGTTTTGAAAGTGTTCTATTTGATTTGCTCAGTTGTAGGATTAAAGTACTATTTTAACTTTTACAGGGCACTGCCACCGATCTTGTGGTGCAAATAGTATTGATCGCCGAATCCATGCGTTTACAAGCCATGATGGCTACCTACGGTATACAAACGCAGACGCCTCATGAAGTGAGTGTGGTTGATTAGTATTATTTGGTTCGGTTCGATTCTATTTTGTTCTGTGCGATTTCAGGTTGAACCTGTACAAATTTGGTCATCAACCGAGTTGATTAAGGTCTATCAACATTTGGGTGTTAATAATAAAGTGGGTCTTTCGGGGCGTCCACCACGGCCTGTCGGTTCGCTGGGCACCAGCAAAGTCTATCGCATTTGTGGCATGACCGTACTCTGTTATCCGCTGATATTCGAGGTGTCCGATTTCTATTTGTATCGTGATATGGCGCTGCTCATTGATGATATCAAAACTGAGCTGCAGTTTGTGGGCAAATATTGGCGTTTATCAGGCCGCCCGACCGTATGTCTGCTGATACGAGAGGAGCATATGCGTGACCCGCAGTTCAAGGAGATGTTGAACCTGTTAGCAATGCTCAAAAAAGGATACTGTGATGGCATGAAGGTTCGGATAGGTCGTTTACAGAATCTAATAAGCAGTTCGTGTATTGGTAAGTATTAAGACAGAGAGGTTTTTAAATACCATTGACGAATGTATATCATTTAAAAACCTTCTTCCGTTCACAGAACATTTGGACTTTATGAATCAAAATGATTTATCAGACAATGAAAGTGCTTTTGCTCAAATTAATCACGAATACATTGGTTATCAATCTCTCACTGATGTTCCTAAGGCGCTGACATATGTCGAGGATAAAATATCGGTTGAGGTAATAGATGCTTACTGCCTCTGTTTAAATGTTAAATTAAAGATTCTCAATCGCTTTCCTTTTCTACCGTCAGCACTATAATCAAAAGCCAACGCACGAAATCATCGAAGCTTTACGTAATACCGATTCCATTTTTTGTCTGTGTCAATTGTGGGGCATTCTGTTGAATCGCGAAGGTCCTCATTATGAAGTGAATGGCCTAAGTGCAAATCAAGCGCTCACCCAGCTCTACCATCGAGCCGGTTCGTTGCGCTATTGGCGTGCCGTGCGCTATTGCTCCTCGCTGCTGCATCACATTGTCGACTCCATCAGTCCGTTCATTACCACAGTGTTGGTGAACGGCAAGGAGGTGACGGTGGGCGTAATCGGACAGAAGGAAACGGTGTTTGATAAGCCAATGATACCGGCCGAAATTCAGAATGTTATGTACACCAGTGTACAGCCGTACAATGTCATTCAGGCTGTGATGCAACAGGAAGTGGTCCTGTATTGTGGTCGTTTAATAGCGACCAATCCTACCATGTTTCGCGGTATTCTGAAGGTAAAGAACAAGAGAGATTACGGTAAAAATTTTCGACTTTAAAGAGTGAACATTTAAATAAATCTGCTCGCAGATTCGTGTCGGCTGGGTTCTGGAAGCAATGCGTATTTATTTGCAAATGTCCGGCCATGAATCCATTGATGTGGACAATTTGTCACCGTATCAGGTGCGCATATTGTTGCAGAAGGTGCTCACAGTCAGCGAGTGGGCAACGGAAGAAAAGTAAGTTCTAAAGCGAATATTTGTCCAGTTGAAAAGCTAAAAAATTGTCCACTTTTCACGCCTTTACAGGCTTACTACTCTGAAACGTCGTCAGTTGGAAGGTTGCCTTTGTCGTGTTCCTAAAGATTTCTACAATAAAATTTGGGAAATTCTACAGCGTACTCCACAAGGTATATCCACGCAGGGACATTTACTGCCCGCGACTCCCACATTGACCACCATGAGTCGTGGCGAATTGTCCTTTTCGCTGCTCGTGGAGGAAACTCTGATTTGCATTGATCGTCCGGAGCGTCGTCAAATTATCGTTGAGTTGTTATGCATTATAGCGACCATCTTGAACCGGTACGCGCTGCGAATGATATCACAAATAGCCCAATATAATTATAAAGTATTTTGTTTTCTTTTATTCATAGTAATCCAGAGCTTCGTTTCAAGCAGGCCTTAGATCTTGATGATATTCTGTCCGAAGCCTTCTCGATGTATTGCAAGGTTAACTATATGGAAAATTCTATAACGTTCTATTAATCCATCTGAGCTTTTGATTTTCCAGGATAACAACATAGAAGTGACTGGTGAGAACAATGACATGATCACCTTCTATTCGCTGGTTTATTCTGAGACCACCGGTTATTTGGCGCGTGCTGCTGTCAATAAAGTTTTGCAGGGTGGCGCTTTTAGTACGCACGAAGATGATTATGCAAATGGAAATGCTTTTCACGACGAAACATGCAAAGTTTCTTAAATTAGATATAATTTCTTTTCCCAAAAGATTGTTCAGCAGATTGGCCACAAAGTCAATCCATTTTAGTATTAGATTTAAACAGTTTTTTTTAATCAAAATTAGTAGATATCCATGCTGCAATTCGGACTATGTATGTTAATTATTTCCTGTTTTAATAAAATAAATACTTAAATTAAATTTTAAAATAATGTCAGAGCTTAATCTCTATTGTCCTCCGGGAAGACTTGAATTTATTTTTTTTTATGCATACTTACATATTAGTATTGCATATCGTTACATACTACGTATGCTTATTGTCTTCAAATATCATTTAAGTGGTCAAACATAACCATGGAGCATAATTAATCAATATTAGCATGATGATATAGGTTGCCTTGGCCGCTATCATGTCTCTTTTATAATATAGCTTGACCTTGACGTTTGTTCATTATCGTATGCCGTCTTGTAAGTAGCCCTTGTGTAAGTCACGAAAGTGATAGAAAAGTGCTTAATGCGATTAACACTTCTAAAACTACGTTTGCTTTCTTCAGCAAAATTTCTGCACTAACGAGGGCAAAGAAAATGATTGTGTAAAGGTTGATTGCATTGAAACCACAAGAAAACATAAAATAGGTATTTTCTGGTGATTAGCTTTTAGCACAAGTGTGATAACGCAATTGCAATAGGCAGGCAGCAAGAATAACGCGCTGCTGCAATACGATAGCATAAAAGGCACGGTCTCAACGCAAAAATTTCTTAGTAGAACTTTATACTTTCTTCGAGAAACATAAGTAAACGCGAAGAGCGGATGCAACAATCAGCGCAAAATAATTATTTCAAACGAAAATGCATCCGAAATCGATGCAGACTTGGGTAAGCAATGAAATGGAACGTCTCAGCACCAGGTTGGAACGTTATAAGCCCAGTGGAAGTGGTTACAATCGAATAAAACCAATGCTGCTCTCGAGAAGTGTGACGCATATGCTAAATAATCCTTTGCCAGTCGAGGATCAAATTGGACGCAATAGTGTACTAACTGCTCCAACGCGGGAGAGTGCTCACAATCACCAAAAACAGCAACAACAGCAACAACAACAACAACAACAACACCAACAACAACCACCACTAGAGTCCAGAACGCGTGGTGTACTCAGTTGTTCGCAATCTGAATGGGAAGAGGTTTATCCGACTGTGGTTTGCAGCAGAACCAACAACAACAACAGTCACGAAAAGGGTGCGACGGCGACGATTGATCCCAATAAAACTTTTGTTTTTTATCGTAATTGTTCAACAAGAATTACCTAAATAGAGCGCTTCGTTGGATTGCTGTACAACAATTGGAATGAAGTTTTGGATTAGATTGAGAATATTGCGAAAAATCGTTTGAAATAAATACATGTACATACATACGAGTATATTTACTCTTGCACTGCCTACGAATTATTTGACTTTGGAAACATAATGTAGCTTATGTAGCAACTACTGCTGAGGATTGCTTTCTGAGACTTCAAGAATCGGAATCGATTTGTGTCGATTTATAAAGTTTTTTTCTATTTCCGAAAAATGTAAATAAGTTTAAATTCTTGGAAATTAAATAAAGTTTTAATTTCCGAAATAACGAAATAACGAAAGAAATGTTAAATAAATCATTTTACAGTTCATTATTTATTTTTTATCAGATTTTTATTTTAGCTTTCTGAATAAGTTTGTTTAAAAAACTTCCTAGCAATAGGTACATGGTTACTTAATTTAATGGTTATACAATTAATCCTAGTTAAAAAATTTTCTGGGATCAAAAGCACAATGAGAGCGGTCAGTCGGTCGGTCGGTCAGTGAACAGTGATTTTGGGTAAATTTTGATTTGTAAATTAAAATCGATGTGGTTTATTGCATTCTATGTAATTGATATTCGTGTGAAAAATAAGCAGCTACGAGGAAATTATTATTACGTTTTAGATGTATGCAAATATAATAATATTAAAAACTTATGTAGTTAATGGACCACCGTGAATTATGAAAAATATATGTATATTATATATAAATTTGTATTCATGTCTACATATACATATGTATATGTATGTATATACAAATATATGTATATCTCAGTTTAATTAAAGCAGCAATTTAATAATATTTGGTGTTATTTATTTAATCAAATGTTTAGTCAATAAACATATTTTGTTAATATGTTATAAAATAAGACGTTTAATTAAATCCTGATTTCAATAATGGATATTCGTGGACTCGTACGATTTCGTAAACACGAATATGTATGATCAAAGCAATTCTACTTGCATGACATTTAAATTTCATTTCAACGCGCTGAGGGCGGCTAAACAAATGCAAATATAATTTGGTTTATGCAATTTTTTTTATAAATTGAAACAATGAGAAGTATGTGTAAACATTTATGTGATAATTTCAATTAAGGTACATACTGTACATATATTGAAAACTTTCCTTTACAATTGTCGTTTTTTTAACTGTTCTTATTCAAAAATTTTGCTTTTCTTTTGCGCTTTACTCGGTTTTCCATTTATTTTGAAACCAATTTTAGTAATTTAGTAAATAAAATTTTAAAGAGAACATGTTAAATTTTTTAAACACGATATAATTTTCGATAAACTTAGCTTGCAAATAATTTGTAATTAGTTATTATGATTGATGATGACAAAAATTGCAGTAAAACTATTCGCAACGTAGATGTACGTAAATAATTAAAAACTTGAGTATATTTATTTTGGATTCTCTTGAAAAAATTGTATACAGTTCCGAAAATAGTTTTGACAATAATATTTATTAAGATACAGCTTTAATTTTAATCAGTAAAAACATATACAAGTGTAAGTTTTAACAATGCTAATGGGTGCTAATGGGTTTATGTGATTGTATGTATGTGAATATATATATATATTAATAAATATGATGAAGTGAATAAATAATAATAATCATAATAAATAAAATTCATAAAATAAAATTTACTTTTTAAAATATAAACAAATTGTATAAAATGCAAAAAAATCCCTGAATACGATTTATTATTTAATTAATTATGTTATATCGATTATGTTTATTGATTAATTCTTATTTTGTTTTTGTTTTGCTTTTAATTTTAGAATTTTCATCTTAAACAATTATATTAGTTTAGTGTACAATAATAACAAACGTCGGCAGTTCTTTGTATCGTTTATAGAACACGAAACCCAAAAAAAAAAAACAACGACAAAATCAATTATTACTATTATACTCGTACTATTATCGTATATACCGTAAATATTATAAACAATTAAATGAGTATTTAGTAATGTAATTATGCAAATTAAAATAATTACTTAATTAGTTACGAAAAAGGTTAGAATATGGACAATAGCATGAAAGCGATAGAGACAGCTGGAGCATCCGTATAATTTGTTAAAGTTGCTCTTGTCGGCGTGTTGCCGTGTTACGACTAAGCAGACTCTCAGTATCAGCTTCATCTTCATTCGTCGTCTCTTCCTTCGGTCTGGTCCATTTGATCATTGTCTCCGGTGAACGATACAGGAACAATAATTTGGCAAAAAGATCCTCTTCAAGTGCGAACTCCAGAGCTTCTCTCACCTACGAAAATAATCAAATAAACAAAGCCATTTGAGTAATTGAGTATGTAAAAAGCTAAACACCGGGGCGTAATTTTAATTAGCAGAGGAATATATAGACAGTCAATTTATCATTTATATAACATTACCAAATATATATCAAGGCACAGCTGGAGAACTCTATCAACGTATGGAAGATCTTCAAACATGATTTTGCGATTCTGCCCAGCAATAAATGACTTCAGTACACGTGAAGCCAATAAGACGAAGGTAGTGTAGAGACCAATAATGCTGTAGAAGGAGGTGAAAATAAGTAGTCATAGGGGAGAGGGGAAAAATAGAGTATTTATCTTCAACACTCACCCGCCCGCTGTTAGGAAGCTAAATGTTGAAGGGAACTTTTTGTCATTAAAAGTGTACATAACAATTCCGGAGTCACATTGCGAGAGCGGCAACTTGCTCAAAACGTTAGTATAAAAGTTATTGTTCAGCTTCTCCGTATCAGTATCCTTACAGGATTCGTGTATTTCCCACCATATTTCTTTGGCCAAGTTGGTTTTCATTTTAATCACCAGCGGGCGATAGCCTGCAAAATACGATAAAAGGCAAAAACATTCAGCAAAAATGAATCATTACAAGACCAGAATAAGGCAGACCAGCCTTATTCTCATGCTACACCTACTTTGGCCTGCGGGCATGAGAGCTCTGACCATGTCCATATCACCAGAGTTACTCACCTTAAATACAAAATAGTAAGATTTAGTAATTAATAAGTTTTAATTAATTATAAACACAATTAAATAATGTTTAGTTACTTTAATGAATTTCGGCACAAGGCCCTTTAGTTCGACTTCCTCTTCGCCGACACCCTTCAACATGTTGACCATTTTCGCTTTGTCGTTAAAAGTGTTGTCTATGGTAAAAGTGACCTCCGAGTGCACGGTACCGTCTAAACCTTTAACTGGCGGAGTGCGTGTTAGCTCGTAAGTGAAACGTGCTATCAACGGAACACCTGCAAAATATAACACAGTGTGAGAGAGACAGAGCCTACAGTAAACTGTATTTTCACTGGGTACCATTCTCGAGATCCTTCAACAGACGGTCTTTATCCGGCGGCGATATGCTCCACAGAGAGGGCGAATTAGCCGCCAGTCGAATGCCGGCTATGTCGGAAGGATCCTCGTAGCCCGAAAAGAAAGTAACGGCGCCTTTGTTCTTCAGATAGGCGTTCTTCATCTTCGCATACATCTCGTCATCGAAAGTGTAGATACTCTCGCGGTTGCTAGTTTGGTAGATGGGACCATACGGGCCGATCTGTATGGAGATTGACACCTCGTGGGGTACATTCGAATGGCCCACCGCATTGCCGAGTGCAAAGAGACACAATGGTCCCCAGATAAAGATGACAATGAGCAGAATGATGGTGCCACCCATCAGTAGTTTCGTGTAGAACACTTTCTTTTCGGCGCGTATTGCGGGGAAATCGGTTTCCATCTGACGGCTGCACTTAATGAAAAAGATATTGGCGAAGATATCCTCCATTTTCAGCCAGTCGAAGAGCGTCATGGTGGTATCGGTGCAGACCCAATCCAGTATGGTTCGCAGCTCGTAAAGGAACGGAATCATCATGTAGCTGCAGAAAAGATAGAGAAAAACATCTTTTATCATAGAGAATTCTCGTGTGCGGCGAGAGTTACTTACACCTTAAACGATATCATGTTGGGCATGGAGAAGCTACGTGTCAAAAAGTTGCCGAGGATGCGCTTCGGATAGCCGCATTTGATTTGATACGACGAGAACAACAGGTAGAAACATTTGATGAAGTAGAATATTATGGGCGGGGCCAGCGAATAGAATCTGCGCTCTGTCACCGCCGGCACCACGAAGAACATGCAGATGTGAATGCCGATGACTAAGATAAAGTGGAAGATGATCTTGTAGAGAAGAGCTTTTCGCAAGTAGAGAGCACGGTCGATGATTAGCAGCACGAACTGTACCAGCAGCAAGATCAAAAACGGGACGGGCACTTTATTTTCGGCTAAGTACTCTTGGACACCACCATCCTGGTGTGACTGCGAAGGCATAAAAAGAAAGAAAAGAAGACGGGAAGAAAGAAAGGCGGGAGAGATAGCAGGCGGAAAATAAGAACCACAAGATTTTATATTAAAATAACTCGTATTAAGATTATCTTGAGATTATTCTTTCACTTACACCAAACGCTGTAAATCCGAACAACAAGACGAAGAAATTAATGAAATCGCAAAGGAACATCAGCGCATAGACATCGGTTGGCAGGCGTGTTTTCTTCAACAGATTAAAGAAGAATTTCCGTAATGATGAGAAATATGTCGATCGTCTATTGTTGGTTGTTATAAGAAAGAAGATTATAATAATTTTGATTAATATATTATACTCTTAGGAGTACTCGTAGTAGGTGCACTTACTGTAACTGTGACATTCCTTTAACATACTCATCAGTTTCCACCGAGACCTCACTCTGCTGGGTTGTATCGTTGTCGGTATTCTGTGATTGTGAAGGTACCATGGCAGTATTGTCTTCATCTCGGCTGCCTTCTTCATCACTGTTTGAATACAACAATATATGTAGATAGATAGATAGTATTCAAATGCAGTTTGGATGAAGTCGTTACATAAAATTACATTAAAAAAGAGTTAAAGTTCGTTTTAGTAGTAAACTAGTTAGTTTTAACAGTAGAAAATGGTTTAAAACCATGCTTTAATAGAGAATTCTTCTATGATTTTCTGTCAATGACAGAGTTTTACTCAGCCTCTGTTTAAATATTTAAGAATATTTCAGTAATATCTCTTATCTCTTATTATTTGCGAGTGGAGGATTAATGTTACTTCGACGTGTTGAGAATCAATGATTCAAGGCAAATCCGTTTATTAAAATAACAGAGAATGTTTATATCGAATAAATGTTATCTGATGGAAAAATGCAACGAAACATTTAATTATTTCTTTTTCCTTAATCTTCCATACATTTTCTCTGCAACTAAAAATAGATTGCGTTATTATTATTTGCATATATTCATGTATATATATACATGATATATGCATATATTCATGTATGCAATATGTATATATTGTTGCATATAAATTTATTTCTTTAATATAGCAAGTTGTCCATAGGACTAGAGCTGGTACCTCAAAAATTGTACTCTGGCCTGTTTGAGTCTTTTCCATCTTCCTTCGGCACCTTCAGGGAAATTCAATGGAATTGAATGATTGTTTTTAAATTTTTAATGAGAGATTTTTGCGGTTTAGGGTTTTTGAAATTTTCTTAGCTCGAGAGCTTGAGAGATCTTGAGAACTTGAGATTTAAAGCTGTTGTTAAAGTAACCTACCTTTTCTTTAAGTATTAAAGAAAAGTAAGGAAATTAAAATACAATAATTAAAGAATTGTACGGCACGGCACGGTGAGGTTATATGCATTACCAGAATTGCAACTTACCCACGATCATTCTCTAAGATTTCTTCCTTGTATTCCGATTTCCACAGACCTTGAGATTTGAGGATGAACCTAAAAAGAGGTATGGAAAAAATTTAGAGAACCCAATTGAATAATTATCATTAGCAAGAACTGTCGCTGTACAATACGAGTTGTATCGAAATACTTACCTATGAAGAAATAGCACTAATAATAACAATAGATCATAGCTAGCGTAATGAGGATTCAATTCCACGCCTATGATTTTCTCCGGTGCCAGCGGTTGGTTCGGTATGTTGTTGTAATTAGCCCAAATGAGCTTGTATTGGAAGATGCACTTGATCAGTACGATTGCTTGGGTGTAGGCGATAAGGGTAACCCAGAAGGTTTTGGTAGGTCGTGGCAAAGAGAGCGTACCCCAGAGGAAGACCATTATCGGGAGAGGAAGCGATATAAGGCTTGCATTGAGCACCTAAAAGAAATACTTCTATATAAAAATTTACTCTAATGCGAGGATAAAATCGGAGTGCTTACCATATTGATAAAGACTACAATGTAACAGATGATATCGGTGTTGGAGAGTACAGCATACCAGGTAGCGACCATTAGCTCAACCATTATATTATGATCACGGGAAGTGAAGTCATCTTCGAAATCAAAATTATGTCCGCTTGAAGAATAAAAACGAAAATCTTATGATTTTTTAGCTTTCTAAGGATCTGCTTATAATACAGAAGGTGTTTTTAAACCTTGTATATATGTTCATATCAGTTTAGATTACTTTAGTTGAGATATATTTATTAGGATATATGATTATATATGTATATGCATTTGTACATTATACTGAAGTATTGATTATTGGTGCTTCAAAGATATTTCATTGTGTAAATTGGTTTTTTTTTTTGGTGCTAAGTTAAAAATTTTCATAAAAATATATTAATTATGGTGGAAGGTGTTTATATTTCCAAGACTTCATAGATACTAAAAAAATATATAAAGAAAGGTAGAATCTGTATTTTTTTCTTATACACATTGAATAATTTGATGAAGGCAGACTAATGACTTTTTATGGGTAATGATTTCTAAAACAATATCAGCTCATGGAAAGTTCCTAATTTAGTGGGAATTCTTGTAAATATACTAACAAGTTTTGGACCAAATTAAACATGGATATAGTCTGTTCACTTCACTTCTCAAAACGGGGAGAAAGAACTTACAAAAGGTCGACTGAGCAGATAAAATCAGAATAAGAAGAAGGGAAGGCACTATTTATTTAAGTATTTCTGAAATTTAAAAAACCCTGACAGAAAAAAATTCTTCTATAAATAAAAAATTATTTACTCTTCGAAAGTGAAGTCTGGAAATCTTCGTCTTTGGTGATAAGAAACTTTATATTCTTGTCTGATCTCTCTAACTGAAACTGTATTGCGCTAATAGTGCTAATCTGACCGCTATATATCAGAAAGTAAGAAAAAAAAGAGCTTATGCCA
This sequence comes from Conops quadrifasciatus, assembly GCA_949752815.1. NCBI lineage: Eukaryota > Metazoa > Arthropoda > Insecta > Diptera > Conopidae > Conops > Conops quadrifasciatus. Next base: position 19,047,529 of record OX457080.1, on the reverse strand, counting down.
TTGAAGAAATTGGCTAAATGGCTCATATACTAACAGAGATATACGCATAAGTACATATATGTGAAATCATTCAAACATGTGAAACCTAGCTGAGCAATTCTATATACTGGGGCAAAATGGTTTATATTGTAGATGGAATGTTGAAGTGCAGAAGACATGTACTCGTACATGGTTAAAGGTAGCATAATTGAAGCCATTTTTATGGATAAGTTTGTGGTTTAGTTTATAACAAAGATGACTCTTCTGAAGATCATAAAGGGAAGAAGACCCTTTTAAAAGCTGTTCAATAATTTCAAATTCAAAAGAAATGTTTATACTCGTATACTTTATGCAAAAAATTAATCAGTTATGGAGAGTCGATCAGTACTGAAGTACTGATGATAAATATAATGAAAGATATTAAATTTTTTGTTGTTTTGTTGTGGTATCGTATATCGTAAAATAGTGTATGTAGGTACCTTGAAAATAAATCAGTCTTGTAACAGATAAATTGCAAGCAACGTGCAAGAAAAAATAATATTAATCGATACTTTGATACGAACTGATTTTTGTGACTACAAGAAAATATCTTCGTTTCAAATAAAAATAATAATAACACGGCATAAGATTACAACACAAGACGTATACCATACTTGATAATGCAAAGGACAAATGCAGTGTGACAGACAGGAGAACAGTTTTGATGATCCACGTAGGTGATATTGAATATTGTGAATAGTAAAAAGTCTTCGGAAAAAATAAAGCAACAAAAAAAAAAAAAAAAACACACACACAACATTTCTATAAGACGAACAAGAAAAACTGCAATGCATAAGATTTTTTGTATAGGAATTTATGAATATTCAGTGTTACTATCGTGTATTATACTCAAAAACGTACACTATTCGCCATTTTATTACTACACTACCTGTCCACTTTTTCGTGAGAACACTGTTTGCTCATTGGAGCGGTACCACCGAGGCCAGGATTTAAAGAGATCATGGATTTAATCTCTGCATTACCATCGGAATTTGGTCTATGGTCGAAAAGTTCAAATATAAAGGCATAGAATTTAAATGAAAGAGAACAGGAATGGAATGGAAATGAAGAGGAAGAGTAATAATGAAAAAAGAAAACTTTTCTTGAGTAAACTACTAAAAAATTACTAAAAATTTAATATTCTTTGCATACTGTTAAATCATAATTTCAAAGGTATTCACTCGTATAACACCGTTACCATTAAGAACATATTTTATTTATTACAATCTTTCGGAGAATATGAAAGCAGGGGTATAAAAATAAGTATTTATAATTTCATTAAAAATTTAAAGTTTTTCTAAGAATTTAGCACATTCAAACCTTTGACAATTCGCGGTAACTCCGGTCTCTCAAGGATAATAAAAATAATGAGGTATCTCTTTTAAGGAGTTTATAGTTGGCCTTATAAGGCCTTATATATCTTCAAAATGAACATATTTCTCTCACAAGCTTGAGTGAGAGTCGAAACTGTGAAGGCTCCTGTGAGGGCTTGTTTGTTCAAAAGAAGCCTCTAAAGTACTTATCGATTACTCATTATTTTTGGGTATATAAAAAAAAATGGGCACTAAAATTGCTTTTATGGATTTGAATGGTTAGACTAAGATCTAAACTAATTTACTAAGAGTAAGTTTTCATCATATTATTGTTAGGAATAAGTTGAAATCTGTTAATGATATCTGCTTGCACAAGTCAGCGACTTTTATCAATATTTATTCTATTATCTATTATTATTTGTTCGTTCTTAGTTCACAAAAATGCTTATAAAACATCGTTTTAATCGTTTTACTAAATGGTGAAACGTGTTATCATGGTCTACAATGTTTCAAAATAATATTCATATTATCAGAGCGATAACGCGTTCGTTCCTTATAGAAAAAATCTATTCTAAAATTTATAGAAGTCTAAATAAACTGGAATTTCTATGACTATGAAAATCTTCTCTAATTTTTTAAACACGAAATAAAATAATAAAGATTTACTTTTCATTTTTATAAAGTCATTTGTGCTTCAGAGGTTAGCTCTTAACCTCTTACTTACCTTCTCTGAATGGTCTGATCGGGTAATTCGCTATCCTCATTTCTAAAGAATGGAAGAAGATGAAGAGAGAGAGAGAGAGAGAGGTTTGCGCATGTTGTTAGTATGTACGATTTAAAGATATATGTAGTTTTACACAATTTGTAAATTAAATTTAAATCAAAGTAAGCATTTTTACTCATACTTTTTTCGTCTTTTGAATAAAGGGAAAGCAAACAGATTGGCATTATCCACTGTTCACTTTAACTTTCTTCAGCTATTTATCTAATATCTCTATTGAAATTTACAATATTAAGCCACTAAGAATACGATGCTATTCTAAGTATTGTAAAGTATAATCAAAAATTTACCTAGTGTGCTTAGCATCAACGGTATCTAATGGCATTTCGATGATACTCGTATCAGTATCGACTACGTGTTGTGGATCTTGTGGATCATGTGGCTGGTGGGGTGGTGTTGGTTCGAATGGAGGCTGATTGAAGGAATTGGTGTTGGTGATTGGTGTGGTGGATGTATTGTTGTTATTCGGGGTGGTGTGAAGGGGTGTTGGAATGTTGGTAGCATTTTCGACATTACTGAGTGGTGGTGGTGGTGGTGGTTGTGGTGCGTTACTCGCGGCCGAAGCAGACGAGAAGGATGAAGCATCTCCATTCTCATTCTCAAGACTAAATTAAAAACACAAGAATTCATAAAGAAAGGAAGACAACAAAATCAATAACAAAATACAAGAATGCGGCAATTAAAAAAATTTACAACTACAAGATATTAATAGAAGTAATATATGTACATAGTTTCAAATAATGAATAGTTTCATTATGAATTCCATGAAGGTTTAAAAGATACCCAGGAAAACTTCATCAACAAATCATTACATTAATATTATTAAAATTATGAGTGAAAAAAAAATAAGAATAAAAATAATAATGATGATGGAACAAATAGAAAAATATGACAAAATAATACTCCTACTTTATAATATATTGTATATAAAATGATTATTAAGCAGTTTATAAGACAACGAATTTAACATCAATATGAATCAATGAACAATAATTAAAATAAAAATAATATTATAAAAGTAATAAAAGCAATTAATATTGGATATTGCATTAAAATATAAATAAAAACTTGAAAAAACTTTAAGTTAAAAAGGAACACTTAGGAAATATAAAAAAATTAAGCACGACATTAAGTAAAAAGTTATAGAAAAGTATGTATTAAATTAATGAAATTAAATAGAAGCCGTTAAACAAACTAATCCAGCTAAAATTAACTCAATAATGCGAGCTAAATAATAGACTTAATCGATTCATTGCTAATTGAAATTAAGTGACGCTTTAATGCATTGTTGTGGATTATAGAACATATTCCATTTATGTGTAGTTTCGTAAATACCTGGCTTTATTCTTATTAAATACACCGGTAGCAAGAAAACGAGAGAGACGCATGAAATTGCGTGATTCCTATAAATAATAGAAAAAAGTATTTGTACAAACATCAGGAGAAAGCAGTAACATTTTATAAAATAAAATAAAATTCTTATAAAGTAAGTAACCTTCAAAACTTTCTTTTCTTCCGTTAATATTTTATTGACATAACGATAATTGCGCGAGAAGTGATTTAGACGAATCGTCAAAGACACCAAAAATCCTCCCAGTAAACGGATTATTGGATTGGAAGTTATTTCTACAAAAACGATTTGTTATTGGATAATATATGAAACTGCTTTTTTACTATACGAATACCATCATCATCTGAACTCTGGGTATCTTTGTCCTGTTCATCAGTTTGTTTCGTAATTTCTGCTGCACTATCGGAATCCTCTTTAGGTTTTTGCTCGGCAGGTTCTTTCGCAGTTTCTGAAGACCTGCTTGTCGATGGTTCAGGTTTGGCTTTATCATCCTGCGAAAAGGAAAATTAAAAGTAATAAATCAACGATGATGACTTTTCAATAATCTAAGATTGAGGCGAAATATTCATATATAATATTTATAATATATATGTATTATTTTTTATATTTGGCATGTATGGTACTCACTAATGTTGTTTTTCGGCGTGTCAATTTCTTCTCATCTTCTTCAATTTGGTCTTTCAGAAAATCAGCTTCATCTTCAATTAAATCCAATTCGAATTTTTCATCCATATCCTCGAACATATAATAATCACCAGCACGTACAGCTATTAAAAAATTGTAAAAAATTTAATTTTATACAATACAACTACGATAATGGAAGGCGTTCGCATTGCTGGAGTATTGTCATTTCCGAGCAATGTGTTAAATATCAAAGTACAAACATAAATTACTAATTAATTCGGATCACAGAGAAAAAGAAAAAAAAAATTAAAATTAATTTAAAACATTATGCACAATATTACAACAACAATATTATATTTGGATGATGATCATAATAATAGCAATAGAATTAATTTGCACATATATTTAGAAGATAACCAATTAAGAGTTGTTAAAAATTTGAATATTAAGCATAATAAGATTTAAGGCGAGAAGTCAACGTTATCTCTCTATACATTCTCAAAAAGATATGAGCCACTATATATACGATAGTTCAGACATGGGTATGACGGCCTGACAGTGAATAGTTGTATGATAATGATATATGCATATGTACATATGCTTAGTGTTGTAGGTTTTAAGAGAAGCAGACCAGAAATTTCTTATACATATCTAGGAGTACATATTACAGAGTACTTCTGATATTATATTCCGATATTATATAATATAATAAAAATTACTTAGGATCGGAAAAATTTCTGTAACTTTTGATCCAATGAAAATTTTTCGATGCGATTATTTTTATTTAAAGGTTTAGTTTGATCAGATGTGAAGGGTTATTATATTCCGAGGTATAGGCGCTCAAAATCGAGCGTATTGTCTGCAAATTTTTATATAAAATTATGTTAAAAATTTTATTTTTGTTCGACTTTTTTTTGGTACCTACCTGTACAATATAAATGAATATAGTTATGGTGCTATTGAAATATTTGAAAAAATTATTATGAATAATGGGTTATTTGGACATACATATATTAAATACTTATGCTACATATTATTTCCATTAATCTGAAGGAACATTTTCCACGCTGTTAGATTTGCAAACAGAATACTATTTATAAGTACATAGGTATACCATCTTACTATTATACGAGTATTGTATATCATACCAATGTCTAAATAATAGCCTTTTCGTTTATGACGCCATTTTGAAGATTGAGAAGCATCTGATTAAATAATGAGTATAATATATTGTGAATGAATCGTACATAAAAATTTCTAGATAAGCATTTATAAAAATTAATAGATATAAAAATTTCTATGATAATTTTAAAAGTATCAAATCAGTTTAGAAAAATAGGCTTAAATTCTAAATATATGTGCAAAAATTTATATACACAACAATTTGATATAGCAATAACCATGTAAAGAAGTATTTAAACAATGCTATCAAAGTTCGGACCTCTTAAGCTACACATACATATGTATGTACGTATATTCTACACATACCAAAATTTAACCTAACACGTTTCGTAAGTCCCTTGGTATTTCCCTAAATCAGCTCTTATTTAGCACTAGTAAAGTTTATTCATAAAAACTGATTTTTTATGAAATGAATTTCTATGGATTATTAAATCTACTGGATCTTTCGATCATACAGAAGAAATTAACTACATTTCTCAAAGCATTTTTCTAGGTTTCCATTAGCGGCATATGTACATAGTATGTACAAATATCAGATCAGACTTTTTCTTTTCATTATTAATTACTCTTAAAAACTTATTTTTTTTTGTTTTTTTTTAAATTGTCGAATCGAACGCTTCATTTCGATAAAGCAGAGAAAAGGAAAAATGTATAACGGCCTTTTCTGATTATGATAACTTTTCGATTTACGGCCCATAATGCTTTGTTATATGGCCAAAAAATGCTGTACTGTTACCGATCTTCTGGTAATAAATAAATAATTCGTTATATGGCTTCTCGCTTTAGGGCTAAATATAACACGATAGCACCTACCGACCTTTTGACACTAATATCTCGAAAACCAAAATTTAAGGAAGGGTATAAGATTAAATAACTCTGTCTTCACTTCTTGATGCGTTAAGTAAGCTTGTTCCAGACCAAAAAATTATTTTAAAAGCATAAAAATACTGGTACTTATAAAAAAATCAATATAAGCGCTTATAAATTACAATATACAGATATTAAGGGTAATACAAAATAATAGACATATAAGAAATTCATAGAAAAAAACAATAAGATACTCGTAATATACAATAGTTCGAAAAGGCCAAAAACTTTTTACCCTGTGGATGTAATTTAATCTCTTTCCGTTTCGGCACTCTTGAGCCAGGTATGGGATAACCAAATTCTAGAAGTAAATAATGTTATGTAAAGAAAAAATAAATAAAGTCACTATAAAGCAAAACTATAAAAAATATTAAATGTAAAGACTTATATATATATATCATAAAAGCGTTAAATATACGGATATATTAAGTTCTTTAAGAGTAAAAAGTCCGTAGGGAAAAACAAAATATATATATATAGTAAATGTACTATATATGTCTATAAATCTCATAGAAAAAGGTCTGCTTCTAAGGACCATTAAAAACGAAATTTAAAAGAGAAACGAGAAACCAAAAGAGCTATTTAAAAATTGACAATATCGTCAATTTACACTAAAACTCAAAAACAAATTATGGCTTATTAAAACCATCGCAGTATATTGTACGAAGGTGTTATTTACAAAAAGATTGTGCATTAATTAGCTAATAAATCGATATTTATTTGACATGGAAAAGGTTCATTTGAAATACATTCGTATGTAGTAGTAGTGGTGGTGGTAGTAGTAGTAAAAGGCACACACACACAGCGCCGTTTGGACACCATCACCCACCGCGTGAACCTGATATGTCCTTATATCAATCATATGTACACATGGTAAAACTATGTAGAAGAAGACTCTTATGTCACATTTACATTCTGCATGCAATCGAGAGGGCGTTCCGGAACACATCAGCGATTCCCGATAGTAAACACTGCCGACAGGGCCCCAGCTGTTGGGACGTGCAGCGGTAGCAGCAGTAGCCGCTCGTACTCCTGCTAGATTATTATAACCACGACATTTGTTTTTTTGTGTTGCAGACCAGCTCTCATCCTGGTACTGAGAGGCATTACCCATACTTAGATGTCGGCGATAAAGTGATTTTTTGCGTAGTGTAACGGGAACATCTAAATCTCCAAATGACTGTGAGCCACAATGTAGAGTAATAGATAATAATATGATTAGGTTCAAAATATGACAAAAGCAACACCCACATCATCAAAATGTTTCGTAGAATCTTCTTTTGTGGGGCATTTTATCGAAACGGTGGTCTCGTTCCAGGAGACCGACGCACACCCTGACGATTGACGCTGGGTACTACGGCGATGGATGTTAAGAATGGGAGATCTTATAAATTTCCTGGTGTTTTTCATTTGGCCATTACGGCTGGATGGTACCACCGGAGCTTCCTAAAAATGTTCTCCTCATAAATAAATTCTAGCATTTACTATAAGCTAGAGTTAGCAGAATGAAAACTAACTGAAAATATTCGCAAAGAATCGTCTGAATCCGCTGTCAGCGATTGATTCAAATCCGAGTATGGCACGGAACATAAGGAGGAACGGTTACCATCAAGAAAATCATCGAGGACCATGGTGGTCGGTAAATCCGAGCTGGACCTATTTGGCTTCAGGATGATATTTAGATTGATCGTATAAGTATAATAACAAAAACATTAAAAACAGAATAATCATCGCATCGAAATTGCTTCGCAAAGTTATTGCTTACCTGAACAGTTTGCTGGGCGGCGCTATTGAGGGAGGTTAGCTCGGATGGGGCGAAGGTTGCGGAGCTCTTGTTCATTTCTTCACCCAATTCGTCCGCATCCATTTCTTCTACGGTGTCACTTAACGAGCATGGTTCAGTAACCAGATCGCCGCCCTTCATCTGCGTGTCAGAAATTGTACCTGCACTTGCACTAATTATGTTAGCACCGTTTCTGTTGCTGTTGCGGTTACTCTTAATATTTGTAATATCATTATAATCATCGTGCTGATTAGTACTATAAGGCGACGTGTGCAAACTTGAAATTTGGCTGAAGGAGAAACTATTTTCTTCAGCCAAAGGCGCTTTACTCTTTTGCAGGACTATCCCTTCGTCGCCTAACGCTTCATCCATGTCTTTAGTATAGATTTATTTATATTAAAAAAAACATAAATAAAATTTATTTTATAAAAAAACACCCATATTAAATTTCATTCACTATTGATCGGTCATTTCAATCACTTAAAACGACCATTTCAATCACTATTTATCGCTCACAACACAACAAAAACATTAGACACCGGTAGCAATACGTAACCGGGGTTAAAAGGGGTTAGCAAGGGTTTTGCAAAAAGGCATACAAAGGCATCCTCTTTAATGATGGATTAAATAAAATTATACTTGCTCCGTTCCGCTGAGGCAAAGATCACTTCTTCACTCAAAGTTTGCAAGTAAAAACAAAAAAAAACCCATACTTATGAAATGAATGAAATACTTCTCTCTTACCATCGAATCGCACTGGCCTATCGATTGGGCGTAACATCTTCTGCTGGGTGGCGCGTATCTTCTCCATTTTGCGCTTTATCTTGTATAGAACCGCTTTCTCGTGTTCCTGACGATGTTCGATTTGTTTCTGACGCAGATCCTCAATGAGTTCAGCACCCCTTTGCAATAAAATTATCGATATTTAGTGAAGCATTCAAATCGGTCCTTCAGCTAATGAATTATTATTAGTCCGTCTCTTACCTCGACGCTAAAATGGAGTTCGCCTGCGTATCGTTGATGATGTGACAGAAGTAGTGCGATTTAAAGATGCGCAATTGGAAGATTAGAAACGCAAAGCATACGGTATCCCAGACCAGAACCACCGGAGAGGTAATATCGGGACATTTGTTGACTGCTTCATTCAACGGATGACTAATTGTCGTTTTTCCCGCACAACTAATACCCAAAATATGCACCAGCCAGCAACAATTGGTCGTTAATTCATCCAGGAACATGCAGCCGGCCATTTGGAGACACGTCTTGATCACAATGTTGGCGACATTATAGGCGATCAACCAATTCCAACGCTTCAGTATGGTGTGAATGGGGCGCAAATAGAAATCGGAGCCTTGCCACAAGAAGACGAACGCGCCCACCAGGTAGCCCAGTGCCAGTAGATCGCTTATGTTGGTGCCGGCCAGAAAGACCACCGCCAGCGTGATCCAGTAGAAACCACACAATATACCGTTTTTGAAGATGTCCAGATAATTGCGTATGTTGGAGAGGAAATCGCGGGTGGGGTTCTGGAATCGCACGTGGCCCAAATTGGCAATGTCCTTAACGACCGATTTATTGCTGCCGCCGGGGTAGTCGTCCTGCTGTTCGAAGCGCGATTCCAAATTGAAGACGTGCTTCTGTCGATTAACCATCAGTAGCAGAATAAAATCGAAGACCAGCTTGGAAGCGTGGTTAATGTGCAAGCCTCCGGGCAGCAGAGCCCAAATCTGAATACTCTCAGAGTAGACGATGTTTTCCCACGCGTACTTCATGCACATCGAGGGCGGCAGGCCCACAAACATTACATACTGCACAAGAATAGAGATCACAATGAACATCTGAAAAATCGACCAAATGCGTCGACACTGCCCACGGCCAAACCACAAGAGGACAAACAGCCAGCAAACGTAGCCCACCGCAACAATATCCTGACGATAGGCGACCGTAATAGCGAGAGTGATCAGAGAGATTTCGAAACCGATCTTGTAAAAGCCATAGTTAAAGATGTATTTGACCATGCCCTCTAAATTCTTCTCGGCGTCCTCACGCCTTACATTCGGAAAGAGTACTTTGGGCAATGGTTCGAATAGTCTGCCCTCCATGCTACGCATCTGGTATTGGCGCAATGTGACAACAGCATGCAATGTAGCTACGACCATGTAGACAATGTATTTTCTAAGCAGGTCCATTAGGCCATCAGTCTCCTCTGAGGCTTTTCGCAGACCGAACCAAACGGCGTTATTGGAATCATAAGGCAGACTGATATTTGGGTCCTGAAAGCGGGAATATACGATAATAAGTCTATACAGTGCTGGTTCATAGGAATAAGCAAGCGAAGCAACAAAGGAATAATAGAGAAATTCAATTTCAGCTTGACAGTTTTTTATGCCATCAATTTATACATATTTATATCGTACTCACATCACATTGTACGTTGTAGTGATCGTGGTCCAAGTATGTGATTTGGTAAATCATTTTGGCCAGTATAATGAGGGTAACCACGAAGGATATAAAGCGACTGAGGAAGATTTGAAAGTTCGTCCTTGAGATTAAACCAAAGGCACAAAGGAAGACGAACGGTATATGCAGCAGGCAAACCTGACAAAGACAGAATTTCAAGATAAAAAGAGTATTCTTTCTTCTTCTTGTAGACACTCAGGCGGAGAGGCGCTCGCTCGCACTTACCTCTTTGATGCTGCACACAAAGGCTGTGATGTAGACTAATTTAATTATGTGCAGCTCCAAGAAACGCCAAAAGACCCCTTTGAAATTCTTAAACAAGCGCTTGGATTGATTTTTTATCTTCTTGAAAAAAGCTCGAACAAGGTCTTTCAAACTCTGTTCAAAATTTAACTCTGTCATAGAGACTCCCAAGGTCGATGAAGAAGCAGTGATACGCCTTGGTTGGCGCTCCTTCGCCACGGATGCTTGCTGGTGGGTCAGCGAGCTAATGAAGCGTTTGTGGAAATAGTGTACCTGAATGACGGTAAGGATGACGATTATGGTCGGTGAAAGCAAGTTTAATAAAAGATCTTTGGTCTTAAAACGCTCCAGCCCGATATCGGATTGTCTAGATCACAAAAGAGCAAGAGAAGAGCAATGAAAGAGCGCAGAGAACGTAAATTTTACTATACTTACAGTGTTTCCGAAATATTCAAATAGTCTTGCCAATATTGATTGAACTTGTCGAACTGGTAGGTGTAGATCAATATCAGAATGGACATCGCGTAGAAGATCAGAAATAGCCAAAAGCCGTACATCACATGCAGCCACGCCCTCGACGACGACTGAAAGACGAGCAGGAAGAACAGAAACAGCGCCATGTAGCAGATACGAAAGCCGGTCATTCGCTTGCCGGCGATCGCGCACACGAAGATCACCAGCACCAACAACCATATCCACAGGCGAACAAGTAAGTTCTTTATAAGGCCGCCAAATTTTTTGAGGAATTTTGACGTCTTCCGCTTATTGCCCGGCCGGGAGGGCGACTCCGCAACTGGCGAGCCGCTGCTCAATTGCAGAGGACCCATCATTTCCGGATTGCCCTCGACGTCTCCGCTCTTCTCCTTGCAGAACTGTCTCAGTGTTACCCAAAACATGAGGAGAAAAGAAGTCTTGATAAACAGCGGAACGCAGGGTTGTCTTCCATGCTCCTGAGGGCGTTTCAGGCCTATCTGACCGAGATTAATGCCGGTTGTCTATTGGCCGGTTCCATAAGAGTAACCCAAAAAATTGTGAAAATGTACAAGTCAGAGAGGAAAATCGAGGGTCTTTAAGGGTAAGGGTCGTTTTCGCTTACATTAACTTTTGAGGGCAGCTCAACGTTAGTCAAATCCATGCCGTAGACATACTGAGCAACTAGAAGCAGCAGGGCGTAAATCACAATAAATGGGCTTGATCGCATCATGGCCTTGCGTTGATTCGGTATCATCCAGAGAACATTAGCCCAGAGCAAAAACACGAATGTTAGCCAGCTGTGGAATACAATGGACCAAGCCTGAAAAGTTGTAATGAAGTTGAATTACCAAATTTTGTATTATTTCGTAATTGTTGTCGGCCATACCATCATCAGAATATTAGTAAAGATGTAACTGTTCTGGTAGATAAAACTGCCCACGCTGATGATGCCGTAGGAAATTTGATCGAAGATTGATGGAGTGACGTCCTCAGAATAGCGATGACTGGTGCCCAAAGGATGCATGGCAATTTCTGAAATGTTGGTCATTCTGCCGCCGAAAAAGGAACCTGCCCGGGTTGCACGTGATCTACTAGGAGTGCTACGAACCAGCTGTGAAAATGGATGGAAGGGTAATGAGAAAACACAATCACAAAGAAATTGGTCAATTTGATTCCTAGGATCCAAAGGATCCTTAATCCCATGAATATATCTACATCCATGGATCCATGGATGAATGGACTGGTACGCATGTGTATGGAACAAATGGAAACAATGAAATTAAAGGCTTAAAAAAAATTATATGAAATTACAATGTATTACACTTTATTGCACTTAGCCCAGCGCTTAAGCGAGAGTTAATCTCATGATGATTAAAGGAACATATTAGAAAAAAACCTTACAAATAATTGGTGAATAATTAGTTAGAATGGTCTAATGCTGAGCTAGTTTCACAATGGACAACCAACGACGATGAATGTAAGGTGAAGAAAGGTAAAAAATAAGTTAAGATGCAGCGCATGAGGCTCATGGAGCGGTGGCGTATGTGCGAAAAGATACAATATAATGAAATGGTACAAAAATAACACAACTTGTGGAAATGAAATAACTTAAAGAAACATGAATGAAACAGTTTGAAATGAGAAAACTTGACAGTTGAAATGCACCGCTATAAATGAAAAAAATATTGTACAAAAAAAAGCACCTATTCTCAGTGTAGTGCATATCATCAATAAGCTTACTTTTATGATGAAACCTCCAAAGTCAATTGTTGTCAAATCAAATGGCTATTTATCAAATGATAAATATTTTTGTCATATTTTTGTCAATTATTGTCTGGTTGTCAACTTATTCGTTGTGGTTGTCAATCGACTAGTTTTTAAACGACTGGTCTTTGTTCGTTTGTTCGTTAAAGGTTGTGAGGAATTTACTATGTGTATAATGAAGTGTTTTCCATGGTACATAAAATGACTATGTTGAAATTTTGAAATTAAAATACTTGATACTAAAAACTGTGGGCATCACTACTAGAAAATTAGTCCGACTGATAATACCATACACCAAACGCGGATGTGAATTCTATTGGAACTATTTCATTAAGTAACTACGTAATTATAATATAATTTTAATTGAGTGAAAAATTTGCTGAATTATTGCAAACATTTTCTACTGTATTCGATCTTATTGTATAACCTTATAGTAGACATAGAACTTTTATAGGTTCTAATGTATTAATGGTTTTTAGTCTTTTTGTTACCAGAGAACCTTTTTCTTGCTACAAATAATATTAATCTAGTGCTGATGGAGAATACACCTGACGATTATGAGACACACATACATAGATATATACATTTATGGTGTTCAAAATTTGCGGCTACAATAAATTAAATAAAATAAATGTAATATAATAACCTACAGGACGCAACGTAACGTACAGGTTAAGGAAATAAGTTTGTAATTTTCTGGATAATTCGGAGGAAAGATGTTCATTCTAGAAGCAACAATTATTGCACAAAATTTATGTTAATTACATATTACTACATGACTGTTTGGTAAGAGTTATTAGAGAGTTAGTTTACGTACAGGCGTCATTTCAGTCGGTTCAGTTGCAATTGAACGTTGCGGTTCACGGCGTATTGAAACCTAAAGCAGGATATAGAAAATTGAATATAAGATCAAAGGATATCAAATGAAAAGGCATAGAAGAAAAAAAAAGAAACCCATACAAAAAGAATTATGTACATGAAATAAAACAAGTTTGAAATCAGCTTCATATTTTGTAGCAAGGTACGTTAGTGTACTTTATAGTATTTTGTACGATAAAATACCTTGAGAGCACTGAATACGCAAGAATTGTAAGAAATAGAATATTTTTAATTCTTATTAAAGGAAGAAAATTATTATTATCTTTTTAAAGGAATCAAAATACTAACATAGTTATATATATGTACATATAGAGATATAAGTTTATAGAGATAATTAGATTCATACATCGAAAATGTTACAAAGAAAAGTAAAGCGAATCATACTTAGAGAGTATATAACATGCTTTTAATGATTATTAAGATTGTTTTAAGGAAAATTTAAGGCCAAATGGACTTCACACTCTTCCAAAATTCGCTATTTTAGAATGTACGATATGGAGGGGTATGTGTATATGTACTTTCCACATTATTCAGTTCTTGTATTATTAATAATGTACTTTTGTATAATACATAATAATGTAATAATGTACTAAAAAGTGTACTTTTGCGAAATTTTACTTTGCTGTACCAGCAACGTTTATTTGGTTTGCAAGAATTTTCGCACTGCCTAAAAGTATGCTCTAAACCTTTCCTTCCAAATTATAAATTATATGGAAAAATTAAAGTACAAAAAGATCGAAAGTGAAGAAAAGTGGGCGTCGTTCATCTTTTTTAACCATTGCTCTTAAACCACCGAAACACACACACACACTCACAATGCTTACATTCAGACGCTGTGGCTTGCTTCGACCATCCTTTCTGCTACCGCGTGACGCCGGCGTCGTCAACGGAACGATTTGATGGTTGCATTTATTGCTACCGTTTTCAAGTTGTTCACCGAAAGTGTGGGTATTAATGTCGGTGCGGGTGATGGCGGTAGCGGTGGCGATGGCGTTGGTGTTAGTGTTAATGGTGACGGCAGTAGTACTCTCGAGACTTGTAACAATCTATTACATGGTTACAATAGCAGCAGCGACAGTGGCAGTAGTTGTGCAAAATATGTTGTTGTTGGTTTTGTTGTAGTTGTTATGAGCATCGTGCAATGAGATTTTTCGAGTTGAGATTTAAAGTTTGGAATTATGGTTTTTAAAGGGTACGTTATGTTGCAGGTGATGGCAATTTTTAGGGTTAAAAGAAAGAGAGGTTTTCACGGCAATTTTTTTGGTAGCCCATAAGCAGCATTAGGAAGAAGAAGAAGAGAAATATATCATAATCTTGATAAACAAAAGAGAACTAAAAATTTCCGATGTACTTTCTAGAAACGTGTCAGTTAATTGATTAGTCACAACTATGGACTGTTGACTTCAAGGACAAACAGCCAGAAAGAGGGGGAGAGAGAAAGGTGAAGAAGAAGAAGAAGAAGAGGAAGAATGTACACCTCCAGACCAGGTATGGGTCATGGTAGTTCTAACGAATTAAAGGGCTAAAATGCATTGTGCGCCATTAAAACTTACCCGCGGTTTCATGAGATTTACGCTGCTCACCGCTAGCGTGTAGTAAGCGAGTAGTATAAATAGCGGACTTAAAAATGAGTCCAACTTGTAGCCGTAGTTGTACACAATGACGCGTATGTCCTTGGCGCAGGTAGACGTAACCAAAGGCTCCAGACTTAGCAATCTTCGAAGGCGAGAAGGTTACGTTTTTGATCGAAAAAAAGAGGAACAACTTATTTAATAATGTTTTAAGCCCGCTACTAATGAGATCGCCACCTGGATTCCAAAGTTTTGTGGTCGACATGTTGTTGCATCCAAGGTGTTTGGTAGGCAACGACGCATATGATATGCATCACTAGAATGACCATCACGCAGCGCATTAACTTAGCAAAGCCTCTAGAGAAAAAAGAGAAAGAGAAGCAACATTAAGTACATCGATGTTGGTGGTTGCGCTAATGTTAACTTGTTACATACCGATTTAGTGACCTGTAGGTTGCCCAATACGAGCCCGATAATAGAAAGATAAGGAAATAAAAACCACCGGGTACAGATGGACGGAGCGCCGCGGCGAAGAAGAGAGTACCCAAGCAAAAGAATGGTGCTGAAAAGGAAACGAAAAACATAAGCATTAAAAATATTAAGAGCAGAAGAAAATAAAGAAAGAAATCTTACAAATCGCGATGAGTCCTTCGAAGTTGGGGCTTTCTGTTTTGGCGGTATTCTCCGTTTTTCGGGCGGCTGTCATGGCCATATCCACCACCGATGCGGTCGATATTCGTCGCGCCGCACTTGCTTCCGTTGCAATTGGTCGCACAGTTGGTGGCGCATCTTCAAGTAGATTTTCATTTGAGGGCACTTCTTGACTTCCGTTCTCCACTTGAGTGGCCGGCGGCGGTATGGTAGTGAACTTTTTAGTGACCAGAAAAACCGACAGCGAAGTTAAAAATACCAGCACTTCCGGTGTCAGCCATTTCACGACCTCTACTGGACTGTGTACACAACAAATTGATTAATTTAAAAAATTCAGTTTTGGCAAAACGAATTGAATACTCACTTCAGATGACGAAAATCAATCAAGCCCACGTGACGCAACAGCTGCTCGGTGAATTCACAGGATCCGCTGAGATGGTCCGGAAGCAGGGTAATCACAATCACCTGCAAAGCGATATGACCCAAGAGCAAAAGTGTACTCAATGTCAGGAGAATAATTAAGTAAGGGGTAACCGAACCCCTGAAGTTGCGTGTTGTGGCAATCGGTATGAAAGGCGATATAAAAAACATAAGCAGGTACACAAAAGAGATGCCAACCGGACGACAAAGAGCCGCTGTGAAAGAATTGGTGTTAGAGTTTCAATATTTAATTAATGTTTTAAAGATTTATTAAAATTGCTAATTTTCAGTTATTCCTAGTGATGACAGTAAGATCCAGACTAAGTTAAAAACATTGAAATAATGCCTTTAAATCAAAGAGTTTAAGAAAATAACAATAACGTCATCTACACTGAAGCAAAAATCGGAGCCGGAAACGCATTTAGCTTTAAGCGAAGTGAACGGAAATTTGTTTTCACAAACAGAAAAGTTTGGCAACCACTGTGATAACATGGATTAAAACTACATGCTCGTATGAGCGAGCGGTCACTGTAAACACATTAAACTTTTCGTACTCATTCTTTACTCGTATCTTCAATCTTTATCAGCTCATATGTCATCAATTAATTAAATACTAACACTACAGAGAATTTAATATGACCTGATATAGTCTATATAGTTAATATGACTTAGAACTTACCCACCACCAGAACGACTGGTAGCACGACACGTTGAAGTGTGAGGCAAGTGTAGCTGTATTCCATTTTGAAGACGGAGTTGTTAATATAGGTTTTCTCCTGCAGTGAAGACTCTTGCAGCGCACTCGGTTTCTACTGACGAACCCAACGAACAGTCTGCAAAACAACCATCAAAATTCTTCAATTCTCTCATGCAATTTATAGTGTTTTAAAAGAAATAATGTTATAAATGATACGTAAAAGAAAAAGAGAAGTAACAGTGAAGAAAATGATGCAAAACCTGCGGAATTGGGTCAAATTCTGCAAGTATCCCGCAGAATAAATACGCAATAAAAGCACTCGAAATAAAAGCTAAGGGTGATGGTTTAACGGAGGAAACAACAGTAAGGGCGGGGTGGGGGGAAGGGGGCAGAAGGGGCAACGAAGTCGCTGTTGAAATAGTAGTCTAATAACTTGAATGAACATCTTAAATCAGCGTATTGCGTTCATTCATTTACTTGATTTTAATGCTTTCGGTAGAGACAATAAAACGAATTCAATCAACGGGCGCCATAAATTATGGCAGGTCAAGTTAAAGAATAAGACGATATAAAAGATGATCTACGAACAGGTGAATGGAAGAGAGAGAGAGAGAGTGAAAGGGGAGAATGGATGGATGGACGAGCGAATTTTCAAAAATTCTATTCGATTCTTAACCCTCTTATGAATTTTATCTCAACTATTCTTAATTATGCTGTGGTCGTGTAGAGTATAGAATACACTTTATCTATAGTCATATAGTATAAATCATAGTTGTCTACAGACCTTCTATAGGACATATTTGTATTCTTATTGAGTGACGATTACACAGTGTAGTACTGTAGTCGTATATAGCTTTGTTTACAGATATGTAGTTGTCTATTCATTGTATACTTCATAATCGTCATACAGTAGTCGTATATTCCAAAGTTAATAATTCTTTACAGTTGTCTAGTGTTTATAGGTGTCTATAGCAGATAGTCCATAGTCCAATGACCATAGATATCTGGAGGTCATAAGCTAGAAATTATCCATAGATAATATTAGTCTGTAGTACATAGAAGAAGTTCATAGTCGTCTATAGACCATTTTTGTTGTAATGTTCATTGTATCGTAGCCTCTAATCCATAGTCACCTAGAGAACATTGTCGTCTATGGTCCATGGTAGCCTATACGCCGCAGTCGTCTATAATCCATAGACCATTGCTGCCTATTATACTTCACAGTCGTCTACAGTCCATAGACTTTTAACGCCCATATTCCACCGTCGTCTACAATCCATACACCTTTTGCCGCCTATACTCCATCTTCGTCTACAGCCCAAAAACCATAGGCCGCCTCTTATTCTCTACAGTCGTCTAGTAGTACTTACTTTATTTTAACTTTTATTCACATTGTATTTTCGTCAGTGTGTGAACCAAGTAGATTTCTAGTTAGAGAGAGATTTTTTCATACGCTCATTTGTTTTTGTTCGGCTTCTTCGGTAAACGAGGGTTCAAGGGTGATCATTGTCAAGCTTAAAATGCAGTAAGAAGTGGTATCGCGTTTAAACATAAAACACACGAGTACGAATACAGTTCATAACAGAGACTGTGCTAGTTTATGTTTCTCATATGAAAAAGTTAGCTATAAGAGTCCGCAGGGGTTCGGGGGCAGATGCCAAAGGTGTTAAAGTTAGTGGGTGGTGGAGAAGGCGTTTAAATAGCTGCATACTATGGAAAAAAATTGTCTGCTCTACAGGTTTATTGTCGTAAATCAAGTTGCGTTAAGTGTTCTAGAAATGTCTTTGTACAGTTTTGAAAAGAGGTATTACGAGGGCGACGAGGCGGAGAAGGTAAGTGTGTATAATATTGAGCGGGTGCTTGTCTGAGGAGGTACATAAGTTTTTAAAAGACTGTTGAATGTTTTAAGGGTTAGTTGTCGTAAATGGGATAATTTCTCGGTATTAATTGCTGGAAATATCTTTTAAGTTATTTTAATTAAATTTTCACTAAAATTTTAAAAATATAATAACAGTTATTTCAAGATTTTCTAGCTTCTTGCAGAGGAATCATCATCAGATTTAGAGGAACATTAAACAACAACAAGAAGAAAACAAAATGCTGTAAGAAAAGATAGTCACAAAATGAAGTATTAGTAATAAAAAGAATGGTAAAAAAAACGTTTCCCGGCATATTTTCTCTATGGACATGGCTGATATAAACCGCACCTTTTGTCATTGTGGGCTTAGCTGTCGCGCCTTCGTTGATTAATAAAATTGAAATGAATTTTCTTCTACACTTTCAGACGCTTTGACGCACTTTTAATTACACTCGTGTAATAAGAATTCTTCAAACGGACATAATTAGACACACCCTTTTAACTTCTGTAGAACTGCTGTAGAGCTTCTGTTAAACGCGTACGATACGAGAACGCGTCTTGATGCGCTTTTAATGGCACATGAAAAGAGGTGTGACACGCCCCACTGAATATTTGGATAGTTACCCAAAGAAGATGAAGAAAAAAGAAATATTTTAACGAAGAATTGAGCATTTTATGTTGTGATTTTATCTTTGTTGTGAAAATTTATTTATTTTCATAATTATAAAATGCGAGTAATTGAAAAATTACTGAAGTGAAAGTGAATGAGACTGAAATTTATGAGACTTAATTTCAGTTTTATTTGCGAGAAAAAAAAAATAATTGCTAAAAAAAAATTATTAACTCATGGGTCATCAAAAAAACAGGTGCAGCCAGTTGAATCGTTTCAAATTTTTACCATTTTAACATGATTATGCGTATACGATAGTTTACAAGTTAAGAGAGATTCAATAACTTTCATAAAAAATTAAAGAAATAAAGCAAGGAAAAAAAAATAAAAAACAACAGCTATCTGTAAAAAAAAATACTCACTCGTCAGTTAATCATTTTCAGCAAAGAAAATAGACAAAAAAAATTCAACAAGTGTTTTTTCTCTCAGTGTCGAAAAAGAAAAGAAAGTGAAATTTTTCGACAATGTCCTTGAGCTCTAAAGTATTTTATATAAACTAAACGCTCAAGGATTGAATGGGTTAAGGTTGTTATGAGGACTGACTCAGCACTTTTGTGTTAAGTGCTAGAACCGGATAAAGTTGCCCAAAGGGAAGAGTAGGGTTCAACAAAGGAGAGATATATAAGAGAAGAAATAAGAAAAATAATTAAAAATTTTTAATAAATATTTCAATTAAATCAATTTACTTTTCTTTAAAGAGATTGGTAAAGACTCAAGACTAAAGACCCAAATTCCAAGATGGTTTGGATTCAAATCCATTTTTGGTCAGGATTTTTAAAATTATCTGGGCTTTTCATTTTACCCTCGGGATAAATGGATTTCTCCCGGATCTCATAAAAAATTATAGCAAAAGGGAAATGACTAAAAATGAATAAACCAAAAAAATTTAATTAAATAGAGTTTTGTCACTTTTTCCGTGACATTAGATTTTGTCATGCAAAAAAGAGATTTACTTTCTCATACAAAACGCCAAAAAATGGGTTTGTCTACTACGAAAAACAAACGATAAAGTAAGACGGACGACCTCCCCTTTCCATAAACTGACTAAATTGACCTGATTATAGTGACCTATGACATAGCAAAAGCATCTAAAAAACAATGAACATTTTAATATAGTGAAGAAGAGCCATATTAAAATTTTTTACAATTCTAGAAATATTTTTATATAACAATTTACTTTAGTAGATCAGGTTACGTCATGCTCATGATTCATGGCATGATTTCGTGCTCAGAAAAACTTTTGAGTTTTTATTCTTGCTTTTGCTTTTTAGTAAAAATCATATTTTTCAGTACAATAGCGATAACTGTACTCTTTACGATTGTATGTATTCAATTTTATATTCTTTTAATTATTTTATTTAATTAATATTTTTATCAGAAGAGTTTATAGAATTATAAATAAACTATTACATTCATCATTATGTATAGTCAATTTTTATCGGTCTGTGTTCAGCATTTATTAAAGTTGTGTAAATTAAATTGGCGGGAAATCTTGTGTCTTGCGAATTTTTGGGGGCTGTTAACAATTTCCCTGAGCTCTTAATATATAAAAAAATTTATGTACCATTCTTTTAATTGCTTTTTTGTTTGATTCCATTCTTCCTCTTTGTATTCTCGTACATACAGAATCCAATAGAAGGCTGTCTCAGTATACATATTTGTTAATTTGTATATTTATTTTGCTATTGAATGTTGTTTTTTGTTGTTTTTAAAAAGCATTTTTTCTTGTCTGCCTCTCTTTTTCACTCTCATCTCTCTGTCTGTCTGTCTGTTTCTGATGGTAGACCGGGTTTTGTCTAAGCTTCAGGTAAAACTAGTTGGTTGCATAAAATGTTTGACTCAACTCAACGGAACGGAACGAGCTCTAGACAAAAAATAATTAAAAAAAAAACAGCAAAGAAGAAAATGTTAAATAACTTTAGGCAGAGATCTTAAAAAGGCAAACATTTTGACTGTGTTGTGCGTTTGTTTTTCGCTTTTTTATACGTTTAATCCATATATGTATGTATTTCCTCAGTTATTTTGCTTTTATTTTGTTTTTGTTTTTTTATAATTTTTCGCTCTGTTCTCACTTTTAATGAATTATATTCTAAAGCTTACGTCATACGTTTTCATTTTATATTTAAAGATCTTTCGGCAAGAATATAATAAAAACTTCGAAATTATGTTATTTTGAACGAATTTTATTTTGAACTTAGTTTTTTTTCTATTTCTTTAAGTACTTCTTCTTTTCATATTTTAAGAATTTTTGTTGAGATTTCAATAAAACGAGAAATTTCGAAATCTTGTTCAATAAAGCAATTTTCTTAGAGAAAGTTTTTGAAAAAATCAAAAAGTAAAAAAAATAAAATGAAAATTAAGAAACAAAAAAATTCTTTTTTAAATTTTGTCAAGATCTCTTTAGTCTACATATATAATTGAAATCAATAAAAATGTTTAACGTTTTAAGATTTATGTTTTCATTTGTATATATTTTCTTTGGTTTTTTATTTAATGTTCTTTTATAATCTTCAAGACTATTTTCAAGATTGCTTTCGGATTTTTTAATATTCCGATTTAGTGTGAAAATATCGTATACTCGTATCGTTAACTAACGCTAACGGAAGTAGCGTTAATAGCAACATTTGCATTTATGTGTTTTGTTTTTGCTGTTGTTTTGTGTGTGTGTTGTTATTGTTATTGCATTCTCAATTGCGGTTAAACCGCGACCTCGTCTCGGCATAATGAAAAAAAAAACCGAGAGAAATTGTGGCATTTTATGGAAAAACTCTCTGAAATATCTTCCTCGCTACTAAACATCTAAATAAATAGATAATATTTGCGTTAGAAGAGGATGCTGATCAAGGTTAAATTCATTCTAGAATATACTATACTATTACTTTTCGTCATTAGATGATGTGCTGTGGATGGAAATGGTCAAAATTTACTAAAAGTAATAATTTACTAAAGAAATTGTGAAAATTCTGTATACAAATGATAAAAACTTCTTACAGGAATTATAGAAATAAGGAAATTTTACAAAAAAAATTATGGAAATTCACTAAAGAACGTCTAAGCGTTGAAAACATCCAACCATAAACCGAGAAATTCTTAAGAATTACTCCATGATTCAATCAAATCTCGAAATTCGCAACGAACTAAAAAACAACACGATAAATCACAATAAATGCTATTCATACAGATTTTTAAAAAAACCAAAAAGAGTGACGAGAAAAAACAGACTAAAATGAAAAACAATTGCACTCAGTAAACAAGAAAAATTCTGAAAGCGCTAAAAATATAATAATTAACGTTGTAATCATCATTATCGCCATCATGTACTCAAGTCAGATAACCACAAAATAACTTATCGTTAAAACATTCTTTCGCATTGTGGAATTTTTGTTGTACGAGAGGGAGTCTCTCTGGTGTAAAGAGGTGTGTTTTTTGCTTGCTTTTTCTCCATGATATCCCGTCAATTCATGATATTTCGATGGTAACAAACAGATAATGATGATATGGATGCTACACGGCTGCTGCTTGCGAGAGCAGCAACGCGTAACGTGTTCCGAGAATGATCGAGATGAAGATGAAAAGAGAGAAAACAAATGAATTTATTCATCCAAGAAACAATACACATTGGATAGTTATGAATTCATACAAAGTACTATATGTGCATGGATGATAAACAAAAAACGATAACCATATAATGTATATAATATTTACTTTGCTTTCATTTCTGAAACGAAAATTATTGTGGACTGTACCATTAGTAGCATATTTCGGGGAGAAAGGACTTTTGGTTGTTTGTGAAAAAGCCACACTAAGAAACTTTTCTATTTCTCAATTTCAATTTTCTCTATAGTTTCTCTTTTGTTTTATGAAGTTAATTGGCTATGGCAAATGAGATAGATTATCTGCATTTTATTAAAAACAAAAGATGGGAAAAAATATGAAAAAAATCATAATACTTTATTTGAAAAATCACATGCAACAAAGAGTAATAATTTCTTGAATTTATTTGTTTTTTCTTTCACTCAAATTCGTATCGAAATAAAATAGCTCAAGGTAGAAACTGTTGCGATTATTAAGTAATGATTTTTGCGATTTAATTTTATTTACAAGCAATAAAGAAAAATAAAGAAAAAATTACAAAAAATAAAGAAAAATTAATCAATTAAAGTAAGTTAATGATGAGAGCGTCGGAAAATTGTGTTTTGAATTTTTTTTAATAAAGCAAAATAAATGTTAACAAGTTTCTTCAAATCAGAAAATAACGAATTTATTTAAAAAATCCAACAATTTTTTCGAGTGTAAATGCAACATTGTTTTGGAATTTCTGCCAAAATTCTCTCGCACCGAATAAGAAAAACAATTTAAACTTGTCGGAATGAGAATTGAACTGAATGAAATCATACCAAAAGAAGAACTACATACATTAAGTTCAAAAGGTCGAAAGTTTGTATACGGAGACGGTGATGTGAAGGATTTCTTAATTTTTTGTAAGTTTAGACAAGGTCTTACCTTGTAATTTGTAAAGATTCTGGCAGTGTTGATGGCTTTGTCATGGTCGAAAGAATCTCTTTCCTCCATTCTCAATGTAAATTTCAATTTAGTTGCATTTTCATAAAAACCATAATTATGCTTTTTTTATAGTTATGTATTTGACTAAAGTGTGAACACTGAAAGATATGATCTCTTGCCATCAGACGCCAGCACCACAAACTTGATCGTATCAAAAATTAAGTGTCTGTCTGTCTGTCTATGAAATCATGTTCATGAAAATGTTCTGCCAAAAATTATTTTTCTCATTTTTACATCGAGAAAGTGGAGATTTGTAGAAAGAACAAAAAACGAGAAACTGTTATAAATATGAAAATTCAATGCAAACATACATACATTCTTGGGAATGGTCTAATTTTTTTTTTTAAACATTTTTATATGCTCTGCTCACGATGTTCTCACAACGTTTTCACAACGTTCAGCATGAAATCACAAAAACAGCATCACAAATGTCCATATTCTG
This sequence comes from Conops quadrifasciatus, assembly GCA_949752815.1. NCBI lineage: Eukaryota > Metazoa > Arthropoda > Insecta > Diptera > Conopidae > Conops > Conops quadrifasciatus. The sequence goes on along the minus strand of OX457080.1, from coordinate 19,022,918 downwards.
GGTAGTACCGAACAAAAACAGCAACAACAAGCTACATCAATTTGATACGTTCTCTTTGTTTTTGTTGTTGAGTATGATTGCCGTTGTATATTAGTTGTTGCTGCGTGTGAGAGTATATACGACAACCCAGCAAGAAAAATTTGGTACCATAGAAAGCCATACGCGGCATTCCCACTGCATTTTACATATTATATTCATACGTACTGAAGGAATTATCACATCGTTTTTTAAGGGGATACGCCCCAATTAAAGGACTATTTATTATTATATTACTTTAAAAATCTATTTATAAAATTCACCACAAAATCGTTTTTAAACTAAAAAGAAAAAGGTTAAGTGAGTAAATAAATAAGGATATATAAATCAGAACGTCCTTCTGATTTTTTAAGGTATAAGTACTTTAAAGTTTAAGGCCTTTAGAAGTAAATTCTTAAACAGTGACTTTGTTTTAAGGCCTTTAGTTTTCAATTCCTATGTGTGTCCTTTAAAATTACAAATAATATAAGAGTTTACACAATTTCAGATTTTACAGAAAATTGTTATTGTTATTGTTAGAATGACTTTTCAAATTTCCTACCGGGTGCGTAACGCATCATGGGCAACCATCAAAATCAATAACAATGCATGTGTTGCATGTGTTTTTTTGTTGTTGCCGACAACCACCTCAGTATAGTCCAAAGTACAGTCGTCAAACATGAAACTAAATAAATAAATTACATTTTTTATGGGTTTATTGTTAAAATATTATGTACCGAAATGTGTTGTACACTTGTAACATGATCTACGAAATATCTAAATGTACATATTTATAATTGAAAATTAAAATTATGTATTTTAAAAAAATTATTTTTATTTTTAGTAACTAAAAAATAAAATGGAAAATCAGGGAATGTACACAGCATTCTTCACGTTGTTTATTATTACTTTCGAGTGTATTTCTTTCAATATCAAAGCCCTTAAAATAGAAATTTTTCTATGTATCTATCGTATAAATTATTAAAATAGAAAGAAAATATTTATAGAAAATTTAGGGTGTTCCGCATAAGATGCATCAAAAGTTTAGGGCGTGTAAGTAGAGTCGATATAAGGAAAAATCGTTTAGATGAGGGGAAATTTCCCCCGAGTTTTTTAATATACGACTTCAAATCACAAAAAAAAAAATCTCAAAAAATAACGGGAACACCTAAATCATTTCTGTTTTCTGTTTTTAAAAGGCAAATATCTCTCCTTTAATATGCCTCCGAAATTAGGCTCCTAGCTCAAACAGCTATTGAGAAAATTAATGTCAAATTTTGAATTTCTAAAAAAATTGTGTTGTGTTAAATTTTGAAACTTTACTATCAATGCGGCATTGAATTATGTTAGTTCGACGACATTATAGTTTGCTCTATCAATCGTTTGGCAATGAAATAAAAACACAACTTTTGATACGCCAGACTTAACCTAACTTTGATTCCTCTCTAACACTTCAATTTGATTCCTCTCTGCTCTTGGTATGATATGCGAGAATAATTTTGAATTTGTTTGATACGAGTACATAAAAAATAAATACTCTCACTTTTGTAAGAAAATGAAAACTATTTAAAAACTTGATTTCACATTTCCTGAGAAAAGAAAAACAATACCATTGAGGTTAATATTAAATAACTGTTCCTACATTGAATAGTTTTCATTTCGTAATTGTAAGAAAATGTACAAGTTTAAAAGCAATTCTATAATTTATTACATTTCAAAGAACAGAAGAAAGATAAAACCCAGGGAAAATTATTTCCCAAAGGAAGCACATAGTGTGATATCTTTAAAAGATTCAAGAGTTCAGTTCAGTTTAGTGTACCTGCGTGAAATACGAGAATGCAGTATGTGAGAAAGTTGATATGAAGAAGAAGAAATAGAAGAATAAAGTCAATAAGAATGTTGAAGGGACGGGAAAGGAAAAAGTGCAGGTCAAGAGATGTCAGGTCAGTGAAAGTGAAGCCGGGCATCGAAACAAGACAAAGGATTTCCACAAACTAAAAAAAACGAAAACAGAAATAATGGGAGTAAAAAAATTGTAGAACGGTATGACTGTACTTGATTATAATAACGAAATTTTAAAAGAGCAAAAGCAGTAAATCTTCTAAATAGATTATTTCTATTGTATTTTGGTACTAATAAGCACGAGAGAAACGAAGAGACGAAAAGAAAAGATGAAAATCTTAATATCGATTAACCGCAACTAAACTCATCTACTTTATATGCTTGCTATTGTTTTACTATAGTGCTATCGTATTTAATTTTATATATTTTTTTACTTAAATTTCTTCGTGTTACCATAAATATTCATTTGAAACAAAAAATGGAAACGTTTTTTGGCGCCGGGTGACCCGTTGGGCGGAGGGGGTCATGGTTTGGATACCGGATATTTTTTGCACGTTTCACATTTTTGCCCCACTTTCGTTGAGGAAAATAGAAGCGAAAAACAAACCAAATTCTCGGTAGCTCGACGTAGTAAATTTACACAGTCAGTGTCATCGGGCAGGTCAGGCGGTGTAGTAAAAGAGAGAATGAAAATTAAATGGTATTCAATGACCCAAAAACATGTTTTTATACATACAATATATTGTACATACATATATGTATATGTTATATAGTATTTTGCATGAAAATTAAATTGTTAAATCGAGAAAATTTAACAAAACAATAAAGAAAAAGAATAAAGAATTTAATCAATAAAAGAGTCAAAAATTTTTAAATGAAGAGAGAAATACTAAAATATTTTATTCAATTTGGTAACATTAAACTATTCTCTAATTGTCTTTTTTGGGAGGAACTTCCTTGATCTCGAGATAAGTCATCTGAAGTGTCGTACGATGTCAAATCGCCAAGACCAGTTTGTCTTCCAATTAATACTTTGTACAGGACGGAAGAGATATTCTTTCTAAGAAGATTGTGAAAATAGTTGTTAGTGGTTATAATAAAAATAGTTTATAACAAAATAATAAAAACGCGTTGCGTAGTAGTAACGAGCTGATATACCATAGTAAACCATTTCATATAATTTAATTATAAATATCGTACATAATTACTTCTGTAATTTGCTATGGCATAAAAAAAAAATTGCACACAATCTTTCAGACATTTTCATCAATATTATCCTTGTTCATATTAATAATTACTCATTACCGTTTTCATCATTATCCATTAAATTATATTAGATGCGAGTATATATATTATTTATGAAGTGCCCTTCACGCCTGATCTTGAAATTTTTTAGTAGTAGCTATTGTTGCCTTTTTTGTGGTTTTGTCATTTTTCCCATCATTGTTTTTGCTATTTTTTTGTCTTCTTATATCTTCTGATGTTATTAGACTATTTAATTCTTTATTTTTTTATATCATGATATGATGTGATATTATTGTATGTATGTATGTATGGTATGTATGTCTTTTATTATTTGAATTGAAATTACTTTTTTCGTCTTTTCTTTTTCTCTTTTTTACCAATCTAACGAGTAAGAAAGGGAAAGCAAGAAATAGTTATTTAATTAGTCAGTTTTATTTGACAGTTTTATTTTTGCACTCAGTGGTATTTTATCAAGTCAATTTTAATTGACATTCGACTTAATGAATTGATTGGGTTGATGATGTCATAAAATCAAATCTCTTCAATTTAGTAATTATGCATTGATTTTAGGTTATTTTGAATTAATCCGAATCTTATATCCGAATCTTAGTATATAATTATATTATTATATACTCGTATTGTTGTATTATACTGTATTATATTAATAAAAATCAATAGGTTATAGATATTACGAGACAATATATGGACATGTATAGCGTCTTAATGAAGTTACAAGGCTCAAGGAAGGAAAAATAGAGGGCAATTTATTCAAACCACAGCGAATTTTTTGGTATGTAGTAGTATTATAGTAGAATTATAATAGATTTCCAAAATCAACGAGCAAATAACACATTTATATACATAGAGAGCATATAATAAATAAATTATAATTATTTTACAAGAGTATTACGATTAATTTTTAATTTAAGGACAATAATCGAGAGTATACTGATAAAATTATACCTTAATAGAGTGAAAAAGTGAAAAATTACTTTAAACAGTAAGATTTTAAGTTCGATGTTAGGCAAGAGAGTACTTTTTCTCTACTGGGGTGACCTAAAAACCTTCCAATGTTTTTAAGGTGTTTGTTTATGTCAACATTAACAGAGGTATTCTGAGAGTCACTAACTATTGAAATCGTCTCTATTTGTTTTGCAAGCAACAAAAAAAAATCGTCTCAACAACAAACAATCGTTGTTGTTTGCAACAAGACGATTTTCGAGACGATTTTAATAGTTAGTGACTCTTAGAATACCTATGTAAGATTTTACTTACCATCACAAAATACTTTTTTTACTTTTTTATTTTGGAATTTATATATTTTTTCACCACCTTCTTTCTAGACCTTATCGTTGTAAAACCGTTGTATTGCGTATTTATTTATTTATTTGTTGTAATTTTTTCTGATTTTCCTCTTTTCTTCTAACTTTTTTGCTCATACTTATTTGAATTGTCGTTTATTTATTTTTTTTTAATTTCACTTCCTTAAATTTTTCATTTTTTCGCGACTGGCATTGTCAATATTGCGTTTGCGAGGGCTGATGGCATGCATCCGTATTAGCGGCAACTGCGGCGCCTCGCGAAAATTTGATGCGTCAGCTGCGTAAAGGCCGTGACAAAATTCAATTACAATAAATTACAAAATAAAAATGAACGCGAAGACACCAATAAAAAACAACTGAAAAAAACAATAATATTACAACAATTAAACTAATATAATTCAAAGGATTTGTTATTTTCTTATTATCGTAACACACAAAAAAGTAACAATTAACTGTACATCTGCCATCAGTCTGATGTACGTCTCTCCGTCTGTGTTCGTCTCTCCCGATGTTGTGAACAACCGCTTATGCTTTTGTCTGTCTGTCTACCGCCGCCTCTTTGTTATTAATTGCTTTTATTATTCTCTTATTCTTGATTGCATTGTTTTACTGCTTGATGTCGTTGTTGCTGCCTTGAGGCAGCTGGCTGTCAGGTCGTCTATTTCTCTTCTTTATGCAAACAACCCCTCAGGCTGTGGGGGAGAGGGAGCGGTGCTGCTTATTGAATTTTCCAATTTTCACTGAATCATTTCACTTTTTATTGAATTAAAAAAAATTTCACATTTCAAATATTTTGCTCTATTTTTCACAACTCATTCAACGCCAAAAGTTCACATTGATAATTGCCTTTTTTCTCACGCACTTGATACTTTTTCTTCTTGTGTATTATCTCTTGGATGTATGTATATATATATATATTTCACTTTCCAAATATTTTTTATTTGGATCTAATCCGCACTTCATCCATAACACAACCGCACGATCTGACGTTCGTCTCGTTTCTGATTTTCTTTTTCGTGGCGTTTGATGTTTCCTGCCCACAGTTGTCAGCTGTTTCGGTTTATTGTGTTCGCCCGTTTTGTTTTGATGACATTTCCTTTGCGTCTGACATTTTCGTGCGCATTCGCAATGAGTGAAAAAAAGCCGGTGGGTTGTTGAGTCGTTAGGATTTTTGGTTGTAAAAAGGCAGCAGAAAAAGGGATTTTCCTAAAGCATGTTCGTAATAATAAGCCTTTAGGTTGTTAATAATTCAAGAGATCAAAAGTGTTATAAAAAAAGGTTTAATTAAGTGGATAAGTAAATATATAAGTGGTCAGAGGGATTAAATTAAATTAATTAAATTTTTAATTCAGAAAATAATTGATGATTGAATAATGTATATACGTTATGATAAAGTTGTGTCTTATAATGGGTTGTGGAATGAAGATTCGTCATGCATTATATCATATCATATATCCGTCATCCACCTCTTGTAATGTTCAGTTTGTGAATAAAACGTTTTCGGCGATCTTTGAATTAAACCATTATTGACCATTATTCAGCATGCAAATTGTTGTAACGATTGGAATACTTACTGCTCTGTACTGATTAAAAAATTTAATTTATGAAACTATTGCAATTTTTTTGCAGTATTTTTAGAATATATTTAATCGTAATCTTATTTAGAAACTAACTTTTTTAATATTTACACTTTAACCAGACAGAGCAAGGAATTTGAACTAACCATTTCTCTTTGTTATGGCATTTCGAACATTTTATATTTTAATGGTAATAGATTATCTTGTATAAGGCAGTTCAACTGGTTGTAGTCTTTGCTCAAGCCAACGCTAACCAGAAACAGCAACCATTTATAGCATGTCAGTTTTTATATTATTTTTTCCTGTCAACATTGACTGATTCAATTTTATCAAATTATTTGAACAAAAAATTGGTTGTAATAAAAGAATGCCATAAAGAAAATTCAATATTTTAATAAGAATTTATATTGCTATAAACGTGTTTGCATTGAAATTTGTTTGCATCTGAATATTTTATATTCTGAAATTCATATGTATGTATGTATGTATGTATGTTCTTAATACATACACTGTTGCGTGTTCTTAACGTGAGTGGCTTATGACCGAGGGAAGGAATTTAATCCTTTAATATGTGCGGCATCCGTTTCGCCGTAATTTTATTTCAGCACCCAAGCTTCAGGCAATGCCACAAGTTAATTTTAGGCGTTATTTCATTTTAAGAAAATAACTTTTTATCACAAAGAAATGAAATAAAGGCCAAACAAAAAACGCCCAAATAAAAGCACTATTTCATTTTATGTATTGTATTTCCTTTGTGTCGAAAACGAATTAAAGCTCAAACGCCCAAAAAGTCCATAGAAAAAAAAATGGGCATTATTTCATTTGGGCGTTGTTACAAAGAACTGCTTCAGCTTAAACTATTGCGAGGAGAAAAAAAATTTCATCAAATCCATATGAACAAAATATGCAGAATTTCAATACCAGGCGGTTCATTTTTGGAAGGAGAAACAAATAAAAAAGGTTGGTGAATACGTATATTGAATACGTTTTTTGAAACGATTATTGTGAAGGTTATTAGGAAGAGAAAAACGCCGAGAGTGTGCATACAAGAGAGGAACATAGAGTTAAAAAACTTCTCCGCTTTTTAATGCTTTCGTTTCTCTGCGGCTCCACCAAGAACAAAAAAAACAAAAAAAAAATCCATATTGTATATGAATTGTTCAACACACGGACACAAATGGAAACAACAACAACAACAACAACAATTAGAGGGAGCTATACCACTGCCGTACACGAATAAAATAGGAGTTGGTATAGGATAGAATTGAGCAATAACAACAATAACAACTAACTGAGCTTATGAATTTTTGCATTCACACAACGGAGCGCAGAGGCGCTCAAATTTACATGGTTACGCTGAACCAACACAAACAAACGCTCATGCACACGCACCAAAATGCACACGGAGAGGAGGAATATCTGAATTATGCAGGTACACAACTGGGCAGCTTCCCCAGCAAAAATTTTGTTTGCCGTGTGCCCGTATGGGAATTAGAGGGCTGCATAAGACGTCTCAAAGGCTTGTTCAAGCCATCTTGAAGGTTTCTGGGGTTGTCTGAACTGCTTGCATTGCTTTAAAATCAAATCATATGATTCCGATAATTTCGCCTTGAAATCAAATAGAAGCACTGCATCAAGGCAAAAAGGTTGCTTTGTCCGTTTCGAATTCTACGAGACGCCTCACGCAGCCATCTAATGAGAATCGATTACGAAAGTACATAGTTCAAAAGTTATTCGAAATCAACCGAAACCGTATGGGAATAATGGACAGAATACGAATTAAATATGTAAACGACCAGGCTGTATTGGTTGCCTAAATTTCTGGAAAATTCTACATTAAATTCCAGGGTAATCAAAATTTTTGCTGGGTTTAGACGTTATTGTATGTGTTTGCATTAGTGACGCATATGAGAAATTTGTTGAACCTTCTCTCTCTCTCTCTCCCTCTCTCTCTCTCTCTCTCTCTCTGTCTTTCTCGCTTACTCTCTTTGCAACCTAAAGGTGTTTAATTGTTTTAATTGCAAACAATAATCAACAGCAGAATATTAAAGCGTCTCAGCTGGAAAACAACAAGAGCAGCAGCAGCAGCAGCAAGAAAACTACAACAACCAACAACAACATTAGATGAAGTCATTGCGCTTGCTTGCAGGAGCAGCAACAGTCACTCTACCCACAGACAATGCCGACCAAAAGTGGCCGCGAAAAGCAACAAACAATAAATCTAATAAGAGATAACAGGAACAACAACTCCATCATCAACACATATAAAAACGCAAATACGGCAGTAATAACAAGAACAACAACAACAACAACTAGTTGCAACAACACGACGGCAGACAACAAACAAAAAACTTCACATACACTGTCGAAAATTTTGGTTTAATTTTCCAATTTAGCATCCAAATGTATGTGCATCTAAACCTAAAAGTCAATATCTTCAATCTTCTCTACTCATTTCCAGCTTTTAAGAGGACAAATTTTCATTCGAATTTTAAGTTTCACGCCTTCTGTACACGATTTAAACTTAATAGTTCACAACAAAATTTCAACCAAAGAAATTTGAAAAAAATGAAAAATTCAACTATAAATTTCGACCGTGTATAGCGCAACAAACAACACCATGCCGCACAGCACAGCACAGCACAACGCAACACAAAGCAACGCAACACAACGAACACATCAAAGCGGCGCGGTATTTGTCATGTGTTTGTTGGCTTTGTGTCGTACAGACTCGTATTTCCCAAAAAAAAAAATAAAAAAACAGAAAAAGAACAAAAAATATCCGACCGTCTGACTAAAAATTCAGATACGCAAAATGTTTTCTTTCGCATTCGCAAATGTCGCTTACAACGCGCAAGATTACGTCTGCCATACGAAGCTTAAAACGACCCCGGCGGCTGCTTGGTTACGTTTATATTTGTTTGTTTTTTCAATGCGAACGCGCGCTGCACGAAGAGTTCAAAGGCACGAAACAAAGCATGTGCGTTTGCGGAACGGTGCAGTGGATTCGTTCGTGCCGCAAAGAATCGATCGATCTGTGAGATATACGAGTGTACTCTGTAGACAGAAACGTTTCGGAATTTTTTAAGGCAGCAGACAGACAGACAGATTGACTCAATGCAATTTTTTTTTTGAGGTGTGTGAAAATAATTTTCTAATTAAAATTGTTCATTGTTATAAAAAATGTTTGCCAAAGTGTTTGGGAGTGTTTGCGTTTGGAATAGCATTCTCTTTCTCCTCGTTTTCGCCACTACTCTCATACTACTCATGTCCTCTCAGCGGAACTTTTTTGAAGCAAAATTGTTCTCCCAAAAGTTTCTTCCTCTCTTTCATTAAGAGGCTATTTTTCAGCCTTAATATCTCTCCGGATCCCTCCGTCGACGTCAAAAAAAAAAAACTTTGGCAAACTTTTTAGCGATCTTCCTACGCCTACTTTTTCCAATGCGCCCACAGAAAATTCCTATCTCTCAAACAATGTATAGCATGTTCGTGTGTTTGTGTTTAGCACCACGGCCAGTGTGATGAAGTGAGACAACAGTATGAGTATTGCGGCAATTGTGAGGAGCAATGGATTCCAATGGAAACTCTATGGACCGGACAGAACGATTAAAAAATAATTGTACATGCTTTGTGTATATGCATGTGCATGCATGTATGTGCATTTCCCCCCTTGTGTTTGTGGTGTGTATTTATATAAAGTGCCTGGAACGATATAGTGCATGGTATCATTATGTGCAGGGACGTGATATCTCTTACCACACACTGACAGCAACGACCACTGCAACAACAACAAAACCTTACACCATCTACAATAAGAACAACACCTTAAAGAGAATTACGTACGAGAATGGTGTACCTACTCTGACCATATTGAGAGGACTGCAAGGTAGTTTTCTTCGGGTGTTTTTTTAACTTTTGTTTCAGTTTTTTATTAATATTTTTATTGTCAGCGGCGTTTTAAGTCTTTTGAATTCATGCCATAAATTTTGACTCGATGGATTGGCTGGCTCAACAATCAGGAATAAATTAAGTCAAAGCATAAGGGTTAAGACCGGAATAGAGTGTGAGTGAGTAAGCGAGTGTAAGAGGTAGATGAAAAAGAAAGAAACAAAGAGAGAGAGAGAGAGAGAGAGAGACAGGTTAAGTTAGAGAGAGTACATTAAAAAATTCTGCAATTTATATCATAGTTATTCATGTATAAAGAAAAATCGTGCTCACTGGCTAATAATGGCCGACTTCTCTGATGCCAAGCATTGTAGTTAGATCTTGCGAATGTTAGACTCGGAAAAAAGCCACATTCTTTCAGAAGAAACAACCCACGCTGTGGTCGTCATCATGTAATCCATACATACCTACTTTTTCTACTCATAGACTTGGCTCTTTTTCAAAGAGCAAAAAATTCTTCGTTCAAGATCAACATTTTAAGAAATCAAATGATTTCTTTTCTTTGACTGACCTTTAATGACCTTTGGAATGACCTTCAATGACCTTTGATGGACGTCATTGAAGGTCAACGAATTTGTAGAATACAAGCTAGAACGTTAGGCCGTTTCATCAGTAACCTTTTTTAGAATCTGAAATGGGTTATGTGGAATCAAGACGTCAGAAATATTCGCGAAAATAGTATATTTCTGGTTTAGAAGTTATTAGCTCCTTAGTAATGTGCGTCAACTGCATGCGAATCTGATCTGAGAATTTTAAAGAACAATTTATTGACAAATGAGTATTGACGAAGTAATTAATTTCAGTAATTTTTACAAATAAATAGTAAAATTAAAACAATTTTAAAGTGTAGCTACAGAAAAGAAAGATTATGAATGTAATGGATTAGTGAGTTTGCCGTCGGTAAGCGTCGCGACGATTCGTGTTTCGTTTCCATTGTCAATGTTCATTCCAAAACGTAGACATAAAAGCAGTGTAGGCAACAACAACAACAACAACGATAATTACAAGTACAATAACAATGCAAGTACAGAGACCAACAATAAATATATTGCAGTAGGTGCGCGAGCAACAACAAAATCAAAAAACAACAACGCCAACGAAAAAGAAAATATAATTAATAATATGCACTTAAAAAGAAAAACAACAACAACAACAATATAATACAACTGAGCTGATAAAAAAATTGCAACAAAAAAATGGTTTCGAAAAAAAATTTGCAACAATAAAGTATAACAGAAACAACAACAGCAACAAATAATATCAATAAATTGTAATAAGAACGAATTATACAAGCACAACAAATACAACAACAACAACAACAACAACAACAACAATTTAAACGAGAAGGCATTGGTAAAGAGAGCCCTGGAAAGCGCTCTCCGGACGTGGCTGAATGGAGGGGGCTGAACTGAAATGACAATTAAGCGCCCCTGCGTCTGTAAAACTAGTCTGCTCTTTAAACAAGAAAAGTAAGTATGTACATATAGTATATACTCTTCTCCTTCAAACGCAAAAACTAACTACAAAGAAACTTGCATGCATTCATACATGCATACGTACATACCTCAACACATACCTGGAGCGCTCTTCTCATTTGCCTCCACTCGACTCCTCTCGCAACGACCGCAATCGAGTCAATCATTCGACCGACAGACAGTTCAATGTATGCTGATGGCCCCCGCTTGTCGTTGCCGTCCTTGTCGATGTAGTTGGCGTTGCCGTTTCCATCGCCATCGCTGTCGACTTGGTCATAGTCGTCATCGTCGTCGTCGTCGTTGTTACTGTCATGTCGTTGTTGCAAACGAAGCTTCGGACTGCAGCGAAATGCAGGGTGCCCGGATGCACCGCACTTCGTTCCGAAGGGGGTGATGAAGGAGGGACACTGGTTCGTTCGCTCGTTCGTTGGTTTACATTTTCTTTTTCTTTTGAATTTTCTTTTTACTGAAATTTCATTTTAAACTTTTTTGTGTTTTGTTTGTTGGTTTTATTGTTGTAGTTTGTTTTTGCCGTTTTTTTCTTTTGCTCTTTGTGTGCATTTTATTGTTTTTGCATTTAGTACTAGTACGAGCGCTGAGCTGCAGCCAGGTCGTCTGTCGTCTGCTCGGTCGCGTCCTCGGTCGTCCATCTTCGATCGACTCGGGTGAATGCGAAAAATTTCTCTACCCTTTTTTCAGTCAGTGCAGAGCGCGACTTTGGAACGTTTGGAGCGGCGCAGCAGTGCAATCAATTGTCTGGAAAACCTGAGCGGCTGGAAATTTGCAATATGTAATACTATATACAGATAAATTTTTTGCAAGAGAAAAAAAGAAAGAAAGAAACTAATAGCATTCAAGAATAAGTTATAAAATAATCAAAACGAAATGAAAATTTCAAAAGTAAAAGACTACACAGAATTTTTAAATGAAAAGACACCCAGTACGAACAATTTGTAAGTTTAAAAGAAATCTCAAAAAACTGTTTGTTAAACAAAAAAACTAAAAACTAAACATTAATACCAATACGCGATTATGAAGTGAAAATTTAATAATTTCGTCAAAAAAGGAAAATCAGTGAAAATGTACTAATTCCAAAAAAACCGAAAAAAGTAGAAGGATTAAAATGCAAAAAAGTGACAGCGCACTAGTGGTCAGTACCGGTCAACGGCGGCGTCGTCGTCGTCGCGGTGCGAGGACTGTGGGAGAGAGCTGGTGGGAGAGCGCAGGCAACAATAATGTTACAAATAATGAAAACTTTGATGACCTACGACAAAGGAAATGAAGTCAGTGCAACAAACACATAGGCGGGAGCGTTCAGTGAATACACAGCAACACACACACACACACACACACACACACATCCAAACATCCAAACACACATATACAAATACATAAACACTCAGGGATAACGTATCTAACGTATACCGACAAAAGAATATTCAAATAGAGTGTTCCATGTATTGTATATACACGACCACACACACACAATCTCACAAGTTTAAACGGACACAACGAAAACACCGACGACGTCGCAAAAACACACACACACCCCGAACCACTCTCTCTCACATACACACAATCATATGCATGGCAAGCCAGCAAACACGATTGCGATGCAGCTCAAATCCAAAACTCGAAATAACACTAACAATCCACACCAACAGCCGCCATACTATCAAACAGTAATAAAAAAAGACACATACATACGTACATACTTACAAGTGTACAAGCATGACATATAAGTCAATGTACGGAAGACGTCGACGTCGACGACGACGACGATGAACGAGAGCGTTCTGCGCACGCAATCGTCGCGTAGGCCGCACCATGAGATTTTCTTAGTGAAAATGTTTGTACATATAAATTGCTGTGTGAGTGTGTGAGAGAGAGTGTGTGTGTGTGTGTGTGGGTGTGTGTTTGTCCGTACCGGTATGGATACTGCTTGTGGGTGCTTTTGCGAGCAGATGAAAATGTGTGTGGCTGAGTGTGTATGTGTTTATGTGTTAGTATAAAAAATATAGTAGAGCAAAAAAAATTTTTCTCAATTAAAAAATTTTTCACTAATGGAATGTATGTACATACTATTGCTGTTTTGTTGTTGTTGTTGTTGCGGTTGTTCGTTTGCTTGAAAACCAAAAAAAAAAAAATTAATATTAAATGTAAAAATTATTAAGAAGAAAAAAAAAGAAATCAACAAGAAATAAATGATAAAAAAATCATATTTTTTAAAGAAAGCGTAAAATCGCTAAAACGATTTGGTGAAATTTAATTTTCAAATTCTCAAATTTCTACTTTTACGAAAAAATATTAAGAAATTCTTAACGTTCCATTTTTGTTTAAATTTTAGTTTCTAAAAACCATTCATTCATTAAAAATCTCTAAAAGTCTCCATTTATTCCAGAAATCATTTTATATTTTTTCGAAAATTTTTACGTTTTTGCCATCAGGTTTTCGAGATATTCTGTTCTTAAGAGCATAAAACACGCTTTTCGTTGCTTTGTTTGAGGTTATGTCAGATCACAAGTTAATGATCTTTCTCTAGGAACTCATTGTGGCCCTAATTTTCCCCGTAATATACCGAAAATACTATTATTTATTTAGTCTTTTAATATTTGTTAACAATTGTTTAGCAGGCAAAGGAAGATTTCCGAAATTCTTTAGGTTTTCGGAGTAATCCGATTCCGTTTCAACATCTCAAAAATCGGAAATGTACCATAGCTTTATTTAGTTTCTGAAAACGAGCCGTACGATTTTTTTTTTAAATTTGTTCCCAAGTTTTTTGTCAGAAACTTTAGAAAACTTTAGGAAATTTTAGGAAACCATGAATAAATTTACATTAAAATTTATTTATCATTGATAATCTGTGAATTTAATACTCATTAAACACCCAAAATTTGGCATAAAGTGATCATTAGGTCGCGTATCGTAAACGAAATGATCATAACTAACTCTTTTCTGATTATAACGATATCAATATTTAAGGGCGCCGTTAACTCAAGAAATATAATGCACGAATTTAGTGCTCTTTTTATCTTAAAGGTTTTTTAATCATTGATGATTCAAAAAAAAAAAAAAATTTAGTGCCATCGAATGTAAAAATTTGATTATAATTTTTTATAACAAAAAAAAATTGATTATAAAAAAAAAAAATTAAAAAAAAATTGATTATAAAAAAAAAATTAAAAAAAAATTGATTATAAAAAAAAAATAAAAAAAAAATTAAATCAAATCAAATCAAATTTTGAATAATAAATTTTTTTTTGATTATATTGTACATATTTGAAAAATGGTTGAATATAAACTGATAAATAATGAATTGATGAATGATGAAATGATGAATTGATGACTGACAAATGATGATGGTTACTTTCTTCAGAACCGATCAATTATCGCTGACTTTATCTCTTTCTTTTGAAAACGTTTTTCTTATAATAGTTCAAACTAAGAAAATATATAGTATATTTTACTTTCCGAAGAAAATTTTCAAGCGTTTTGAAATAAAAAAAAGGATAGAACAAAAATCTCGAACATGCGCAAAGCCAATGAACTCGTTACTACTCGCTCCAATTGCAGCAAAAAAACAGTAGAAGAAAAACTTGGAAAAATAGTTTTATATTAAAAAGAATAATGTACCTATAGCAACAACAAACATCGTTTATTTTGTACAAATCTGTATAAACCTAAGAAGATTAAATCCTTGACGAAAGCGCTGAAGAAATCTGCAATCTATCTCAAAGGCAACGGCACTGTCGCAAGGAGAGAAAGAGAGAGAGAGAGGGTCGGAGGGCCTATGGATTAGTAGGCCCAATACATGCTCAATTCGTACGCAACAAGGATGGCGCTTAAGGACAATAGTTCAAGTGCAAACAGGATACTGGCCGCCGAAGATGAAAGAGTAGGAAAGAGGCCAACAACAATAAGAATAACAGCAGCAGTAGCAGCAATGGCAATACCAACAATAATAATAAGAAGAGGAACAACAACCAACAACAACCAACCTACAACAACAAAGCCAGCAACAAGGACAAAAGCATCAGTATTCACTACAACTACTTTAAGGTCGAGAATTACCAACAAATGCGAGATTTGTGTATGCAGGCGGTTTGTATGGAAGAGATATCCTTCCTGTGCCTGTGTGTGCATCAGTGTTGGTGTAGGTGTATACAAGTGTCTGTGTGTGTGTGTGTTTGCATGAGTATATGTATGTGCGATGGTAGAGCTTACAAGGAGCTCGAGCTTTTTCGTACAAGGACAAAGCGTAAACTTTTTATTATATTGCGATGAAGTAAGAAAATGTCAAGGAGAGAAAAAAATGTCAATCTTCGATGTGATCATCATTATTACAATGATTTTAATGATTTCAAAATCGCAACAACAATTAATAATTATCATTAGCAGAACAGTACAACAAATTGCTTTCTAATTAGCGATGGTAAGTAATGAAATTTTTCAATAAATTCTGGTATTTATTACTACACGAAAGATATACGATACAAGAAAGAGAGGTCTTGCATGGTAATGGAAAGGCTGTAAATAAATCAAAGTAAATGGTAATCACGGTAAGCAGTTATTACTGAGTTAGTTCTTTGAGAGCTTTGAAAATATGTTGCTCGTAACTTTGTTATACGATATTTTAAAGCAAGACATTAAAAATATTACAATAATCTACGAGCATCATCGAGTATAATGCGTGAGGTTTATATCTCTTTAACTGAAAACAGCAGAAAGAACAGGAAAAATAGAATTAGGTATATCTTTTTTCCAACAAACTCAAAATGTTTTCTACTATAATTTTAATACAAAGCAAATAATCCAATGATTATTATTTTTATATAATTGAAAAAATAGAAGGAAAAAAAATACGTTTTTGGAATTATGTCGCTTTTTATAGCAAACGATCATAATGCGCAAAAGCGAAGAGAAGAACCGTTTTTTTTTTTTTTTTTTAATTAAAAAAAATTTTATTTCTTTAATTTTTAGCATGAATTAAGAAAATTATATTATTATTTTTCCAACAATTTTGACAATTTTGTTAGCAAACAATACGAAGAAAAATATATTGTATATATAAAAAAAGAAGAAAAGAAAGAAAAAAAACCGGAAAAACAAAAAATGAAGAAAATTGAAAATTATTGCAGACAACGCGGGACATCAACAAAACCAACAACAGCAACAACAAAAACAATGCTAAAATAACTAAAAAATGTGCAATGACAAAATGATAAAGTGCAGAAAATTGTCACATGAACGCACGAATGAATTGAATGACTGTCAGAGTAATAAAAAAAAGAAAGAAAAAAAATTGGGACACAGAGAAAAATTAAAAAATTAACAAGTTTTCAAAAGTCGATTCGAGATTAAAAAAATTATAAAAAATTTACAAAAAAAAGAATTTTAATTTTTACAAATTTTGTTATCTTCAAATTAACAAGAAAAAAAATATGGAAAGAAAAGAACAGATTCGTTCGCCCGTCAATTTGAGATAAATAAGGTTAGTGTAAGACTTAACGAATGAGGTCAGAAAGAATCTCTTGGAAAATATTATTATCAGAAAAGAAGAAAAACTTAGCAATATTAAAAAAAAAATAGAAATATTTTCATTTGAATTCAGAGGAAAAATGCCACTAGCATGAAATAAATGAAGAAATCGATAAAATGCTAGACGATAAACTCGTGAAAAGAATTATTATAAAAATGATGAAAAATTCACATAAACGAGAAGTTTTTTGAGAAATCACAAAATTTTTAATAAAAGTATTGAAGGGCTTTGATAGTTGGATATTTCTTCCTTCAAAAGTATGCTCAAACTGTCAGTTCTTATAGGATTATTTAATATTGTGTGGTTTCCTGCCGGCATTGTGTGTTTATTTGTCGTTTTAATATTAAAAAAAACAAAATTGCGCTAAGCCGAATGACAAGAAAAATAAATGGTATACTTAATTCTTTCTATCGCGAAAGAAAGTATAAGAGAGAGGTTTATATAATTTTTATACAAAGTAAATAATCCAATGATTATTATTTTTATATAATAGAGAAAAAATGGAAGGAAAAAAAAACAGATGTTTTGGAATTATGTCGTTTTTTATAGCAAACGATCATAGTGCGCAAAAGAGGAACGAAAAATTAGCTCAAAAGGATTACAAGGATGGCGGCTTGTAAGAGGTTCAGAAGAACGAAAGAAGGAAAAGGAAAAAAACGGAAGAAGAAAGAAAAAAGGAAAATTATTAATTTTTTTCATTTTTTTAAAAATTTTTACAATTTAAAAAAATTTGTTTTTCCTTTTTTTTTTTCCCTTTTCTTCAATTTTAGCTTGAATTGAGAAATTCATATTAAATTGTATTTCCAACAATTTGGATAATCTTTTTTGCGACCAAAAACTAAAATGTTACTTTTTGTTGGTTAAATTTAGTGTAAAAAGAGAAAGCAATAATTATTAATTAGAACGAAAAGTATCTGGCAAAAAGTCTATTCCGTGGAACGAAAAAGTATAGCAAAATGGAAAAGAAAGGGGGGCACCGCGAGAGACAGAGAGAGAGAGAGAGAAACTGGAGAACTAAAGACAAATTCCTTAGAATTTAAAGAACGAAAAAATATCAACGGCGAACAGGGACGTTGACGTCTATGCTGATAATATTGTCCAGAGTACAGTCGTAGACATGTGTAGACACACACACACACACACACACACACACACACACACCTTGTGAAACCTCAGAAAGCTTCTGAGAAACAAGGTCCATTGAAGCTCGCCTGAATGTGAACACATGGTGAACACACATCGACACAATTCGGGAACACCAAGCCGCACACAGCCACCAATTCTCATCGATGGTTAGTTAGAACATTACACAAAGCCATTAGATATCTAGATACTAGCAAGAGCTACTTTTTGCTAGTTTTTTTGTTTGGTTGCTAAGGTTGCACATTGCGACTGCATCTGCTGCATCCACGGCGCTAAAGTTGTCTAACCAACCAAAGAACCTACGAGGAAAGTCAGCCAACCAGTTGGTTCGAGTCAGCCGGAGTCAGTTCGAGCCAGTCAGTCTTTAAACCAACCAAGCAAGCTACTAACCAGAGGCAGCATCAGCATCAGCATCAGCATCGCCATCAGGTCGCTTGGGACAACAACAACAACAACGCCGCTTTATAACTATCACCATCATAGTTGGCCATCATCAGTTGGCAACGCCACATCTTCTGAATATGATGAAATTTTCAAATTTACGAGAATTTCTAACTGACAACAACGCGGCGTGTACGTCGAGGACAGTGGCGCCGGAGATGGTGGCGGCGATGGTGAGGGCAGCGATGGTGGCGATGGTGAGGGCAGCGGTGGTGGAGTCGCGATGGCAGTGGCCGCGTTGCCGCGTTAGTTGCCGACTGACTATATTTGGCAAAGTTTTGTTAGATGTAGAGTTGTTCGATGGGATGGTGTTGTTGTTGTTTTGATTATTACTCTTCCTCTTCTTCTTGTTCTTCTTCCACTTCTCTATGAAGTAGCTACTGCTGCTGCTGTTGCATTCGTCGCTTGCATCGCGATAGGCCCATACTTTCTTTCCATGCAACGCCTCCATGGATCCTCGTGAGCATTTATTGTTGTTGTTGTTGTTGTTGTTATGGCTTTGTCATTAGCTGTTGCTGCTGTTGTTGTTGTTGTTGTTGTTGTTGTTTTTGTTGTTGATGTTACTTTTAGTGTAGTTGTCGTCTTACTTTTTTCGTTTGCTCACTTTTTGCATTCTTATTACTTTTTCTATCTTGTAGTGCGATTATGGTTTTTCAGTGTTGTTGTTGTTGTTGTTGTTTTTGTTGCTTCTGTTGTTGTTGTTGTTGTTGTCGCTGCTCTGCAACGTTAGTTTTTGTTTTAATTTTCCTTTTCGTTGTTATTACGAGCATGTATTATTATGCATTTTCTTTCTATGCTGTTGCTATGAAGAGTGGAGAGAATCGTTATAGAAATCCATTTTAATTGCCTCGAATCTCGCCGTTTGTCGCGGCCCGCAAAACCGATTTAAAGATCTACTATATTCATACATAGTTTCTTCGTTAGTTGATTACTTAGGGCGAGAGGAAGCACATAAGATGTTGGTTGGTAAGCAGGTTAAGAATAAGAAGAAGGGCGAAGGGAGGAAATGCAGCATGAGCGACAAAGACTGTCTCAAATTTAAGAAGAAGAAGAAGAGAGAAGGGAAAATAGCAGCAGAAAGAAATTGAAAATAGATTTTAAAAAAGTAAATAAATATTCATCGTTGCGATCGTTCTTTTTGCTAATTAGCAAAAATGCAAAAGTTTTGCAATTCTATCTAACCGTGCATCGTTTTTGTTTGTATCCGTCGGTACGAGTATTATTATCTGATAGATACTAGTGCACTGATAGATAATAGTGCAATCATTTCAGCGACGATTCGTTTTTACAAAAGTACCTACAGATAACTCTCATTTTATACGGTCCGTTAAAATGCGCTGGCTTCAAAAAAGGTTGATTACTGGATGGTATCGCGTAATTTGAGTTTACTCAAAAAAACTTAAATTTTGTGTGATTGTGTTGCCATAAAATTGAATACAAGGCCGCGCTTAAACGGAACAGAAACGCGGGGACAACTCAATTCTTCAATTTTTCTTTAAATTGTAATCGTGAAAATCGTGAAATTTAGGACCGTATAAATCGAGGATTAACGGTACTCGTATGTCTTAAGTGTCCGTTCCGCTTAAATCGATCCAACGAAAGAGTACGTCAACTGAAATCGACATAGTATAAAAATAGATGCTTAAAAAGTAGAGACAATTATTATCTGAATTCTGAAACGAGATAGACCCACCATTATGGTCAGCACGAGGACGAAGGTGGACGAAACTGGAGTTTTAGTCGAGAATATCTTACAAAAAGATTTAGCGAGACCAACCTAATATCGGTATATGTATGTACAATACAGCTGCGTACTTGTAGACAACGCCCGTCTTTAAAAAACGTTATCGCTTTTTATAACGCATTATTTTGCGTTTAAATTTGGAAAAATGTCGGAATAGCAAATAATCTAACAAGTCTTTCAATAATACAACGAATAGGAAACACCGAATATTAATTTTATAGGAAAAAAGAAACCCGGTAATCCTTGTTCCTCGAAAGAAACCGACTTTTTTGAGGTACCTTATCGCATTTTATGTCAATTGAAATTGCAAAAAAACGAAACGATAGACAGGAAATGCAGTATATTAAACACATACAGAGACAGTACGATAAATACACATGTGCACACACACTGTTGAAGCTATACACATACATATATGCACACTTATACACAACATTCTCTGCTAAAGGAAGCCTACAGAAAAAGAGTATACCCCTCAAAACGAACGACCCTGTGGAGAAAAATACACTATTATTAAAAAAAAAGGTATATCTACAGAAAGAGAGAGAAAGAAAGAAGGAATGAGAGAGGGAGAGAGAGAGAGAGAGAGAGAGAACGACAGAAAGGGGAAATCGGGTCCTACCCCAACTGTGGAATGGAAAAGTCACTATACTGAACTTCTTCGCAATTTGGGCACCTCAATTGCACAAAGAGGCTCTCATGGTTTCGGCGCAAGAGCATCGCGGACGCGTAGGACCAACAGAGACAATTCAGCTGCGCTAAAACAAGCAGAAAACGAAAATACGCTACTAAAAGTGACGCAAGCGCAAATTATACATACCTACTCGTATACGAGATAGACAGAGAGAGAAAAAAAAAGAAAGACAACTGGCGAAAAGTTTAAAAGCAAAAGAAAAAAATACTTTAACACTTTTTAATAATGCAAAGAACAAAAAAAAAAAAAAAAAAAAGAAATCAACCGAAAAGCTAAACGAAAAAGAGTGACAATATTTTTTTTTTTAATTAAGACAATGCTTTTAATATTTCCTCCGACCGACGACTCGACTCTTTTCTCTGTTTGTGCTACTTCTTCTCTCTTTTGCGTCTTCTCTTTTGTTTTATTTGGTGCAAATAATAATAATTAGACTACAAGAACTGCATGAACGTCTGCATGTACCATAAACCGACTGACAGAGTGACAGAGTGACTGATATTTCGAGTTATGGAATATAACTTTAGTACTAACTTTTAGTACTACTTTTACTACTAATACTAGTAGTAGTGTCACTACTACTACTACTTAAACCGTAGCTTCACTTTTCGTGAGGGAAGACTGTGCCGTTAGTGAGAGAGTGAGTGACTCGTAGTGACATAATTTAAATTAACGGATGAAAATCATTAGATGCATTTTGCTTTTTTATTAGTGTTTTTGTTGGTTGGCGGTTTTTTTTTTGTGCAAATTTTTTATTTTTGCAATTTTTTTTTTTTACAATTTCTTGTTTTGCAATTTTTTTTAATTTTGTGTTTTGCTAAATATTTGTTGCTTTGTTTTGTCAACTTAACAGCGCTTGTTGTTGCGTTTGTTTATATGTCAATGTTGTTGTTGTTGTTGTTATTGTTGTTGTTATTGTTGTTGTTGATGCTGCTGATGTTATTGTTGATTTTGATTGTTCGTGTCATTTCCATTGAGTAGACAGAGACTATGTCAAGGGACCATTCTATGATTGTGTAATAGTTGTTGTTGTTGTTGTTGTTGTTGTTGTTGTTTTCGTTCCTAATATATTCAATTTTATTTCATTATTTATTGCTTTTTTGCTCCATTTCATTTATATCGTACATAAATACAAACATACATACTTACTTACGAGCGCTGGATGCATTTGAAATTAAAATGCTTTAAGTATGACTTCATGCATTTGCGTTTTTTTATTTATTTATTTTTTTTTAATTTTTTTTTTATTTATAATTTTTTTTTTTTTTGTTTTGGGTTTTGTATTACTGCACATTTTATGACCATTAACTAGCTCAATCCTTCTACACTCCCCGCCCGCCTACCGCCCACCACCCAGCGCCGCTGCTCTCTTTGCCTTGTCTTTAAAAGAGAAAAGTACTGAAAACGGTCTGGTGGAACCGGTTGGACGAAACGGTCAATCCATTATTCATTTTTGGCAACAGTTTAGAATCATTAGAGCAACGGAAAAGGGTTGGCGGGTGGATGGGTGGTGGGACAGAGGGGGGATGGATAGCGGAATGGTTGGACATATTAAAATCATAAAACAGAAGCAGAGTAATAAAAATTAATTTTTTTAGTATTCTCTCGACCTCAATGATGCAATTACACTTCAAGAAAATTATGTTATCATCGGTCAAAAAGTTTCTTTTGTTTATGGTTATTAATTTTTACGAGTAATTATTATAGAATGCGGTCATTTTAGCAAGCGAAGTCGACCTTACATATCAGTAAAATCTTCTTCTCGTCTTAATCCTTAAGGTTCATTACGATCTTACAAGTATCGTTACTTGATCGCGTGCAAAAAATGGAAAAATATGTAGCTTATAAGACTTCTTAAATATTTCTTAATAATATCTCAAGAGAAAAAAGTCGAATTTTATTTCATTATTTATTATTATTTAAAAGTTTCTTAAAAAGTTCGTCATATTGATGAAAGACCTTTTAAAAGGGTCTTTTCTTAAGGCCCTTTAAAGTTCTATAAAGCGTCTTTAGAAGCTTCGTTAAAGGCTTCTTTAAAGTTATTTCAAAGTTTGGGAGCATTTTTAAAAGGTTTGTGTGGTTCTTTGAAGATTTGTTAGGTTCTTTACAGGTTCCGAAAAGGTTTCTCAAAGTTCTTTATAGGCCCTTAAGAGTTTTTTCAATGTTCTACACGATTTCTAAAACCTTTTTTGAGCTTTCTAGAGTGCTTTTGAAAGTTCCTTTGGAAGTTTTTAAAAAGTTTATTCTTAATGTTCTCAAAAGGCACTCACTAGAAGGTTATTTAAAGTTCTTTAATGGTTCTTAAAAGTTCTTCGAAAGGCTTATTAAATGTTTTAAATAATCTTTAAAGGTTTATAAATGTTTAACGAAAGTCTTTCTTTGTATCTTGTTCTTTAAGATTGTTAAAAAGCTTTTAAAAATTTTTTAAAAGTTTTAAAGGGTCCTTAAAAATTCTATTAAATGTTTTACTAAAGGTTCCAAATGATTAATAGAAGCTTAGATGAATTCTCTTTCATATCTTTTAAAGGTTTATAAAATGCTTTTTTAAGATTCTTTAAAAGTTATGAAAATAGTTTATCTGTAGTTTATATTAGTTTATAACCTGAAAACCTGTTTTCATTCATAATGCAACCTCTTCAAAATCAAGAGAAAGGGGGAAAAAGGACGAGAAAGCGAAAAAGAAAAGAGAAGGAGCCTCAAGAAAGCAAAATGTAGCACTACAGTCGCGGGGGGGGGAGGGGGAGGAGGAGGGAGGGACTGAATCCAAATCAGTCGAGTAAAAGTGTCAACAGCCAATGAATTTATGTCAAAATAAAGCAACAATGCAGTTAATTAAATAAATTCAAACAGCAGCAGCAGCAGCAGCGGCAGTCGGCAGCCGGCAGCCGGGCTCTACCTGGCGAAGCGTGAGCAAATAAAAATGATAAGAAAAAGAGGCAATTTTTTATAAAAATTGCAGCACAAAAACAGCACAATAACAACTACAACAATAAAAGTCAAGAGACATGAGCTTCTTTGTTAGTTTTACAAAGTACAAAATGCAAAAAGTCAAGAATAATGGAAGCGAATAAAGAGTAATTTCGGAAGCAGAGCAGAGCCTTGAAGGCAACCACATTCGGTCTACACACACGCAGACACGCATACAACCTCTTGCCGCTCCCGATCGTCGGTCCATGCCTCCGTCAAGGCACACTTACCATCACCATCAGCCGTCCAGCCATCGACAGCGACGGCGACGGTGCCGGCGACGACTAGGGACGACTGATGCCTTCTGCAGGGCTTGCCTTGACAATGTCATGGCTCGTTAATGACCGACTGGAATTTGTTGTTGTCGTTTCTTTCGTTAATTTCTTCTGTTATTCTGTTGATCTTTTTTGTTTATATTTAAAATATTTGGTATGCATAAAAAATGCAATGAATTCTTTTTGGGTGCCTCAGACCAGGCGCATCGTGAAATTTATTGGGAGGTTTTTATGCGATCGTCATCCAAGGTAGACGACCATAAATGACCGGTAGCTGTTCTTATCAGGTAAAAAAGGTAAAAAAAATTAATCGCAAAAAATGGGTTAATGCAAAAAAAAAAAAAATATTTATAAAGAACAGAGATTTTCATAGTGTTCTCTGTTCCGATCTCTTTAGAGAACACACGGTCTAGGGGTTTTCAAACGAATCGAGATCAGGTAGACATTTTCATTCGAACTGAAATCTGAGGGAGACGAGATCCCAAAACCAAGCGGGGTTTTTCAGTCACTATAAAGCCTGTAAGCGAAACAGGAGCTTTAATCTGAGACGGGGTCCCAGAAAAAACAGAGTCCTTCACTCGAAAATCGTTTCCACAACGGGCGTTTCAATCAAAACGTGATCTGAGAAAAGGTCAGGGTTTTTCAGTCAAGTTCCTAGAGAACGAGACGAAACCTGAGAACTTGGCGGAACTTTTCAGTCACAATGAGATCCGCGACGGAGGTTTCCCCTCGAGAGAAGATCTGAGCTCGAGAAAGCTTTCCTCAGTCGAGTCGAGATTCGAAAACGAAATAAGGGTTTTCAGCCGAAGCGATGTCCGACAATGAACCGGAAACGAATAGATTACATTGTCAAACCCTTAGAAAACCCCGCTCGTGCGCACCCCTACTGCAATAACTATTCATATAATAAGGTCCCTTGACATAATATCTCGACGAGTCCTCTCTCCAAACACTTCGCTATTTTTATCCATAGAGCTTTCAAGATGTTCCCTCCCGACACTTCCTTCCTCTCCAGTCACCGACTCTTTTAACCTATTGTTCATTATTTCTTTGCTCAAAAACTCAAGTGCGTCTTTCTAACACAATTGAAGGTATGAATATTATGACGTTATAACCTTCCCCCAATAATCAACCATCTTTAAAACTATCATCCCTTGAGTCATCTAGCCTAGCACGCAGTCAGTCTTCTTTTCTACTTATTTAGTAAGTGCTCCACTTGCTTTATCTGTCCATGGACCTTCTTGGACCTAATGTTTCCTTCTCCCCTTAAATCTGCTTGATTTATCCACAGAGCTTTAGAGGTTTTCTGCTCGGCTCAATCTTTTTGGTGGATTTTTAGCTTAGTTGATCTCACTCGCCCTTGCCCAATTTCTTCAGTCCTTTGTCCTGTCCGCTTTTTCGTAGGTAGGTACTGTTGATATATCAATCTCATACCAAATTTCAGTTTCCAATTTTCTTTGATCCGTGTTGAACGGTATTAGTTCCATTCTGGGATTTACGCCAAATCTTTAAGAGGGTCCATCCCTCTTCTTCCTCCTTATCGGACCACCAACTGACCAAGTACGGATCACAAACCAAATTCAGCTCAACTCAGTTCTCAGTCTCTGAAAATTCGTCCAAGAACCTCAAGTATCGTATTTTCGAATTTAATGCAGCTTCGGTTTGGGATCAATTGCGAACAAATAATTGACTCAATGCAGCAGACCAATGCGGTTGTTTTTGGAGTGGGTACTTCTTGTTGCTTTTATTCTACGTTTCCGGTTTACTGGGTTCGCTTTTTTGCTGCTACTTTTGTTGTTTTCTTCTTGATTTTGATGGAATTTGTTCCTTGGCGACGTCAATGGCGACGGTGAACGAACGTACGAGTACGAAGCGTTGTATGAAAATAATCTCACGTAGAAGAATAAGATAGTGGGGGAGGAGGAGGAGGAGGAAGAGCAGGCAGAGGAACAGAGGAGGCGTTGGAGCAAGAGATTGAGAGGAGGAAGAAAATAATAAATAAATGAGAAATTGATGGACGCCTGAATTACTAATAACGGTATCAAAACAAGTTGACGGAGAGGATGAAGAGGAGAAGGAGAAGGAGGAAGAAGAAGAAGAAGAACACGTAGAACAATGCAAAAATAAGTAGTTGATGTCGTCAGCATGTGAAACTGTCAGAGCAAATGTTGATCGGCGACCCTGAAGCGACCAAGCAAAAACACGAAAAAAAAAGAATAAAAATAAAATGAAGCAAAAGAAAAAAAATGGCAAGAAATGAAGCCAATCGAGTGCATTTGCAGCAGCAAAATCGTTGTTGTTTTTCTTGTTGTTGTTGTTGGAGTATGAGACAATAAAGTAATATTACGACAACAACAACAATTAAAAGGGGTGAGAGCGCTGGAGAAAAAGCAACTGACCAAAAAAGGAATTGATAGGAATTGACCCCAAAAAAGCAACCACAATAACAACAACAACCATAATATGACCAAATACGACGACAACAGCAATAACAACAGCAACATCAACAACACCGAAATACCGCAACCATAGGACGGTTGCCGCCGTGGAGACGCGGCACACGCGGCAGCGGTACACTGAATTTGTAACGACTCTGGACTGGCTTTTGGCCAAGTTTTTATTGTGGTTTTTTTTTAAAGGAAAAAACTGAAACAAAAATTAATAATAAAAGCAACAAGAAGAAGAAGAAGAAGGAGAAAACGAAGAATTAAAGCAACAACAATAACACTAACAAAATCACTAATAGTGCAATTGTAAGCAACAAAAAAACTAGCAACAAAAATTCCGCTCAGCAACAAATAATTTGTCCGCATCAAATTTGTGCAGGTTGAAAAACCTGAAAATATCGCAGAGGCTTCTCTGCTAAAACAGATGAATGAGCGCAAGGAAGAGGAAGAGGAAGAGGAAGAGGAAGAGAGCAAAGGGAGCATCGAACGATGGCAATGGCAACGGCAACGGCAACGGCAACGGCAACAGTAACTTGGTAACAACAAGAGGTAAAAATATTGCAATTGCAAGCTGTTTCCTCCGCACCTTGACACTGGCCCGGCTGGCCGGCTGACGGACTGACTGACTCTCTTAGCCGGCAGCGTTGCCAACGTACGGTACGTGCGCGGTACAACGTGAAAAATAAGTGGACGCGACATCATGCGACACGATGACGATGGGAAGTGACGCGACGCGACGCGACCTGAAGCGATACGCCGCGCCGTGATGATGATGACGACGATATTGATGATGAAAATGCAGCAGGTGTTGCAGGGGCAGAGTTAACAACTCTAGAGGCAACAACAACAACAACACCAGGCCGAATAGTTGCTGAAGGTGGCGGCAGAAGATGCCGATGTTCGGGGTCGTCGAAGAAAAATAGATTAAAGAATGGTTGTTGAGAGGGTTTGCTTCGTCGAGAAGGGGGGAAGAGTGTCGCGGGTGCTGCGGCTACCGGGGGGTGGGTTGGGATGGCGGTGTGCATTGAGGCAAGGTACAGCACTTTACTTGCTGCTTTCATTACTCATACTTCCCGGCAAGAACGCAGGGGCGGGGCGGTAAAGAACCGAACGGGTTTAACAACATCCACGAACGCATGCGGTTTTCATGATTTCGGTTGCTGTGATTAATGATGCTTGCTGTTTCAATGTCGATGAAGGCGATGGCGATGGCGATGGCGATGGCGATGGCGATGGCGATGGCGATGGCGATGGCGATGGCGATGGCGATGGCGTTGGCGTTGGCGTTGGCGATGGCGATGGTGTTGCGTGGTGCTGCATGCTCGATGCTGTCATGTTGGCTGCCTTTGTAGTCGTCGTTGTTGTTGTTGTTATTGTTGCTAATAATGATTAGCTTCAAACTGCAACAAAGAAGAAAATAATGAGAAGCAAATTTTGTTTGGAATTCTTCACAAATTTTTGTTTTTTTTTTTTAATTTTTATTTTTATTTTAATCCATTAAACCATTCATTCGACGAGATCGTGGGCAAGATTGAGTGAGTCATAAGGATTTCATGAAATTTATTACGCGATTTTCCGTTGACGGGAATCAACGGGACAAGGTTTGGCGAAAACCATTTAGCAATTTTCTTATAATACTATAGAAAGAGAGCAGGCTATGGCGTCTAGTTTTCGAACTTCGAAACAGGGTTGAAAACTGCTAAAACCAGAAATTTTTGTGGGTTTGTTCTAAACAAACAACAATTTCAATGGAGACTTTCTGGTTTTATAATGGTTTTGCGCTGCGAAAAGCAGTTTTGCGCTAAACCGAAGCAAAACCGCTTTATGGAAACACCGTTAAAATTAGTGATTTTGGTTTACACGACATCTGAGATGAAGGTTAAATTATATGCTCGGCGAGAGAGAAGTTCTTGTATTATTTGATCGGTGTTAGCCATGAAGGCATTAGAATTAGAAAGCATTCTACTGAAAGAACATTTTCGAAAGTCCTTTATTAAATTTATAAAGGTTACGAAGGCCATATTCGAAATATTACGAATATATAAATCTCAAAAGACGAGCTTCTTGGGACAATTTAGGATCGATTTATATTGAAAAGCATCATTGGGTGCACACTTCTCATAAGGTTTAGTTCTCATGGCGAAGAAAAGGAACTGCAAAAGATGCTAAAGTGAAAGCAAAAAATAGTCTCTTCTCTCTGGAGATGATAGTGACGATTCCATGGCAACGGCTTGTTGCCACGTCGTCAAGCGTCTGTACGAGCTTGGACTAAAATAGAACGACGTTGCTTAGAGCTAAGAAAGAAAACAGCAACAACAACAACCAACAACAACGACAACAACAACCAACAACAACAACAACAACAACAACAACCAACAACCAACAACAACAACAACGACAACTAGAACTACCAAAAAGCAGAAAAAAGGCACAAAATTCAGGAAAACCTCGAGATCAACGCGATCGAACGACTTGATCAAATCGTTGTTGTTGTTGTTGCTGTTGTTGTTGTTTTTAGTGTGTCTATTATGAATTCTAGCCGGTTTTTATGTTGCCAGAAAGGATTTCTTTCTATGATGCTTTGGTGAAAAACTGGTTGGAAGCTAACAAGTATCTAAAAAGAGTGGAAGGGGAAGGGAAAGGAGAGGAAGAATATGGCGAAAATGCGAAAAGGGGCAGGAGAGGACAAAGATGGAAAACTTGCTGTTTTAATTTAAAGATATTGTTGTTTGTTGTTGTTGTTGTTGTTGTTGTTGGCGATCTTGTAGGCCCGTGGGGGCCTCCTACCGAAATGGTGAAGTGATTTTTTTTTCGCAGTGCAAAAAAGAAAAAAACACACCAAAACTAAAAACTAATGATAAAAGCAACAACAACAACAACAACAACAAAAACAACAACAATACCAACAACAACAACAACACGAAAAAAACCGTAGCGTAAGTGTTGACCCCTTCAAATACTAAAAGGGTGTCGCGTCGTATTGTTGTTGTTTCGGTGTTGCCCTTTACATTATATGGCAAAGTGGAAGAGACAGACACACATACAGTAAACGGACGGACGGACAGACGGACGGACAGACAATGACTTTGCATTTTATGGACTTTATTTGTTCATTTCATTTCTGTTTCTGTGTCTGTACATACGATCGTCCGTCTGTTCGTCTGTTCGTCTGGGTTCGTTTGTCTCTTCAACTGGCCGTGTGTGTGTGTGTGTAAACTTATCTGGTTACAGCTTTTCTACATTCAGACTTTTTTTTTACTACGAGTTTGTTTTTCTCTACCTGTTTTTTGCCCTTCGCGGCTCACCCTAGCATTCGTTACACACAGCCAAACAAACAAACAAACAAACAAACATATGGTCTATACATTTGTAGATATGTAGAAATATGTATGTATGTTTTTGGCACGTTTGTGTGTCTGTCAGTCTCCTTGTGGTTTTTTCCTGTTCTTTTTTTTTTTTTGCTGCTTTCAGGCTTTTGTAGGCTCTTGAACTCTGGATTCTGCCACGAAACGACAGTCATCGTGCGGCTCGACTTGGCTCGACTTGGCTCGGCGCGGCTCGGCCCATCGGCCATCAGCGACCATAACCTAACCTAACTTCATTTTGAAATCAGACGCTCGCTGCAAGCAGCAAGCATTAAAAAAAGCATTTTTATATGCATCGTACATATCGTACATATCTTTTGTAGTTGTTGTTTTTGTTGTTTGGTTGGTTGCTTTGGTTGTTGTTGTTGTTGTTGTTGTTGTTGTTGTTGTTGTTATAGTTGTGGCTTTCTCATGCTGTTATGATTGTTGCTTGCTGTGTTCTAACGTAGAGAACTTGTTTTGTTTGTTGTTGTTGTTGTTGTTGTTGTTGTTGTTGTTGTTGTTGCTGTTTTTATTGTATTTTTCGGTTTTGGGTTGCATTCTTTGAAATAGATAACAATACGATGCTTATATCGTTGTTGTTGTTGTTTTTGCCTTTTAATATTTTGCTATTTTTATGCCTTTTTTAGTGTTTCGGTTGCCGTTGTTGTTGTTGTTGTTTTTGCTTTTTAGTTTTTTGCTATTTTTATGCCTTTTTTAGTATTTCTATTATTCTCGTTGTTGTTGTTGTTGTTGTTGTTGCTATTGAGCCGTTTCTATGAGTGGAAAAATTGCTTATACATATTTTATGCAGCATTGAAAAATTTATTTCAATTTTATTCGTCACAGTGGATTTTCATTATTTAAGCAGAATTATTTAGCTTCAAATTTGAGTTTTAAAGAATAATTAAAATAATGACAGACCTCGTCAATAGAACCGAGGTTTTTAACAAGCCTTTAAAGCACCTGAGACGAATGAAAATAATGATACCAAAACGATAAGAAATAATGACAAAGAATGTTTCACATTTAAAGCAAATCACAATTTAATGGATGAATAATTATTCATTCATTTGAATTCAACAATAAACGAATGATTAAAAAAATCAAAAATAAATCAAGAGTCATGGAAAGTTTTAAGATTGGAACCACAATCAGGACATAATGTTTGTGATAGAAACTTGTCAGGATAAGCATGGATGATTGAATTAACGAATAGTTAATGGAAAAATTAATGAATGAATAACTGAATGAATTCAACAATAAACGAATTATTAAAAATATTAAAAATAAATCAAGAGTCGTGGATTTTGAGATTGCAACTGCAATTAGAAACTCGTCAAGACAAGAAAGGTTCATTAAATTCACGAATAGATAATGAATGAATGAATGAATGAATGAATTCAACAATAAGCGAATGAATAAAAAAATCAAAAATAAATCAAGAGTCATAGAAAGTTTTGAGATTGGAAACTTGTCATGATAAGAATTGAAGATTGAACTCACGAATAATTAATGGAAGAATGAATGAATGAACTTACAATTGAATTCAAGAATGAATTCTACGAAAAACCATCAATGAATAAATCAAGAAAAAATGAATGCAGGAAAAATGAGGGCTTATAAATGGAAAAAGTGGCTGAATTAAGCGGCAAATTTGTAGAATGCGGTTTTTTTAAAATTAATTTAAACATTAAACTTTATCTCTTAAATATGCATGACTGCTGCTGCTGCTCTTAAGCTTAACAGGAAAAGCAGGAAAGAAAAGAAGAAGCAGAAAACATATCAGATACCGATACCGATACCGACACTGACACTGACACCGACACCGACCATCAGCCCAAAAAAACGGAAACCGATGAATCAGAAGAACACTGAAGGAGAAGCATTATGAGGTTGTAGGTTCAGGAAGGGTTGGAGGAAGAGAGGAAGGGCGCAGGGTGGGTCTTACTGTGACTGCAGTATGTGAAAGAGAGATAGAGGAATGACCAAAAGGGAGAGGGTAAAAGGCGACAAAGCTCGCTCAGTGACGGCAACAGTCAAAAAAAAGTCTGACAAATCCAGATTGAATGAATGAATATAAGAAGGAGTGAATGAATTAATGAATGAAGGATGGAATGAATGAATGAATCAATGAATGAAGGATAGAATGAATGAAAGAATGACTGAATGGGTGAATGCACGAATGAATAAATAATTTTTTTTATTGAATAAAGAAAAATTATTGAATGCACAGAAGAAGAATGAAAGAATAACGAATACAGAACAAAGAATTAATGAAAGATAAGAGACGACGACAAGATAGAGCAGAGCGGAATGTATTGACAAATGGAACACTGCAAGATTGTGAAATGGCAGGACAAAAACAAATTCACAGAAATAAATTGAAAATTGGAAAAAATTCAAATAAATCACAAGCAAGATAACACGAACGACAAGACTACGGACAGAGACTAAAAAGATTTATATACTCTATGAAGATTCTGAAGGCTTCTCCTCTCTTTCCGCTCTCTCCGCTCTCTTTTGACTCGCCCTCGCTCAAGCAAAAATCAATTCCAAAGTGTTCCCTTTGCGAAAATGCCAATGCAAATGGTCCTGGGATGAAGCGAGAGAGACAGAGAGAGAGAGAGAGAGAGAGAAAGAGAGAGCGAGCGAGCGACCCGAAGAAATTCCAGCACAAAACGGCGGAGATGAAATTTGTGACTTTTTTTGTATGAAACGCTGTGATGCGTTGGTATATGTGAAACGAACTGTGTTGATATGTGTGTGCGTGGTATGTGTGTGTGTGTGAGATTGCAGCAAATAATGCTGTTCAATTTTGCATCTGCGCAATTTTGCAACCACAGACAAAAAGCGCTGCGGGGGGAGCATCGCAACGATGATGCTGTGAAAGAATTCGCTCTTGTGACTTTTATTTCTTTTATTTTCTCCTGCAAATCTCTCCTCCAGTGTACTCTATCTTCCTCTCTTTCTCTTTTTCAATCTCTGGTTCGACCACAGTCTCTCTCTCTCTCTCTCTCTCTTTCTCTATCTCTCTTAGTCTCTCGTTCATTCGCTCTCTGTTGTTTTTGCACAATTCCTTTTTAGCACCGTTTACTCGCCCGGACGTCACCGTTTGTGGCACGATGATGTCATTGACCTTTGCAAATGCATCTTCGTTCGTTCGTTCGTTCGTTCGTTCGTTCGAATGGTCGTTGTTGTTTTTTTGTTGCTCAGTTATCCGCAATTCCTTTAGATACACGTGCGTATCCACAAGTTACGTACATATGTATGATGCTGTGCACTTATTTTTAGGATTCGCCAGATATACGGTGCGACGGTGTGGAGTCGATCGATCTCTGGAGCTTCATGCATCGAAGATGTTGCGCTGTAGCTGTTGCTGCTCGGGCTGCTCTCGCTGTTGTTTTAACTTCGCTGAAGCTGATGGTAATGCTCTTCCAGTACGTTTAAACGCCAGCATCATCATCATTATCTGTTCCTTTTATTTGCTCTTTCTTCTCTGGGCCCTTTTGTTGGCCAAGGCGAAACCGAACCCGATTCTTGCTGATTTGTCTTCTCCAGAAAGGCAGACAAAAAGGACAACAACATCCATCCTACACCCTTTTTCGTCTGCTCGTTTAAATATCGTCGCTTGGGTGCCATATGTACATATTCTTTACTCCTTTTTACTACTTGTTACTCTTTTTCTTCTTCTTCTTCTTGTTCTTCTTCTTCTTCTTTCTACCAGAGTCTGGATTACTTCGTAAATCTGCACTATTTTTGTTATTGTCTTTGTATTATGCTCATTATAGTTTTTAAGTCTTCCTCTGGTCTAGCAGCATTCCTTTAGTGCTGCCACACCTACCTCCTTCTCTTCTCCCTTCCTTCCTTCCTTGCTTCCTTCGCACCTACCTTGTGACTTTCTGTGTCTCCAAAACGCCCGTTTCTCTTGGTGTCTCCATTGAATAAATTAGAGAGCTGCCACTGGGTGCTCTTTCAAAGGTTTCTTGTGCTCACGCATAACATTTCTCAGGAGAGAAATCAAGATAGTTGTAGACTCTACAATGTAGAGCGTTTTTTTAAGGATTTTTGTGTATAATTGCTTAGAGTTTTTCTTTTTTTGAAATTAGTTTCTGTTGTTCTCAAAAATTCCTTAAAATTTATCCTTTTCCTTTTTTTGCAAAAAACAAACCAACCGAGATTATGGTTCTGATATTGTTTATGAGAACAGTGCGTTCCAGATATTTGTTTTTTTGGGGATATGAAAACAGTAATGGCATAAAATTATCTTTTCCATAAAGCCAATACCACGGTCATGCCCATGATTTTTATGTGTTTTATTTCATTTTAAAGATCTATACCTCTAAAGAAAACACCCTTTATAAGCTTGTAGTAGGTTTTAACCAATAATGCTTCTGGACTCTGAAATCTATTGAACTTGTTCCATTTGATTTTCGGCCGATAGTAATAACTTTTTCGAACGGTTCAAAGTTTCTGATACCAGCTTCTGGAAATCTATTCCAAGACGCTGAGTTTCTGATGTTTCTAATATGGTTTGAATCTCTCGATGAGTATCAATTCAAGTTCCTCAGAAACGTTTGACGTTGAGCTGGATTGAAAAAAAGTAAGGCCAATCACAAAATTATATTTGAATTTCTTTGGCTGTGGCTGAAAACTTACGGAGAGAGCCTGTTTTTTATGAATTGAGACAAGAACTTTTCGCGTCGTAAGACATGTGGCTCGTGGTATGAGCCACAATCTTCTTTGCTTTGACACTTTTTGCATTTATTTAGCGCCATCAAAGTGGCCTCATCATTTTCAGCATCATGAGCGTGGTACGCCATCGGCAACCATGACCCCTACCAAGACAACAACAACAACAACAGCAAAATCTATAACCAGTCGCCAGCATCCTTCAGTTGTGCCAACATTTGGTCGCTTCATCGCCGAACCTAGATTTCAATTACCGACCAGCACTTACTCTTTAGCCGGGAGCACGAGGTACATGCATATACCGAATACGTATGTGTGTATGTATGTATGTATGTGTTTTGTAATGATGTCGATGGTAATGATTGCGGTTGGAGTAATGGTGATGGTGATCGTGATGGTGATGGTATTAGTGCCGATGCTCCCACTGGTACCATCCAAAAACAATTTCACTGATATAAGGTTCAAAGCCAAATACAAGTACATACGTGCTTGAGAGAGAGAGAGAGAGAGAGAGCATAAGTGAGAGGGCAGCACGAAAGAGAATTCAAACATTCAACGAACATAACCAGACAACGGCACGACGCTGAGGATGACGATGGCGACAAAACAAATGAACAGACAGACAGAATAGCATAAAAAATACTGTCAACATTGCAAAAAGAGAAGAAGAGGAAGATGAAAAAGAAGAAAAACAGCATAAAATCCGAGAAAAACAATACAAAAAAGCTCTCAGCCATGAAGTAGCGAAGTATTGCAACGATAGCAACAACAACGAACAACGAACAGCAACAGCGAAAATGGAAGTAGAAGAAGAAACTCCATTTAAACCAGAGCAAAGCAGTACTCGATGACGAATGGCAGCGCAAAAGCAATGCCCAAAGGTTAATCAACTCTGGCTGGCGCTGCCTCTTCTGACTGACTCGTTTGTTACTCGTTGGTCTACCACGTCATGTTGTTTGTGTTGCGGTGGGGTGTGGTGGGGCAGAAGGCCGCTCCGAAGGCTGTCGCCGCCCGACGCCATCGCAAACAACATGCGGGCAGGCAGGTTGATGTTCTTATAAACTGCACACAAACACACGCGAGACTGCACACTGCATAAAACACGACTCTCTCCGAGTTTGTTAAAGCATTGGCGGTCTCTCTTTTTCTTTGTAGTCGCTCGTTTATGTTGCCTCCAGCCAGCCGGTCTTTTGGCGACATTTTGGAGTTCAATGCAATTTTTAATGTTGGTGATATTCGTTAAGTTAATCTACTCTCAAGAGTTTTCTGGCTGCTCTCTAGCTCTCTCGCACATTCCCCACAGTTTTGTTAAACTCTCTGAGAAGGTCATTTTCAAGAGTGGCGACAGTGGGCTGAGTGAATAAAGTGAATTAGTTTTTCTATTGTTTTTATTTGAATAAGTGTCTGCGGATACACTAAAAATTTTGCACATATTTGAATATTGTATGTACACAAGCACGGCGAAAATATCTAGTATATACATTTACATATATATGAATGTAGCGTGATACATGTGTTTATTACTTAATATAATTGGTTCCGGATTCTTGTGTTTCAAGAGTTCCTTTATTATTATTGCTGTAATAAAATTTTTGTAATAAAAAAAACTTTTGTAACAAAAAATGTAATACAATTTTTTTCCGTTTTCTATAATTTCTTTTATATTCTTGATTTTCTTGATTTGGGAAAGATTTTATTGTGAAAAGTTACAGAGATAATGAAAAATAACCATTTTTGGAAAAAAAAATATAAAATGCGAATTCCAATTATGTATATTATTCCTTCAAGGTCATACTTTACATAAAAAATTATTATATCGAATAATAATATTATAATAAAATCTATATTTATTTTAATATCCATTAGAATTTATAGCCTTATAAATCTATATTAGCATATAATTTATATAAATTTAAAAAGTATATATGCAAACTAATGTTTATCTCCCCAAACAAACAAAACTCAGTATGGAAAAACAAAAAAATCATTCATTAATGGATGCATAAAGTATAGTATGTAGTTAAATAAGAAATATATTTTCTATAACAACTAATATGGACCGTTTAGTTTCTATTCTTATATTATCTTTTATTTTGAGATATGTATTTAGAGATTTGAGAATTATTAGAGAATTTTTCATGAAGTGTACTTACACCACTTTCAAAATAAACTGTATACCACATGAAAGAAAGAACCTAAAACGATTTAGATTTAAAAACTTAAGAATTTTTTGTAGACTACAATAATGTACAATATTTTACTTAATATTTAATAATAATAAAAAAAATTTCACAGACATTATAGCTAAGTTTACTAATTCCTAAAATAATAGGAATATTCTTAAGAGGCGTTACAGAGCGGGAGAGTGTGCCAAAAGTAAGAGACCCCAAAGCGTAAAGCGACTTTTACCCTGGTATATTTTTCGCCGGGAATATTTCTTAAAGAACATGTTTAAGAGATGTTAAAGTAAAATTGAACTCCTTGAAAGACACTGAAGCACTTGAAAGAGTAATTC
This sequence comes from Conops quadrifasciatus, assembly GCA_949752815.1. Taxonomy (NCBI): domain Eukaryota; kingdom Metazoa; phylum Arthropoda; class Insecta; order Diptera; family Conopidae; genus Conops; species Conops quadrifasciatus. The sequence continues at coordinate 18,985,699 of OX457080.1, read as the reverse complement.
TTTGATCCACAGAATAAATTCTGAAGAATGGTAACATTTTCGAAGGAAAAGAAAGATAGAAAGAAAGAGTTTAAATATATATGGTATAAATAATACGAGCCTGCAAACACGCCTTTATCTTTTATTTACTTAAAAATATGCTGACGGTCGTTTAATTAAGAAATTAACACATTTTTCTAAAAACTCTTAGATGTCTTAAATATTTAAAAAATTAAATTATTTGCTTACTGTCAACTTGAATTTTAAAGCGTCATTTCTAATTTTTTGATTACAGAAATCTTTGAGAGATAATTACATTTGTTCCACTATGCCGCCATTTACAGAATGTGAATCACCAATGCATTGGGATTGTATGTGTGTGTGTGTATATGAAAGAGATAGCAAGCAGGAGGTTATTATACCTTCCTCAAGCAGGAAGCAAAAAAACTGAAAATAAAGTGAAAGAAATTTGCTTCATTTTGTGGAAGCATTTCAAACAAAAGGACCATTTCCGGTATGCCCAAAAATTATAAAAGCAACAACAATAATGACAGTTAGTACCACCGTACCACACAACGCGGCACGGTGGTTGTACACAACAATGCAAGTGCAACAAAAACAAAGCACAGACAAAGCAAATGAGCAAAAAGTTTCAAACTGAGCATCTCCGAAGAGTTGGTGAGTGAGTGAGTAATTTATAGCAAATGCACAACGAAAGAACGAAAGAGAGGCAGTGCATGAGAGAGTTACTAATTTAATTTTTTTATAGCCAAAAAAAGCACCAACCGCAATTGAAACGGAAGAGAAGAGAATAAAAATAATGCAAAATCATGATGGAGCCTGGAAGAGAGTGTAAAAAAAGGGAAACGAAAATTTTAGCGAACAGCTCCAGATGGAACGCCAAGTGGAGGAAGAAGAAGTAGAGGAGAAGGAACAATGAACGACGAAATTATTGAGGCAGGTCCTGGCTTGGAAAATAGGTACAGCCAACGAACCCGTAGGTTGGCCAACCAGCAGACAGCCAGACACACTGATTTCAATTGAGTTGAAGAGTTTACGGTAGAGTAAGAAAGAAAGAAAGAGAGAGAGAGAGAGAGAGACTGAGAGAGGTAACGAAGGTGGTGGTGGTGGTGTGAGATGACGGTGGCGACTGAAGGAGAAGGTTGAGCAACAATAACGGCAACAGTGCAGAGGTCGACCAGACGCCAGACCAGACCGACCACCCCACAACTTACCGGCCGCCACACAATCACTCGATGACAATCGACGCCCACTGCCCACGACCCACCGCCCAACACGCATCGCCCATCATTGAGTGGCTGCTGATGAGCCGCTTTTTCGGCTGATGTGATTCGACTGCCGAGATAGTCACAGTCGCGCTGCCGTGCGACGCATTCGTCGCACTCACCGAGACTGGCTGGACATAGAGTGAGAGAGAGAGAGAGAGAGAGAGGTGCAGAGCAGAGACCACCACCAGCACCACCAGCACCACCAGGCAGACGGACCGACACTCAGTTTAGCGTAGACATCTTTTACTTGTTTTTTTCTTTGTTTTTTATTAATAATAAAATAATTATCGTGCGTTAATTGTTGTTGTTGTTTTTGATCGACGTTTATTTTAATATTTTCCTTCTCGTGTTTTGTTTTTTTATTGCAGATTTACATAGAAATTAAAAAAAAATAAATAAATAAATTAATAATATTGTAAATCGTGGCAACAACAAAAGTACAACAGACGAGAAATCGCAGCCATCTCTATGCATCCATCGATAATAATAAAAAATAAGCAGCAACTACAACAACAACAACAACAACAACAACAACAACAACAACAACAACAACAGTATCAACCGTAATAGATGCTATAAAATTTTGTGTCTGTTAAGAAGAAAAAAACAGCAAAAAAATGGACGATTGAAAACTGAAGACGAAGAAGAAGAAGAACAAGAAAACTAATAAGCAAGAATTTGCAGAAAGAATTTAAAGACGCAAAAGCAGAAGAAGAAATTATTCATAATTGCATTTACCACTCAGTGTGCCCGGAAGAAGTCATGACAAAGGATTATTGGTGAACATCTCTCTTTGCACGAACATTGCAAACATTCAAACAATATTCAAGTCAATGTGATTTTTAATGAGACTGTTTCAGAAATAAAACTTGGCTCATGGTCTGTAATAATTAACATTTCATTAACTTAATTTTTTTTTTTTCAGTTCAGCAAAAGTAGAAGGATTTAATACCGCGGAAAAGGATGGATTACAGAAAGAAAAAAGATACAGAGAGAAGAATGCAAGAAATTGAGAGCATTGTGATGTCTGACGATTGGAGAAAAAATTAATTGCAAAAAGGAAAACTGCAAAAAAAGTTAAAAAGTTCATTCATTAAATTACTACAATAATATTTAGTAATAATTTTAACGATCATCAAGAAATATTGATATTAATTATTGAGAATTTATTCAATTTTTCGTTATGACGTTATTAATTAAACACACTGTTTAGGTACACACCTAATATCGAAAATAGAAAAGAGTTAGTATCATCGTTAGCTATTGATGCATAGTGACCACATGGGCCCATAAAAGGACCATGCAATGTTTTTACTTTGTATTCCTAAAGCACTTTCCAACTTCTCAATAATCAATAATCAATAACCATTCAGAAAGAACCAAGTTTTAAGAGCGTTAAAACGAGGCAAAAAGTCAACAGGTATCAATAATTTCAATTGGCAGGTCGAGATATAAAGAATGTTGATGATACTAACAATGTTGACGAAACAGCCAGGCTGATAATGGTTGATGATATCATCGAGACGATCATCGAGACGATCATCGAGACGATCATCGAATAGATCGATGAAAGGAAGTCGAAGGATTATTACAATCAATAAATTTACAGACTAAACGTATAATAATAAAGGGTGATCGGTGAGATCTTACATAACTTTATAACTTTTTGGAGGCTTTAGAAAAAGGTGCCATATAATATAAATAAATACATTAAGGTATGTGTACGAGTATAAATGTATCGTATCGTCTAAGAATGAAATAGTTTATATACCATTTATTAAATATATGACTTATTTTGTTAATATTTCAGACTGAATTCACTGATTGCGATTTGCATAAACTTTCACGATATTCTCTCTGTGGAGTTGATGGAATTTAGGTCCCATAAATAATGATGCATTATTATTGAATGGACCATTAACAGAAACCCGTAAATCCGAACTTGTGCTGAGTTATCGTTACAAGAACGGCATTATGGGAGTCTGTCAATGCAAGCAACGTGTTGGAGGATAAGCTCGTCAATGCGACAATGGAAGGCAGGAAGGAAGGAAGGATCGAGGATGACAGCAAAAACGTGTGATGAAGCTTCAATTCATTTGCAACAATTAACAAACACACGAAAACGAAAAAAAAGGATAATTGAAACATAACAATTCAACGAGCCTGCGACTTCTTTAACAACAAAAACAACAACAACAATTGTTTGTTATTACTCTCTGGCAAATTGAGGTAGTAGGTTGTATAGTAGTATCCATCCACTCTGCACATACTATACAATATACTAGCTTTCTTTGCTTGACTTCAAGCAGCGATTTTTGCGAAAGAGCTTTCGATATGTTCGAAACGAATTCGACGATGTTTGAAATGTTTGCGAACATTTGTGTTTGTGTGTTTACATTCATTTACATTCGAGTAAATGTTATTAACCAACTTTCGTTGTCTCACGGTTTCAGTGTAATTTGTCATGTTGTCAGTGTGTTAATATCAGTGTTCAGTTTCAGTATTATTATCTCAGCAAGCATCAGTGTTGATGTCACTAATCCGTTTGCGTCCGCATCCGCATCCGCATTCGCATCCGTATCCCTTTCAGTAAATGATCCAATGTTATTTCGTTTCGTTTATGTTTGTTGGGCTGATTCCCTGAGACCCTAACTTGTGACTTTTGTCATCAGTTTCACAAGTTTTGATCTCCGGTATTGGCCGCAAACGTTCATTGTTGTCCCCGCACATGCGTTGTTGCTCTATTGTGTTGTGCTATGAGTGTTGGTGCAAAAAAAAAAGCGTAAACTTGTGCATTTCATGTAATGGATAGATTGTTAAAGTGTAAATTTGTCACATTATTTTTATTATTTCTGCTTTTGCAATAGTTTTGCAATATTATGAACATTTTAAAAGTTTCTCGAAAAGACCATAAACTTATTCAAATCGAAATAGTTTTAATATACTAAAGTTTGTTAGAAAGATTTTCGAAATAAGAAATGAATGTTATAAATAAAAAATAATTTATTATTAATTTTTTTGCTGGATTATTTCAGATAAGATCTTTATAAATCGTATTAAATAGTAGTAGTATATTAATTATATAGGTTTTTTTAATATTATTATGAAACAAAAAACAATTATATAATAAAAAATCTTTTAAACGAAAGCTTAAATTTTAAGATAAATGTAAATTATTAAAAAAAGTTGTGTGCGTAATGAAAAACTATGAAAAAATACATATTTTCAAACCCTATAGAAAAATTATTAATTTAAGAACTTTCAATTAATTGAAAAATCTTTGAAATTTATTTAATTCATTTGAATTATCTTCAAAACATCATAATAAAAACATAGGAAGAAAGAAAGAAACGGAAAGGATTGACAAAACAAAATTTCAATAAAATCGAATAGAAACTTAAGCATACTTTCAGGCTTAAGATTATTGTAAAATCCGAAATTTAAATTAATTACATGTACATAAAATTTTTAAGTTTTGTACAATTTAAAATTTGGCAAAATTTAGTGGTACAAAGAATTAAAAAAAAAAAACATTGCAGAAATCTGGAGTGGTTTTATGATAATTGTAAATAAAATTTTTGCATATGAGACGATATTCTCGTTCTGAAATCAAGTCTTTTTTGGACGAGACTTTGTCTGGAAACGAAAACCGAGACTGAAAGACATGGTTTTTCAGTCAAGACGAGATTCTACAGTGATGATGCTTAAACGAGACTTTCTCGAGATATAGAAACAAACACGTAAGTTGGTGTCCTTGGACAACCGAGTCGACATGTAGTGTTTTTTAGATTTTAGACAGCAACCGTCAAATTAGTCCGAAGACCCGATCACTACGGCGACCATGACAGTTTAACGAACCATTCGTTATAATACAGTTCGTTGAGTTAGAAACGTGTATGGGCCGGTCCGCTTAAGTATAAAGACATTATTCTCGTATATTCGTTAATTCCACTTCGTGTAAAAATTTAGTAACAAAAATTGTAATCGCTTTTTGTATTTTTATTCAAGTTAGAGACAAATCTTGCCAAAATCTTATTGATTTTCTTAAAATTTGTCTCCGTAAAAATAGAAAAGTGAACTTACGGAAAGTGGACTCTCTCTCTCTCTCTCTCTCTCTCTCTGTCACAATAAAAGCGGTCCATATAAAAGAAAAAGGCATTTACTCAATTTCTATTGAAAATTAAAACCATGTACGATAATTCGAGAATCATTTATTAAAACTATCGTATGTAAATTGAAAAAGCTTATTATTATTTTATTAAATATTGTATTAATTTTTGATGATAACACACACATTTTTTTCTTGTAACGGTATAATGATGATAATCGATTTTATTCGAAGTAAGTAAATTTTTTCATGCAAATCATGAATGATATTATAATATTGTATTTGTATGATGATATAGTATCGTATTTTCAATACTCTTTTGTGTCCTCCCGTAAAATTCGGGAGAATTTTATATAATATTCGAAAAGAATTCTTAAAGCTATTAAAAATGAAAATGGGTCTAGCCCGAATTTGAAATATTCTCTTTTTTCTTCCTTCCTTCCTTCCTTCCTTCCTTCCTTTCTTTCTTTCTTTCTTTCTTTCGATGCTCTTCTGTTTTTTTCTTTTGTTCTTTACGCTATTATTTGTCTTTTGATTTGATTTTTGCTCATTGCTTCTCTTCTTCTCCCTCTACTTCTTCCGCTTCTTCTTCTTTACTGATGTGTACATTTATCTTTGGACTTCTTTTTTCTCTCGTCGCCTGAATTCGGACGGCGCGTACCCTGTATCGGCATATAAGGCGGCGTGGGACTCGAACTGTGATCTGCGTGTGCGGAGAGAAGTTTGAGAAACATTAATTAGTGTGATCGTTTGGCGAGAGTTTGGGGCGTGGGATACATATATACCGAATGAACCAGTGCGACTGTTGATGCTGCCACTGGTGTTGTTGTTGTTGTAGTTCATGTGATGCGGTAATGAACCGTCATGAGCGCTCAGCAACGAATCATGAGAATCCAATGAAAAGTTTTCCGATCTATTAAAAATCGTACAAGATTGTTTAAGTTAGCAGCGTTTGATTTGGAAAAGAGCAAACGTTTGTTGCTCTTACCTTGTCATCGAATTATGATTCGATCCCTGACCCATTATGGTCTCATTGGCAATAATCAATGATGCTGGTCGCTGTTGCTGGACAGATCGGCAACTGTCCACCGGCAAAGTGTAAATATCTTCAACATCAGCCGCTCGACCGCCCCCCGCAAAATCGTCATCGTCATCGTGACCGTGAGCGTGTGAAGTGCGCACTTGTCCTCCATTCTGTAGACGTTGCTGCTCCTGCTTGATTACATCGATCGGATTGGCGTAGGCTTCTGCATCGAGCAAATGATCATGGCTCACACTCGGCACCATGGCGCCGTCTTGGGGTAGTGCTATCGGTGGTCCACAGTGCGGTCCGTTCGCCAAGTGGCCACTTTCCCGCTGCTGACTTTTGCGTTGACGTGCCTTCTCTTTGGCTCGTTTTACCTTGGCCTTTTCCTGTTAACCGAAAAATAGTGTAAGAATGAAGCTGAGCTGATAATTTTTGAAGATTTACTAACCCTTTCTTGCAGCATTTTGGCCAGTTCTTTGTCCTGCGCCTCTATGGCCAGCAGACGGTCTCGCTCTTCCTGCGTCAAGCCGTCGTTTGTCTCCATCTCTTGTAAGCGACGAGCCAGCATCTGAAAGGATCGGTAAAGACTTAAAATTTATTTCCTTATTCCGGGATCTATTTGCACTCTCGTCACCCCTTTCCCCCCATCCACACCTCCTCTTTTCCTCTTACCTCATCCTTTTGCTCCTGTTTGATCTTCTTGCTCAGTTCTTTGATCTCCTCCAAGGGCAGACCGATTTCTCGGAGACTCGCGTAATCGCATGGATCCACATAGAGCTCGATATCGTCGGTGTCCTTTTGTTGTTGTCGTTGTTGTTGTTGCTGCTGCTGTTGCGCTCGATTATCCGCTTCTGGCGGCAAACTCTCAGCCACGCCCAAGTCATTGCCCACCAAATGATCGTACTTCTCCGGAGAGAGTTTCTGAAATTTATTATCGGCTCTCAGCAAATTTTCACTCGAAGGCGAGAGTATTTTGTTGAAGTTGTTGGTGTTTGGGGTGTTGTTGTTGTGACCGGGTGGGGACGTAGGGGGCGATGCCAGTGTCGGTGTCGGTGGCGTTCGTGGTGTTGGTGATGTTGGTGTTTTTGGTGTTTTTGGTGGTGAGTAATTGTGTTGTTTTTGTGTTGGCAGAGAAGAAGGGCTGACGTGTTTCGTGCTGTTCGGCAGAGCGCTGCTGTCGGGCCATCGCTGAATGTCGTAACGTCGTATGCTGTCGGCAACATCCGAATACTCGGCAAATTCCTCGACAGCGGGTGGTAAAGGGGGTGGTGGTGGTGGTGGTTGGTGGGCGTGTGAGTGATGGTGGTTGAGGTTGTGGAAGTGTTGGAGCGATGGCGGGATGGGTGTGTTGGTGTGCGCGAACGATGTGGACGGTGCAAATGGTGGTGCCAATGGTGAATTGGCTAAATTCGGTGTTGGTGACGGTTGGTGATTTGGTGAAGAAGTGATTAAGTCAAATACATTGCGGCGCGCGGCTGCGACTGCGACTGCGACTGCGCTTGATGATGACGATGCTGATAAAGCAGTTGCTGCTGTTACCGATGGTAAATGCTTGTGACGTTGTTGTTGCTGCTGCTTCTGCATGACCTGCTGGGCATTTTCATATTGTTGCTGTTGCATGGGAAAATTGTCCGTAGTTAAGGCTGGATGAAAGCGTCCAGCTTGACCGGAACGTTCCACAAATTGATTACACGATGAAGATGATGATGATAGTGATGATGCTTGTGGTTGTTTTTGTTGTTGTTTCTGTTGTTGTTGTTGTGATGATATTGTTGAAAACTCATCACTCACCAAAACATGACCGGCATTGTTGTGATGACCATTAGCGTGAAAGTTGACGTTTATGTGTTGTTGTTGTTGGTGGCGTTGCTGCGGCTTGCTGCTTGTTGTTGGCGGTGATGTGTTTGTAGATTCGGCAGAGTGTTGTTGTAAGAAACCCGTTTTGGTGGGGCGTGGCGGTGGTTTAGTTTTTTTTCGTGCCGCGGCCGCTGGCGGTACCGGTAAATTCACGTACATCTCCTTTGAAAAAAGAGACAATTTTAGTATGAAAGGCTTTTGTCGCTCTCTCTCAAACTCTCTACTAACCTGCATTTGTTGCGCCATAAGCTCACCCTCCTGCAGTTCTCTTTGTTGTTGCTCCTGCAGATCACGCTCCAGTTTCTCGGCGATTTCTTTAGCAATGCGTTTATCGTGTTCTTCTCTGTAATTATTTTTTTAAAATAAATTCAATTAAATCCTTTACAAATCTTCTCTACTTAATGAGAAGATTTCGAACTCTCTCTTTTAATGTTAATAAATTAAAATTAAAAGCTTTTTCCATACTCACTGTTCATGTAATTTTCTACGATAATATTCGGCTTGTTTCTCCGCATTCTCTTTCTCTTTGATCTGTTCATGCAGAGCTACCGGGAAATCCTCTCGTACCACCGCATTCCGAAAACGATTTCCTTTATAGAAATGATTAACTGTAAAGAGAGGTTATTTGATAGTTGTTGGTGTTGTATTGTTGTCTTTGTTATAATTTCAAATGATTCAAGACTGATTTATACATACTCTCTTGTGATTGTAGCTTGTAAGCGAGAGCGCCATCCTCTCGCACCAACCATTCTTTGCACACTGAAAGAAAAGGCGTGAAAAAAACGAAGGCGAAAAGACTTGTTAGTAAATTATCGTCGATTTCTTTATTTAAAAATCATAAGACATACTGAATTCATTTTAAAATTTGGGAGAGTAAAAAATTTTACAAAATATTAACCGTCTTCTAAAACCAAAATTCAGAAATACGTACGTATGATTATTATATGACTTTGATGAGATGATAATGAACCTGACAAAATGTCTATCTTGACTCTTTTGCTAATGACTTGATTCGAACTCTCTTGTCGGTGAATTCCATTAGAAGTCACCATTTATTCCTTCTTCTTCTCTATTAATAAAATTATGACACTTCGAAAAGTTTCCATACAATAAGCTTTTCTTCTTTTCTCAGAAGACTATACATTCTTACATCTTCTTACAATTGAGCCAATTTTTTTTATTATACAGAGAAAGTAATGTTTTGAATTTAAATCAGGGCTGAGAAGTAATCTTTTGGACTTTTTGTTTCTTCGATTTCGGAACAAATTGTCATTCTGTCGAGTTTCCTTACAATTAATAGCATTTTGTGATACCGGAGGGAAGGAGTATGAGATAAAGAGAGGCAGAGAAAGAAGAAACCACTTTTTGGACCATTCAAATTACTAATCCCGTTTGAAATAGTCCATCCCGTTGAATAGATTCGAGGCCAAATGGAATAGATGGTATGGAGCCTCTTTCTTGCTTTCTTTCTTTCTCTGAGGCCTCCGTTATTTTTTTACCTAGTTTTTGTTTTGTTTGACTTTTTTTCCAAGTAAGCGAAGGCTTACTTTAAGAATTACAGACATTTTTTGTTTCACCTGCCGATTATATTCTCGAATGGCAACCAATTGATTGAACTGAGTAAATTGAGGTAACCATCAGACGCAGCCAGAGAAAGGTTAATGATGATTGTAATGGGTTAAGACAAAGACATGACTGG